>JAUMHF010000007.1:12961803-12987300 GCA_032359275.1 Microctenopoma steveboyesi | reverse complement strand
AGACTGGATCCGACCTCAGAGACATTCTGCAGGTTTGTCACGTGTGGAATATGAGCACATCATGCTGATTTAATACAGCACATGAACAGACCTGATGGTCGACGCTTATTCGAAGTTTCTATGTCTATCGGGAGATCTGCGAACACTGATCACAACTAAATTATTGCTGTCATGTTGAACACATCAAGTTTCTGTCAGCTGCAGCTCCATAGTTTACTTTTACTGCACAGTAACAGATAAATGTACTCTGTTTTACTTTTTGACTCTGGGGGATCTTTTTGTTTTTGTTCCCCAGTTTTTGGTCCCATTTGTCCAAATAGTCCCATTTCTTTATTTTCCCTGTGCCGTTCACACCTCCGTGCCTAACGCCTCCTCTTATGCTGCCTGCTCACATTCAGAGTTGCTCTAATTGAGTTTTTGGGCAGCCGGCCCGCTCTCAAACGCTCCACGGGAGATAAAAGAAATTTAGCATTGCAACATCAAAGGTCCCCGCACGCCTCACCCCATTCCACTCCCACACCCACCAAAACACGATGAGATCAAATGAACCTCTAGGGTCAGTGTAGCATTGAAGGGTTAATGACGGGAAGACCACGCTCTGATTTTTTAATTCACACTCCTCGACCTACTGGAGTCCTCTCACTGATGACACACGCACTTTCCACGTTTGCGATCAACGCCTTCATTTAAAGCTCTTTATATGAATGCTTTTGACTGTAATTTGATGTGGCTCGGCTTAGATCTGTCATTATCCAACACTGTGTTCTTCCCCGGGATCAATGGGCTGTTAATGACAGCAGACGCGAGGTAGACGGCGCATCTAAATTCAGCAGGGGCGATGAAGTATCCTGTAGCACACTGTAGACACTTTTTTAAAAGTTAGAGGTAATTCACAGTGAAGTGGCACATTCCTGAGATAATTTCACCGAGGTTCACAGCCTGTGTATGTATAGATATATATGCAGCTTAGATATATTACAAGACAGACCTCACCTAGGCTAAGTCAACTAGATAAACACAGGGAAGTGCCTCTGTGTGTGTGTGTGTGTGTGTGTGTTTGCCCACTCCAATTCAGTACAGGAGATTCATTAATATGGCTGCGAGTCATTTGCTTAGATGACAAAAGGTTTTTATCTAAGAGGCCATTCAGTGTAGATGTTATATCAACCCTGGGCAGGTATTCCTGAGCATTACAAGAGCTGTTCATTGTGCACACAATCAGCTCGTCATTTCAGTGTTGATATTTGTCGTACCACCGGGTCATTGTGGCCAAAACCACAATCTTCACATGTAACTCTACTAAAGAGACCTGGAAGCAAAGTTGGGAGAAGATTCAAGGTTGTGGTTTCCTTGATAACAACATACATGTAGGTTTAAAGTCAGCATTACACAGTTTGAAATACAAATTCGCCAGGGCTTTTGTTTTTCCTTTACATGTTTGCCAGTGGGTTTCTCATTGCTTTGCTGCTAAGTCAGTGGAGTGGAGCATCCAACTTAGTGATGGAGCGTGAGTCTGTGCATTCCTGCTTACTACAACCCAGTTCTTCAGGGGTGTTTAGCTTACACTGAAGTATTTGTCCTAATGATAAACAACTTCTGCAACAACAATACCCTGCAGTTTAGAGATGGCATGTATTAAAAGATCTGTCACTTTCAATGTGTGTGTAAATGTCGCTGGATGGTGACCTTTGTGTTTATATTTGGATCGCGGGTTGTCTTTCTGAAGAGCTTGGCAACTGCGTAGCACTCTTGCAGTTTGTTGTGAGGTCACGGAGACCTGTTCTGCCGTCGGCGCTGATATGTCTGAAAATAAAGATTAAATGAATGAAGCATCTGTCTTAGATTCGACTGTGACGGCGGAGATGTTGTCTCTGTGTGGAACTCTTCAGCGAGATGACTTGTAACGAACGTGAAAGGCCAGGAATGCTTTGCTTTTGGCATATTTTCAAGGTCTCTGCGCTTTTCTTTTGCATCTTGTGTCTTGGTAAAATTACATGCGAATGCACAACAGATACCAGTGTTACAGGCTACTTTCAGTCGTGTGGGACGTGCACTGTAGACAAATATAGATGTCAGTTCGAAGTGGAAATTTGATTTGTACTCTTGTTAACTTTTAAAAATTATGTCCTTTAGTTATTTTATCAAAGCTTTACTTCATACCATTCACTCTCGCTCTCTCTGTCTCGTGTTCATTCTCACCCCTCGTCTCTTTCCTTCCCTTTCAGCCTCATGGGCTTTATAGTGGCGGCTTCTCTTCCATCTGCTTCCCAACCAATTTAGTCTCATTTCCTGCCAATTGGTCCACTTCCATGGACTAGGGCTCATTTAACAGGAAGCATCGCACGTTGAGATCATCAGCTGTAGTTATGGTGATCAGTCCGTAAACCTCCTGTAACACGGATGTTTGCCTGGAGTTTGCCCATTTGTTTGAAGTTTTTGATACAGTTTGATAAAAATACCACTGATGGAGATGTTGTGTGGAAACTGCAGCGGTTCAGCAGATGGCCCAACGAACTATTCTGTGATCTTGTTGCTGTCAGACTTTCTGTGATTTATTAAGTGATGCACAAATAAATGGTAATGAATTGGTCAGATATATTTAAACCGATGTCATGTACACACAACTGACTGTAATCAGCAGAGCACTGGGAGTTAATTTTAATTGTTTAAAAAAAAAAAAAACATCCTCCCAGAAAAGCAAATATGTGTCTTAATTACTTTATTGTCAGCTTTTCAAACAATGTGTAATATGTTTCCACCATCATGCATTTGTTTGGTGCCTTTCTAATCTCTTTAAACAGCAATGTCTCACCCTTAACGTTTTTATTAGCACCCATATTTCTTTTTCTGTAATAACTGGTGTCCTTAACTACGCCCTTCTCTTGAATTCATGTGGTTCTCTGAGTACTTTACGCAGTAGGCTTATCCAGCCTGACATGTGTCCTCCCTGACAGCCCATCTTTGTTTTCTCTCATGAATAATTTCAAAGCGAGCTTTAGCTCACAGGGTGGTGACTGAGTGTTGATCTGGAGACAGGTGAGTGAGGTGCACCTACACATGTATCTAGCTTCTCCCATTTTACCTCAACTTCAGTAGACACTTCTGCTTGGGTTGAGCTGAGCTTGAGGTCTCTGTAAAATCCTGCATTTATTTAGTTTCCCAGCTGTCTCTCTCCACCAAGATAAAATACATCTTCTAAACAGTATTCGCAACTGCAGCGTCGTTCCTGTGCACTACACTGCTTCGACCTCAGTAAATCATTACTCATAAAAAACCCTAAAACTAATCACAGTGGTTAGTTTTAGTCTTTCAAGTTTTAATTACCGTTAAAACCATGGTTGGTTAACACACATTCAGCTGAAGGGTGAACAGTACTTTTATAAATAAAAATGACCACTTTTTGACAATACAATGATAAAACTGTGATACTTTGGTTCGCTCAGATCGCGATTTAGACATTTCAAACCATTTCATCTCTGACGTGTTAAAATATATGTATTTTTCTTTTATTGTGATCCAGCAGAATCTTAATGTGGTTTAATCACGCTATATCCACACAATACAGAGTCGCTGTGTCTGTCTGCTGCACACGAAATAGCTGGTCTTATCAGCGGGAGCAGATGGAGAGCGTCCAAGTGAGCGGCTCAGTCTGGCTCCATGTATGTCATAAGTAAGAGGATGACCTTGGCTGAATCTCAACTTTGGTTCAACCATAAGAGAAATACACTTTCTGTCCTTTCCTGTCTTGTTGTACTTTACATCTCTATCTCTTCATTTAGTCTCTTTCTCTCTCAAACACATACTCACAAACTGCTTTGCTCCTACACATTCCTCTATGCAGTGTTACAGCTGGAGTCAATATACACTCCTCCACACAATCATTTCATCAAAAAAGCCATTTGTAAGACACTCACTGAGGCACAGAGGCAGGTGATTAGATACTGAGTCATTTGTAGCATTTACCACAGCGGGCTGAAGTACTTTTCACAGGGTTAAGATGTTGTTAGGATGTTAATATTAGACCCAGATTCCTCCACTCTTGCTGAAATCTTCAATGAAGTTTTAACCCAGTTTTTATCACGTCCCACCAGAACTCAGAGCTCCTAAATCAACCTGAACCAGCACATATGACTTCTGTAGTAAGCAGATTATTAATGGGCACATTTAGGGCCTGTGTGGTAGTTCCCACTGTGCTGTGCTCACAGGGAAGGATAAACAGTCAGTGAAAGGTGATATCAAGGTATTATCAGCCAATAAATTTGAGAAGCTGTGCTAGTAGATTTATATTGGACCACATGTAAGTGAGATAAAAAGATCAAATTAGCAGGAAGAGAGACAAGTGACTCTGACTGCTAATGGGCTGCAATTGTAAATGCCCCCTGTTATTCTAAGACTACTGTAGGCACCTTAATGCTTTATTTAAAACCCCAATATGCATGATTGGGTGCTTTTGCTAGTTGGCATTGGATTGCAGTTCACTTTTGCATCCTTAGCTTTTTAACAAGATAGCTTCAGTGTTTTCCTTTGCAACGTGTTTGCTAACCACAAACAGAACACAGCAGTGGGATAATAAAAGCGTCTATTAAAGTAAATACACACGCTCAGTTTTTTTTCCTCCTCTGGGCCGAGGTTTGTATAGTCATTGCATCCAACTCAAGATAGCAACATGCTACGCTAATGAAATCTGCTGACATGTGCTTATACCTTATAGGAATTATTGGGGCAGAGAGCAGCAACTAACTAAAATGACCTGGATTATGCTGACTGACACAAAGAATGTGGTTGGCAAGCTACACAAAATAGCCTTCTTTGGTCTCGTTGCTGTCACTTGACTTTTGACTTTATATGTAAATCTCTGTATGCATGCATAACGCATGTAGTTGCAGTAGAGAGTGACAGCAACAGTGGCACCAAATTGAAGTGTCTTAAACCCTGCAATCAGCCTATCCTTGTCACTTGAGGTTTTGTGACAGAGGCAAAGGACCTGTGGCAGAGTGCCTCCTTACCGTCACAATTAGACTATCACCCAAATGAATGCAGAGATCCCACTAAGTTCACATCTTCACACAGCGTAAGTTTGTATGAGACAGCCAAGAAAACACAAGGAGAGCTGCAGGCTGCCACTCGAGGCTAACATTCGAGAAGAAGTTTGTATTAGTCATCTTTACAACCTAATCCTGACCCAGTAACTGCTACATAACTTTAATTGTAACTGAAGTGAGTAACAAAAGGTAATATTCACTTGCTACCAGAAAATGAATTTGGTCGGCTGACCTAGATTCTATCGCTATAGTGGACTTCTTTTTACAAAGTTGATTTCTTTTGATGGTGCTGCAGATTTTTCTGAGCAATCCTTGACACATTACACATTAATTATTAATAGCTGGGGCATTTCAGTTTTAATGCTGCAAGGTAGAAAAGTAGACACGCAGTAAAGCTGCAAAGTAGAACTTGCCGTAGGAAAGCCTGTACAAATACATGTACAAATAGCTGATGTCTGATCCCACATTCCCTCAGAACAAGATCTGTTGCTGCCTCCAAACTCACAGATTTAATTTAAGCGTTGGTAAAATAAAATCTCGAATTCCTCTGCGCTTTTCATTCTCCTCACTCATGGTAGCAGTTTGATCATCGAAATGATTCAGTGAAGAGTTTCTCTTTGCGATGGTTCATAGTGCGACAACATAAAATCAAAGCACAGGTAGTTACCGTGCCTTTTTCTGCTGCAGTGGCCTTCACATGTTGGCTTGGCAATCAGCCGTTGGACATTCACATTCACTATTAGGATAATTGCCATTTTATAATATTGTGGGAAGGCCTTTGTTCATGTGTATTTTATGTAAATTGAGACTCAGATCAAGTCTTGTTACAGATTTAAAGTAGAAACTTGAAAATGCTAATTGTCTCATTCCGTCGTCTTTATGGGCCGCTTGAGAACGCCCCTGCAGACTCAGCTAAAATGAGGAGCAGATAGGCCAAGTGAGGTCGTCAGTATTAGAGCGAAGTAGTAGATCTTGTTAAACAGCCTTTTACAAACAGTTGTTGGTGATTTCTATTTAAATAATTGTGTTTTGTTTTAGCTTTCCTGCAGCTGATGAGATACAAAGATAACCATCCTCCTCCAGAAATGAGATTCAACTTCATACAAGAAGAGAAATGTTTTCTCAATTGAAATTTGAGTTGTACTCCGTGAATTTAACACTTAAAAGAGTAAAGTAGGGGAAGTAGCACTTGTGTCAAAACACGAGAGGTGTTTCCAAATTGTTTGCGTATAACAGCCTTGAATGTCTTCCAGTGTGCTTCTCATTTACTAATCTAAGCCAGCTATGACTTCCGTTATTAATAAATGTTTTGTTTTGTTTTTTCAGTCTGGGAACTGCTCCATTAGTCCTGATTATTTTTAATGACAATCTCTCTTTTTTTGCAGTACATTCATATTTGTCTCCTAAGACATGAAGACTGTTTTAATGAGCTCTCATAAGGTCTGCTTCCTTAGCCCCTGGCTAGATCCAGCTATGTGCAGCAGGCAACTCTACTAGACCAAGACTATATAAGGCATGAACACATCCCTAGACATGAAGACATGCCATTCTTCCGTTTGACAGATATTATCCAGTGGGGAATGGTAGCTTCACTACTCGAGTAGATCCTTGATTAAAACATATTGCGCAAATAGAGCGTGAGGGGAGATTTAACCACTGCTGTAGATGTTGAGGTGGATTATTGGGAGAAACGAGAGCTGTTTTTGAAAATATACAAATCGTTTGCTGAATAATGCTCAGAGCGTCAACATGTGTATATTCTGGGGAGACAGAGCAGTTGAAGATATGGTCTCCACCACCTACGAAAACTCACCCGTCAATTTAAATACTAAAAAGGTGACCATGTCCAATGTGTCAAACCTCCTAGTTCAAACAGATCCTTGCAAACTCTTTCTCTCTTTCTTTCTTTTCTCTCATGCACTAATCCCTGTGCCCTCCTGCTCCCTGTCTGTCTCCTAGATGCCATGATCTGGCTGGAGGAGGATAATCTCATCCCTGGGTTGACAACATGGACACCAAAAGGCAGTCTGCTGAAAGGTGACCTCGAGATACTTCACCTCCCCAAAACATCTGGTGAGCTAAGTGTCAGAGAAGCCCTTGTATTCACAAATGGCACCACCTCCTCTCCCCCTCTGTCAACATTTGGCAGAATGTGCAGCTCCCGACCGTTTGCTAATGTTCATGTTAGACATTTTAAATGAAAACCGTCAAGATGAAATCCTTTCTAACACATTGTCTAATGTCTTTTTCTGCTCTTTTGTTCTACTGCACAAATGTTCAGCAATGATTTCTTTTGTTCTTTCCCGAAGCACTGATTGACTCATCCATGCTCATGAATTGCCCGTTCCCCCCGTGAACTAGGTGGTGATAACCTTTCAAGTGGAAAAAAAACTTTATTTCTTTAATTAAGGTCATGTCTTTTTCTTTAATGACCAAAGTATAAAGTGGTATTTTATCAGAAGGAGCCTCCAATAGGATCAATAACCCCTTTGCAGGAAACGCTTGAGGTTTTGCCTGCGCGTTGTGAGGGAGTATATGTATGGACAAGATATGGAGATAAGAATTGATTAGTAATTAAAGACTTGAAGTATACCCCTCAGTGTTTGCGTTTTGTGCTGACATGTCTTAATGACCGCAATTTGAATGTATACACAAGGGGGTGATCACATGCTTATGCTTGGACCAGATACTGTATGTTATGACCTCATTCAGAAACGAGGCTGCAGCCTGTAAAAAAACCGTCGGAAAAGAGTAAATGATGGATACAGCTGTATAGCACTTCTAATTCTGGTGAATTTCCCTCACACTAGGGTGGTTCATGTGGGTTTGACTTAGTTTAGACTGTAGTGCACTTGGCCATTGTGATTATGGAAAATACCAACCTGCATAGGTGCAGCTCATTGATTTGATTTAATTTTTGGGCAACACAGACGGCAAGCGGATAAAAAGGATCAATCCACCGTTAGCTTTGGTCTTTTTATGTGCCATTGGCACATCATTTTACTGAACATTATGCATTCACTGAGAGTCTGCTGAGATGAGGAGACGGAGCTGAAGCTATTAAAACTAAGGTTTAACTAACTCTTTTTTCAGTCATGTATTGTTCATTTTGTAAAGCACCTTAGGGTTTCTGCATTTACTGAAAGTGACACATGGAGCACAGACCTCTCCGCTTTTGTGTCTTTTTATGGTCATTGTTGACAATACGATAAATATAGAGAAAATGAGAAGAAAGAAAAGATTAGGTCCCATGTCCCTCAATCTAGGCTGTTTGTTGTTAGTATAAGTAAAGCGCCATATAGGGCATCAGTCCTCAGTAGCAAACCATCTGTAAGTGATTACTTGTGCATACTAAATGTCAGTGCAACCAAAACCTAAATAAATAAAATAAAATAAAATCATCATACTATACAGTACCATAACACTAATAATAATACCACTGCTTCTACCTCTGATAATACGCGTGATGTGTAATAATGTGTAGTGTGATTAGGGCCCCAGAGCAATGGAGCGCCTGAGAAAATGTCAGCTCTGCTGCATGACAACAGCATATGCGTGGTATGATTGAAACAAGTGGTTCGGTTTAAAATAAGAACCCTAGAAATGTCATTGAAGTATTAGTATGGCAGTACGGGGACAGGCAGTTCCTAGGCAACTGAAAAGGATATGTGCGTTAGATCCAGGGTTGGAGTGGCTGGATTTTTGGTTTTGCGCCATGAATTGCGGCTTGTGACCTAGCAGCAGATGTACAGGCGTCCATGTATGGCATTTTCCTTTACCGGTAACCACACTGCACAATGGTTTTAAGAGGAGAAGTCTGTGAGAAATATATTAGAAAGTCTTCACAGTGTTCTTCCCTGTTTTACTTTTTTAAAACCCTTCAGATTCATAATTCGTTCTTGCCATTCATAGAAAACCCTTTTTTGTCTTTGTTTTGTAAATGAAAACAAATGTCATAAGTTATGGAACTTTTACCTTGTTGAAAGGTAATAGAATTCAATTGTAATTGACATGTGGTTGATTATATGTGATAGTACTATTTACATGGTGCATCACGCTGCAAAACCTGTTCTGCGATAAAATATTACCTTCCGCTCTCCTAAAAATGTAATATAAAATGAAATACCCTTTGGCAAGAGTGCTTTTTTATGGAAATTTGGTCTTGTGTTGAAGTGATGATTGATAAGAGACTTGCTTTTGTTTGAAAGTGAAGAACCTCAGGTTATAATCAATGCAATCTCTGTAAGTGAAACTAATACAAAACACATTACAATCAGGCAAACATAAAAAGAAAAATATCTGGCCAGTGGCAGGTCTCATTTGTCATGGGGGAAATGGTGCATATGTACAGTATAACTGCTGTTTGCAGGGTGTGGTGGGTTTGCAGTTTGCCACCCGAGAGTGGCAGGAGGAGTGGTTAAAGGCACTCGAGCAGTGGATAGAATTCAGTCAGCGTGCATTTAATTTGGGTTTGTGGTAACAGGAGGCGCAGACATCGTTATGCAAGCGATATGGACGAGCACGTTTGGGCGGGAGTGTAGGAGGCCGCAGATAAACCATTTGTGTCATCTAATTTCTTAGAATATGATTACCTGTCTAAAGTAATCTGTTTGCCCTGCAGATTTTAGATGCGCGTTACCTTGTTGGACTTTATTGGACATTCATGATGTTTAGTGGTAGATTGCAGTCGTTGATTTAGGCTTTGAAATGCTTTTTGTGTATCCAAAACACATATTTTAAAGAGGTCGCAGGAAAACTGAAATCTTCTCAGTACAGGAGAATAGTTCAAAAATGTAGGAGCTGTTCAAGTGCTGTATAATTTTTTACTGAATGCAGTCTAGTTCTCACTCAGCAATTACAGTAATTACATGAACATTTCTCATCATTTAAAACCTTTTTGTTTTTGTAGAGGTTATTTTGTGCACAATAACGAGCTACAGTCCTGTTAATTTCTGCATGAAGGCAAAGTGCATCATTAATTCAGAGAACTGTCTTAACTCATGCAGGCGTTAACGTAGACAAATCATACGCGTACCGGGATCTGATCTGCAAGCGCAGTTTGTCCTGCACTTTGTGAAGGTATTCATTAAGTCGTGCAAGAGTGATGATCTCTTTAGTTTTGCTTATTTAGGTAGAATACATTTACATGTTGATGGTTCAAAACTTGCAAATTATTCATAACTGCATATGAGCCACAAGCTGTAAAGTTCAGTCAAGTTCAATCATTATCCAACTCCTGTTTCTTGCCGGATATAGTAAACGTGTTTGTCAAAATCAGACATGTATCCAGCTGCAATTCCCAAAGGCTTACACTTTACATTTACTCATCTTTGACTGAGTTAGGAAATCCATGATCTATCAATGCATAAATATGCTGTACATGTGGATACACACACACACACACACACACACACACACACACTTACTTATTCCAGTGTTTTACAATCCAGTGTTACAATTACAATTTTGAAAACCATGAAACAGCTATTTTTAGTCTCTCTCAAACCTCAGCATTTGTCAGCAGTGTGTGTTTTCTAGGAATGTACCAATCATGTTTTTTGGCCCTAACTCTGACCCAAGTTATTTAATATTTAACATCTGTCAATTTCAGGGTTTTGCTAAAATTAGTAAGGTTTAGATTTGTATGACAGAACAATCTATTCTACACTTCATTTCAACATTCCAGGCTTTTACCGCGCTTAATTCAACTCTTGCTCATTCTGCTAATTCACTTAATAACACTCTATTTTGTATTTTATTTATGCTCTACTTTATGTCTTGCAACGTTTGAGTAGCATTGTACTGTGCAAACTGTGGCTGGGATAGATCTGTGTTTAATGAACTTCGTGGTTGATTTGAGACATTTGAGACATTTGAAAAATAAGGAGTTGACTTAAATTGGATATAATATATAATAATCAGTACGGTTTTCAGGATTTGTGAAAGTGAACTCTGACAGAAACTGGGACAACAAAGAGTAAATACCACATGTTACATTATAAGTTAGTCTCATCTGTAGCCACAAATGCAGTGTAATCTGTAGCTGCCCTTTTCCAGTCTTTTCTGTTTGGTTTGACTGTGTTGAGCTGTGTGTGTGTGTGTGTGTGTGTGTGTGTGTCATACATCACAGTTGCTTTAGGGGACAGTGCAGAGCTTTGTAAACGTAGGGGTACTGAGATGGAGGAGCCCTGTGGCTATGAGGCGAAGCCTCTGGGGACAGATTGAAGAAGTCATGGGTGAAAAGAAAAAAAAGGACCAGCTTGCAACACTGCTGACCCACAGCTGTGACATTGTTTCTGATGGCTTTTTATTCTGGAGTCAGAGCCCAAAGCTGCTGTCATGTCATGACTGAATACTTTCTCTACATGGTACACGTTGGTGATACTTTGTGATTGTATAATGGTAACACACACCACTACACTTTTTAATTAAATAATAATTAAGCCTTTTTCGTGTCTCCCACCAATTTTATGTGTGAAAAATCATAGAGCATCATTTTATCATACCTATTTATTTAGCGTTTTTTATTATCATCATTTGCCTTGTTACCTCCAGAAATCTCTAGTGTTTCCTCAACCTCACTTAACGAGCTTCGGTGAAATGATGGCTCCTAATATCTTGCACATAATGAGTCTAATTTGGTTTCCCGCCATACTGCACATCCTTTACGCCAAGTCCCTTTTCTGCACTTTACCACTCATACATGAAATGCTTTCTCCAAAGGCAGCTTTGGTTCAAACTGCTGCCTCTTGCTTGTCAATATGTTTGCTCCACAGCAATCTGTCTTTTCTCTGATTGAGTTTTCCTCCTGAAAAGAGCTTACCCTATGCTCACCACTGATCTATACCTTCTTTACTCTTGTGTACCCATCCTATAATTCCTAGGAACTTATTATGCCCTGCAGTTTCTTCTATTATCATCTCTCTGGCATTGTGAGCTCTATACTTCTAACATATTGGCTGTGCGCTCTGTAGTTATAATATAGCTTTTTATATATTATAAATTCAAAGTATTTTTCCTATACGAAACCATACTATAAAGGCTCTGTGATACTATTTCCTAACAACTCTAACATCCTTTACTTACACAGTTATATAAGAAAACAACTCTATCATTATATCTTGTGAGCAATTGTGAGCCACAGTGCACATGGAGTGTGCACCCACAGTACCTTCAGCTGTCTTCTGCCTTATCTGTATATGATCTGTATTTTAACACAATTCAATACTCAGTTTTAAGCTTAAATGATGGTGAGTGACGTTTTTATAGCCAATGCAGTTTCTGGTTGCCAGGCCTTACCAGTGAATATGTGTTAAGCTTCTATCTGCAGATATTTTGCGTACGGGAACCTTTTAGTACATAAAAGGGAGACGCTGCTGTCCTAACAGCCTTTCCAATGCCTCACTTGACTTTTATGTTTGGATTATGACATTTATTTCCTCACAAATGCCCACAGTGAAATCTGTAGAGGAGCTGTTGTGAGTTATTTTTTGTGAGCAACAAAACTTACTTGACTTTTTTTTTACTTCCTTCTCCTTTTTCCCCCTTTTCCTCTCTCCATACAATTCCCCTTGTTTTCCTTCCTACTTCAGCTGCCAGTACACACAGTCTCATACCTGATGGAGACAGTGTCCAGATGTATCTCCAACTTTTTCCTGTGGCATAAATATATTTTTATGCGGTAACTTTCAGTTCATGCAGCACTTCAGTCAACAAATAGAGATGTTATTTTGGAAACGTGGAATGCATTGGTGGAAACCTCTGTGCATGCAATATTTAATACGTGCTATACAGTATCGCCTCTCACCAGGGACTGCAGGGATTTGTTTTGCAGGTTCTCTTCCCACATCATGAAATATTTCTTAACTGGGAACATAAACATACTGCAGTTAGTGAAAACAATATATCTGAATCCAACTTAACTCTTAATTTAAGCTTATTTAAATAACAACATGACTTAACTGTAGTGTGAATTAACATTTTTTTTTTTTTTATTATTGTTTTTATTTTAGTACAAGTAGGACATATGACAAAACAGCAATCAAAGGACACAGAAAAGTGTTTTAAAGCAAACCATTTAAAGGCAAGAACATTGTATAATCAAGACACTTAATTCAATGTTATTAGCTCAGAATGGCCCCATCACACTGTTGCTTTAGCACTAAATGTTATTGACTGGAATTAGGTGGCACAAGTTGGTGTTACACTCCACCGGCTTGCAGCTTATAGTTTGGAAAGGAAATGCACGTGTTACTTTCAGTCAATGACTTTGAGGCTTTAATTCTGTTTCTTTTCTAAATGAATGTGGTAATTTCTGAAGCCCAGTCCAAAATTTAAATTGCATTTTATCCATGACATGGTCCATCACTTCAGTCCAGACTACAGTGGTGGGCCACAATCCACAACAGTGGTGGTAGTTTAACTTTCGTTTTTGCTGCAGGCTAAGATATTCTACATGTATGATCCTTTGACTTTTGTAGAAATGTTTTAAAAGTTGTTGATAGGATTGGATTCATAAGTCCCCACATGAATCAGTCACTATAACGTTTGTGATCCCATACGTTTTTATCCAGCTACACTTATATCTGTCTAATACTTGAGGGGTTCAGAGTATTGGATTTAATTGTAACAAAGGTTTTGAGCAGAGAACAAAAATGTAAAGAGAAAATTGCTCGGGAGGCAATAACCTCTTGAAAACTAACTTTACCAAAAAACAAACAATCACTGACATGAAATAGAGTTACAAACAGGAAAAATCACAGAAATCAGAGGAGAAACAGGAGAAAACAGGAACAAACAACCAGGCCCCACCAGAGTCTGGGGAACAGAGCCAAAAAACATCGAGCAGACCATGAACATAAGTGCCAGAAATGATAATGACATACTTTATTGATTCCCTTGGGGACAGTACATGTCGGCACAACTACAAGGTTTCTGTGTTTTTGTTCAAGGATTCCTTGACATGTAACCAAGAGAAACCAGGAGTAGAACCACTGACCCTGAGGTTGGTAGAAGACTGCATCACTGACTACAGCTGTTAAACAGGGAGAAAAGAGAAGTACACACAGGGAGCTCAAAGGTTCAACTGTTTAACCTGTTGAACCCTAGACCATTTTATAGGAATTTGCTTGAAAAAGACGTATCCAAAATGAATTGAATATATCCCAGAAACTATAGGGTTTATTTGAGCTATCTTGGTACCAAAACAAAGGCAAGACCCTAGAGAATGCTCTAAAGTTCTAAAATGTAATATTTATGTCACTGAGTGAGAGTAAATGAATTTGGAACACAGAATGACTTTGTAACCGGAAGTCGGAAGTGGACCCGGTACCGGGTACTTCGGGTTTAACAGGTTAAGCCACAGATACTCAAAAAGGATGGTTTATAATTGTTGTGTGTTTGCCGTACAACTATAGTCCACACATCTTCATCAGCTCAGTGGCTAGAATAATAAATTTCAAAAACAAATGTTTCATGCAGGCATGTTTCTCATCTTCCTAAATACCTTCTTTCTTACAAGGTCTAACAAAAAATACTAAACATATCCACTTGTAACTTTCAAAAGGATGAAAACACACTTTTGTCTCCTGACCTTCTACCATACCAATTAAAGTATTTAGTTCATATAACCGTTAAGGAATTTTTCCTTTTCAAAGTCAGCGATAGAAATCTTGGAATGCATCATTCCGGAGCGGTGATGAATCTGTAAACTGCATCTGCTGAACACTGTCTTAGGTCTGTGTCATCATGATGATACATTACAGCTTCCACATTCACTAAGCGACCGTAAAGGATTGAGAATTTTGAGCAAAGCATCTATAGTGACAATTTTCTTTTCTGGACAATTCTGACATGCTCGTCTGTGTTTTTTTGAAAAGGTTTAAGAGAGCACAGCAGACCAAACAAAGAATGTCATCTGCCTGACATGTCAGTCAGAGAGTCAAAGCAGTGAAGCATCCTCATTAATGGGGTGTTTGGCTCATATTCTCTAGCAATTGGTTCAGTATATCCCTCTCTGTGAGACATCCTGCAGCATTTGTGCTTAATCTATAATGGCCACTTCTTATTGAGCTGAGTCAAGCTCTAAAATATTTTCCTTATCTGAAGACACAGTCCTCTGTATGCTTTCTGCCATACTGTACCTTCCTAACTTTCTCCTCTGTTATTTATTCTCTGTCTCCCCACTCTTCTCCTCCTCTTTCTTGCGCACCCTTCATTTCTCTCCCACCAGGCAATCCATTATATGCAGAGTGTCAGTGAGAAGCAGCTCCTGCTGTGATGCATTGTGTGCGGAGTAGTTCACAGATATGACTTCTGTGTGATAAAGACTGCTTATAGAGCGAGGGCACATCTGTACCATTGACCCGTTCTCTGCTTGTGCACTGCTGCGAACTGAAATTAACCAGGTGTTGAACCCTGGAAAAAGAGATTTGCAAACTCAAAGTGTTTTCCAACACAGTGGGGTGAGAACAAAAGCTGTTTTATTCCTTTTCCAGTTCTGTTAACAAGACGGAGATGAAGAATGTTTTGATGTTGTATAATGAATGCATAGTACTTTTCCACATTTAAAGTTTTGTTATATAATTTTTATCAAAAGAAGCTTCCACTTTCTCCTGTGCTTCTCTTTTATCCTCCATTCATATATTCACAATCTGATGCTAACCTTTTGATTTGTTTCCAGCTTCAGCTTTGCTTGGACTCAGACCTCTCCTCCATTTCTAAGGGTCGAGGTGTCTGAAGATCTGAATTGATGATTCTGGCTTTAATTAGTATAGCCTGTTTTAGTGATATCAGCAATTCTTTACAGGCTATGCTAATCTGTGCCAGAATCAGCAATGCAATTGGGACGGATGCATTTCTCCATGACGTACATTAAGGCAATTCGTTGCACTATTGTCATTCCCTGAATTTCCCTTTTTTTACAGCGGTTTTTTTGAGAATGCTTTGAAATATAACAGAGCCACAGAAATAGTTGTTTGAGATGAATTGAAGTTGATAAAGGTTTCGGCAAGGTCTTGACATAGTTTAGGTGATGAATGAAGAATACCACTGTACAACAGGCGCACATTACCAGTACACCAGGCAATACCTCAGTCAGTGTAAATGTCAGAGGTGATGTCATTATTTCATTATTTAACCTGCAGACACTTCATTTCACATTTTATTTCATTTTTGAGAAACTGTTTTTCATCACATTGAACCCATTCCCACATTTTTATGGCCATTTATTTTGCAGAAGCCATTAAAATAGATTTACAGCCATTACTTATGTTGTTCGTTCGTTTGTCCACTTTACGAGCGTAATTCCTTCACATAAGTTGTGCGCATTGGCATACAGTATATCATTAAGGTTGTTAGCTGTGAAACAGCTCGTCTCAGTCATACTGAGAAGGACACATTTGATACAGCCTTAGCTACAGTACAGTGATTTATGAGGACTTTTCATTTTTAATGGCATAGTCACAGACCAAACCAATAACATAAAAATATTTCAATACTCTGGGATTCTACTGTTAAAATACTAAAACTCAACTCAACAGCTCAAATATTTTTTTTGGATTTGCTTTTGGCATTTATGCTTTATTTGAACATTTTACAATGAGAGAGGCAGACAGGAAACATGGAGACAAGAGAGGGTGTGACATGCAACAAAAATCTCCGGTTGGACGCGAACTGGCAATGTTGCGGTTTTATGGCACATGCACGGAAACCAGACATCAATTTTAACTATTGCAAATATACATAGACACTAGGGACACTGGTCATCACTATTGATAAGTGGATGTTGCTTACTGTAGTAAAACTTACAGCTACAGGGTAGAGCACAATATACCATCGAGTGATATTGACCTACAGGTAAGCCCCTGTAAACCAGCACTCTGAGGGACTGGCATTCTACGGTGGCTTTTGATTGGCAGGAAAGCAAATGGCACCAGCATCTGGAGGCACTTGGATCAGACCCTGATAAAAAATGCAGACACACACAGACTGATGGATAAACACGTTAACACACACACACACCCACTGAGTGGCCTCAGACGGTCCCTGAGTAGGAATATCAATCCACCTGTGTTGACTGCACTTTGGAGCTGCAGAGAAAAGAAAACACACTCACATTAACATGATCACCGTTCACGTTTTGCTCATGTACGACCTTTAAAACGTAATGTTAGAAATAGTAATTCGCTGTTAGTCATCATTCATCTTTCATGAAGGACATGATTAGGTTCTAGTCCCACCGTATCTCTGTTTCACATTTCTGAAATGTGAAACTGAAAGTGATTGATTTTGGTTTTGGGTACTGGATGTTGGTCTACAGCTCACTGTGTCATGTTATCTACGTCATTGTTGATGAATCATCTGTGTTTTATGGCAAAGTGCAATTAACTTGCATGTTTAAGATTCCATCCATCAGCCCAACTGTGTTTAAAACCCTAATGTTGGCGTTTAAATCAGACCTTCAGAGCACTCAGCTTTACAGAAAGCCAATGATTGCATTGCACTCCCCACCCTTACATCAACTCATACCCAATAGAGTTAATGTTCTCAATTATCTATTCCCAGGCTTTAAATCTTTTTTTCTCTTGTCTGCTCATCAATATGAATAAGTTTCATTTTTCTCTGAGCACAACTCATATTGTTAGGTTCATTTTAATGGATGTTTGTTCACACAGCTGTAACAACATACGGGGTATTGGTGGATACCCCCATTTTAATTGTTTAATATTCCATGTTTTTAACAGTGCTGTTGGGTGGGTGACCTGCAATCCATCAGAACGTGATAGACCCAGTTTTACCTTGCTGATAAAATCCCAGCTGAATGCCCTTCAGCATAGAGTAAAGTGAGGGCCTGCGGTCACTCCTGCACAGTGTTATACTCCAGATCACCAGGCTCCTCCATTTAGTTATATAATTGGACTTATTACCTCACTCCTCTCCAAACTCTATGCATGGCCGAGCAGCTATAGGCGCTCTAGCTGCTTACTTTATGAGGTATCTGCTATATGTGCGACTACACAAAGGACTGCACATGCTGAGCATGTTTCCCTGTTTCATTGATAAGACACAAAGAGGCATCATAGCCTGCAGCACAAAACTAACTCTATCACAAGTTCAATTTTCACTTTTCATTTACAGCAAATCAAGAGGAGAACACATGATAAGCAATTGGAATCCCAGTAAATTGCCAGTTCATTATGGGAAAATAAACTTGGCTTATTTGAGATGGAGCGCCTTGGTTCGGCAGCTCATTTTACCAACAACTCGTTTTTTATCCTCACGTATTTATCTTGTGTGTGAGTGTAAATACACGCACAATTCGGTATGTTTATTCTGACAGTGGCAGGGTTTTAATAAGAACTTACAGTAATACGTACAGTAATATTTGGTTATCATTGAATATTATTATAGTATATAACTTCATTTAAAGAAGATTTTCTAATAAATGAGCAGAGCTTTTCATTGTAATGTTGGGTTTTATTTCATCACATTACTTAAATGTGAGGTTGTATAATCGTTTTTTCTTTATTAGACCAGTTACTGTAAATAAAAGTACTTATGCTAATTTATTATTTAACAATGTAACTATAGTACAGCTGAAATTATTTATTGAATAATCAATTAAATGAATCAAACTATTTAGCCTATAGGACATTCTTCTTCATTGTCTATGTTTATAGATCTAACATGTTATTGATTCATTAAGAAAGTAATCAGCTCATTGATCAGTAATGAAACAGTCCTAATCAACACTTTCCTGAAGTGAGTGGAAATTAATGGCGTCTTTACACTTGCACAGTATTTTTACTTCCATCTCTGTCATTCTTCCTGTTTATGTAGAGGGCACAGTTGGTAAGGCAGTGGTCTGCAAAGCCCTGGGTTGATGGCTTGTCTCCTGGTTCCCCGATGTCTCCTTGTTCCTGGACAAGACACTAAACCTGTCCACATGAATTTCTCCAATGAGATTATTGGTATCAATTTTATATTATATATTATTGTTATTATATTAGTCCTTTCCTTGCAAGAATCTGTGAGCATGACAGAGGGATGGATACAGGGAGGAGGTACTTTTGAGATTTTCATACTACAATATGACTTTAATGGAGCCTTACTTCTAATATATAATTTATTGTCCATCTCTCTGGAACATTCATGCCCGGCTGCCCCTTGTCATCAACTAAGATAACTGCCAGTGTGATTTGTACGGTGCAATAATGCTCATGGTCATTTGCTCTGTGAATTTTGAAGCCAAGAATACCACTCTGTCCTGCAATTAATGACACTTCATTGATTCAGCCTGTTCCCTTTTGGCAGGAAAAAAAGAGGGTTGTCCTTGCCTGATGATGCTTAGTCACAGCTTAAGACATTAGTTTACATTTTTACTCCAAGAACACATTTAGCAGAGCTTTGCCAAAATATTAACCTTACCAGACCCTAAATCAGAAGCCCACTCAGCTGGTGATTTGCCAGTGCACTCCGCCTAGTTTGTTTGCAAAAGCTAACGTTGCGTTAAAGTGGATTTTTATGTGCAGTCAAACATGTCTGCTGTACAACATTTGACTTCACCCTGTGAGACTGAGGTCAGTTCAGATGGGCTGAGGTCTGAATATTCATGACGAGCTCAAAATGCTTTTAGGATCAGATTAAAAAAATATTGTTCACCAGGAGAATTTAGCTCATTTAGCAACTCATATGATTTCATTTGAAACCCAAGATTTAAATCATGCAGATTATTTTTAATCCCAGTGGATTTCAGCCTGGAGGCTGAAACCAGTCTCTGACATCTCATGAATTTTTACTCATTGTTACTTTGAAGAATCACAGCAGGTAAAAAAAAAGAAGTTCCTCCACCGTTTCTTGCTCTCTCTCTCATTCGTGACACCTTTATCTGTCCGTTACTGTTCCTCCTCACAGCTCGCTGTACGCAGCTTCTGTTAGTTAGAAATACCCTTACAGATGCACTTGCATCCACACTCTTGACATCGCGTGGCTGGCAGATGGCACAGAAAGCTTCCTATCAGCATCACAGTGTGAGGGACTGTGTTATTTGTCAGCATTCAATACGGTTTCAGTCCTCCAGCATGAAGCAGATGCAAATGCCAGTGAGATGAAATTAAAAGCCTGAGTGACATAAAAGGGGAGTAGTATGCAATTCAGTTACAATAGCATTAGTTTTACAGGGTTGATTGAACCCAAATGCATTTTCCTCACCTCTGTAACTTTAATGAGTATGTTCACACTCGAAGAGGTTATGATATTTAAAGAAAAGAATGTAGACTGTATTCATGATTGTGAGATTCACCACCATGGTTTTGCTCTGTCTTTTGTGCAGTGTGATCTAAGGTGTCTTCATTTTTCAAATTAAATGTATGAATATTATGTATCTTTGTACTTCTATATTACCATCCCAGAGCATAATGTCTTGTTCTCTTATTTTGCATTTAACATTAGCCCCATTTCAAACAGTGTAAATGTCAATGGATCAGTAATAATCAGTAAATAAGGGAAGGCATTATTCTGCATAATAAAGACTGTTGGCTTTTTAACTACATCTTGTTGGTAATACTAATCTCAACACTTTCTCCTCTCTTGTATTTTATTAGGATCTACATAGAAATTGCAATATTTATGAGATATGTATACTGATATACTCCAAAAGACATTTTAGAGAACTGAAACCACACTTATAACAGCTACAGTAGAAAGAATGAAAATCAGATTTGCAGTCGAGATGGCCGATGACTCACTTTTCACAGCTGATAACTTGCTGGGCATCAGCTCATCTGTTGGGTTTCCCTGGTTTATCAGTTCTGTAGGAAATGAATGCCTCGTTGATCATGTTGCGCTCTGTGTGAACAGAAGGTCAGACTTTGCCTTAATTTCCCTAAGCTTAATTTACACATTTTGTCTCACTGATAAAATAAAGTGTAATCGTTCCTTCTGGTTCTTGTAAAAGAAATTGGTTATAGCTTAGGAGCAAGATAAATTGCCTTATAAAAAGTATATTATTCTTTATAAAGCACACAGCAGTGAACACATTTACCTGCACGATGCAATCAATCCAACTTTCTATCAATGAAACAACACATACAACCAACTGATGAATGGATTTCTGTGTTGATTTCCTGTCTCGCCGAGTTTCTAGGTTGTATTGGTTTGTCTGTGCATTCACCTCGCGTTAACTGTGTCTCTCCACACAAGTGGAGCCAATAAGATGGAAAATCGTATAAATCTTTTTTTCAGCGAGACCAGCAGCAATGAGAAGTGTCTAGCTGATTCCACCGCTGCACCTGCTGCTGATGGAGACAAAGGCAGAGGCAATGAGCTCTGATCTGATGTGAATTCTGATAGCCACCTCTGTGTGTAAGCAGTGACAGAGAAAGGCCCTGGTGACACGGTGTTTATGGCTTCACTAGGACAAGATAATGCAAAAGCCGATGCCTTGTGGCACCGACTGAACCATCCTTATAAATATGACCTTGTGAAGATGCAGCAGAGATGCACGTAAATGACAAACGGTATTTAACACTGCCTATGATGATTTATGGTAATGCCAATTTTCACCCAGCTGCTCTAATCAAACCTACAGCATGACGATACAGAGATAAGTCCCTAATACTCCAAGTATCCCCCATTGTCTCAACCCATCTGTGTTTTACCTTAGAATTGCTGCATGTCTGAAATCAAATGCACGTTGCTCATCATCCTCATAACAAAGAAATGTGGGTCAGTATGACTGCCCATACTAATTCTGCCACAGGCAAGAACAATGTAGTTAAAAGCTGCGGGATTTCACTATTTCACTTTTAAGAGAGGATATAAAAGACAAAGACCAAATGGTGATCTGGAGAGGCAGAGGCAGATCAAGAGAAAAACCAAGTTAAAAGATGAAGATTGGTGGTGGTAACAGAAAAGAAGAGACCTTTGAAGAGTAGAATGTAGGGGGGTTGTTAAGGGTAGGAAATGTGTGGGTTCATCACGGATTGTATGGAGTAAAAAGCCAGTGAGAAAACGTATAGTGCTGTTAAAGGAGAAGCATCCTTCCTCTCTCCACGTGGCTGCTGCACAGTTAGACTAATTGATTAGTATGCATACTTAATAACTATAGTCGTCTCTCCTGCAGTTCTGCGACAAGAGCTCTGTCACAGTAGAGTAGAAGATGAAACAAAATACAGTCTTATTAAGCAGCTACAAATCCATCAGAATTAACTGGACTTGATTGGAAAGACGATTGAATAGTCGCGTTAGTTGCTGCTCAGTATTACTGCAGCACGACATGCCTGACATAGTAATGAATACCAATTTGTTTGTATGACCCGGCCTCCGCACTTGCTGGACTTGGAGGTCATATCCTCCACGTCACACGTAATATGTAAAACCTTGCACGACTGAAGATCCAGAGCGTGAAATTTTACATAATGTTGCCAGATTTCAAATGAGATTCAAATGATGTGAAACCTGCCTTCTTAGCTGTCGGTTTAGTTTGTTTAAATATCGTATGCAGTACTGTACTCTCACTGGTCATCACAAGACATCTCTTAACCTAATGTACTCCACCAACCTGTATGACCTCAAATAAATAATTTCCCTCTGGGATTAATAAAGTTTTCTGAATCTTAATCTAAAAACATGAAATGCACAAAACAAACTGAGACATTACGACCATATAAGAGTAGAATAAAGGAGTCGGTATTATTGCTAAATGAATCATTTTAGACAGACATTTTTTTTGTTATGATTTGCTGTATTTACGTGATTACAACACAAACCTTGCCTGTGGCACTTACGCCTGTAGTGATAAAGCGAGACTGGTCACATCTGGGCCTGTTTGCCTCCTACTCTGGACCCCCACCAATTTGCCTGCAGGGCAAACTGATCCACAGAGGATGCTATCGCCATAGGTCCCTCCAAACCAGGACAAATAGATTGAGGGATAGCTTCTTTCCCAGAGCTATCACCGTAGCAAATAATCACAAAAGCAGATGAGCCCGTAAACCCGAACCACTCTTCAACGGTGAAAATGTGCAATAACATTTTTATGTCATACTCATTATGCAAAAATTCTGCTACTACATTAATGCTGCTATCTTGTGTATATATTGGTATATAGTATTGTTTGTTTTTTATTATTGTATTTTTTCCACATTCTCGTCTTTTTGCACAAAAGGGAGTGGCACTCCAATTTTGTTGTAACCTGTACAATGACATTAAAGACTATTCTATTCTATTCTATTCTATTCTATTCTATTCTATTCTATTCTATTCTATAAGACAGTGGCCTGACCTACTAGACAACAATAGCAAGTCATTTGTAAACTTAATACAAGTCACATGTGCTGCGTAATTTCACCAAATTCAATTCCTAAGTGAGGAAGTGGAGGAAGAAGGTCTTAAACACGTCCTTTCTCACACAGGCTGGAAAACTGACTAAACGGTTCCACAGATAATTTAAGGCCAACACCAATAAATGTCTCACATGGTAGTATTTCATTAGATGAGGTGCTTGGTTTCTAAAATGCTCACTTGATTCTGTTGTCTCACCTCCCACAGTTAAACTCTTTCATCCTTCACATGAAACATTATCTCAGGCTGTCCTCCATGCCGTAGTGTAAATGCATGTTCACTTCAACAGAATTTATAATGAATCAGCAAAATAAAAAAAGGAGAAGTGCTGCAGCACTCACTGGCTGTGACTGTGATTGTCAGCACTGTGAGCAGGGTATAAAAGAGACATAATATTAACTGTATAGTGGTATTAAGTGGTATTTCCTTTCAGTGCGGTGTGCGTAGTCTTCTTATTCTGCAGCTTTGCCTGGGGTGACTGATGTGTCCTCAGAGGAAGAGCCTAGCTTCCTTAATGGATTTCCACTCTTCTGAAAGTAGCTTTCAATCTAGTGACTTGGAATGGTCTCAATCTGAATTTAAAGAGACGCCATGTTGTGAAGGCAGCCTGACTTTTGGGGAGGCCCTCCCCTGTTCTCCTTGACTGACTGGGATAGCCGAGGTTTGTGCTGTTCACTACTGAGCCATCGCTCTCTGCAAGAAAACCTGCTTGTCCAAATCTTGAACACAGATATTCCTGTCACAAAAACGTCTGCAGGGTAGATGGGTGTTTGTCTGAGTCGCAAGTAATTTTGTCTCCTTATTGAATAGCTGCCTGTGACTTGAAGGGGATTCTCTTAAAATTATTGGCATGTGCCTGCTCTGATAGACGGCTGTGGTCTCTACAGTCGAAAGGCTTCATGCTTGTCAGTCTTCATTTATATCCTCTCTTCTTCGGAGATTATCTTGAAGCTCTGTCTTCAGAGCACCACATAATACAGTTTGCTTTATCAATGTATTTTATGCAGCAAACTATTACTGACAAAGCAAATTAGATTATCAAGACTACAATATTATTATACTCTTCTTAATTTTTGCCTAATTCTAAGAGGCACTCAGCTGTTACTGCTTTGATATAGGCGCTCTTTCAGGACTGTCTATGGTGGTTATGATTTTGAAGGGTGACTGCCATAGCCTCTAATGTCAGGCAAACACACACCATACATTCTGATGTGGATCACTTGTCATTCAACTGGGGTGTCAGGCACTTCATAGACACCTAAAGTAAACACCTTTTCTTACTAATGAGCCCAAAAAAGACAAAGGTAAATCTGAGTAATCATCCCCTGTTGCACAATTAGGCTTTAAGTCTGAATTTAATAAGCCTTTGTAATGACTAATTATTTTCCGCATGTTTCTATGTGAAAATGTGTAGCAGTATTTCTCACTTGCTGGCTAATGTCCACTAAGCATTAACACCTGAGTTTGTTAATAGTGATTTTATGTTTTTATTAGTTCCATCACTTCCATCGAACAAAGGTATTACCTTCATAAAGTAATCTTTGTTTCTCCCTGAGCAATTTCTCTTTTTTTTTTTCCTCTGAATGACAGTTTTAAAAGTATTTTTTAAGGATAATGATAACAGAAAGTTGAAGGCAAGACTCTGTTGCTTGAGTCTCGCACTTCTATTATTCAGGTTCTGTCACCATCATTATTTTGATCGAAAAGGAGAAGAGCGTTTCTTTCATTAGGCGGTGGAGGCAGGGTCCTCTGACGCATCTGGAGAACAGTCCTCTTAAGATTAGAATTTAAAGAGAGCTGCTGATCTTTGGGAGGAAAAAGGTCTGCATACAGCACATGATGCACATGAGCTCTGAGATAATGATACACAATGGAAGAAAATATGACCAGATGAAATTCTAGCTGCTGGGAGTTCATTTGTGTGCTTGTCAACCTTATTCTCAGACTTTACAATGCTGGAGGATTTACCACTTCGAATTAGCTATCAGCTAAAGCTTTTTTAGACTATTTTAGTCTTTGTTTTTAAGTACATATGCTATATATATATATATATATATATATATATATATATATATATATATATATATATATATAGAGAGAGAGAGAGAGAGAG
>JAUMHF010000007.1:12946528-12961689 GCA_032359275.1 Microctenopoma steveboyesi | reverse complement strand
TATATATATATATATATATATATATATATATACAGAGAGAGAGAGACAGAGAAAGTGGCTGTGGAAGCAACACTAGGTCACTACATCTAAGGTTCTATAGTGTGTTTAACCTATGTTAGAACAAATAAACACAAAGATGCATCCATTCCGGACTCTCACCATTTTGGATTCGTGCAAAAAATCTGCCAGTTACTATTGCTAAGCTTTGATTAGTCATTCTTGCTCCATTGCATTGGTTTTTCTCACTGAATATGTTTTTTTAAGCACTCTTCTTTGAGATTTTGCAGTAATTGAAAGGCAAAGTTGGTACAAATCACATGTTTATGTTGTTTTTCCAGCTAAGTGCAGGTCTAAGATGTAAAGAGAGAGAAACAGCCAAATGCTGTCTTTTTCCAAATAGCAATTATTTCCAGCTTTAACCGCTCATCTCTGAATCGCAGAGCAGTTGTACATTACCATCAGTCTGAACTGAGGAGGACAGGGCGGTGTAGCCAGGTGGAACAGACTGTAATTAGACCGTAGAGAGCAATGATGGACACGCAAAGCAGTCACACACAATTTACCCCAGAAGAGAGGATACATTCCCTGCCTCGTTCGCCCCCTTGTTGCACTGCAGCCTCCCATAACTCCACCAGCTCAGTCATCTGTTGAAACTACATAATCACTCCATTACGGGCCATAACTAGTTTTTATGTGCTTGTATTTTTTCCTCTTACCTTGACCTGCCTTTCCTCCACTCTCACATCCTAATGTCACGCCTCTTCGCCTACTTGTTTTAGCTGGCTTTGTGTTTTGTAATACTTCAGTGTTCAGCTGCTGTTGCCTGTTTGCACTTCCCCAATTGTTTCCGATTTATCTTTCCCCTTGACACTCAGATGAATCGATTATGTTTACCCATAGTTTGCCTGTTATGTGTTTATGTCACACACTGAGTACTGCGGCAATTTTTTTCACTCATGGTGCTTTTATCATTGTAACCCTGAGCAACATAGTTTTGAATCACCCTTTTCCCTAAAGATTATTTGTCATGATAATGGGTAGTTTCATATTGGCAAAATGCCTCTTGGCGTAGACTCTGCCGCTGTCTTGTCTCATTCCAAACTGTGCATTTTCACATTTTAACAGCTTGGCTATCCATCACACATGCCATGTGTGTCTGTCTCTATGGTAGAGTTGATTTGTCATCCCGCTCATCCCGTTTAGTACTAGCATTAAAAGTTCTTTGCAGATGAAGACTAAAAAAGACTTGATTTTGTTGCTTTCATTCTATAATGTGTCAACATATATCCTCCTAAATTTAGGGATAGTTTTCCAAGAGTTGAAACGTTTAGACTTTCCTCACTAGCTCAGGTGCAACAGTACACTAGCATGAGAAAAGTCAGTTCATTTTATCTGGTTATCACATGGGGATCGGAGAGGAAATAGCTCAGCTCAGACTTTTCATATAGTGACATTATCAGGACATTTAAATTACTGCACTGCATTGCAAAATATTCCCATCAGTGTCTGTTGTGCCAATTATCTTGGGATGTCGATGTTAGTGTTTAGCTTCAAGAACCTCTGTGCAGCTTCTATGGATCTCTTATTTAACAAACCTGTGACCCAAGTTATTTATAAGCGTTTATTTAGTCACTGGAAAATATTTTTTGACAAGTGCAGCGATATCAAAGAAATAGACATTTGAATAGTTGGTGTTTCTTTCAACATTAGTCAGATTGGCATGGACTGGGACAAACTCTCCTTGCTTTTATCAATTACGTTTATTAATTCAGTTTATAACATACATCAAAGTTTTCTTGCTTTTTGGCATTTAACATGTTGTTTAATTCAACTACATTTTATTGCAACCTTGAGACCTGTCTGTGTGTTTGTGACAAGAAGCATGAAGAAGAGAAATACAGAAGATAGATTTAGCAAATCTGGGCTAGTGTTACTGAATTTGGTGTGTGGCATTAATTCTTTTGCTCAAACAACACTTTAGTTCTACGTCATGGTGCCTTCACAGGTACTGCAGGAGCACGTAGATTCTGCTGCTTCATACCTGAGGGCCAATACAAAATAAAGGGAATTACCAGGCATATCATGCGGTTGTGACACACTTTGGTGAACTAATCAGAAAATGTCGCCTGTTGTGAGATTATTTTCCCTGGGAAGAATAGATACAAAGCAAAAGTTAAAAAGTTTGTTATGTGTTTACTATTTAAAAAAAAAGTCATTTAATAATTCAGGAGCAATAGACAACTGGTATTCGCCCTCCTTTCTTTGGAAGAATTGAGTGAGCAACATTTAAGGGACGTGATTCCGGCTTTCCCATCACTGATAAAGGAGGACAAAAGATGTCTGAGATTGGATTGAGAGATAAAATCTTGCACTGCAGTGGTATCCAGGAGAGAGCGGTTGCTGATCCATTGACTTTTCCCTCTCTTATGTGTGGGTGATGAGGAGGGGTGAGGTCAATCGGAAGGGTCTCTGTCATCTGTGCCAGAATCTTGCACAAGAAAAGCCAGCAACATGGATTGACTGCCCAGATAATCAGGACAACAGTGACTGTCACTGACCACTGAACAAACATTAGATCTGTGGTCCACTGAGCATTTGTCTTACTTCACTTTTTTTCTGGTTTAATTTTCTGGTTGGGTCATGGGAAGTTAATTAATTTCCCTTCACGCGATTTTATCACTGCAGTACAGACACCTTTTTTTATTACAGGTTTTGCAGATAGTCCTTTTTAAATTTTAAATTGCTTCCAGTTTAAACAGCAATGCAGTGAATACTAAAGTAGCATTGATTGTAGAAATACAGGTAAATGCGAAACGTCTGATGAAAGTACACCACAATTTATAGCAAAATACACTAAAATGAATAAGTCGCAATCTGAAACTTTCATTGCAGGACTTGACAAAGAATTGTCTTTGCTCTGCTGTGCTGTATTGAGGCTAAAGCTGCGACCATAAAGGTGAGCCTCTGTGTGCTTTATGCTTACCAGGAAAAAATCCCGTCATGCAACTGGAAGACAGGCATTTATTGTTAACCAGACAAATTAGATTGACACTTTGATGTTGAGGTTGTAGTTAGGACTGCAAAAAGCACCAAAGAAATATTCTGTAACTTCCCTGAAAATAATCAATTCTGGAAATCCCGAGAGTTATTTATTGTGTGCACAAACAACAATAGGATCTCTCCAAGCTAAATGTTTCCCAACTCGTGACTCCAAACAAAAACTGTGCAGACCTGTGATAAGGAGGAGGTGAGGGGGAGCTGCACAGGAAATGCTTTGGAGATGTAACTGGTAATGTGATGCACAGTCTGACAAGAGCTGATACTGCCCACAGCAGAAGCACAGACTCAATCAAAGGAATCCACTATGGCCAGTCGCAACTGATCAATGACATCTCATCCAGCCTCGTTGGTCCCCCCCGCCTAACCCCTGCGCGAGCAGCAATATCACTGCACAAATCCCTCAACTGAAAGCGAGAGAGGCAGGGAAAGGGTGATTGAGGGACAAGCACAAGAAAAAGCTGCAGAAGGATTAATTAAACAGTTGACAATGGCTGCAAAAGATGCTGGCCCTTTTTATGACCTGCAGCGTAGCTATCTGTAATTAAAGAGCCATACTAATATTTTGAGTTTAGTTCACCAGATATTTACAAGATGCACGATGAACAAAAAACAAAGACGATGACTGTGTACCGAATATAATTCTGCAGATCCCAGATTAAAGCTCAGGTATTATTCTCATTTTAGAGATGATTCCTTTTTCATGCACAACCATACACAAACTGGTGACTAGCTTCAACCTAGTAAATTTAATTTTACCAACATAGTTATTGGTATATACATATATATTATTTTATAAACTAAAATATTGTAATGTCATTTCTATAGGATTTACTTTCAGCTTTTTATTGATACGGTGTAGTTTGTTATACTTTGTAACCAAATACAGCACATTTGATGAAATATGAGAACAACAGGCCTGGTGTTTACTTTTACACACCAAATGCAGTTTACTAAGTAAATATGATTGTGTGAATTGCAGTGTGTGACTTTGTTTGTAGTGTAAATTGATTATGTCAGCGTTAACAGAAGAACGAGGAAGTCTGGCAAAAAGCAAGGATTGGTTTAGCACAAAGACCTGTAAAGACCCTTGAGTGATACACTTTTATACAACGTACATGGAAACTATTTATTATGAAAGAAAAACAAACCTGCGCAGACCTGTTGACATATGCGTAAAGACAAGAGCACTGAGCTGATAACACACTGTGGGTTGTGCATGCTCTTTATTAACACATTGTCACAGTTTCATAGGAACCAACTTACATGTCATCATTAATAACCCTGTAATAACCCATTTTCACACTTTTTTTACACTCAGCTCCCACTCGATTATTCCCTGGGGAGCTTTTCAGCATATGCATTGGTAACTTATTCCCTGGTTTTACAGGGATACATAAATTAGAAATGTCACACTTCTCATCAGGTTCCATGATGGATAAGATGTGTGGCATGGTGTCAGAGCTTTAAAGTCCAGCAGAAAACCTGAGGGGACAAACACTGCCAACCGAGCAGTGGTGATGCCTCATTTCTGGGGATATCTTTTCAAGCAGTTTTGCGTTTTTTTTCTCGAAAAAAGAGCTCTTTGACTTCTCAAAAGAGAAAAAAGTTTAGTCTCATTAAAGAAGGGATTTATAATGATTGGTTAAAAGTGGTTAAAATTGGTTAGAAAAGTGATATGTCTCCACTGTCAGACTGCTCACAGATGCCTTCTTCCCATTAGGTTGTTTTGGAGCAAATTTGTACTAAAGATTTTAACAAATCATTACATAGCGTAGATTTAATCAAACCCCAAAAAAGCAGAGGTTTTAGGGAACACCAATGTTTTCACATCAATCTTTTTATAATTAATACATTTAATTTGTTAAGCAATGGATTTATTAATGCTGCAGTTTTTAATATAATAATAGCTGCTAATATGCCTCTTGTTTAGTCATTCATATGTCATTGTGATCAGTAGTACACACACACACACATACACACACATACACACACACATCAGTGTCAAGAGCACTGATAACATTTGTCTTCTGTAATGTGCCTGCTCTTGGAAATAAATGCACCGTCAGATTTGGCTGGCAGGAATCAGCAGAATTGTCTTTGGCGGATACATGAATATTATAATTAACTGAAGTTAACATGCGAGTGACACAGTGCAAAACACCAACAAGTGACATACATCACATTTATTGTTACAGTTATTGTAACTAACCAGCATTTCCTTTTCGTCCCGTTTTGGTCACGTTATACGGGTTCAATGACGACGACATTTCGTCATAATTTTCGTCTCATATACACTTAGCACTCTCATCTCTGAGGGCAGCTCCTAAACAGTTAATATTAAGTATTTATTTTAAAACCATTGGCAAATACAAAGAGTTCAGTCCGTAAAGCTTTTGTGGCTCCTTGTCAACCGCTTCACACTGTGCTGGTCTGTGTTGCACCGTCGTCGCAGTTGCACCTGCGTAGCTGCATTAGGCTGAAAGTGAGGTCAGTTCTTTCCTGTTGAAAGTAACTGCCCACTGTGATGATAATTCGAATTTCAGATGTTACATGTCAAAACTCCTGACAAACACAACGAACAGAAGGCATTTATATTTAGTCTAATAATAATAATATGTATGCTCAAGAGACTGAGAGAAGTGAGAAAGTGTAAATCACAGTATTATTGTCATTTCACACCAGCCTACGTTTGTCTTGTTGTCCACAAAGGCAACCTGTCACTGTTCCCCTCTTTATTCCACACAGTCAACACAACCTGCTCAGCTGCTTAATGTCAGGGAACTGAATAATTTAAATCTCAAATTGTTCTACAAATTCCCCATTTTACAGACACATTTTCAAAAAGCCTGAGCTGTGTAACTTTAAAAGTCACAGTTTGACTGAATTTAGGGTGTTAGTTATGTCAGAATAGAAACTTCCTATATAGTTCATGTTGGTGTAAACAAATACCCCCGCGTTTTGCGGTGTCTGTTAGTATAGGTGGCAAATCATAACAATAATTTAAAAGTGTGGCTCTCTGGAGTGTCAGCAACACCAACTGCATTTCCAAAATATCCTCTTTCTGTCCACCCCCACTGGCAGCGCTTCTTAAAAAGTATTGTATTCATTAAATGTCCACAGAACTGACAGCCATGGGGAGCCTCATATTGTATTTTTGGAAAGTGTACATTAACAAGCTCTAAGTTTATCACCTCCGTGACACTGGAGGTTCACATGTTCATTTCAAGGAGTCTGAGGCCTATTATGAGCATAGAACTGTCACCGCGTGTTGTATCTGAAACAGGTGAAAACATCTTTAATCTATAACGAACATTATTAAAGAAACTATTAAAAGATGATTTTAGAACCTCTGGGATAATTGAAAGCCTGGACGCTTTTAGTTTTCATAAGCTCCACGATTACCATGAGGTCAACTTTACATAACCAACTGTGAGATCCTGAAATCAACTCTGAAAGCAAAGCCATCTCAGGGAACCTACTATTATCTGCGACTTCTGTCAGATCAGGAGAGGCCGAGTTGGAGATGTTCACGGTTTTGTGAAACGTGAACATCATTGTACTGTGTGCTTATGTAATGTTTACAGAGAGGGCTGCCGTCAAAACAGGAGACATGAAAGGTACAGTTACTTTGTCACATAGACAAACAAGACAGCAAGTCAATATGCATCCATTAATGTGACAGGTCCCGGATATGGATTTGTTCTGAAATTCCTGGTTCACACTCTTTGTGTGCCCAGAAAACCAAACAATGAAGAGTGTTTGTTTGCCCACAGCTAAATCTTTTATTGTATAGCAATGTGGTCACTGAGCAGAGTGAAACAACCCCATGCCTGCTGTGTTGTGCCCAGAGTTTCAGGTTTGACGCCATAAAAACGTTCTGCATCTGCAATCTGCATTTGTCAGATGACCAGTGGCAGCAGGGCTTGTCTATCATTTAGTTTTGCACTCGAGGCGAGTTCAGCAGTTCAGCGTGTGTAAAGTGGATCCTTCTGGCCATTTCAGGATTTGAAAGAAGAATAGATAAAATAAGTTAATGAGGCAATGTGTTAGTTCAGGCAGGACATCTACTGCAAGTCACGTGTGCCTGGCAGCTGATTGTCAGCTGATCCGACATCAACAGCATCAGTCACTCACAGTGTGCTCAAGGTTGTCGGCTCCTCATTCATCCGTCCAGTTCTCATCTTCCAGGTCCTATTTGTGGGTCGAACAAAACACATGTCACTCAATAACTAGTTAACAGCAAATAACTCCTACGAACAAACAAACAACTATTCAGAGTGTTGCTATGGATGTGATTTTAAAAATCCAAAATAACGTTCTGACATCATTTTCTGAGAAATGATTTAAAAGACCCAACCTTTTGATTAGACACCAGATTAATGACAGCACTGTGTACAGTGGACTAAATCTTCCCTCTGTGCGTCACCACGCGGCTCTTTAACGTAGGTGTTTGTTCAATATTTACAGAGCTTTAACGACCTCCATTTTTCAGTAAAACAACCCTTTCCTGTCACAGTGGAGCCTTTTTATATTAGTGCCAATATGAAGCGAGCAGCAGGTCACCGTGAACCAAATGATTCGAAGACGCTCACGAGAACGAAATGTTCAAAAGACTCTGTTCAAGAAAGCAGTAGGTGCTACGTTTAATACACCACTTTATATTTCAGCTTCATCAGGTGCTTTGTTCATGGATGACAACACAGTGAAACATAAATTCCCAGGCAGCACTGAATAAGGGCGCCCAGGGAAAGCCAGACAGAGAGATTATAGAATAATATCAGTCAAATCCAGGCCATTTGGAGAGTTTCCTTCCTGCGGTGTCACTCGTAACTTCTGCTTTTCGTGTCTGTCTCTCTCCCTCTAAACTCTTATGAATCCATTGAAATGCAGCGGATAAATAGGAAGGAAGTCTGCACAGGGGATAAGACTGTATTTCAGTAGTGCTTCTCTGATTGGTGTGATCATACATTCATGTCGCGAGGCTGTAAAATGGTTGCAACCTTTGGATCAGAGCCCTCAGGAATGACTGAGACACTTGAGTGGTTAGGGTGTTTATCCTTATCCACTAACCTCCACACTGAGTAATATGCTCACTCTCAGCACTGTTTAAATGAGTTTAAGGGCCTCGGTATCCTCTTTTGGTTTTGACATCTGAAAAGAGAGACTTGCAAGAGCCCATAGGGTGAGTAAAACGGTCCAGTTGATTAAGAGAGGGCTGGTTCAAACACGGAACAACCTGGAAAACATCGTTCCTTGTACTGCAGTAGGCTAAAAGGCAGGGAAACGGTATTTTCTGGCAGGGAATACAATAAAGTGCTAGCACTGGCAAAATGGGGACTTATTTAATGGATATTTTAAAGCCCCACTTATCTGTGCTCTCTGCAAAAAAAACAGCCGAGTTACTGATGTTTTTCTGCTTTTAGCACATAGAGTACAGTATTGTTGTGAGAGTCCCGCAGTGAAGTATCAATAAACATTGTGATTTACGCAGCAAGCACACGGACCCGTTTGGGATTACACAACACTGCAGGTATAATGTGATTATGACAAATGAAAGTTCTCAAGTTGTGGATCATTTTTGGAAAAATAGCAGGGGAGTGCTGACACTTGCTGCGTCTGTGTCGCCCTTTATACAGCACTGTAAGTTGTATTATACCAGGTGTATTCTACAAGAACCCAAGAGAAGGTTTGAAAATCGTGCTCAAACACTCACACTGATAACACCTGAGGAAGAAAATCAACAACAGGTGAATATGCATAGTTATTACAGCCAAATGTAAGTTGGTTGTATAATTCCTTTATAGCCTGAGAAGATTTTTTTTTATGGCTGAACCACCCACGTAATGTTCTGGTCTGCATTGTGTCTTGAAGTGAGTGCTCCCACTCATATTAGCCGTGTTGTAAGTGCAATAGGAGTCAAAGAGAGTCTTTTTCCACTCAGCATGGCTCCATACAGTAACAGCGGCTTATGAGGATCTCATCACTCTCCATCCTCATAATGTTCCTGTCAGTGTGCCGGATGGGAACTATTACATGCCTCAGATCATCATTCACTAGATGCAGGGGCCCCCATAAATGCTGGCAGCTTTATTATGCAAGATATTAGTCCATTTGTGCATTAGCACAGTGGTTTGCCTCGTCATGTTAATTCTGAGCTGTGTCTCATGCTTTGTAGTTAGTTCTGGAGATGGCAGAGGACAAGAAGCTCTTGTCAAATGCATTAAGTTTCTGCTCTATGCAGATTTATTTTACAATATGTCAGTGTTCATTCCTTTCAGATCAGCCTCATTGTAATCTCACCCGTTTAAAGCTCTTGGCTGTGACTGGAGTCTCTTTACATGCCTACCTCCTGTGTTGGATATTTTTTGACAGACCAATAACAACAAGTGTCTGCAGCAAAAGCCAGTTGTCACTGCGGCTAATCTATCACTTGTCTGTCGCCTTTGGCATTGAGGGTTCATTAGCCACCAAATACCCAATATAAAATATAATTGCAGGCTATAAACTGCGTTGTGCCAGTCACCCAGTGGCACTCTGTGAACTCGTCTCAGGTTTGTAAGATTATATTTGATCACAATCTTTATGAATCTTTTTGATTTAGCCTGATAAATGTATTTTGTATCTGGATTATTTTTAATGTCCATGTGAATATGTCTATATAGTTTATTTTCTCTTGGAGCATTCAGATTGAATGTGAAGTGATTTCTCGTGTTATATGCAACAAAAGTTGCTCCATTTTTTCTGTTATTGTCCTCTGGGCTTTTACTTTTTATTTTCTCCTCTGTGTGTTCATGGCTAGATGTACCTCAGTTTGAGGTGTTTTCCACTCTGTAACCATAGAGTTAGTGTTCTCAAACTTTACAATGAAACTTAGCATAAAATTATACATAAGTATTTAAATCGTTCCTGTCTTCATCAATTTATATTTCCAGTGTTCTGGTTTAATAACCAATCACCAGTCTAGCTAACTTAGTTTTGAGCCAAATGAATAAAGTATAACACACTTAGAGTGTCAGTGGACCAGAAAGAGGATAAACACAAATAGAGTAACCCAGCCAGCAAAGAAGTCCCTTCTACGACGCTGTGTTGGCAAGTCCATTAAATATTGATAAAAGAAAATGAGATGCAATCAATTCAGGTAAGCTGAGTCTAGTTCATTAAGTCCACAACAACCTCTTCCAATGAAATGTGCAATATTAAGACGCAGTGCACCTCTGGCACAGCTCAGACTGTAGTATTCAAGGAAATCACATTCTCTTTATCTGCATTTTCTGCTTAGTTGTGTGTGCTTTCATGTGTGAAATAACCACATGTGCCAGCCCACCCATGCTGCTTGTGTGCATTTGTGTTTGGGCAGGTAATTTTTTCTCCTTTTAAATGAGACCTGTCTTTTCTGATCTACACATTGGGGTCGGCTTCATCTGGAGCTGGTTAACAGATAATGAGTTCTTGATACTGAGAAAGACAGATGAGACCACTGTGACTTCCCCAGAGAATTTAGGCAATCGAATTTAAAAGCTATTTTAGGCTGCAGTGCCAGGTACAGTCACGTCACCTGGGTTGATATTATTGGATGAAATAGGATACACCCTCTGCCAACTTGGTGTGTGTGTGTGTGTTTGTCTGTGCGTGTGAGACAAGAAGCAGCCAGGGAGCATGCACAGGGGCGGGGCAGCTCTGACAGCAATGTTTCAGTGAAAGAGACAGGGGGCAGTTGGAGATGTATGATTGTGTGTGTGTGTGTGTGTGTGTGTGTGTCCCTGCAAGTGTTCATGTTTGTAATACAGTTACTGCACTGTTAACTGTGTATGTAAGTCTGTCTACAGTACATCCGCCAGGAGAAGTGTTTGGACTGTATTATAAGCAGTCCTGTCACTGCCACCTTGCTCTGTGGTGATACGGTACTTGGATCACTTTCAAGCCTTTGTGTAATCAGCTTGTTGACTCACTGCCCTCTCAAGTGTTCGAGCTTTGGCAAGCTTTGATGTACATTTCTTTCATGCATGTAAATATGTAAGTTGGAGGAACACAGAAAGCGTGATGGGGTCAACGTCTGCATGTGTGTGTGTGTGTGTGTGTGTGTTCACCCACACAGCTTTATGCAATGCGTATTTATTGTGCGGTACAGATGGACGCAGTACAGCACAGCGGCAGACATGGTCTCTATCATCCGACGGCCGTCTGTCCTGAGATGAGAAGTCTGTTTTGTTTCTCCTCTCTCACATAAACACATAATATCCCACTGCTAGATAACACTCCCCGAGCAGGAGGTGTGACTACTAACATCTCCTCAAACGCTCCAAGCTTCCCTGCAGTATACTTTCAACTCCCTTCCTCACTTGCCTGTACCCCCTGCACAACCCCGCATCTCTGCCTGCCGGCATTTAAAGACCCTCTCCTTCTACTGAAGCATGTTTACACAGGAGTGAGTGTGTGCTTTTTCTCCCTCTCCGTCTCTTTTGAGTGCCTGTTCAATACGCAGATGGTTGCGCTTCCTTTTAAGGATTGATCACAATAACCTATCACTTACATCTGCATAGCATCTGTGTGGGGTTGTGTTGAAGTGCAAGCATGAGGAGTGAGGCGAGGGGTCACGCCAGGAATTTGCCTTAAACAAAAAGACATTGTTTCTCAAAGCCTGGTATGTCAAAGTTTGGATTGTAAGAATTGTTAGAAACTAAGTGTCACTCTGGCAGATTTAATGAACAAGTAGATTTTTTCTTTCTTTCTGACATCTAACATAAGTTATAAGTTAAGTTAAGTTAAGTCATGAGTTCAGTGACGGCAACTTTGCTTTTGTTGTAAAACACGCACAAAGGTATGCACTGGACTTCCTCCAGGTTTAGATTTACTGTGAGAATGAAAGAAAGGTCAAGCAGTGTTCTCTGTACAGTCATCCGCAAGTGGCTGCAGCCTTTTGGTTTGACATATTCCTGAGCCATTCTTCCACTGTCTCTATTTTGCCTCCCTATTTTTCTTCCCGTCTCTAGCTCTCACATACTACACAGGCAAGTGTCTTGTGCAATGTCTAAAGAGATTCAACTGCTTGTTACTGAGACTGTCAAAAAGCACGGAGACCCACCGCAGAGGTGAGGATGTGTGTGAAATCCCCTGAGCGTCTTGCACTGGTCAGAAGCAAAAGAGCATTCCTCTTTTCTTTCTGCGTATAGGTTTTTCTCCTCGCATTCGGCTACTCGAACACAACAACCGTAGCCAGTTACCAGAGGAATTACAGCAACAGCTTTAGACATTCTGAGGACATTTATTTTTATATTTTATATTATTCTTATTCTCAGTTTAAATACAAAACATGCTTCCCCCAGTAAAGGAACACCTAAAATTACTTACATGAAACGCTGTCATCTCCTCAGTTACTGAAACATGTGATGCTGACTGTGTCTGAAGAGTCTCAGTCATTCAGGTCATGGTTTTCCCAAAAAGGTTATGCAGTGGCAACCAGACCACCTACAACTGAAAGAGGAGCGTCACTCTTTTGATGACCAGGATGTCAAGATCCTTGACAGTTAGTTGATTAACTGGTGGGAGCCACGTTGTTGTAATTATTTTTGACCTACAAAAAGCACTGGATAAGGTTTGGGAAAGAGCATGGTTTCATATTGAAAGCGTGACAGGACACTCCTGTCTCCCGTCTTAAACCCTCCATCCTCTCTCTTCGTGTCTTTGCTGCACTATGAGAATGTTCTTCCTGTATTGGAACTAAATGTTCTTGTGAACATAAATCACTGAAGCTTTTACGAAATGCAATTATTTGAAGATGGATATTTGAGATGGTGTTGGGAAATATACTGCAGCGTATTCAAGATTAAGATCCACAGAATTGTTCTACACAATCTACATTTTGTGCCTTTCAAAACTCTGTGCAGCTCCTCCACATGCTCTCGACAGAACAGAGATCTTTTCACAGACCTGACTTTGGCTTGATCCCATCGTTGGTGCCCTGCATAACCTCGCATACTGATTATTGTTTAACTTCCTTGCATTGTCATTCTATCAGACTAAGTTCCCGCCAAACTGCCATCTGTTTATGACTTGTGGTGCCAGTGTAAGCAGTATTCACACAATGTACTGCAGCAATCTGGATGCCAGCTAAAAAGAAACCTCAATAAAAGCTGATCTCCTGGCTGCCCACGGTCATAAAGGAATAAACAAGGTTAGGACAGAATAATTATACTGAGCTGCTTCCCGGTATTAAGGGACTGACGGGACGTTTTCCGTAGTATAGAAACAAGTCGTGTTCTTCTGGCTCTTCGTGGCGCTGCTATTGATATTTCAGCTAAGGATCATGCTCATACTATCTCAAACCATCCTTCTGTCTTTTACAGACAGAAATCTATTTGGACTGTACCCATACATGTGTGAATATGTAATTCTCTGACACAACATTTATGCAAACAATTCTTTTCTTTCCTTCAGATGACTTGGAACAGAAAGTGTGAACATACAAATAAATAAAGAACTACACTCCACAGTATTTTATTCACCTAGATCTACTTTGGCACCTGGTCTCTGATGCCTTTTTTGTTTTTTTAAGTCAGAAGGCAGCGGTCCAGAACTTAGTCAATAACTGTTGAATGGATGTACTTTGATCTGATGTGTTATTTACTTTAAGCAGATCTTATATTATATTGTTGCTTCTACTGTATTTTGACCCAACTTAAGAATACCCTTTGACCTCAGAAACCTTAGACTGATTTGAGCAGCACCAGTTATTGTCTCTGAATTGGTAAAGCAATAGAAAAGTGGATGTGACCATGTGCTCACATCAGCAGCAATAACAATACAACAGTATTGTTGTTGTCATTCATTCCATGTCCATTAAGTACTGGGAGACGAGAAGTGACAGAGATGGAAACAACGGTGCCAAGTCACTTGCTGACAAGGAGAATTTGTGTTAAGCCTTATGCAAATTAGGCATGACATGATGTAACAATGACCCTCTGAAGGAAAGACAGGATGTTGCTGTTGTTGTTCTAGAGAATTCCTCTCATAAGCACTAGTCACAAAAGGCAACATATTTTGTCTCCAAAACTAATTTGGCACATTCAACCTAAATGTTGTCCACCACGGCGGAGAGGACCTGTTCATCACTGAAATAAACTCAGCGTTATTCTTTGTGGTTTTTCAGCTCACCGTATCTCTCCTGCACATGCTCGGTTTGCTACTTGGCTGCAGAGAACCTCTCACACACAGTGATAAGGGATGAACGCTTGGCTGCTTTTGAGCGACATGTTTCTTGTCATTTGAACTTACTAACTAAAATATGGGGTTGATTGTGTCTTTATCCTGGTTCCTTAGAAAAAGGAACACTAATTGCAAAGTGTCTCACATTTTCATATATTAAAAGTTTACCACTGAATGGATTGCATTTGTAGCGAAACCTAATTTTTTTGGTGTGATTTGGGGACAGCTGTGTGGATCAGCATGTCTGAAATACAAGCACGTTGTTAACAGATGGAAGATAAATACAATTGTTTGCAACGTTAGATTTGAGAACAAAGCAAATGTGTCAAAACAAATATTTTGCTTCATAATTTTATCAGTATTACTGGACATATGATGAATTTAATCGAGGGAATGGATTAAGGCTTTGTGGGCTTTTGTCATTTAACTCAAAATAAGTTGGGGTTTAGTATTTAATTCCCTAAATATCCTGTCACACACAATCAAAATCAAAAACAGTTCCCATTCATGCGTTTTCTTTCCCTTTGCTAAGATTTTGATTAATTTAATGACAACATGATATTTAAACAGTCCATTTATCAATGGTACTGCGAAGTATAATAAGTAGTTATTAGTTAAAGTAATTATTTAATGCACACTAAGTCCATAACGATTTCTTGTTCACATATTAGATTTGACAAGGTTGGAAATACTGACTTATACAAAGCATAGCGTAGTGTGCGCTGTGCTGACAGACAGCTCACACTACGCCTTCAGTGTAGACGCGGTATCACTTTCTTAAAGGGACAGTACACACCTGCTCTTCTTTAGAGGATCGATTTACTATAGGTTTAATCTGCTGGGGGACTCCATATCACACTGAGCTCCTCTCCTCCTTCTCTTTCTCTGTCCACTTCACT
>JAUMHF010000007.1:12927305-12946428 GCA_032359275.1 Microctenopoma steveboyesi | reverse complement strand
GTGCCTTGAGATAACTTTTGTTGTAAAATGGCGCTATATAAATAAAATTGAATTGAATTGAATTGAATTGAATTGAATTTAGTGTTTAACAGCTGAAACCGGTTCCTCCCCAAATGCGATGCAATAAAAATGCTTTGAGTATCACACACATTTTATGGTGACGACTACAACAATTGTTTTAAGTAAATAACATATTTTTTGTGGAAGGTTGATTCCAAAACTGTTATTAGTCATTATTTTGTCTGAATCACCTTGTTAAATTACCAACAGTAGAATTCTACCATTACCTGGCATCCTCCACCCTGTTTATGTGTCTGAGAATAGGCTTTCTGGCTGTCATGTATCCAACACGCTCAACTCGCTGCCTCTGCATCCTGCACACATACACACACACACACAACAGTCGCTCTGCTCCTCGAAGGCAAGTCATAAATTCACTTATGACAAGAAGAGAGGAAATATCTAATTTCTGTGATTGTGTTTATGATTTGCAGGCCTTAGGGAATCGCTATTAATATGCAGCAGGCTCCTGGGATGTCTAGTGTTTTTCATACATGTACATACAGTATGATCCACTTATTTCCACTTTGTCAAGCTTCACTTTTGACCCCTAAAGCCATTTTCTGTTTTCCAAGACATATTTAGTAAGTGGGCGGACTACAAACTGGCCTTTTAAGCGGCTGATTTTCCTATTTATTTATATGTAATGTACAAACGTAATTGAAAAACAAAAGGTTTTCTGACTAACCCCGCTGACATAAAGATCAAGCAGGCTGACACCGTTTCATCTCTGCCAGTCAGGCTGTACCTGGAGATTTGAACTTGGCCGAGAACATCATACACTGCATGTTATGTCTTACTTATCAAGATGTTCTCGGCCAAGTTTAAACCCCTTCTTCAAATAAAATCAGATTTTCAGAAAGTGGATACTACCTTAAAAGTCAAGGACAATGCACTTAAAAATAATGTACTTCAGAGTTCCTTTAAGCCATTTCTGTAAATTCCTGTTTTTACCCAACGGTTTTACGCTACCTGACTGAGGGTGATTATTTTCTTTATCAGGATTGGCAAAACTGCTGAAGTTCATACTGCTCAGTAACAAAAATGCGAACTTGCTGGGGGGTTTGTTCTGCCAGATCATTATTACTTCTGGTTTATTAATATCAAGGAGCTGCTTTCTTGAATCCACACTCCAAATGTTTCATGGTGCTATTTGGAATCTTTCTTTGTCTCTTCAGCATTTCTGTGACAGGCTGTTGGTATATCAGTATATCTGTGCATTACCAAATCGAGCATTGAAGTAACAACGTTAATGTAGTTATCTTACCAAAGAGTAGTGGATGAAGGCAAAAAGGGAGAAGGCATCACATCCTCTACACCTGGTTAGGTCTCAGTTTGAGATAACATACATCCGTCATATGAGCGTACAAAACGGAGGACAAGAACGCAGACCAGGACCAGAGAGGGTTCAAACAAAGGAACTTTATTAATTAAATAACGAGAGATCACTCCAAAAGGAGCCAAAACTACAACACTAAAATTAGGACTGGAGACAAGGGGGAAGGCCAGATACAGAGGGAAAAACACAGAAACAGAACAGGGACAAAACAGAAACTAAACCCAAACCAACGTACATATGGTAAGGAACGCAATGACAGGTGGAGGAGACGACACCAGGGTGATGTCGGGTGGTGAAACGGGATGAAGTGACAAAGAAAGGTAGAAAGTGCAGGGGCTTAAATAGTGAAGGGACTAATTGGTCTCAGGAGCAGTGAGAGTGGAGAGAGGGGAGTGGTCAAAGTGAGGGAGGAACAAAGACATAAAAAGACACATAAGGGCCAGAGGGGAACATGACACTGACACATGCCGCATTTGTCATCACATATTTCTACAGTCAGTTCAGTCAGAACAGATTAGTTACCTTAATGAAGATGCTTATATGGTGGTTACAGGGTATTCGGTTTGATGCGCGGTTTACATCAAAGCATCCTTTCTGCACTTCAGTTTGCTCCATTGCCTTGAAAAGCCTGTATAGCTTTGGCAGGTAGAACTGCAGCTGGGTCCTCAAGTGAAGGTTTGTTAGGAAGAGATACAGCGAAGGCTTACAATTATGAAGCTCACTTAACATTTGCTTGACTGGAAATCTTTGAACTTTAGAAGTCAACTTAGAGCATCGCTCGGGGACTTCGGTAAGTCCGTCTCCTGCCAAGTAGGCACTAAATGCTTGTTCTTGTCAGCAGTGAGTACCTGACAGATGGCCTTGTGCTGTTTCACAACACTTGCCACCATCTTCTGGCAGCAGCCCGATCATCACCAGCTTGTGATAGATTTAGCTCATCCTGTGCAACTACAAAGTGCCTTTCTTTTATGAAGGACACTTCATCTCTCTAATGTAATGCAAAAAAATTTGATAATATATCACAGTCATTTAATTACATCTAGCTACAATTATAGAACAAGTCATAAAAAGCGTAATTTATTATTATTTTAATAGCTTTATCAGGCCTTCTATGCAGTATTATTAATGTCCATTATCACTGCCTGTATTAAATTAAAGTTTTTAAACACTTTAGTAAAGAGCTTTTTGTTAAATTAAAATATTATAAACATATAATAACACACTCTTTATAAACTACTAATTCAGAGCCAAAATGTCACCTTCAGGTGCCAGGGGAATGTTTGGAAGAGTCTACAAACCACATTATCCAGCTGCCTCTGATGTTTCATTGAACCAGATGTAGTGAGGAAAGAGCAACAGACTATCTTCTCATGCTCAGTGTGCTGAAAGATGTCTGATATGTGAGAAAAACCTTTCTCAGACGTTTAATAAATTTTTTAAGTGCTTATTCTAAACATTCATTACTGTTCTGCCTCCCAAGTTAGTAGCTGTTGTGCCATTGCCTCTTGTAGTAATTTAATGATAAATTATTGTATATATGGACCCTTTCATCCATGCTGACTTGAAGACTGAATGCATGCATATTTACCGAGCTGAAAATCGTTGCTGCACAACTTCAGTAATGACTTTGTGATTACTATCATCAGTGATTAATATCTGTAGAGCATGCTGCCCTGTGTCTGTAATATTGTCAAAATGACGGAATCTCTAAAGCCTGCCTTTGGCAAATTCTCCTGCAGATGAAGATAACATCCTCTGTTGGTGTAGTATTTGCAAATGTAAGATGGAACGTGTGGGTCAGAGTTGGTCTACTCCTGGTTTTGCTAATCGGCAAGGATGCATCCCTCAGTAGATGGGAATCAATAACTCTTCCAGCAGTCGGTGTCGAGGCATTACTGGCCTGATCACAGTTCACCGTGAAACAAGCCCTCTCCTCACCTCATACACTCGCTGCAACCTGGATGAGGCATAGCATTAGGTGTCTTTGATTGTTTTTGCCTACAAAGCAACTACACATCATTCTGCTTTGAAGACTAGCAGAATCCACAAGAGCTTGCCAGGCTTGTTTTCTAAATAACACTTCCTTATAAGATTAAACAGAGGGCTTTTAAAATATGGTCATCGTATCATTGTTTGAAGTCCTGGGTTGCTCCTAAACTTGCTGTCTGTTCTCTTGCCACAAGGCAGAAATCTCCTGAATGTATGACAATGCTGCACGACCCAGCCAGCGATGGTGTTCACAGTCATTGCTGAAGCTTTGCTGGGTTGAATAAATATGCATTCATCCCTCCTGGGAGTGCCAGTGCCTGATAACCTTAGTTTTGTTAGTCCAATCTAGCTCCACAATTGTTAATTAGTTTTTCTCAGCCGGTAGAACCAAGTCATCTGTTTGAGGTCACGGTAGAAACTAGTTTTGTTTGGCAGTAGCCATTGAAGTTGCTTATGCCCAAAATGTTTTACTGAGACATATCAAAATAAGCTTCTTACACCCCTGTCTGCCTCCATTTTGTCTCCATCCATCCAGCACAGAAGTAGGCATACCACAAGGTGCTGTAATAGCAATGAGACAAGACAAGATTGACTATACCTATGTAAATAATCATAAAAATTTAATTTGTAGATCGTAATCCGTGTAACTCATAATACATCAGCAGTTGCAGACCAAGGCTCAAATTATAACCTTTATTAAAAATGTACTTGTCAACATAACATGTCCTTGCTGGACATCATCTGGCCGTAGCCATACCCTACTTCATTAGTTACTGAAAATAGAAACCTAAAATGTTCGAGCAGTAGTCACCCAGTCATTTAGATAGATCCTTGCACCCAATTTGCGCTGCCCAACCCTGCTGGGACAAATGCTTCAGAATGTCAAGGAACACTTTGTGTTGCAACACAGTAAACGAGTATTGATCGCTCTCTCCGTATACCCGAAACGATCACCCCTACGTGCCTGGGAGTCAAACTTAAGATATAAGACAGGAGATGGACGCTATAATGGCTTCGCTGCAATAGCAGCTTGTTGTCGGAGGTCTAGCTAGCCCACCCTTGTTGGGTGTCGTCATCTGGCGCATACAGTTGTCCTCTGAAAAAGCTTAGTAAGTTCAATTTTAATGGCAAAACAAACAATAGAAAACCCTCGGTGCAGCTAGTTTCCACTTCCAGGGGATTACAGATGTAAATATATGGCAGTTCACAATCGCAATCTGAGGCAATAGCAGGGCTTTAATGTTCCATGTATAAATATTTTTTTCTGTGGTCGAATCAAGGTGTTGTGCATGAATAAACAGCATGAATACATGGACATACATATTTCGTACTGTACACATTCAATTGCAAAGTATCCTATATGAATTTTAAATAGGCAGAAATAGGGACTGTGGCATTTACCCTTAGGATCTGGTCTTTCCTCCACTGTTCTGCAAGCCTCCTATGGCTATTTTACACAGATACGACACCAAGCACTGTGCTTTCATTTGTCTAATTTTGCTAATGCTAATTTGCTTTTCTAATTTTATTTTTCAACAAGTCAAGGTAGCAGATGAAAGACTGATTTCCCTACTGTTTAAGCCCTTATCTTCACATAGACACATTTTACCCTTGTAAGCCAATTAAAAGATGTTTAACACTCATTAGTAACACATTGCTGTCTCAAATGTGCAGCAGAAATTGCTTTGTGAAAAGTTAAAAGACCTTTTTTTTAAGTCTTTGACATTTTTGTTAGAAATGTTCTTTATATTAATTATTACATGCATTGTTTGCAGTTGTTTTTCTTGTTTATGTATCTACACATATCTACTGTTTTTTTACATACTCTACAATTCTTGACTGATATATATGTTTATGCATGCTGTTTCTATGCAGATAGGATACGTGCACATGATGGATTCTCCTGTGTGAAATGTGAGAACTTTCTTGTATTTGCATGGAATTGCACAGATGTGTGTCTCTAGTGGAGATAGCAGAGAGCCTCCAGATAATAGTAGTAGCAGTGCATGCTCTGTGTCACAAACAGCTATCACTGCTGGTTACTGAGATTCTTTAAAAGCTCCGTGGGGGCCTGAGATTATGGAATAGCACAGGTGCAACACTACATGTCAAATATTTTTTCCCAGTGGGATGAAATTGTGTGTGTGTGTGTGTTTGTGCGGTTGTGGTTTTATACAGTTTGGTTCTGCCGTGGCCGTGCTTATGTGCATTTGCCAGGATATTTGTGTAAATGGAGAGTGTGCAGCAGTTTGGGTGGGTTAGTTGTTTTTGTTGTCTCCCATGGTAACTGGTCTTTGTTTGTTCAGGTTAAAAATCATCTATTTTCACAAACATTAGTGGAACAGCGTCGTGTTCATTGCTTTAACAATATAGAGAAGGCACAAGGTAGCATGCTCGTCACTTTACAGTCACAGTCGGTTTGTTTTAAATGAATGCCAGTGAGGCTGCTGACTTTTCAGATCAACAGTTGTGCTTTGTAACATTTTTTACAGTTCCTAACTGTTTTAATTTTCACATCCTATGTTAAGCTACACAGTTTCTTTTAGATCAAGTAAAATTTTTACAGAATTACAGAACAATCTCGTATACAGCAAATGTATTGTGTTCTTCATTCATTACAATATTTATCTATTTTAGTGAATGCAAAATGCCGTTTTAATTCTAAAAGATTGCACATCAAAATTTGAAGTGGACAGAACATGCTGCTTTGAAAATGGCAGTTTTCTATCTTCTTATCCATTTCATTAACAACTGGTTTGACAAAAACAGCAGGATCTTCTGTTTATTGTTTGTGTTTGCATCGTAAAGTGATCCCCAATCATAGAAAAGTTAATTTATTTTCCCCGACATCATGCTGTCATTAATGTTTAAGGTGCCATTTTCTCTCTGTTTCACCATTAAGCTTTGTCTCTGCACAGTTGTCGTTAACGATTCCTTTTCTTGAAGAACACCACGTGAAATCTGGTAACAAATTAACCAGCATCATGGATTGACAGCAAAAACGTCAGCATGAAGGTCTTTTTTTCAGCTGGATTCAACCTCAGGACTCAGACAGGGTCAAGTCTCGGAATACCCCAGATGGATGAGTCTTTTTGTTTTCTTTGAAAAGCTGCTATTGATTCCTACATATAATTGTAACCTAACTGTATCCAGTAAAGTCGCATTACAAACATGTACCTGCTTCATGCTCATACTCTGAAAAATCTATAAACAGTGTGTTTGTGTTTGACAGACTGACGCTAGAACTGAGACCATAGACAATAGACACCAGAGCTACATTTTGAATCCACACCACCTGTCTCCTATCTCTGAACTGACAGCAGAAACCTCCCCTGGCCTAATGTTATGTAAGGTGAAATCCCAACACAGTCATCTTTACAAACTAGGCCATGTGGGAAAAGTGTAAGTGAAATGTCTTCGCAATTTGCTGGGTGTCATAAGAAACCAGTCTTGATTGCAATAATTCTCTCTCACTGTAAGTGTTGTCTGTCTAGCCACACGGATTCAGATGTCAAGTTATAATTTAATATTTGCTTGAATTGCGTTTACATTGTGCATACAGATCATCTACATATGAAGTTGAGAAATTTGTTTTACAGGGAAGACAATGTAGACCTGAACAGCTTTGACTTATGAGCAGAATATGTTTCTAGCCTCACCTGCTGGATAAAAATAGGAATGACTAATTATGTCTCCTTTCTCCATTTCATTTTCTCTGCCTGTTCTGTCTCTTCTCTTTAGAATATGCCAAGACACAACAATGAGCTCCAACAGCACAGACCCTGGTCTCTTCCTGACTGCCAACACATTACCTACGGTGGCTGGAGATTACCCACAGTCCAATGCTCTCCACCAAGGAGGAACTGGAGGACCTCCCTGGACTGGTTTTCATGGGAAAACCTTAGACAATAATTACTCTTCCACTAGCCCACTTTTAAACTTAACCCCAGAATCCCAAACTAGGAATATTACGATCCTTAATCCCTTGGGTGGCCACCAAGTGTGGCAGGTTGTCCTTATTGTCTTGCTGACGGGAATGCTGTCCCTGGTCACCATCATCGGCAACATCCTGGTAGTGGTGTCATTCAAGGTTAATCGCCAGCTAAAAACAGTCAATAACTACTTTTTGTTGAGTTTGGCTGTTGCTGACCTCATCATAGGGGTAATCTCCATGAACCTGTACACAACTTATCTTGTGATGGGCTACTGGGCTATGGGCAACTGGGCCTGTGACCTGTGGCTGGCCATAGACTATGTGGCCAGCAATGCATCAGTTATGAACTTACTGGTCATCAGCTTCGACCGCTACTTTTCAATCACCAGGCCCCTGACCTACAGGGCCAAACGCACCACAAAGAGAGCTGTGATCATGATCAGCCTTGCCTGGTTTGTCTCAATTGTTCTGTGGGCCCCAGCCATTTTGCTATGGCAGTATTTTGAGGGTAAAAGGACAGTGCCCTCACATGAATGCTACATTCAGTTCCTCTCAGAGCCCCCTATAACATTTTGCACAGCCATGGCGGCTTTCTACCTGCCCGTGACAATAATGAGTGTTCTCTACTGGCGCATTTACAAAGAGACCCAGAACCGTTCGAAAGAGTTAGCTGGGTTGCAAGGTTCAGAGGGTCGTGGTGGGATAGGAGGCAGAGGTGGGAAAAGTGGGGGTAAGAGATCCCGTTTTGTCCATCAGACAGGAAGTTCTAGAAGCTGCAGCAGCTTTGAGCTGACCAGGTTGTCCAAGAGAAAAAGCACATGTCAGGAGTTAGTTGGCCGCTTCCACTGCTGGCCAGGGGTGCGCTCTTGGAGACCTGGTAGTACCCGGCATGGGGAGAGGGATCCAGACCAGAGCAGCAGCGACAGCTGGAACAACAATGATGCTGCAGTTTCTTTGGACCAATCTGGGTCTTCAGAGGATGAGGACTGTGGGGGCAGAGAGATGATTTCTCAGAGTCATGCTATTTTCTCCATTGTTCTCAGCCTGCCTGGTATAAAGGCTGCAGTAAACTCTCAGCTCACTTCATGTGAGGATCTGGATGCAGCTTCAGAGGAGGATCCCCTCAGGGCAGCAGAGTATAACCGAGACAGTGTCACAACCGTCGCCACTAACACCACTACTGTCACTACTCCCGATGGAGCAAACAGTTCAGAAAATAGCTACCACCAACGCTACTGTTCACGCAAGATTCAATCAATGCCTGTCATCCAAGCTACCTCTAACCAGGGCTCTTTGGATGGTGCACCAACAACCACTGCTACCAACAGCTCCACCAGCATGTCCACAAAATCCCCATCTGTCCCAATGTCCTTCAAAGAAGCAGCTTTGGCAAAACGTTTTGCAGCGCGGGCTCGGACTCAGATCACCAAGCGGAAGCGCATGTCATTGGTGAAGGAGAAGAAAGCAGCTCAGACTCTCAGTGCCATACTTTTTGCTTTCATCATCACATGGACACCATACAACATCATGGTGCTGATCAACGCCTTCTGTAAAGGCTGTATCCCGGAAACCCTCTGGGCGGTGGGTTACTGGCTGTGCTACGTCAACAGCACAGTCAACCCCATGTGCTACGCCCTGTGCAACAAGACTTTTCGTACAACCTTTAAGATGATACTGCTGTGCCGTTGGGACCAGAAAAAAAGGAGAAAGCAGCAGTTTCAGCAGAAGCAGTCAGTGGTCTTCCACAGGAGGGTTCCCAAGGAGTCCACGTAAATCAGAGGAAGTTTCAATGTTTGCTAACAGATTCTAAAAATGTAACACAGGACAATAAGAGGAAGAAACTTCCATGTAGATTTTTTCTGTGGAGTTTCTTTGCCTAGAGATATGTTGCTCTAGTGGGATGTCAAACACAGCAATCCTTTGTGGTGGTCTTGAGGTGTGTGTTTGTATCGGTGCATCATCATTTAGCAAAGCTGTGTCAATGCATGGAGGGTTGTATAAGTTGAGGTGCAGAGATGAAAGCTTCTGTTCTTGAAAAACTCCTTACCATTTCACACAGCTGAGAGAAAATGAAATGATGGGAAATAATAGAAAAGGGCTTTAAAGTGCATTGCAAAAGAATTGTTGAAGTGCAATTGACACAAGGGGAAAGGATATCTTTGTCATTGGTTGGGGATTTAAATTTCTTATCATTTCTCTCTGTGGGTAGCTAAATCTGTAATGTGCAGAGTGGTTTTGCATTTAAAACAAAACTATGTATCTGTGATATGTCACTGAAAGCCAAGACAAAAACTATTTTGTGTCCACAGGCATCTGCAATGTACTGATTTGACCTAGCATGTGTTTTTATTACATTGTAGTACATTGCCTTTCTACATGGTTTTAGCTTTCCGGTGTCTGATGGAATATAAAAAGCTCTTAAATTGTGTCCTTACTTTCGCTCAGCAGAGATCTGTTATTTTGTGATATTCATTGTTGGTTTTCTAGATATTCCTGAGATTTTGAGCCAGTCTGAAAATGATTATTTTAACAAACTGAGTTGTGAATATTATGTGTGGCACCACAGTCAGTGAACTGTTGTGTTTGTGTGTGATTGTTGTGCTTTTAATGGTGGAGACAATAAGTTCATTGGTTGTGATTTATGTACTTGCGGTTTTTTGTCCAGAGTAATGAATACACAATGAAAATATACTGTTTGTGTACATTTGGATATTTCTGACTCGATACACAATCATTTATTGCACACAAATATATTCATTTATAAAACGTGTGCTATGATTTTACACTATCTTTTACATTTATACAAAATGATACATCAAAAGAACTTTTTGTAAGAGGCCAGACATCTTTGATATAGTAGAGCAATGGTGGCCTCTGGTGGCCTGAGATAGGCTTGTTGTCCAGGGTGTATCACTGTGAGTCTAATTTTTACAATACAGCAAGAACAATGTCATTCTGATAATACACTGTATGAGGACAAAAATAACACATTCTTATTTTTTATTTAAATCTGTTTGGTTACATGGATTGGCTTCTAGTTATTCAGTTACATTTTCAGTCTCTTTTGGCACGAACAATTAAAGGTCACAATTATCACAAAAAAAATTTGATTTTAACATTATATTAGAATTTGCTTTAACTCACGAATAAAGTATTTTTTATTTTTAAGTATTAATGTGACTTACAGCAGTTGGTTTGTAAATAGAACTGGTAGCTGTCTTTGTCTACGTTACATCAGGTTTTTATATTCTATAGAAAGTAAATAAACACTACATAAGACACCTAAATAAAAAATTTATTTTATTTTTATTTTATTTTTTCTCTGTAATGCACATGTTATTTACTTATTTTAAGTATACGTGTCTTTATATTGTTGAGTCACCCATGATGATCTTGTGCAGAACAGATAAAATGTAATATGACTAGTGTCATATTGAAGAATTAGTAGAATATTGCTTTGGATGCAATAGTCATATCTAACAGTTTGACTGATGTGCTGTATGCAAAAGGTTTTAAAGATCCCATATCTGCTTTCAAGACTATATGCTCAAGTGTCATAATACATCCTTCATCAAAATATTTGAGTTTTGTACCTAAATTTGGGGATTGTAAACTACAAAAATGATGAACAGCAACATTTTGTTACATTTGAAGTATGTCATTCATACTTAAGTTAATAAACAAAACAAGAAATGACAGAAATTAACTTTTTTGTGTCAAAAGATGTGATTGTGTTATGTTTTATTTATGTCTATAATTTCTGTGTATAATCTTGAACAGTCAGTGCTAATTGTTGATGCTGTTGAGTCTGTTGAATACTTTTTTGACACCTTTTTATTGTTAGAATTAGAAAAAAATAGAAAAAGATACCAGAGATCCCCCATGTCTGAATCTATATAATAATAATCTCAATCAGTCTCCCTAGTAAGTATGACCGTATTATTTTTAGCAGGATACTGGATTGTTGTATAGCTGTGGAATAAATTTTCTGTCACTCAACATTGTCTAAAAGAATATTGCATAATATGATAAAACTAATTTATATATATGAGCATTCATGTTTGTTCAAAATTAAATCAGTAACTTTAAACATCTTTATTATTCAGTGTTATGGCCAACACATATCACTGATATGATAAAACATGGTTACATCTAGAATGACCTAACGTCTATTGCATGAACAGCAAAATTAACTTTAACCATGTTTTACCTTCAGATTGTACACATAGATAAAAGTGCTTCACAAAAGAGTCCAACTAACAGTTCTCGGAGAAAGGACTGTTACAAAACCTGACCTAGCAGCTTAAGTATATTTATTATGACTTTTTAATGCTATTATTTGAAACATGTCAGTGTCACTTTAAAAAGTAGTGTTTTGACTTAGAGCTTTTGCTGGCAGCAGCTTTTGGTCACAGCACACAGCTGAATCATGTTAGCTGATTAGAGGGATGGACCTAAAAACGGCTTCAGGGTGCTCTGAACCAAAGGTGGAAAGTACTGATTAATTTGATATTGTGTGTCGCACTGGATTTTATTTATATTGCTGATTAAATATGATTCTGCGCAGTTGTCTAGCACTACAACATTAGCACAGAGTATCTGATTTTACCAAGAAACTGAATAAACAAGCGGCCTTTGACTGTTTCACAGTTGTGTATGATCCCATGATGAGGACTGATGAAGTTAGTGAGGGAGATGGCCAAAGAGACCAGACATGTGATGAAGGAAATACCAACTTCATGTGACCCATGGCTAAGGAGCGGCTCATAGACGAAGACAAACACCCATTTGTGTTGTCTTCTCCAGTTAGTGCTGAACCACTGAGGAGAACCAACCAGTCAGGCAAGTACAGAGGTTTTAAATTTTTTTCCTTTTAAATTCATTTAAGTTGCCTCCACATTTTAAGATTGCCTCATGTTGAAAGGTAATTACGTAATGTGTGATGAAGGTTAAAGGTCCAATACAAACTATGACAAATGTCTAAGCTAATTTATGTTAAAAGATTTGCTGTCCTTAGATGCTTCGTTTAAAAAAAATGCAAATGCTAGTTATTCTTTGTGAAATGTTTTACATTTAAGTCTTTACAAACAAACTTTTTGTTCGACTTGGTGAAGGTCCACACACACATACGCAACTAAATGGATTGACGCTGTTAATCTTAAGAGATTTTTCTTAATTAAATGTTACTGTAGATGCAGATGTATCACCTGAAAATGTATTATTGCATTAAATAGTAGAATAAACTTTAAGATCAGAACTGATTTGGTAAACTGATTTTAATTCATTACTGTATAAATGAACTATTACTTTTATTCAGGATAAACTGATTGTTGGTTCAATTAAATGTATCAATTCACATATTTATATCTCTACAATGATTGGACATATTTATGCTAACATTACCATAACAACTGATACAATAGTCAAAGCATGAAGATACATAATTAAACTGTCAAAAAACATATTTTTATAGTACAAGAGACCTGTCGTCTTACATTTATCTTCAACTTTCATTTTAAATACCTTAGGAATAGCTTTGCCTTTTTTCTGTAACTGTTAACCTAAGATTAAAGCAATTCTTCTGATTTTTAGGTCGTTCTTTTCTCTTTACTTCAGCTTGTTCAGATCCTCCCTGCTCTGGATAAAGCTACGGTGGTCAGGATGCACACCATGAAGACAGTGGAGACCCAAGTACCTTTTTTAAAAGAGAGTTTTTTCACCACCACTTTCAAAGGCAGGAGGAAGAGCAGTGTTACCAACATCCTCCGTAAACAACAGCACTCACTACTTAATCAGCAGCAACAACAGCAATGCATTTTAGAGCAGCAGCAGCAGCAGCAGCAGCAGCATCCAAAACAATTTCTTTCCCCCTCAGTGAAAAATGGACCATGGCACGGCACTCTGGAGCATCGGCGCCTTGCTCGCTCGACCAGCAGTCCGTTATGCAAGACAGCAGAGTGTGCAGGAGCAGATGGGGAGCGAAAGGAGGGGCAAAAAGAGAGGAAGGATCAGAGAGAGGCTGTGCAGGGGAGGGTGAGGGAGCGAGGAGTGAGTGGTAGTGAGCCCGAGGCTGTCAGTGCCAGTCTCCTCCTCCTTTCATCATCAGCATCAGTGGCGCCAGGGGAGGCAGCATCATCCTCACAGCTGCTTTTAACTGTGGTGGATAGACAGCAGGGATTAGAGAGCTCTGAAAGGGCTCTGACCAACAGAGGAACAGCATCAGTAGCAGCCCAGGAGGAAGCCAATCATGACCAGCCTCGACCCCAGCAGCACGGCCTGTTAGCCAAGGGTGTTCGCTTGCTGAAGAGTATGGGGAACCAAGAGACCAAACAGAAGAAAGGAGGAGGAAGTGGTCTAGCAGCAGGGGATGTCTCATGTGATGGTGATGCTGATGAAGGGAAGTCTAAAAAATCTCACAATAAGATAAGTAAAGGAGGAGGAGGAGGAGAGCATAGTGCCAAAAAGAAATCAAAGTCGGAGTCAAAGGGTTCTGTGTTTTCTGGAATGAGAATCAGGAAGAGTTTATCCAGGGCGAAAGGGTTGTCTAAGGATGACATGTTGGAAGATGGGAGATCAGCATGCCTTGGCCAAGCAGGACTCAAATCCTGTGCGGAGACGAGCCTGTCAGCTGATGAGATGGGCATGCTATCAGATGTCGAGGGAGACCTAAGCCGCTTGACCGCAGACAGTCGCCAATCTCTGGTGGATGAGGCTGGCCTGAAGACGAGCTCAGGGTCGGATGCTGACCTCTACAGTTTTCACTCGGCAACAGCAGAAACTGAAGACCTGCTCTCTGACATCCAGAGGGCCATGAGAGATCAATGTGAGGCCAGCGACAAAGTAGTGGAAATGGTAACCGACCATGTGTCACGAGGGTTGACCGCTGAGAGGAACAGTGCTCCCAATAAGGTAATACCTAACCAATTATTTAATCTGGATAAGGAACATTTCTCCTTCCCCATTTGTAGTGAAAGTGTAGCTGAAGAGCTAAGCACTAAATACAAGAAATTACAGAATGAAAGACATAATAAGGCAAACTCAGGACATTCATCTGATTCCGGATCCCAGAGTGAGAGTGGGCCACAGTCTTCAGCCCCAGACACAGAGAGAAGTAGCGGTAGCCTCTGCCCAAAGACTAACAGCACATATAGCTTCCCTGACACTACAGCCACCACCCCCTCATATGAAAGTGCTGAGGAGCCCCTGGACGACCTGGAGAGCCCAGTTCTAGGACCGAGCAAAAACAGATGTGTGCCATGTGTTCGCATAGATCCAGTGGTGGCAGGGGTGGGACCACTGGGGGTTCATAAAAGTGCAAGTAGCACGGACCTGTCTATGGAGAGGGGGGAGGAAAAAGAAACTGGAAAATGGGACTTCCTGTCACTGAAAAGGAGGAAGAGTAGTATGTCTAATAGCCAGCTCACAACAGATGGTACCCCATTATCTCAGCCTAGAAGGACGTCCTCCAGCTCCTCCACCACTGTCAAACTCTATCCTCCAGTCCACCCGTCCTATGTTAAGACCACCACCAGGCAGCTTACCTCTCCAATTGGCTCACCTATAACTAGTCCCCATGTGCTAAGGAAAACGGATGCCAATGTTCCTTCAGTGGACTCCGGTGGGGCCCAGGTGTTTAGGGTGCGAAAGCAAAGATCTTCCTCCATTGCTGGGCCCCTTAGTGGGTGTGCAGACTGGTCTTCAGATTTGGATGAACTAAGAATAAGAAAGGATGACAGGGCCAGATTCCTAGAGCATGAGACCCCGCAGAAGAGTAACACAGGAGGACCCTACTGGACATTAGGCTGTAGGAGAGCTCAGTATGGACGCCAGGCCTCCACAGCGACAGGACCCTACCTAGACGTCTTCTCTGGTGAGTCACATATGAAGCATGTAACTGAACTGATACTGACAACAAATACAGCTCAACAAACAAAACGTACATCAGACCTTTGGTGTAGATAACGATTATGGGAAATAAATCCAGTAGCAACCTAACTTCACTTTTTTACCAACATTGCACTAATCTGGGTGTCAGTGTAGTGCTGTTGCCAGTGTTTTTTCTTCCTTGAAGCAGATGGGTGAGGTATATTTAGGCTACTTGACCCCTCCTTCTTGTTGGGCTGTGAAGCCACTTGTATGAGCAGTGAATTGTTTTGACCTAACAAGAAGGAAGTCCACTCACCATGACTAAACCTACAGATAACATCACCTGTACAGCTGAGAACTGTCACTGACACTTTGCCCGACTGTGTTGGACTGTAAGAATTTTGGTACAAGAATGTAGGATGAAATACTGAATGTGAACCAGAAGGTCTGTCAGAAGAAGTAATGAATGTAGAGGCAAAAAAGAAGGAAGGAATTTAATCCTTTAATCCTGAATCCTGTACTCCAAGTGAAGTGAGATGCTGTAGTTAAACAGTTTTGTGTCTCCTTTTCTGTTTGTCTTCAAGTCTGATACCACACTTCAATTATTATTATTACTGTGTTGATCACAGTGTGTGTACTAAAGTTATGATTTAAAAGTACAGGAGCTCATGAAAACCACGGTGAAACAGTGGCAGGTCTTCACTGAGAAGAGCTTCTAAAACAAATGCCTTCTTCTCGTGAAACAATGCCACGCCGTCATCTTTTGTGTCACGGTGTCTTTCATGAGCTCAGCTGCTCTCCACTGTCTGCACTTGTGAGAACCGAATGACAATGCTGCCACCCACCCACCCACGGCGATGCCATCCTCCGATTCCACTGGCATGCACACAAAGAAACACACACACACTCGCACAGTGTACGCTTGTGGATGCTAAACCAAAGTGACAGTTTATGTGCATGACAATAATGACTCATGGTATGAGATCCATTTGCATTTGGTCAGGTGCATTTACTGTAGCCAAAAACTAAAAGTACACTTTGTCTCAGATCCCCAGTATTTTCAACTTCCAGGCCAAATGATATTTTCTGTAATGTTTTATTCACAAACACTGTTTCTACAAAACACTCTCCAATTCACCCTAGCGAATCAGAGCTGGACTTTGGGTTTTTGTTCTCTATTCTTCAGTGATGTTGTCACGAGGTCTGTATCTTTTCCCACCATTAATGTTTGCTCCTGCTTCTGTGAACAAACAGGAGTTCTCCTCATCAGTGGTCCAGTCCTGCTCTGGGATCTTTAGATTGCACTCATAACTCAAACCTTTAGTTTTGTTTTGAGTCCATATATTCCATATATTTTAAGACTAAAATAACGGTTTCAAAATTAGTTTTTTTCTTAGTGCATGCCAATGTGTAATGTGCACTGTACTGAATATTTTTAATTCTTAGCACTTCACAATTTACGCCATCTCCTGTCACCCACATGAATACGGTGTGAACAGACTTTACGTGTGTAGGTGTTTAATTATCACATCTGAAACTGAGACATCTCCCGACTCTTTCTATTTATCTAAAAAAAAGTTGTATTTAAATAATAAAAGTTTAAAATCACAATTTATTTTCTCAACGTCTTTTTCCAGCATTGAGGTTCCATAGTGTCCGGGCCCGTTTTATTCTTGTTTTTCATCTCTCTTCTTGTCCAGGTCGCACCCTGTTGGACATGGTGTGTTTTCATCATGGAGAAGGGTCTACTATAGAGGAGGCAAAAGAACTGTGTCACCGAATGCTGGTCCTGGGTCTGCTGCAGCCCTTCAGTGAACTCCGAGGTGACAGTGCTGTTTCAGCAGGCTTCAATGTAAGAGCTTTTTCCTGGCTGTCTGTCACACTTGTTTTTCCTAAAAAACACTGGCTGCCCTACATCAGCATGGCCTAAAGCTAAATCAAAAGAAAAACACAGCTATAAGTTATAGACAACTTTAGTGGGTATATGTTACTTCAGCTCCACTGCTCTATTTTTGGTTCAGCTATAGTGTGTCCTGTTGATCACTGTTGTGATAAAACTGTTGTTGCTGTTGTATGCAAAAGAGAGCATGCGCTAATCTGATGACCTACTCAAGGAATGTAGCTCAGAGAGCTTTGCAGTCGCCAGCTTATGGATATTATAAAGAGTCGTGGAAAGCTTATCCAATCTGTGTTTCTCTCTTTATTGCTGTGTTGCTGTGATTCATCTCAGAAACATTTCATTATGTGAAGAGCAGTGGTACATGTAGAGGGTTCAGGTGTAAGCATATGAGAGTTCACTTTGAATTATTGATTCTTGTATTTTTTGAAGAATCACATTCCCAGTATTTGATCATTATTGTTAAATGTTATCCACAGTAGCTGGATGGCTCTGCAGATGGCTCTACTGCGGTCGAGTTTGAATTATTTCATCCATGCCTTCTGGAGAAGGCGTCATACTGACTTTGGTCATCCACTTTTCATCTGGTGACATTCCCATTGGCCACAACAGTGCTTCATATTTTGCAACAGTTAGATTGCTGCAATCATGAAAATATTAGCATGCTAACATATGAAACTAAAATAGTTATCAAAGTAAGCATTACCTACTTTCACAGTTTACCAGTAATGGTTGTTTCACACAGAGCGCTGATGCCAGTGGTCGCAGGTCTTGTTCTGTGTGTTGAATACCAAAGAAGGTGAATGGATTAGTGTTGGTCTCTAGCTGCACAGTGCACCTCCCCCCACAGATGTATGTGCGCATAATATGCACATATTTATAATATTGATGTGCACAGGCTGCACATAAAGCATGCATACCTAAACATAAACAATGACAGAGAAGGCAAGATTATTTACGGGACCATGTGTAATGTATAGTTTGTTCAATATTAATTTCTCAAATACAGTTAAATCTCCTTCTGCTCGAGCAGTCACAAATAACATGCACTTTCTTTTTATGTAGCTACAACTCTGTCAACTGTACATAGCTGCAGGAATATGTTATAGACACATGTGGACTCATGCAAATGCAGGAGGACAGCCTTGCGTAGACCATCTGCTGACAGTGTTATGTAACAACTCCTCGTGCCTCAGGCTCAGGCTGCTCTTCCCCAGCAAAAAGACCACAATTTCAAGATTGGACAGAAACTCCTGACTGTTTTTTTTTCTTCTTTTTTATTACCATTTTTGTTTCCACTCTCTTGACTTGGCCTGCAGCCGTGTATTATTCATGTTAACCAAGAACAAGCATTGCTGCTGCTACTGAGAGCACAGGTCTTATTATTGTTGCTTTCAATCTTACAGCCAATCTCCAATTTTTTTAAATCAACACAGTCTGTCTTTGATTCACTGGAATATTTTGACCTCTTTAGTATCTGAAATCTTTACAGTTGTTTCCTCTTACAGTTAAACTCTGTTTTGACATATATCAATTACTTCAATTGCTTCTTTCTCCATTTCCCCTTTTTTATTACCATGTCCCATCTTCTACTTGTCCAACACTTTGCTATCGACGCATGGCATTGTATCCAGTTTCCTTACCGCTTTTTGCTCAACTGAATCAATGTTGAGTGAATGTTTTGCCTCTTTTTCTAAGGCTTGCGTGAGTCTGGCACTCTTTGTGCCATGTGTAGGTTTTGTTCTAACAGCTTGTCAGATTACCACAGTCTGGCTAATGGGTTGTGTCCCAAGAGAAACTCTCAGAAAACATCAATACAGGTCAGCGCTGATGGTGGGGGTGGGAGGTGGGGGGGCTTACAGAGCCCAGGCTTCTGCAAACAAGTAGTAATTAATTACTTTTTAGTGACTCTACAGGTCCTTCTCAGAAAATTTGCATATTGTGATAAAGTTCATTATTTTCTGTCATATATTTTAGATTCATTACACACAATTGAAGTAGTTCAGGGCCTTTCATTGTTTTAATATTGATGATTGTG
>JAUMHF010000007.1:12903325-12927205 GCA_032359275.1 Microctenopoma steveboyesi | reverse complement strand
AGTCTAATGTTTATCAATAAATTACAGAAAATAATGAACTTCATCACAATATGCTAATTTTTTGAGAAGGACCTGTATATTGTTATACTGTGTGCTGTAGCATGGCGTTTTATAATATAAGTGTTCTAACATAATATGAATGCTAACACACACACATTCTCAGACGGAGTGTAATTAGGTGCTTGTTTGGGTGGGTTCGGAAGATATTAATTAACGTGCTGTACTGAACATTATAACGATTTAAACCTGCTCTGAAGTCTTTTTCTTTTAATTTGTTGAGAAACCTCATGTTAAATCAAGTGTGTGGTTACCTACTTTATCAACAAGGGAGTATAACGTACAAATGTCAAAGAGGTTATGGGGTAGATAATTTGAAGGAGGAGGGAGGGAGGATCGGGAATGCAGGAAAAATTCCTCCAATGTGTTTTTAGGCTCAGACTGTAGTTTTTATCTCTTACCACTTGATAATGGTCCTAAAGTACACCTAAATCATTTAGTAATGTTAAGTGGTGATATCACTTTTCATGATGGAACCAGAGAGCTTTTGTTGAAAACGAGCACAGGCGAGGTTGTTAGCTGTGACAGTTCAGCTGGGGCTACGAAGTGGTATTATTAGTTATTGTACCTTTTAACTTGCATATAACATGCTCATTTAGATATTATTATTATTAATATTTATTTGTTCTGAGTGCTACATTAGCTATGTAGAGGGTAACACTTTCTCGTATTGCTTATTCTAAAGTGCTGCCACACTTCATTCTTACAGACTCAGCTATTTGTATTGCAGCTGGCTGTTAATAATCTTTGCACATCCCACCACTGACAGTATTTACATATACTGTGACACATACAGTAGACACCGGTCCTTAGAGGGAGGAAGTACTTCTAAGCTAAATGTGATCTGATACACAGTGTGCACGTCCTTGTTTTGAAACGTTGTACAGGAAGAGCAGCTGTACACCTGGGCATCCATAGGCTTGCCAGTGTCTTCTCACCTGTGGGAACAATATGGGGGGCGAACCTCAGGCAAAGCGCCGAGCTTGAGATCCTCTCTGAATCAGTCAACAACCAAAACTCCAAGAGTGCTGCACTCCCAGGTTAGTTAAAGCCTCTCTTCACCCATACACGTTTCACTGTACAGTGTTTGTGGCCTGTCTGCGCGCTATGCTTTGATTTATGGTTCCATCTATTATTTAACATCTTCTCCTACAATCTCAAATACACTATGTATCTAGTCAAAGACCCAAAGAACATGCTGCATGTTTTGAGCATTTGCAGTGTATGAAAAGCTTGATTTATTTTACAGAATATAACAAACCTCTCTTTTATCATAAGTTGCTTTAAACAACCTGCGTCACAAAATGTTTCAATTGTAAATACCTTTCTGTCCACCAGAGGTCAGGCTTGTCTAGAAAGACTTGTTAGTAATGAAGTCTTTTTCTGTTGGAGTTAATAAATTAGAAAGACCATACTCCCTGGAAGATTCAGCAAAGTAACTATGACTGGGAAATCTGTACTAGCAGACACAAACCCTCCACCCAACTAGACTCACTGTCTCCGGGGTCGAATCTCTTGGTATCTTCTCATACTTTTTTCTAACTTCTCTGGAGCCAGAGGTCTGCTGGAGTCTAGACACAATGGACTTTCTTGACCCTTCTTTAGCTCATAACAAAATAGGAATAAGTACCTGCTTTAAAAGAGTTTTTCATATAGGAAAAAACTAGAGCTGTGGACAGTAAAGCATTAATTAATTATCGCCGCAATCATAATGCAGTTTTATTGTGATGATCATGATGACGATGCAGCCTTTTTTTTCTCTGGCTCTAAATACACGAAAATTTAAATTTTAGGTGACTCGTACAATATTCCAAGTATCTAATATGTTCTGTCTACGGCAAATATCTTTGTTCTTCTTTTCGATTCGATTACATTTGTTTAAGTTGAGATTTATCACTATTAATAATTAGAAATGTATAACTGCTACTGTGTAAAGGGAATACTGCTGTTAACAACCATCTTATTTGTTTAGACTAAATGTTATAGGAATTTTGTTCATATAGAAGTATGAATTCATTAGTAGTTAATCACGTCTCAGCACTAAAGAAAGCTAAACACAAAATTACCGGTTTTATTTTCTCCAGTGTCTATTTGTGAACCTCAATGTAGCTGCAGGGCATTTTTGTTTTTGTTTTGCTTACAGACAGAATCCAGCCGGTTGAAGTCTAGTCAGTCATGTGCAGAGGACGAAAACTGCCTCATCCCTCAGCTGGAGAAGACCATCAGCGACCTGCAGATTAGGATCGCTGTGTTACAGGGCCATCATGTTTCCTTGGCAAAGGGCAGTGGGGATAATATGGAAGATTTGGGCGTTGCCCACCAGAAGGAGTCACAGATAAGAGGAGAAAGACTGGGAAAGATGAGCCAGGACATGTCTGTCCAGACCTCCCCCGTGGAAAAAGACTTTAAGTTTGACGTGCCTTTCAGCAGAGGCCCACGCGCCGCGCCGGCCTCTGTTTCCTCCTTCACTCCCAAATCTACAGAGAGCTTTGTCTGCACGTGCCAGCAGAGCAGCAGCCACCCCACTCCTCCACCACCACCTCCCCCCTCACTTTCCGGAGTCTTACCCCCACCTCAACCACCACCTTTGCCATGGGGCGTTGTCCCTCTGGCACCACCTCCACCACCTTTAACAGGTGTTGTACCAGCACCTCCCCACCCTCCTCCTCCACCACCAGGTATGGGTCCTCCACCGCCTCCCCCTCTGCCCAGAGTGGGACCGCCACCTCCACCGCCTCCCCCTCTGCCCAGAGTGGGACCGCCACCTCCACCTCCACCACCAGCCCCAGGTTTTGGGCCTCCACCTCCACCACCAGCCCCAGGTTTTGGGCCTCCACCTCCACCACCACCCCCAGGTTTTGGGCCTCCACCTCCACCACCACCCCCAGGTTTTGGGCCTCCACCACCACCCCCATGTTTTGGACCTCCACCAGGCTCCATGCCCTCCATGATGGTCCAGGAAGCTGTCCCTGCCAAGGCTGCGATCGAACCCCCCAAGCCAATGAAGCCACTCTACTGGACACGCATACAGCTGCATGCTAAAAAGTAAGTAGATGCCGTAAGAAGTGAAGATAGACATGGATCATTTGCACAACGGTATTTTCTGAACAGTAGAGAGTTGAGAGGAAGCTTGTCCACTTAAGATAAAGATCCGCCACATGCTGTGATGGCAGGAGAGATGCGAACCTCGTGGAAAATAAGTGATGCAGTCCATGCGTTGTGGTCAGCAGTGAATTGACTTGAACCAGGTTTTCTTTCCTTCCAGTCTTAATAAGGACTGGAAAATTGTAGTTAAATAAATCTCTAGAAGTAAACGATTTGCTTGCGAGTGGTGAACTTCATACTGAATCTAAATGTCATTTGCTTGACTGTTGGTTTTGACAAATGTATAACTTTTTTTACCTTTGAATGCCTGTTGTGAAATTACAGTTATACTATAAATAAACACCCTTTTTACTGCAGATTCACCTACCTATTTTCACTGTAAAAAAATCCTCCTTTCCCTTTGTGTTTAGACACACTGACTCACTGGTGTGGGAGAAAGTCGAGGAACCGACTGTAGACTTTGAAGAATTTGTGGAACTATTTTCCAAAGGTGCTCTTAAGGAAAAGAAAAAGCCAATCTCAGACACAATCACAAAGTCCAAGGCCAAGCAGGTACAGTATGTTCTGTTTTAGTGCATCTGTCTTTTGTCTTTATGTTCGCTATACTATGACTGCTGATTTGTTTAGGACTATAAATGTGTGTTCACACATCCCCCTGGGCTACCTTTTCTCATCCTCACCGTCGCTTCTCTGATGCCCTGTTCCTTTCCATATCTCCTTGCTGTCGCTCTCTGAGTTGCTTTGAGTGACAGGAGGAACTGCTAAAGCCAGACAGTTATTATGTGGTGTGAGCTCTGGCTCCCACTTGACTCTCCCGTGACCAACCAGTGGCACTGAGCCAAGGTCTCGCGTGCAGTAAGGAAACCTCACGACAGAGATGACTGTTAGGAGGGAGAGAAGGGGCGGGGGGTAGGAGAAGCCTGGGAGCTATATTTCATGATGTGGTCCTCCCATTGTGCATTCTGTATGACTTTAATAGTCAGACTCTTTCCAGCCCCAATGCCCTTTATGTCACTCTATCAATCAGCAAGTCAAACATTTGATTCAAATTTAAAAGCTGCTCTAAGGTTTTTACTAGATAATATACCATTAACCAAAATGTGTCTAAATCACAAATAATATTGCACCAGGGAAGACGAGGAAGGAAAGTGTTAATGGCAAAATAGTGGAATTTCACCTACCCGTAATAAAATAAAAATAATAATAATGTAGGTATAGTTTCTGTCCATTTACTTCGTCCAGTGGCTTTTATAAATCCCAAAACAGTTCAATGGACTGTGAACCGAGATGTAGGGGCTTACAAATAGATGGTAGAGTAGTTAACTGCGAACAGCAGGGTCAGGGGTTTGCCGGTGTTGTCTCGAGGTGTCCTTGGACAAGACGACACCGTGTAGTTGCGCCAACATGAACTGTCTGGCAGCAACAATTGTCACAAGAAGATCAAGTGTTTTTGTTTTGTTCTTTAAGTTCAGTCCACTTCACCCTGCTCTTCTATTTACTATTTTAATGCATACGTTTTCCTTTTGTCCATTACGTGCAACAGAAATGTGTCTGCTTCCCAGAAAAAGTCACGAATGCTGCAGTAACTCACCTTGCAGCTTTTTATCCTATAGAGCAGGAAAGTCAACAGCAAAGGGAAACACTAGATAAGCTAAGTGAGTTTGCCCTTCACAAAGGTATTCCTTTTCAAACATAGCAATCATCAAGCAGCCTGACACTCCAGGAGCTGTCCAATGTTTTTTTTGACACCTTAGAGATACAATAGAGGGAATTCACTTCTGTGCAGAGCTGCACTCCATCTCAGCTTTGATGCAGTGGGATTGGTTTGACGGCGAAGAGACTGGGAAACAACAAGAACGAGTGTGCTGCTCTTCATTAAAACTAGACTTTTCTTGATGGATTATTTGATTGATGGACCTCTAAATAAGTCTTTTTACCACACCCTGACACACTCCATGCTGTGGTTGTGTTGCTGAATTGTGAGAGACAAGAGACAAATTTAGGTGGATGTGGGCTGAACTCCCTTGTTCATCTCTGCGTGATAGCTGTGGATGTTCTCCAACGCAGCTACAATGCTGAAGATACTGAAGTCAATAACAACACTATAAAACATAAGTAGAACCTGACTAAAACCAGCCAGCCTCTAACATTTTCTGCTCGTGAGAACTGGCCCCAAGATGATCAAGAGCGTCTCCTACTACAGCGCTTGCAGCTCTTTCCATTTGCCTGTGTGTTGTGAGTACAACTGCTGATGAGAGGGGACAAGCATCCTCTCCAGAGCTACCACTAGAGAGCAGCTTTGATGTCAGAGCAGCCAGTTTAGAGGTCTCTGCTGACATCAGTATCAGATGTGAAGAAATACTATCATCAGCCGGTGTCAAGTGTTGCCCCTACAGTCTGCAGGAAGGTTTAGGAAGGAGCTGAGTATAGTGCGTTTTCTTTACTGAAGCTGGATTATGAGATATCTGTTTGAAGATGAGGAGGCAGGACTTTTTGGTGCAAACCTGCAGTGGTTTAATTGTTTTTGTTTTGGTACTGTAAGGTTCATTTTTTGTTCCGCCTGATATAATTTAAAATGGTGAACCACTCTTTTTTCCTCCAAGTCAACAATACAAACCCCCATATGCCTACTTTTTGGAAAGCAACTGCCATAATACAATAAAGGCTGTATAGTGCAGTATAATGTTTCCAATCTTAGCCTTAGGGTCCAACTATGAGCACAGTTATTTTTAGCTTATATTTTGTTACATTCTGTTAAAACGGCTCCAGGAAAAGGGTTTTGAACTGACTACTAGTGTTGTTTGTTTGCCAAAGTTAGTTTTGTTAAGCATAAAACTAAAAATAATGAAAAATATTCAGCAGCTTCGAAGTCATTTATCATTGATTTGTCATAGATATTAGAGGCATTGGTGCCATTTTTCAAATTAACGGTGTTAAATGTTTCTTAGGCATCCTCATTTCAGCCAAACTAAAAATCTTGTTGTGTTTTATGTCACTAATGAAAGTGATTTGTGGACTAGAATTTAACTTTGGCCAACCCTGAAATGATGATCATTTAAATGGACTTTAATTTGAAAAGCTGGAAACATGGCCATCATAAAACAATTTTAAAAACTTGGTCTTGCTATGCCGAAAAACGTTTGTTATAATTGTTAGTGAAGAAAATAATAGTATTCAGCTATGTTTCATTATATAATAGTGATCTGCTGAGCTCTAATATAACTTAGACCGGGTTGTTCATTTTGAGTCAGGTGAGCTGATAAAACAATGATAACGGATCGTTATCTGTCTGCTTATTGCCCAGCTATTCTAACCTAGCTACCACAAGCTCTGATATATGTAATACTGAACACCCCAGCCCTCTAAAGCTGTAGATATGCCAGGAAAACAGACAGTTGGGGACTGGTGATATAACGGCCTGTGTGTTTGAGAGGTCTGTGGTCTCTGTGATCTGGTTTAGATGGAAGAAATCTGTCTGGATAGCAATAGATACCACAAGTTTCCCGTCACCTTTCACCACTTTGGTACCCAGCACACACTTGTGCTTACTCAGGCAAGCTGTGGCTCATTAGAAATGTTGTTTATTATGCATAAGAATGATAGGTTGATATGTAGCTAATATTAGTTAATAATGCCTCTTTTGGGTTTAGTGGACTTGTGCCCTATGTATTTGCATTATGTCATTACATAAACTCTAATGCAAACAGATGACCAGATTCTCTGTATGTTTAATCTGTTGCAAGATTGAAATCCATGAGATCATGCCCAGCATTGTTGGAAACAAAAAAGTGTCTGAATGATCTGTACGTCCTAATCACCTGACTTGGAGATGATGGATGTAGAGAATTGGAGGAAAAAGGGAGAAAAAAGATTAATTACCATACTTCAGCTAGACAGCATAATAATTATGTTTGTGGTGAATAATCTCAAGTTTTCCACCCACAGAAGGGAACAGACAAAGAGGAATGATTTAGCGTGTCTTTTGTTTCTAGTTGGTTTTAAGTATGTGTGCTTTGGGTGGAGGGGGGGGTGTCTCGGGGTGTTTTCTCTGGCCTGGTATAAACCCTGCTGCTGACACTTCTTTTTATCTACACCTTTATAGGTAGTTAAACTTCTGAGTAACAAGCGTTCTCAGGCTGTGGGTATTCTGATGTCCAGCATCCATCTTGATATGAGGGACATCCAAAATGGTAAGTGTCATCACGTGATTGTGCGTCTCACCTCATTTCTCTCTGCCACCTTGTAGGTGACCAATACTTTATTAACACACATCAGCAATAATCACACACACACTGTTTCACTGCCTGAACACTGCGCATATGTTTGTTCGACACACTCGTGCTCAGTCTGCTGAGGTGTTGTAGTTTCGTCGTAAATTTGCGAGGCATCTAAAATGTTTTTCCTTTCATACCATCATGTTTTTCTTTGCTCTCATTTTGCATGATCTCTCCCCATCCATGTTTCTTTGATGAGGTGTCACCATCTTGTCTAAACGGCTTTGTTAAAGTGAAGTCATTCAGGAGATGTTGATGGGAACAGACTGTCTTCCTGTTTTACTTACACTCTGATTGCTCTCCAATCTTAGCTCATCCGTGTGTCTAAACACTTTTCCTCGTCTCCTCCGCTCGATTCAATCATGGTGCCTTTATTATAGCTTCAAATTTTTATCTCAGCTGAGTGGATTGCGTACAAAAATAAATGGGCGCCACAGGAACACTGGTACATGAGCTGGTACATGTTGTGCACTTGTAGCAATAAACAGCTACTCTGCGGTGCGGTTTTGTCTTCAGAGCCTAATCTCTGGCCTAAATGTCAGTCTTCGGTGCATCCATCTCAGGTCAGAGTGAGAGGCCAAGCAAGGGCCACTCTCATCAGCACCGTCGTTCATCTCGTATGTTAAGACAGTTTTTGGCATGGTAAATAATTAGTGCTGATTGGAATCTCGCGTACACCACAGAAGGTAAGATCACAGAGAAGATATCCCAGTGTTGCGCCCTGTGCCCGTTGTTCCCCCAAAATAGAGCCGTGGAAAGTGTTTATTTACTTTGTGATGCACTTTAATTGAATGATTATTAGGCATGAGTAATTACAGCCTCAACATGCCCATTATTTCACACAAAGAACATAGTGCGTATTACCATTATACCGCTATTGTTTTTCTACTCCTCAAATGATCTCATGTTCCCTGGTGCCATTAGAGGTTTAGGTTATTAAAGAATCAAAGGACCATTTGTTTACCAAAGAGAAAGATTCATACTTCAAAACTTTATAATTGTCCCTTTCAGTGTACTGAATCATTGTTTTATTTCCTCTTGGTTTTGTGCTGGAGGCAATGACTAGCAAAGCCCTCCTCAGTTGGATATCTCTGGCCTCTGAGTCACTGAATGTGATCACTTCTGTTCTATGATGGCCCAATTGCTCAGCGAAAATAAGAAGTCAACACATTTTTCTTCTCTTCACAGCTGTTGTTGTTTGTTCTCAGGCCTGGTCGACACTCTGCGTGTTTCATAGGACACTTCCATGCGGTGTCTGCTTCCTGTGAGGCTTTTCAATGCCACTCACAGTATTAAATGGTGGTTACTGTCGCAATGCTAGGGTTGACTGTGGTAGCCGGGGTAGGCCCAGGCAAACGAGTCTAGCTTGGTCATAAGAGGTCTGTGTCAGAGTGATGATATGGCTTTCTTCTGTGTCTTTTTCAAACCTGTCTCCAATCAAACCAGCCAGCCAGACTCTGGTTCGGATTGTAATAGAAACCAAATGCTTACAAGGGAAGAGTGCGAGAAACAGAAAAGGGGTGAGTCAGAGAGAAGGAAGTTATTTCTGAGGTGGCTTTGGAAGATGAGACAGTGTGAAGAGTTTAGAGAATGACGGCGAAGGACTAGGAAAGGAGGAGTGAATTTTGCCTTGTGGCACCAAAGTGTAGTTATTTTGAAAGCTACAGATCCCATAAAGAGAGAAAGCTTTATCAGAGCTGAAAACAGGACCGACCGCAGAACTGAACACGCACCGAGTCACCTGAGGGCTTTTGTTCCAATTTACTGCGTAGTTTTTTTCTTTTCCTGGTCTTGTTTATTATTTTTTCTTACGTTTGTGTCACTGTGAGGTTCATAGGAAGTCTTGTCATATTCGATGTCCAGGTATAAGATGTGACGTAAAGTGAATCTTCACTGTCCATTATTTGACGTACTCCGACATTAGTTTTTCCCCTTTTACCTCAACAGCAAATCAGCAGATCAAAACAATGTGAGTAATGTGGACACCCACAGCACAGTGAAATGCATATATAGGTGTCAAGTGCTTCCCTGGGTGATTGTGCCTATAGCAACACCTCAGCCTTAACACCACAGACCCCCGGGCTCTGTTTGTCTTTAAACATTTACTTTCAAAGGATTAATGCTTGCGGGCGCCAGGTCCTCGTGCCGAGACAAAAAGGCGACACCAGGAATTCAAACAGTTCAAACACAGATCTTTGTACCTTTGACAGATTTCTTAGACCTCTGTATTTATGTTTTAGTTTGTGGTCCCTTGCATGCTATCGTGATGAGAGCTGATAACTATGGAACAACATACGACACATGACCTGGAGAGTTTTGCCTTTATTTTACACCAGGAAAGAAAAAAAAGACTCAGCTATTGTTTGTGATTTTTGATTTACCCCCCAAAAATGTAACTTAGAGATGCCTGTTTGTTTTAGTTAGTTAGTTTTGACCTGGTAATGGAGTTTCTCAAAGGTAGCAGAGAAAAGTTTTGACATTTCACTGACCACATCATTGTCTTCTCTCATCCACAGCTGTCCTAAATTTGGACAATACTGTCGTTGATCTGGAGACTCTGCAAGCCCTTTATGAAAATGTGAGTAGAACAACAGGCTGTAGTGCTACTTGGAACTGGAGCTATGTCTTTATGATCACTACTGTAATAAAAAAAAGAAAATCGTTGCATTTTCTAAACTTTAAAGGGGGGTTGATCGAGCCTCTGTGTGGACAATGTGGTGTGGTTTCAGTAAGGTCAAGACGCTAGTGAAAAGACAACATCCCAAACCAAAATGCATTTCTGCACTTTTCTGCCAATGCTGAATCATATAAATACACAGTGTTGAGTAACAAACCCAGTGCAATTACACAAAGTGACACCACTGACAGCTCATGCTGATCTTGACTGTGAAAACCTGCTCTTTTTTTTCTTTCTTTTTCTCTGTGGTTTGCAGTTAAAGTATTATTTTGGAATAGTTTGCTTGTGACAAATAGAAGGATTTATGGTCACATATTTCATGCCATATCTAAATACCAGGCAATCATTTTATTATAGAAGCCATGATATCAACAAAATGGCAAAAAATCATTCATCAGTAGTTAGTATTGTTTTATTTGGCACTCGGCTGAGGGTAAGCCACAATACACAAATTGCTATCCATCAAAAGCTACCTTTCCAAGATTGTCAAAAGCAGAACTACTGTGTATGGAGTAAGAAAAAATCCACTTTAATTAAATTTGTGTGACTCTAAAATTAAGCAATGCTCAAGCAGATTTGCCATTACTGTGAATATATATTTTTCTTCTGTATGTGGCGGCCTTATTCAGAGTCCCACTTGAAAGAGTGAACTAAAGGAAGTGTGCATTAGATACCAAAACAAACAGACAAGCCACAAACCATAGTGGTATGTGCGCTGTTTGGTGACAGAGTCAATCTTTTGTAGGTCTGTCTGCTGGCCTGGACGGGGACCATAGTAAACAAGTTTTCTTCACACTGGATCTGATTGACTTTCCTTTTATAATGCCCCCCGAAAAGGAAATTATGGTTGAGAAACTCTAGCTGAGTTTTGCCAAGTGAAATGACCGCATTGTATTGTATAATATCAAGCTAAAAAGAATTAGGGAGCTGTCATCACTGCTTTCCAATATGACTCCATTTTGGCTACGAACGGCTCGTTGTGTACAGTAAATACATATTCATCAGCCGTCACTGATAGAAAATCTCCCCCACCCGATGGAAACGGTTCACGATCCGTTCAAAGTCAGGTCAGTAAATGATGGAACATGAAAACAGGAATGTTTTCCACATTTCAACTGTGATAGTTTTAAGATGCTGTGAAATTCCTGTGAATTGCTTTTTGGCACCACTACACAGGAGAGGCCTGGACCTTTGGCTGCCAGAGGCATATTAATAATGTTGATCATGGGAATGAGACAGAGGCTCGAGACAAGCTGCAGTTATGAACCAATGTGTCATAACTAAGGATCAAAAGTCTTTTAACCTCTCCACTCACCCCAAGACTTCAAGCTCCCTCACTCTCCCTCTCTCTCCTTCTCCCCCTTCTGGCCTTAGGCTATGTTATTGAGCGGAGGAGCCAAATTGTTTCTCTTTTGTATTGCAAGACTCCATCCTGTCTGTGGGTCTCCAGCCCCCTAAACCACAGTTGGCAGCAAAGTCAGCCTGTGTTGAGGAATGCAAGGGGCTTCTAATGGTTACACCCTTACTCACTGTGCTAGGAGCTAGATCACACTCTGCATTCTCTCACTCCTTTTCTTCCCTCGCACACAAACATGTTGACTAACACAAATGTGCACATACTGTACTGTAGTCGCATGGAGAAAAACTCACGGGCAGGGACAGCGTTTCTCAGGTTACGTGCTGCAGATTAGAGCCTCCCCTGTTCTTGGAACAATAAGGCACTGCCATCAGAGGGGTCACAGGGATAGTGGGACACCACTCCCTCCCCTCTAATATCAAAAGCTAGAACGTGGGCCCAGGCTGGCCGTGTGAAGTTCAGACCCTTCTCCGCTGACAGCAGCTAAATGTCACAGAGGTCAGTCACAATAATAGTTCCTCTTAGGAACCTTTACACTACAGATGATCATCTTATGCTTTTTTCCCGATGACTTGTGAAGTCTAAATATATTTTACGTCTTTATTACATGATGCAATTTGCCATTGTATCTTGAGTGACATGGATGGTGATTAAGCCTTTTCTGGCTCTGTTTAGCTGTGTACTAGAAACCTCGACTAATAAATACCACTCGGCTACCGCTAGAATTCTGGCATCGCAGATATCACCCTACTTTCTTTTGCATTTGATATTCCACATGGGACAGTATTCCTCATGCTAACAACCACTGCAACATGCCCTAGCAATTGAAGGATCACACGCTAATGCCTACTTGTCCCCAATTACACCAAACACTGCTGGGCTCTGTTGATGCCCTTTGAAAAAGAATCTGCTTTGCGTTAAATATATTTACACTTGAAAACATCTCGAGAGAAGGCAAAGGAGAGCTTGCCCTCGCAGACAGAAGGCAGCGGTGTGTAGAATACTAATCGGGTTCTCAGTACGTTTGATGCTGGTGTTTGATGTTTTCCAAGGATCCATGCAGAGGCCAAACCCCAGAGAGAGAGACGGAGAGACCAGACTGCTGAGATTCAGAATAGAGGTGTCTCTATGTGCTTTGTGTGCACGGAAAGAGAGTTTACATTCTCTTCCTGGGGATGGTTTCGTTGTTTTGTCCTTCTGCATGAGACACATTAGCATCTATTGTCTTTGCCTCTTGTGAAATGAAGAGGCATTTCTCACCAGCTTTTTTTTAAAAACCACCTTGTATAAAACTGTGGTGCAGAGCCTGACAGCAGGATAATGGTCAGGAATGTAATTTAGCATTTCTGAAACATACACTGTATAGGCTGGCACATGGTAGAGTTTAAGTACAAACAGCACAATTTGAGAGAATTTATTTATACTTGAGGTAAAATTTGTTGGCTAAAGGAGAAGTGGGCTAATGAAAACAAGTCTGGTGTTTTTGATCACATAATATGATCTTCTTTCTTTAGACCTCGGAAACAACGGGCAAAATGTCACCACATGATTTCAGTAATACTTGCCTACCTGCAAGTCATACATAGATGAAAGAAACCCATGCAAATGTGTCTGAACACTGCCAGTGTATGTTTACTTACGTGCAGCCTGGAGAAGCATGATCCCCGCTTTAATACTAAAAGTGTTTGGTACATTGTTTGTTCTGGATTTAATGCTCCTGATGTTTTCACTGCTTACACTGTGTCAACTCAAGCAGTATTTTACATCCTAACTTACTCTGTGCTTGAATTTGACAGCGAGCTCAAGATGATGAGATGGATAGCATTAAAAAACATGTTAAAGCTTCCAAAGACAAAGATGATGCCAAACCACTGGACAAGCCTGAACAGTAAGAGCGCAGCTCACTGTACCTCCTGAACCAAACACATTACGCAAGAGGTGTGCCGTTAAACGGATTCTGTGTGTTTATGGCGGCTGATCTGGTCCCTTCTGCAGGTTTCTGTTCCAGTTATCTCAAATCCCCAATTTCTCTGAACGGGTGTTCTGCATCCTGTTCCAGTCCACTTTCCATGAATGTGTCACCTCGATCCTCCATAAAATCGAAATCCTTCAGAGAGTATGCAAGGTGAGTAACTGGCCTTCTCGTTTCATTCTCTTTCCTGTCAGTCAATTTAAACCTTACTTGTGCCTCTAACTTGTATGTATGTGTGCACCAGACTCTCCAGAGTGGTGTGGCTCTACTGCAGGTGCTTGGCCTGGTGCTGGCTTTCGGTAATTTCATGAACGGAGGTAATCGGTCTCGGGGGCAGGCTGACGGCTTCACCTTGGAGATTTTGCCAAAACTTAAGGACGTTAAGAGCAGTGTGAGTGTTACACCGTGAGTCTGTGTGTTACACAAGTAAAACACTCAATCAAGTGTTTTTCACAAGCAACTGGAAGTGAGTGTGTGAGTGTGTGTGTACGTGTGCTGTACAATATCTTCTGTACGTTCATTCTGTGTGTTCTTTTCTAACTTGTATTTTTTTTAATCTTTTCTAAAACACAGTAAAAAGAGTTGTTTTTCTTTACCTGCTAACGGTTCAGCTACTACTGCAGCCTTCATCAGAGCGTTGTTGGGTCACTTCCTCTTCCGTTTATCTGCGCCCTCCACGTTGATGACTCGGTCCCGTGCGTGATCCAACGTGTTAACCCCATCGTCTCTGTTCATGTTTCCGTGTCCACGCCTCCGTGTTTCTATTGCTTCTTTGATCCATCATTTAAATTTGTGTTGTTACAATAGTCTAAATTAAGATTGTGTGCACTCACAGAAACAGCTTTAAGAAACTCGTGTTGCACTAGATAACTAGAATGCTTTTTAACAGTGGCTTCTCTAAATGTTGATCCGGATTGGATCTGATCCAGAGAGAGTCCAGGAGCTGAGTGCTACCTTCATTACTGCAAACAAGACAACCGTAGCTGTGCATATTTAGAGGGGAGACCATTGTGTTTACTGTTCTTATTCAATATCACAATGGGCTCAGTGTGCCCTTGGCACTGCCATATATGGACACAGTGGTTTGTGTTTTTGTGGTGGTGGGCCGAGTAAGGTATCATAAAGAACATCAAGCTTTCCGCTAACCCCGAGTTATGACAGCCAGCCCTGCACAGTTGTGTTTTGTTGTATTGCTCCTCCGGTGTCATGATTAATCCTTGACTTCTGTCTCTATTCGTGATTGCCCCACACAAATTAAAACGTCCTGCTCAAAAATGATTCAATTAATAAATAAAGGGATTATGGTTTATTTATTTGTTTCTTTTCTTTCTTTCAGGATAACTCCAAGAGTCTTTTGTCCTACATTGTTGCTTACTATCTAAGGCACTTTGATGAGGTATGTTTTGGTTCCTGTTTATTTGAATAACTTTTTTTTTGTTTTAGTCTGATTTGCTCAGAAATCTTTCCAGAGCTCTCTTTTCATCTCCTCTCCTGCCAGAGGATACCATGGCTTATCCTTTATCAAATTATTTATTTTCCCTTTCCTCATTTACGGCAGAAACAAATCTCTCTCCTTTTCTGGCTCTCTCTTGGAATTCTCTTTCTGTCTTTCACTCTTCATCTCTCGTTCTTGCTCTGCTTTGGTCTGGCTTCATTCAAACCTGCAGTCTGTTCATTGGCACGGCATCCAAAGGAGCGCTAGTGTAAATAATTAGGTTCTCCAGATGAGATGAACTCAGTAGAGTGCTGCTTGCCAAAATCAACCTGCATGACATGGCTCTAGCACTCATGATGGCCTTGTAGTAACTAATGGAGAGAATTGCGGTACTTTCTGCACCAGCCTTAATGGTCATTATCTGCTGCAGTTTGAGCCATATCTTCTCTGGGATGTTTGGACTGTTGATAAGTGCACGTAGGTCTCTAAAGACATTTATCCCAATCTTTCCTGGTGTGTACAGTATATACTAGAGAGGCCCTCTTCCGTCTGAGGAAGATTGACTTTGACATTGGGGTGTGGGTTTTCTTTGTGCTGAATGCGTGTTGTGCTTCACCAGGATGCTGGCAGAGAGTCGTGTGTCTACCCATTGCCCGAACCTCAGGACCTTTTCCAGGCCTCCCAGATGAAGTTTGAGGACTTTCAAAGAGATTTGCGCAAGCTGAGAAAAGACCTACAGGGTACGGTCATCATCCCACTTTCCCTCTGTTTGAGCACACCCGAAATCCAGGTAGTATGTATGGCAGGTGTAACGTCGTGTTTAAAATGCCGCCACATGGATGTTTATAGGGCAATAAATTATGTAATAATCCACTGACACAACTCCTAGCACACTGGAAAATAATTTTCTAAACCTGACCAGCTATGGTCATGTGCGGATCATAGAGGCGGATCAACAGAGAGATAGCATCTGTTTGTCATACCGACAATCTAACCAGAAGCAGATGTGACTTGTCAGATGTAGACTCCTGTTGGACCTGGTGTAACTTAACTGTCCTCATGAACTAGAGATCAAAAAATAGAGGGGCCCAGGTCAACGAACTTCCACTACCTGTGTAGACTATCAAAGGTTCATCAGATATATGCTGAACTGGAAGAGGCTCTCCTCAAGCTTTGAACAGCCTCACTGACCCAGGCAGCCACAAAACTTCAACACATAAAAACGAGGACTTCGGTATGTCCCGCATGCTTCTGTGCATGTTGTCCTTCAACACATTGCCCACAGAGTCGTAAATATGATTCATGACTGGACTGATTTGAATAATGGATGACTCTAATTGATTCATTATTTTCTTCATTTATTTATCAGTCTGTTGTTGAATCTATTCTTGCACCTGTACACAACTATTACTCAACAGTCAATGACTATACACTTATCAGCCCCTATGTCAGGAAAAATCATCAGTCACCTGTGATATCATTCTCTAGGGATGGTATTTATTGCAATTTGATATTGGCGTCTAGTAAAAATTCTATAAAATTTGCAAATGTAGGAAAGAGACATAAAAACATCTGCTCAAGAATGAATGTATTGTGTTCTGCATTGGGACCTCAGGATAAGCATCAGACAATTGGATTGTGATTGACGATCCAAACTTGATTGATTGAATGCAAGGAGTGCTAATGAATGAGCCGGGTTGGCAAATGCAATCCTTCACTGTTCTGTCTCAAGTCACTCAGCACTCTGAACACTTTTCAAAGAATGAAGTGCCTACGTGTGATTAGAAAATTACTATGTGTTTCTATGCAAACGTCTTGGTGCATACTTGTACTGCATGTGTGCTCGATCGACAATTCCCCAAACTTGGTCTGTCCTCTGTCATGTTTTATGTTCCTTTGCTGCTAAACCAATCAGGTTCCTGATCCGAGTTGCCAAATATTGTTTTTCCTCTGCTATAATGATTCTTTAGGCTGTTCGTTATTTGCAATTCATAAAGATGGAGTTTCTCGCAGGGGAAATGGACTTGCGTCTGCTTCGACCCCTGTGGCAGTGGCACATGCTGACCGTACATAAATACATCATCACATGCTATACCTGCAGACCTCTTCATTACCTAGCAGAGCCAGCTGAGTGCTCTAACAGACATGGACTTCGATGACAGTTCCCAGAGGGGGGTTCTGATAGGTAGGCGGTGCAGAAATGGCCTTGGCTGTCCTGAAGGACATCAGCAAGCCGCACAGTGGAGAGAGTTTGCTGTGTACCTTTTTGGTCGAGGCACCATATGGTTTATGAATTACCACTTTCCCACTCCTGACCTTCCCATTCCCTTCAGCGTCTCATGGCCTCTCCACCTCTAAGGCCTTGAGCTGGGTTTGTGTATCCGTTATGGTTGCAGATAGAGCGTGACGATAAGTTTCTCCCGGGATCAGAGCGCAGGCTTTCCTGGTTCCTGGGGGTGCCTTATTAGTCATTATAGGTCATTATGTCTTTGCAGTCACTTATTCAGCAGAAATTTGGAAGAGATTTATCAGGCATGCCTGACCAGAGTGAAGTGCACTGTAGAGTTTGTAATTGCACACACATACTGGATAAGATATTATTGCTGTGGGAGACATTTTTGTTTTTTTTCCTTCCCCTCTCATCACGATCATCTCTTGTTGTTTCAGCCTGCTCAGCTGAGACGGGGAAAGTTTGTAAAATGTCCTCTGAAGAGAACCTGCAGCCCTTTAAGGAGAAGATGGATGGATTTCTTACCCAAGGTGAGCTTATTTTACAAATCAAGTTAAACTGATGATAGGTATGGTTTTCACCAGTCTCATTAATAAAATAATTAATTTGTCAATATTCTGTATTATTCAATGAGTCAAAAAATCCCATATAAACACCTAAACCAACAATGACATGATCCTACTCTCAAATGTTATTCGTGCAGCCAAAGCCTGACTTAGCTGTTGCTTTGTGTCATAGAGCTCTATTGTTGTCCAAAAAATATTGAAACCAGATCAGTGAGCCGTAGCGTGACATCCATTCCTTTAATACCCTGAGCACTGTGGTGTATTTTGAGCCCCATATACACAGTTCTGCTGCTTTGAATGAATTTCACAAAAGCAACTCCTGGTAATATTACCCCATAAATGCACGGTTACATTTTCTAAGGCTCACTTTCCAAATTTTAAATAAATTCTTCAGCCTTTTAAAAAGTTAGACTATGTGTTTGTATTTTTTGTAAATAAAGAAAAGGTATGTGTACAGAGGGAATAAATTGGCGGGAGGCTAAAGCCCACAGACAGAATACGAAGGTTTGTATTAAAAATATTTGCAGCCTTAAATCTCTACGATAAAACGAGTGATAGTCAGTCTGCTTAAACATACAGTTTGCTTCTTTGTGGTAATATTAATAGATTAAAATGTAAAAAGGTAAATTATTTATCCCTCCTGATACTGAAGTATTCTGTGCTAACATACTCTTGGTGTAGCTGAGCTGAAAACTCCTCTTTGCTGTGAGAGCAAGTGAAGCAGCTCATCAGTCATATTGATGTCTTTTTTTGTCTCCAGACACATTTCCAAGTCAGTTTCATGTAGCTTTCTGGTTGATACACACACACACACACACACACACACACACACACACACACACACACACACGAGTTCAGTCCGTGTCGTTTCCATAGGGACGTCTGTTTATTCCAGGCTGTATTGAATAACTCACAGCTATTGTTTCAAGTTTGCCTATCTGCTTTGAAAGTTTATGGCTGTACTTGGTAGCTGGGTCTTTTATCTTGATCTCTGCCTTTTATAAAACAGAATATATCTTGCTCTGGCTCAGAGGAAAATTCAGAAGGGCCGATGGTGAACCGTAGAGCATTTAAAAAATAACTCTGAGGAACAGAACTGAATGCCTGAGAGACTGGAACAAAACTGGCTTTCACAAAATACTTTGACATGATCTTTTGTTTGGTTATTACTACTACTATCACTACTCTTTCTGTCTTCCTTTGTGTTCCTCAGTCTTAGTCTGCTTTTTCACTTCAATACAAAGGTTTTTTTGTTTTCTATTCCTGTCACTCCTTCAGTCCTGTTAGACAACCAAACAACCACTGAGGCGTTTACTTAGAGTGATGAAGAATGATGATTACGATAGCTTATGATGAGTACTTCCTCTTCCATTGGCCTTTTAATCCTAAGAGTCCACAGCCAGGTTAGTAGGTCTGTGAGGTTGCATAGGTATGAAGTTGTGCTGCTGTGATCACAGTATATATTTAGCCTGTGTGGTGTTCACCATGTCAGCTGGGAATCGATCCAGCTATTCCTGCATCCCAGCCCTCTGCCTTAACCACTCTGCTACCAGGTCGCTGTTTTTTCTGTCTGTACTGTCCTACAGAAGTTAGAAACAAGCAGAAGCAAATTCCTTGTATGTGCAGCATACTTTGCGTAAAAAGCTGATTCTGATTCTGATAAAGCTACAGAGCCATAAGAGCTGTCAACCCAAGGGATGCCATCAGCTGTCGTGACATTCCAGTCAACAGGTCAAATAAATGCTGGGATCTATAATTGGATAAATGAACTCAGGGGCTGTACGTACATCTGTCTGTACCAAAATTAATTGCAGATGCTAAGGTATTTCCCTCTGAACCAAAGTAGTGGACTCTCAGACCCTGCCACCTATGATGCCATGTTGCTAGAGTGGCTGTAAATCTCCAGTAGACATAAGTATAAGCTAAAGTCAGAGAAACATCTTGTGCTCTGAAGGGGGGCAGACGGCTGCTGCTGCTACTACTTTTTGTTCTAGATATTTTATGGCAATATCTACTGTAAACATAATTGTTTTGTCTGTCATGCCCGCCAGATGTCATCCAGTCAAGCTTTTATCTCCATAATTTGACATCTACAACAATACTGGGACATTGTGGTCCACTTCAAAGGTGCAAGACTCAGTTTGTTATATCTGTGAAGGTTCTCAGTCATCCAGGTCATGGTTATCTCAAGTTATCTCAAGGTCAAGGTTATCTCAAGTTTCTCAAGTCTTGAGAAAGCCCTCTGGATAGAAGGGCGAAACGTCGTCAAGAAACCTACTAAGTCCAGTTGCTATTGGATAAACCTTTTTGAGATCAGTTTGTTATACTTCTTTGTAACATAACAAGCCAAATGCCATTTATTATGTAATATTGCCTTTGACCCTGGCCACATTCAGTTGACTGTGACCAATCTTTCTGAAGGACCCAGCTCACAGGCCTCTCTTCAACTGCTTTTGTATTCAAATGAGAGTATAATATATAGCATATGTTCCTCTGCGGTAATGCTCACTGTCCATTTTAAAGGAAGTCTACAGATGAAAGCATCTCTTCCACTTCCACCCCCCCTCTCCTTTCTTCTCTTTTCCTTTCTCTCTGTGTTTGAGAGAAATATGGGAGTTCTCTCTTTGATGCAAATGACTAGATTTTTCCTCTGAGAGCAGAATGTAAGCACCGTAACATGGACATGTGACTCAGAAGGCTCCAGACAGGATTCTTGGGGTTCCTCCACTGTGGCAGTGAAAAAAAAGAACAGCCAAATGTCTTATTTGTGTTATTTCTGTAATTTCTAAAAGGCCTGGGGTTAAACTGTTTCTGGCTCCACAGTTTAAACCACTTTTGTTTATTTTCTGACCATGAAACTAACCACAGAATAACAGTGGAAGCGGACTTGTTGGAGCTCGGCTGTTTGGTCTAGCTCGATTTTCCCCGCTTGCTTTACAAATTCTCATGCATGCAGGCCTTTGATGGAGTTGCTGTGACTTTGGAGAGACTGCAGCGGCCATGTGATAATCTGTTTCTGATGGACATAAAGATTAGACTGATGTCAAATTCTACTTTCCTGTTCTACCAACTACAACTTAGCTGCTTCCTATAGAATGATATTGTTAAAAATTTATATCAAACTACAGCTTCTAATGTTGTATTTGACATTATCCTACGATAGACTGGCAATCTGTCCATGGTGTACCCTGCCTCTCACCCACAGTTTAACAGGATAAACATATGCAGCAAAAATAGAACTGACATTTCTAAATAATTTATCTAGTAATGTTCTTTTGTTGTTTTTTTTATGTATCAGTTTAGGCATGTTGCTCCACAATATTACATTTTGTCGTCACAAGAAGAGTCATACTGAAATATTCCTCAAACATTCAGCACCAGGAAAGGTTTATCTAGGCCTGTGTGTTGTTCAGTCTCTAGAAATCTTTACATATCTATTATATATCTAGAAATATTTATCAATTTGTCATTTATTTATGAACCTTCAACGGAGAATGACGTATTTGCTACAGTGTGATTTAGCACTGCAGAATGGTAAAGCATAGTACCGGGACTCGGTGAGCTTGACTTGAGATCTTTAGATGTGTCTCTGGCTTCAATTACACATAGCAGCAAGATATTCCCCAGATAAGTCTAGAACTCAAACGTATGCCAGGAAAGATTCTCTGTCCCGTCTATTGTCACATCTGTCTTGAAAAGCCAGGAGGAGTCCATACGCAATTTCTGATCATTTGACCATTTAAGCTTGGATTTCATTGGCCTTGAGAGGACAGAGATGCTATCTGTGGAAGAATTCAATGTCTAAACTCTTGACAGTCATAGAGAAGGCCAGTAAGGATGTTGACTAGTGAAAACAGAGCTGAATTGACTCTAGGACTATTCGGTAATTGGCTGAAAATCTGCTTTTGGATCTGAAACTTGATAAGTGCTAACCTGCAGGACATTTCCTGACTGAGACTGTCACATTTCACTGCTGTTCCCTTATATCCATCTCTGAAGATTCATCAAGTCATCCAGGTCATGGTTATCTCGAAAAAGGCTTTTCAAAAGCAACTGAACTTGTTTTGTTTCTTGACTACATTTCACCCTTCCATTCCAGAAGGCGCTCTCAAGCCCAGTTGCTATTGAAAAACCTTTTTGAGATTCCCTTATGTCATAATCCTTAACACACTCCAAATGATCCTGATGGCCCACTGAGATACAGTAAGTGCTGTGGCCCACTGGAAATTTCTCTAACTCCTAGTTACCCACTCACGGTCTACCTTTTACACTCTTACACCTCTCTCTCTTACACACACACTCTCACACACGCACACACACAGTCATCTGTGTCTATCTGAAGTAAACCTGCACAAAGAAGCACTTGTCCTGTGATCTGCAGTACTCATTTGTCAGTTGTGCAGAAGCTAGCAATCCAACACTGAACAACCCGGAGGCGCAGCACTGACCTTGAAGATGACTGTTGTTTTAAGTAATCATGACATGTGGTGAGGTCACTCTATAGGTGAACAATATATCTTAGCAGGAAATCCTCTATTTACCAATATCCTGCTTTTTTTCTCTCTTTACTTTACCTTTTCTCTCCTTTACAGCCAAAGCTGAGCTGGAAATGCAGGAGACGCATCTGGCAGAGACGCAGAAGATGTAAGAGAAACATTTTCCTCCAGCTCCCTCACCTGAAAAATAAATGCAGTTTCCTCTAATTTATTTCGCGGGTTTATATTTGGTCTTTCTCACAAGTGTCAAAGCAGTGATGATAGAATTTGAAAGGAAAGGCAACACAGGATAATGGAGTCCAATAGTTTTAAAGTGATATATTCTCACTGCAGTGAAGAAATATAATCACACTGCTTTGTCAATATTTAGGACGTCTGGTTCCTTAAGTTACATGGAAGGTGCAGACTGTCATGCCAGGCCTTCGGTAGACGGGAGGCCCCCTGTGTGGTGTCTGTGTTGTTTATCTAAGTGGACCGAGAGTAGACAGCCTTGGCTCCAGGCTTCTGTTACTGCTGGCTAGGAATGTGTTCCTATAGCACACTCCAAACAAAGAGAGCCCAACCTGTCCACTGTATTGATCCACTGCAAATGGCCACCACATTTAACACTTGTATGTGTCCTTCCCTGCACCCTTTCTTTAGCTGGATCTTTCTTCATCTCCTTTTTTTTGTGCTTCGTCCCCCACCATTTTTCCTCACTCGTGCTTACATGTGCATGTACATATACTGTACACAAAGAGGCTTATACACACCAGAGTGATGACTGACAAAGCTAAACACGACATATGATTTGTATAAAGGTTTGTGTTAGTAATTGCATTTTTTTTCTTTTCTGTTCTCTGAAAACCAGTCAAGATCATTTTGTTTTTCTTGTGGTATACTACCTTTAAATCTTTGAAAAGTCATATTATTCCAAGATTTACTTCCACTTTTTGTACAGCGATGAGTGTAGGTCTCTGGAACCTCATGTTGTAATCGTTTGGTCTTGAAGTAATGTTGTTTTTTTTCGTTAGCTTCTTGGAGTTGAGCACATCCTTCTCTGTGAAACCCAAAGCAGGAGAGAAAGAAGTTTCTCCCAACACACTCTTCTCCATTTGGCACGAGTTCTCCACTGATTTCAAAGACCAGTGGAAGAAGGAGAATAAGCTGATCCTACAGGAACGGTAAGAATGAAACGGGAAGATTTCGAGTTTCGGTGTTTTTCTTTTTCATTTTTCTTATGGGATTAGTCAGACAGGACACTCAGATATCTCTCAAATAAAATGTACTGGGTATTACATGTTACGGATTTGCATGAATTTGTTTAAGAAGCATACAACACTCTCTGACCTTTTTGTTGAATATTCTAATTCAAGTCATTACAGACGCACCAATGTTCCTACACTTAATTTTTAACCGTATATTTCCGAACCATGAATAACTTCCGCCGCATCTCATGTTCGCTAGAGATCCTATCAGATTCATTCAAATTCATGAAGGGAAAAGAGGGTAAATGACCCAAATCTATGTCCTCACCCCAGTAATGAAAAGAACACAGTTAGCTTCCAGTGGTTTGATGAATATAAAGATACTGTTGCCTGTGTCAACAAAAGGCAAATTGGTCCATTATGCCAAATGAAGATTGAATTGTGATATACAGGTCCTTTTCAAAAAATTAGCATATTGTGATAAAGTTCATTATTTTCTGTAATTTACTGATAAACATTAGACT
>JAUMHF010000007.1:12878870-12903225 GCA_032359275.1 Microctenopoma steveboyesi | reverse complement strand
AACACTTTTCTTTTATTGGTCGGATAAAATATGCAAATTTTTTGAGACAGGAATTTTTGGTTTTCTTGAGCTGTATGCGACAATCATCAATATTAAAACAATGAAAGGCCCTGAACTACTTCAGTTGTGTGTAATGAATATAAAATATATATGACAGTCTAATTCTTATCAGTTCATTGCAGAAAATAATGAACTTTATCACAATATGCTAATTTTTTGAGAAGGACCTGTATATTTGTAAGAGAAGCAAAATGTCACAAGCTTTGCTTGTTCAGTAGGATAGAATAAAACAAATTTGAAAGCATTAACTCTATGGTCCTTGCCATAGGCAATCATCACATTTCTCTCTCTGCTGGTTTTCTTTTTTGACTCCACTGGAACTATAGATATTAATCCTCACCTGTGGAGTACAAACATGCAGAAATGTGATGTTGCACCACACAGAAATGCTGTGCTGAAACACAATATCCATGAAAGACAAAGAGGCAACATGCAAGTCTGCTGTTCGAATTTGTTGCAGTCAGTCAATGCCAACATGCTGATTTGTCTTTTCCAAGCACAAATGAATAGTGACACTGCTGGCTCTCTCCATGCAGTAGTAAACTCGTGAGTCATTTCACAGTAGGAGGACCAGCCCCTCTGACAAATTGAGATCATTGTGTTCAAACACCACACAACCAAATTCTGGACTGTCCAAGCTAAAACATTTTTGTGCATTTTTAATTTTAGTAAAGTCTGTGTAGGTCTATGCAGACATTTGCTATTTAAATATCCATGGGATGACTGGTGCGCATTACTGATCTTTTTCAGGGTCAAGATGGCTGAAGAGTGCTTCAAGCAGGCCAGGGAGAAGGCTTCCTACAGTGTCAAACCCAAACACGCAACTGGAATAGTATGTCTTCCCTCCTAAATGTACTGTATTAATTAAGCTCCGCTTGTCTTTGAGTGAAATTAGTCGGATACCTGCTCTTTCCATTTTTTCTTCCGTCACTGCATATGAAATCATCGCCTAGCAGACTGTGTTCCTTACAAACACCTTGTCAGGGTGTTGAAGAAACAACACTCCTGGCCTACAGTAACATTCTGAGATGAGTGCCAGTATTACCAGCTGTAAATAACTCAAACATGTTATTTTCTTCCACAGAAAGCAAAGCTGGGTCAGAAGATCTGAAGCAGAGAATGGAAAATTACAATCATCAAGCCTATTGCACAAGCACTGTTTGTACAATCTGACATGACTCATCAGTCATTTTTTAACATTTACCATTTATTTACTTCCAGTATTTGTTTTCAATTGATTTAGAGCTGTTGTTTATTGTGAATGGTTCAAAGTGGATATTATGTGGATAATGTATTGTTTAAAAGTGGAATGAAACATTACACTCTCAGCTAGCTTTTCACAGCACTCACACAATTAAATGAAATATTGCTACTAAAAAACATGCTTAAGCTGAGATTAAAGCTCAGTCACACACTAGAAATTTACTCTGGAGTCTGAAATTTGAAAAACTAAATTAAAGCTCTGTCAGTATTTCATAAGCCATATGTAGCCTAGTTTTGTTTTCCTGAGCTGTTTACTGGGAAAGCATAAGCCCTTCCCCTTTATATCGCTGTTAATGGTGTAAAGCACAGAGTTCTTTGCCATTTCTATATGGTAGATTTGAATCACCTGCCACACGGAAAGTGCCTTAATCACACGGTGAAATAGTAATATGACTGCTGCAAAACAGAACTATATTTAAGACATCTGTAATTAAATGTTACATGTAACAGAGAAAAAGAATCAGCTGACAAATTTACATGTAAAAGTTTAGTGTGTTTCATAATGTAGTGATAATTATTGTTTTAGATACAGATTTGTGTTTTTATTTCTTTCATCCAAAAGGTCATGTATGTGTTTTACATAATGTTAATTTACTTAGTTTTAAGCGAAAACCTATGCAGTAGTTTCCTTTTCCTACTGTGTGTGTGTGTGTGTGTGTGTGTGTGTGTGCGCACGTGTGATCCTATATGCTAAGAAGCATTACGATATTATCATATGAGATTTATGTGCAGTACCAACTGTATGTTTGACTGAATACCCTTGACCACGAAAAATATATTTATTGAATAAAAGAAATTACACAATTTTAATAGAAACTGTTCGTTTGGTGATTTGTTTGTTAAACTGTACTATGATTGGTACAAAACTGCATGCACTCAACAGCTATTAACAGGAAATAGATTTAATATACTTTTCACATACATATTTGCACACATACATAATATATATATATATATATACTGTATATAGTGCATTGCACCTCCATTACAAATGCTGCAGTATGTTTTATCTACTCGGCCAGTATATTTGTGGCAAATATACAGTTTACTTGTGTCTGGTGGATGCCACTGGTCAATGCATTGTTCATGCTTCTTGAATTTCTTTCCTCAAAATCAACTTGTGTATCACTCTGAACACATAAGTTAAGTAATAGATACAGAAAGACTGATACAATGCTTCTAAAATGCCACAAATTTTAAGTCACTGATTATTGTACCGTAGATTCCTCCTGCAGAAAAAAAAACCTCTTAAAGTGGTCGTACGATACAGTCTTTCTCTGCATTATCAGCATTTCTTATAGTTGCATAACTCAAAGTGTTCTAACGTCCAAGTACATACAGATTTATTTTTGAAATAAAGTTAAAAAAATGGCAGCTCTTTTGTCAATTCATCTTGCGCTTGATTCAGTCTTTATTAACATCGTTAGCTTGCCAACGTGGCTGATATGATCTCTGTTTACATCACTTTGTTTCATTTTGCATGCCATTATTTAACAGTGCAGAAGAGTTCAACTTGAAGCCAGTCCTTGTTTGGTAAAAGTACTTTATTTCTGCCTGTGATGATGATGGTCATTTCTTTCTTCAGTTTTCTAAGACCTGTCAAAAGACCTTCACAGTTTCCCGTGGCTGCTCACGTCCACAGACATGCAACGACATTGTTTGACCCTCTGCACCTTACGATATTTAAAAGGCGGCTGCAGGTCTGGGCATTCGAGTTGCACTGTGAGCTGTGTGATGCGGTGTGGCCTGCAGAAGGAGCAGGACTGGAATGGCTCCTGTGCCTTGTTGTGGTTTTTCCTGCCAGAGCCTGAGGCTTGGCCTCTACTCTGGCCCTGACCTGAGCTGGGACCCATATGGCGAGGGATGTAGAAGGAGTTGCACTGGCCATAGCAAAAGCGATTGACTACAGTGCGGCTGCGGCAGCCCTCCTCACTGATTGTCTGACGGAGAGGTTGGGTCTTGCACCAGTCTCTGCGGAGGTAGCGACGCTCGGTCACCACCAAGGCCTCGCGGCTGGAGGATAGCACCTCTGGTTTCTGCTGCAATAGCCGGTGGTGTCGTTCTGTAGACAGATTCCCTTTGGTCTTGTGTGGGGATGGAATAGATCCCTGCGGCCGGGGCTTTTTGGTCTCAGCAGTGATGCAGAGCACACCAGCCAGGATGACCGGGATAGTTATTCGCCACAGCATTCTGCAAAAAGAGACGGACACATTTGTGTTAGTGTCATCATTACTATTTTTGAAATAGATGTTTTTTGTTTCCTCGACAGATTCCTCGAAGCAGTTAACACTGTAGCTGGTGAAGTGTCACTTTAGGGACTGTGTCATGATGATGTCACAACGAGCACGTGACTATTATATTAATATGGCCAATCATGTTTGCTAATGTGTGAAGGTGCATTCACGTTGAACTACCTTCACATTCTAGCCTCCCAGGCATAACCGAGGAAATGAATCCATCACCAGGCCCCCATTTGTCAGCATCTCTGTGTCATTACTTCTATTTGCTTTCCTCTCAGCTACGCGACTCTTCCAAAAATAAGCAAAGCCCTGCCATCAAAGGATACACTTAAACGCCCAGAATGAGAAGGGGAAGTTGATTTTATTGGTCCCGTCGGCGGGTAAAATAATTAGGGCTTTGCTTACTTTAGACATGAACTATGCCACAGATATGTAAACAGGCATTAGAGAGGCCCATCTGCATGTTATTAAGGAAGAGTTGGGGAGCTCTACGTTATCCTTTGGGAGTCCACCCTTCTACTCTATGTAATATACTATGGACAAACTGAACTGAGCGTGACCCATGTTGCCTTATATATCATGCTAATATTAGAAAACAGATGATATAGAGAAATGATTTTTCCACCTCTCACGGACGGGGGATGCGCCTGTGTGTATGCTGTCAGTATTTGTGCCAGTACATTTTTGACTATCACTCAAGCATCTTTTCAGCAGATGTTGCTCTTGACAAGCATTGCATGACATCAAGTCAGAAATTCTGACAGAGAACCAAACTGCCTCAAGGCCATTGGCTGTTTCTATTCACATACTCTTCTTTGCTGTGCAAATTTGTATTTCCCCTTTCTTCCTTTTCTGGTTTTCTGGAGCTGTAACTCACTCTGTCATGGAACAAATTACTTTATCATAATTTACTTTGTTTTCTGCCCTCTTTCTCTGCCCTTGACCCAGAGGTTGTGGCCACCTGTCCAAGCTGCATGAGTCCTTCCCAGTGGAACTTGCCTACAGCTAGACAGCAGATTGTCTATCTTGCAGTAAATTAGTATTCTAACCAGACTCAAACGATCATACTACGAGAGAGGTTTGTACGTTGAGTAGAGTAGACACAGAAGGCCTTCTTTACTTTTCACTTTCTTACACTGATCTAACATCTTGTCCTTTTGTTTAGTGTCTCTAAAGATCAAAACTGAATAGAATGGATATTGTTTTTTTGGATGCAATGTCCAAAAATCTAATTTAGGTGTTGTGCACTTACAATTGAGTTTATAGTTGACATTTTGTTTCTTCAGTTCAGACTTTCTGAAATACATTTTGAGAGCAATATGCATTTTTTCCACCAAACTCTGCAGCTCAGTTCTGCGCTTGTTCTGCAGATACATCTTAGCAAACACACAACTCAACAAGCCAGCATACACACCCACACACATCCATCATAAGGTTAGAATAACTAAATAACAAAACTCCTGCTGGGTCATACCACCACCCACATCATCGGGGAGTCATGACCCCACTCCATCTTCCAGTGATTTACATTCCATGTACACGCAATCCCATCTATCTTAAGTGCACCATCTTAATCCTGCTGACTCTGTATGTTCACGCATGAACCGATGGTCAGGAGAACAGGCTCTGCTCCAGTGTGTAGGCTCCTGTTCATCATGATATTCATCACTCAAAGAAGTTCCCTGTGATTTTGGTGAGCTACAGTTTGTAAAGCCCCGGGGGACTCTGGAGGGATGACCTGACTGATTGTGTACATAGGGCATGACAGATGGCCTCGGCAGTCCCCAGCCGTGCTTTCTCTACACTCCCAAATTCAGTCTAAGTACGACAGTGCTGGCCCTGCCAAGTTATTGTCATCCATCTCTGCAACAAGACAAATTATAGTTTGGGGTAGAGATTCAGGGGCTCTGAGGGGGAGCTCTGAGGTGAATGGGTGGGTGATTAGTGGTTAGGACTAGGAGACAGGAGAAAGAGTTTGTAGATGTGCTGCGGCTGGGGACAAATGACCTACTGGGAAACAAAACCAGCTCCACTTTAGCTTCATCTACGGCATAGACCCTCCTCCCACAACTGTATATCTCTCCTTAAGCTTTATTACATTCTCTCCCCATCTGTCTCTCTCTGTCACTATGTCTGTCTCTCCTTTACACAGGGCACTAATCAACCGAGTCCCGGAGACGGAAGAAGACTGTGGTTCTGTGTGTTAATAATGAGACAGAACTGAACTGGACCTCTCTGTCTGCTAAACACTAATATCGTCCAAAAACACAATTTTATGTTTTACCAGAACCACAAATAGTTGGGAGACATGTTTCACTGAACTGTGGCAGACCTTGGTTCCAAAATTCAGACCTCTAATGAAATTACAAATACCAGAAACAAATACCAGAGAGGGTGCTAAACTAGACACAAGTCTTTTTGAAAACAACTATTATCATCAGTGGGAACTTGTTATATTTTGTTTCTCAGAATGACATTATAATACCATGGTAATGTTTTCTGTCTGCACAACAATGGGTCTTTTTCACATCTCAGTGAGATGAAAAACAAAATTAGGTCTGAAAATTCCCAGCCCTGTTGCTAAAGTGTCTAATATTTCAGATATTCAGTTATATGATTGACAAAAGAAACAGGAATTCTTACAAGACCTGAAAATTTGTACACACAGATGTACATCCACTAAACGCTGTGAAACATCTTCCCAGCATGTCTTCAAAGACAGGTTAAAACAAACAAAATCTGATGCCTCAATTATTGGTGCGTCAGAAAGTCTCATACACAGACTGGTAAGTGCAGTTAATTACAGTAGAACTGCATTTAATTCACCGTGCAGCTCAAACCTCAATCGCACACAGCCAGCCAGATACACACACACACACACACACACACACACACGTAACCACACACATGCACAGACACACATACACAGGATATAAAGAGAAGGGGAAGAAAGGTAAATGAAATGTTTTCACTTGCAGCCAATTACACAAAGAGGAACCATGTCATTATCTGCATTTGTGGATTGTATTTTCCCAAACTACACTCGGCTGCTGGCTCATTAACAGTTGGGGGATTGGTGGGGGCTCCTTTTGGGGGCTTTGCTGTGTAAATGTGTCTAATGCCAACAATGCCAGGAGGCTGCTTTAGGCAGTTTGGGCAGCCATTTGTCACCACAATCCATCTCGATAATGACTAGCAGCCCAGATATAATGCTTTCCAAGTTAAGTACTGGCAAGAATGTAAGGAAACTCCTTTGCCCCAGCAACATTACATGCTTTGGTGGAGGATGGCGGGGCAATAAGAGGTGCCATGGTAGTACATGGTTTCACAGAGTAGATCGGGATGACACTACTTAGCTAAAGGTTAACACTTGATTAACACCTGCATTTAAAGCGGAATTAAATTATTTGATCCTTTTACTTGTGTTCAGTGTTCGCACATTGCTTCCCCAAACTTGCTGAAGTGGCCTTATGTCACCCAGTGTAACTGTGCTTGTTCCAGGTTACTGAATTTTTGTGTGAAATTGGTTTGCCATTAATTCAAAAGGAAATACTCTAGCTCTTGTACGCATATATTAAAATATACCTGGTTTCTTTGTAAACTGTGGGAATTTCAAATAGGTTTTTTACAACGTTGTTCTGCACATAATGTGCAATAACCACACCATGTTAAAGAGCATTGCTCACTAACACATGCTCACATTGCAAGAACTGGCCAAAATTTTGCATTTAAGCCTTTTATCAAATTCCAGTCTTACTATCTCTACAAACTTACTGTAAGTGTTTTCTGTTGCTAAAGAAACTAACGTGTCTGCGTGCTAAATCCTCTTTGACATCAGAGCAGACTGTACAAGGAGGCGCAGTCACCAGAGCTGTAAGAGGGATCAGAAGGCAAACTCCCCACCATTCACCGCATGCTTACTCTAGGAACACACACACACACACACACACACACACACATGTTCACACACCAGTTGGGATACAGTCTACACATGTGCACACACATACAGAAGAATAATCACCTGTACACATGAGCTGGGTTGACTTTGTGAATTAACATATTTATCCCTCATTTTCTCTTTTTCTTTCTAAAAAACAAACAGAATGGCGCTCAATCTCAGATGAACAGCATACTGTCATCATTCACTAATTCTGTCCTCACACCACTAATTCCCTGGAATCTCCAGCCACTAATTATAGTAATTTAGTAGAAACTATTATCCAAAACACGGTACGGTACCTCAAAGGTGTAAATCTTTCTAACAAAAGAACTATTAAATACTGCTGTCTGAAGTACGTGGTTCTGTGCTTAGTCATTCAAACATCCTCTGAGTCACTCAGTCTCACGCTCACGTGGGATACAGTGTGTTGAGCTTGCAATTACTGATCTAAATGATTCTCAACAAATCAAAATAATACAAATCAAAATAATGGTATTTTAACACATATACAATCAATTTCCTCACATTTGTTCTAAATAGAACATTTTCTAATCATTTCGTCTTGATATTTAAAATAAAAATGCTACTGATGCAGGCTAATTATCATCCTGCACCAGGAACTTTCTTATATAAAATGACAGTCCTTGTTCTTTTAATAGCCCACTTGTCTTGTAAAACTCTTAAATTGGCGTATTGACTCTTCAGGTGTTAAATAAGACATATCACCAACAATTGTAAAGTACGGTTTATATACCTTTGATTACAGTGTGCAGCAGGACAGTAATGTTACGACGATGGAGTCAAGGGAGGTCGTCCACCTTCAGTGGTCCTTGTGTCCGCTTCCAGGTTTTGGTTTCCATGGCAACATAATCTGTAGTATCCTCAGGCTTGTCCTTGCTCCTCTTCTTTGCTCACTTAACATTCACAACAAGTGTTGGAAGTGATCAGTTTTTCATCTATCTCTGTCTTCTCACTAACTTTTTCTTGTCTTGTTGTTTTCAGGTCTAATAGTGAAGCTCCAGGTTTCAGTCATGGTAAGCCCAGATCTTAGTTCTGTGGAGACTGTCTGTAGTCTGTCTGTGAGAGAGCTTGACTCACTGTAAAGCCTGCCTTGGTTAGAATCCCCACCACCCCCTGTCCCTCCTCAAGACTGGGAGGGTTTTTCCTATTGGCCCTGGTCACTGTGTGAATCAAACTAAGCTTTACTCCTTCATTTATAGCTGTTTCTTTCTGTTTATTTATGTTTACCCATCCATAATTTAGCAATATGCATCTATATATAGCAGAACGGTGGCTTTTCTTTGTTGTTTTCTGTCATTGTAATATTTCTTTTCCTTCTCCCCCATGTGTGACATTTGTATTTACATTTTTAGGAACTGGGTGACATTTTGTCCCCATGGACAACAAAGGACAAGATTGTAAAGACACAACTGGCTCCTACAAACCTCATAAATTATACTCTGTCATTGGTACTGTAACCACACCACATTACAACCCATAATCCCCCAATCCATAAATCACTGTATGCACGAACCCAGACAAATGCTTTGAAAAAGGCCACAACTGACACTCCTTGATGCAACTGAGACAATAATGTTTGTCTGTTTTGTGTCTCTTACTAGGCTGACCACTGGGCACAGAGACTGAAAACCCTGACTGTCACTTCTGCCATCAAAGAACTGAAACATCAACAGACCCCGCAAAACCCCAGATGGGTACGGCCTGAACAATAACCCCTTTAGCAGACCAGAGGATGATGATGCTTTAGCATAACAAAACTTTATTTGTCTGTTGAGTACCATGTTGCATTAGTTGAGCTGTGCTGGTTGTTGAAACAAAGCATATTCCTGCTGCAGGTAGAAACTATTTGTCACCCCTTAGTGGTAGAAAGCAAAAGTGCATTGAACAGCGTCCTAATATGGTATTTTGTGTGGCCACAAAGTAAAGGAGAAAAAAACAATCAAGGCAATATTAACAGATAGAGGGCCAACTTTAATAATACAAGTAAGTAAAAGTGTCTTTAAATATGGTATAAAAATAAATGCAGGAGAGAATAACAAAGAATTATGTTCTACATATGACAGAAGACAGCATTTTTGTCATTTTGAATGTGACTTTACAAGTGCAATGAAAACCATATGTGCTAATTATTGTAGTGCAATAAAATAATGCAAAGCAAAATAAATGCACAATAAATAATAATAGTAATAATATATATGTATATATATTGTATATTCATTCTGCACAACACTTCCCATAGCGTGACCTCAGATCATGTAAAGCAATGACATTGGTTAGATTGATCAGTTTAAGTTTTCATTTTATATTTTTCTATGTGTTTTTTTTCTCTGACATCATTTGTTTCAGCTGGAATTGAGAGAGGAGGCTTAGATCCAGCAGTTATGATGGAAAGAACTGGAACACTGGATTTGACCATCTGGAGCAATATTGTTCATTTTGCCAGTCTGTCACTGTCCTCACAAGTCCAGCAGTGTGTCTTTTCTGGGAATACTGGAAATATATCAGGTACTGTAAGAGGAGAGAGAAAGAGGAAAATCCTCCCCATGGACATGCAACATCCAATGGACAACAGACGAACAGACGGCCCGGCTCATTACTCAGCTGAGCCAATAGTGTATGGATAGACAATGATGACGAAGAAATGAGATGGTCACCCTCCATGTCCCAGAGAGAGAGGTGGCATTGATTTAAGCATGATGGCACACAACTGGTCAGCCTCTTGAATGCTAGTGGTTTCCCCTGCACTGGGAGAAGAGAAAGGAAGGGAGAACAGGCAGGACAAAAGAGGACAAGGTAAATATTCAAGCAGGAATGATTAAATAAATACAGTACAGTCTGGTTTAATAACAATATAAGCAGTGATGTGCTGGAACTGATTATATTACATACATATACTTGTATATCATGACATATTTACAAAAACAGTATAAATAACAGTACGCACTATTTTATACTGCACATTACCTTGAAGCAAGATCCTTTAGAACAAGTTCTTACTTTTCTGTAAGCACAGAAAAAGACACAATTAGTGATGTCAAAACTCATTTCAGAAAAAAAAGTTTGCTAAAATATATAACAGGAATTTCAAACAAATCAAAAAAAATTATTTGCAGTATTTTTATTACTAGCTTAGCTGTATTTTATAAATATGAGCATTTAGCATTTGATGTGGCACAAACTCAAGAACAGTTGGAATAGAATCCTCTTTACCACTATGTTACATAATCTTTCTTTTTAAGATTTAAGACTTTTTAATCATTTAGGGAGTGAGGCTACTAATTGTTGAAGTTTTAGTTTTATAGTTTTGAATAGTTTTAAGTATTTGAGTATTTGCTAAGTCTTGCAGGATAAAGAGTTCAGCTGATCAACAGTTTTGAGCTAGATCTGGACTACAGGCAGGCAGGTTAATGTAGTGGATAGAGATCTAATTTTATGTAATCTTGCATTGACAAATATTAAGTTTAAAGCAACTAACAATACTTCAAAGTGTTGAGCCATAACCTGACTTTACCTACTTAGACAGAGGCTTTGACTGAGGTGCTACTTGGAAACCCATTCATCATAATCTTGCCAGTTAGCAATTAACCTGTAAGCTTTAAGAGGACTTATGAATCATCATCTCCCATCCATCCATCCATCCACCCATCCATCCATCCATTATCTGCCACTTGATCCGGGGTCGGGTCGCGGCAGCCTAAGCAGGGAAACCCAGACCTCCCTATCCTCAGCCACCTCCTCCAGCTCATCTGGGGCAACCCCAAGGCGTTCCCAAGCCAGCCGGGAAATGTAATCCCTCCAGCGTGTCCTGGGTCTGCCCCGGGGCCTTCTCCCAGTGGGGCATGCCTGTAACACCTCCCGAGGGAGGCGTCCAGGTGGCATCCTGACCAGATGCCCGAACCACCTCAGCTGACCCCTCTCCACATGCAGCGACTCTACTCCAAGTCTCAACTTCTCACCCTATCTCTAAGGGAGAGTTCAGCCACCCTTCGGAGGAAACTCATTTCGGCCCGCCGGTACCCCTCAGCTGCTTCTGGAGTCCTACTGATCAACAAGACCTGATAAGGACTCCTTGTTCAGCTTGACAGCCTCCCCGTACCTGGTGGTGGTACGGGGAGGCTGTCACGAGAGGCACCGACAACCTTACGGCCACAGCTCTGCACTGCCGCTTCGGCAATGGAGGCCTGGAACATGGTCCATTCAGCTGCCTCCTTCGGGATAAGCTCGAAGTTCTGCCGGAGGTGATGGTTGAAGAACCTTCTGACAGGTTCCTCTGCCAGACGATCCCAGCTGACCCTCACAACACGTTTAGGCCTGCCCGGTCTGTCCGGCAGCTTACCCCGGCATCTGATCTAACTCAACACCAGGTGGTGATCAGTTGACAGCTCAGCCCCTCTCTTCACCCGAGTGTCCAAGACATAAGACCGCGGATCCGATAACAGAGCGACAAAGTCGATTATCGAACTGCGACCCTGGGCGCCCTGGTGTCACGTGCACTTATGGACAGCCTTATGCTCAAAAATGATGCTCGTAATGGACAGATCGGGGAGGCCATTCCTCCCAATTACGCTTCTCCAGGTTTCACTGTCATTGCCGACGTGAGCGTTGAAGTCTCCCAGCAGGACAATGGAGTCCCCAGGGGCAGCGCCTTACAGCGCGGTCTCCAGGGACCCCAAGAAGGCCGGATACTCCAAACCGCTGTTCGACGCATAGGCGCAGACAACGGTCAGAGTCCTCCCCGCAACCCAAAGGTGCAGGGAAGCAACCCTCTCGTCCAACGGGGAGACCCCCAGCGTAAAGGCACTGAGCCTGGGGGCCAAGAACAGGGCCAAGAACAAGGCCAACCCTGCCCGGCGCCTCTCACCCACAGAAACTCCAAAGTGGAACAAAGTCCAGCCTCTCTCGAGAGGAACAGTTCCAGAGCCCAGACTGCGAGTAGAGGTGAGCCCGACTATATTTAGTTGGTATCTGTCAACCTCCCGCACCAGTTCAGGCTCCTTCCCCATCAGACAGGTGACATTCCATGTTCCAAGAGCCAGTTTCAGCAACCGAGGGTCGGAACGGCCACCACCCAAAACTCTGCGCACCTGACCCCTCTGGCCTCTCTTGCAGGTGGTGGGCCCGCAAGAGAGCGGAACCACATCGCTTTTTCGGGCTGAGCCCGACTGGACCCTGCAGTCCATGGTCCGGCCACAAAGCGCTCGCTGGTGAGCTCCCGCCCCGGGCCTGGGTCAAGTTTCGCCTTTCATTCATTAGCTAGTGGTTGTTATTGTCGTTGTCCGGCGTGAGTTTCACCTGAGCTAGATACACGCCCACTCTTGTGTTTTTGGGTTCATAGTCAACTTGTCCACATGTGGACGACACCAGTGACTCCAGTTTCTGCCACTCACACTAGTAACTTTGAATTTCATGCAGTAGCTATCACACATCCCTTAAAATTGTCCATAGTTGTTGTATATTGCCCCCCAGGACTGCTGGGAACTTTGTGGAGGAACTAGACATAACTCTCTCCACTATTGTTGATGAGGTACCCCTGGTACACCTCTTAGCACGCCAGTAACGCACAGAGCTGGTAGGCAACTAGATCTTGTTCTAACACGCAACTGCTCCACAGCCAACACATCTAATATGTGTCTGACCACTACTATATTCAATTCAGACTATCCCCCTGGGCACGCACTTCATCCACATCAGATTTACTACTTTCCATTTTAATTTCCGTACCCTCTCCCCTATTCGACTGTCTACTGCTGTTTCTTCTGAGCTTTCACCCCTAGGTATCCTCTCTATTCATGACCCTGCCACAGACACCCTTTGCTCTTCACTAACCTCTTGCCTTGACAGCCTCTGTCCTCTCACCTCAAAACCTACTCATGCTATCCCACAATCTTGTGGATCTCTGATGAGGTTCGCCGCCACAGGGCTCAGCTCATAGCAGCTGAAAGGCAATGGAAACGATTTAAATGCCTGGTGGATCTTAGTAAGTATCAATCTCTTTTAACGTCTTTCTCTGCTGCTTTTAATACGGCAAAAACTGCATACTTCGCAAACTGTTCTCTACCTTCAACCGCCTCCTGAACCCTCCCCTACTGCCACGCTCTCTTCAATTTCTCTCCAAAACTCTGGAAAGAGCCATTCTGGCTCAACTTTCTTCATATCTCCACGAGCATGATCTACTTGACCCGTTTCAGTCTGGTTTCAGGAAAGGACATTGAATTGAAACCTCCCTCCTGGCAGTGGTGAATGACCTTCGTGCTGCAAGGGCTGCCGGCAGATTATCTGTCCTCATCCTCCTGGACCTATCTGCCACTTTTGACACAGTCAATCACCAGATTCTTCTCTTTACACTGTCAGATTTAGGAATTACAGGAAACGCACTGAACTGGTTCTCCTCCTATCGCCAAGATAGGTCTATCCGGGTATTGTGGGGAGGTGAGACATCCACAATCTCTAAGGTAATGACAGGGGCCCCACCGGTCTCTGTACTTGGCCCTCCTCTCTTTGGTTCTCTTCTCTTTTCATTATACTTTTCATATCACTCCTATGCTGATGACACTCAGTTCTATCTGTCCTTCCCACCAGAGGATACCACTGTCTCAATAAAAAATTCGGGCATGTCTCACAGACATATGGGCTTGGATGTCTGAGCGACACCTCCAATTGAATTTATCAAAAACTGAAATCTTGATCTTCCCAGGCAGCAACTCCCCTCAGCAAAACATTTCAATCCAAATTGGCTCAATTAACCTAATACCTTTTGAGTTTGGATAGATGACAAGCTGAGCCTGAATGAGCATGTTGCCGCGACCTCCAGGACTTCTAAATTTACTCTCCACAACATCAGAAAGATTAGGCCTTTTCTCTCCCAACAGGCTGCACAAACTGACTATTGCTACTCTCTCCTGGCTAGAGCTTCTGCAGTTACTATCAAACCCCTCCAGATAGTCCAAAATGCTCATTTTCAACCAGCCAAAATACACCCATGTCACACCTCTTCACACCTCTCTTTACTGGCTTCCAGTAGCTGCTCACATCAAGTTTAAATCCTTGATGCTTGCCTACAGGGCTCTAAATGGATCTGGTACATCTTATTTTAACACAATACTGGTAAGTTACACTCCCTCATGCTCTCTCAGATCTGCGAAAGAAATTAGGTTAAAAATCCTGTCTTCACGAGGTCTCAGATCACAATAGAGTCTTTTCTCCTTTGTGGTCCCCGGCTGTTGGAACACTTTGCCCTGCCCCATTCGACTGGCTGACAGTATCACCACCTTTAAAAAACATTTAAAGACTCACTTGTTCAAAAAGTACTTCAAGTGAGTCTACTACACAAAAACACACACTCTTCCATCATTGTCTAGCACTAAACAATTTCTAAGCATGTTCTTTGTCTTGACGAGTTAGCCCTTATCAGTATTCTTTGTTGTAGTATCTCAGTTTTACGGGAACCGAATGGTAATTGCTGGTGTTTTCTCCTTGTAAGTCGCTTTGGATAAAAGCGTCTGCCAAGTAAAGTAAATAAAGTAAAGAATTAACTCAGAGCACATATGTAATAACCCTGCCAGTGCAGCAGAATGTATGTCACTGTAGGTGAGTACAACTTACAACAAGCTCAATTATTTTTGCTCTTTTGTATTTGTGAATGCACCTAAGTAATAATTAATATACTCTGAAAAGGTGTGACAGGGGGAGCTAGCAGAGATTGTTTCTCCATTACTAAGAGGGAAGAGGTAGTGTATGTCCAAATAAAACCAATGTTAATATACATGTACCTCCATGTAAGCCATTTACCTAGTGGTTGCACCAGGAAATATATGTATGTATGAGTTGTGTTATTACCTTTTTCTTGGCCTGTAATAACTCCTGATAGGCACTGGAACGGATGAAACGACTGTAAGAATCACTTTTCATCAACTTGTAGATGTGTTCCTGTTGTGAAAACACATATCAACAATATAATAAAACATTAGATACAGGTAACATTTTATGTTCATTTAATTAACAAAACAGAGCAGTGAGTCATAAATTAAATATGTGGCATCAGATGCACTGGGTTTAGATTACTAACAATGTTCCAAGTTTACCCTATTCTGTGTTTTTTTATAGAGTTTATAAACTACCACACTAGTAAGTAAATTACTAAGTAAATTATCTATGGATGTGAATGAATTTGTTAATGATTACTCACACACCTGTGCATCCTCAAAGGCATAGCGTCCAGGATCTTTGACATTCTGGGTGGTTTTGCCATAGCTCTTAGAGTCCACATTTATGGCACTTGGTGCTCCAGGGGCCAGAAACTCTTGCCAGATCTCCTGAACCCGAGTTGGAACTTCCCTGATGGGACGCTTCTTAAGTTCCTGGACCGCTAACCAAAACCTGCAGACCAGTGTTACCAGTATTAAGCCAGTTAGAATAACATAGTAGCTCTAGACCAGATTATTGTATGAAATACACATTACACGACAGTTGTGTTGTGGATCAAAACATTGTGAAGAAGATAAGTTTCAATGTTTGTTCTACTTGGTGGCACCTCACCAGAGACATAATTCAGTATGTTTTGTTTTTTTTTTTCAAATTTAATTATCAGTATTAAAGCTATGCACTACTACTACTGACTGCCTGGCGTATAATAGTAGCTATATATATAGCTATAATAATATAATCAAACCCTCCACATTATCAAATTTTAGTAAAAACAGTTCATGCATGTACCATCAGAGGGAGCAGAGAAGCCACCTACACAGTTGTTACTCGATGCATATATTTAGCTGTTTGCATGAGTCTTTGATACTCTGCAGTATTATACTGTTACCATGAATAAACAGATTAACATAATATTTCACTGCACCTGTTACTCTAGCCACAGCTACAGTTGTGAGTATTTCTTTTAAAAGCTGCATCCATCAGACACATCTGCTTTTATTAAGCCTTTCTACTGTGGTTTACTACTCATACATGAGACGAGGAATTAACTGCAGTAAGAAACATATTTTACCATGAGCCTCCATAGGGATGTGGAGTAAATAAAAGCCTTTTAAAGTTTAAGATACAGTTTTTTAAATCCTATTCGTCATCATTAGAGAATCACAGACTACCGACATTCACTTATTATAGTCTTTGAGCATAGAGAGTGGTGTATGAGAACATATCATGTGAGTATAATTACTAAATGTGCATCCTCAACAATCTCACACGTGTGTTTATGTGTGTGTGCTGTTCCAGTGGAATGGTTAAAAATGTTGTATTTACTTAGTAGGTTAAGAATTGGTTTGTGACTGAGGATACAATTTGAAGTTTTCAGGTTTAGGCAACTGGAAGAATCAAGAATACAGCTGTGGTATCTCAAATTAAGATGACAGTTCATAATAATATTTAAATAAATATTATATATATTAAAGCAATTCAAATGAATATGTATTACATGTAATACAAGGTGGTTAAAATAATCTCCACTGTTACCAACTGCAACAGTTACGTGATGAATACATAAATATTTCAGAAATAAAATCATATTATTTAATGTGGAATTAACTTCTCTAATGAATCAGTGATAATAGTTTAATTAGGCAATGCACACTATAACCACAGACCACACATATATATAATGCGCATTATAACCACATATTTTTCCATTCATTTTTTAATACCTTTTACAAATAATACTTCATGCAAATAGCAAAAAATCTAAAACCATACATAAAATTCAATACATGCATGAACAAATGCTGTCTCTTTATGTTGGAGAGTATTTCGTTGTGTACCTGAGATTCTCTGAGCTGAACTCAGACTCCAAGAACTTGAGGAACTGCTCTCTCCCCACAGGATCTTTGAGAACCTCATCAATGCCAAAAGCCCACCTCTTTACCCTTTGCTGTCCTGGCTCCTTACTGGGAAGGAGGACACATACAAATGCAACACACTCTTAAAGCTGAAAATAATACATGAGCTATGTTTATCGAGCTAAGTATGAATTGTATATTGTAAAATTTCTAGGACAGTACCCACCTGGCTTCCAGCTCCCAGAGTGTGGTGTCATCTGAGATCCAGGGGTTAGATGGATCTGGAGGCGTGAGGAAGGGGTCGTATTCAACATACTGCTCTGTGTAGCCCAGTAAACTATTTAGAGGATATACAACAGAAAAAAGTTAAAAATAAAATTAACCTAAATACTCTTTTAGAAAAACAAAAGAGAATTTCCGACAAAATATGGGTATAAATGATCTGTTGATGATGTGTTCTCCCACAAATACACTGAAAACAGACAGAGAAGGAGTAGCAGTCACATAGGGAAAACGGACAGGACCATTTTTTGTCTGTAGTGGTTGAATTGACACTGTGCCACTGTCAGCTGCTATCTCGCATCATCAACACTAATACCAACTGAAGGCAGTGTCTAAAGCCAATCACTCCTCAAGGTCGTCGGAGCTCTTACTTTCATGCCATGTTAGCTCATTTAAAGGCTCAATAAACAGATCGATGGCTAAACTGAATAAAGATACAAAGAACATTGCTCACCTCTCTGCCACTTTGGACATTTTCAGTCGATGTCTGTCTAATTGCAATTGCCAAAAGGTAATCTGAAACCACAGTAATGAACAATTTGCATAAATCACTAGTCACCATGGAGTTTGAGGTTTTGTCTTCATTGGTAAGGCACCACCTGTAGGTCTAACCTGTTCCTGCAGTTCCTCTTCTGTAGGTTGCTTGGCCTCAGGGGCGGGGGTGTGAGTTGGGCTGTGGGTACGGATATCATTCTGCAGTCCATACACAGACTGAAACAAAGAAAATGTATAAAAATAAAAAACAACTCTCAATAGTACAAGACGAGCACTGCAAGAAAATGTAATCCACACTGACCTTAAAAGAAAAGTTGTATCAGCTGGAAGAAGTACTGTACCTTTCTGGTTTTGTGGGGGTTTTTCATTCTGGAGGACTTCTTTATGTCGACTTCTGTTGTATTCACACATCCAGGCTGCGAGGCGAGTCAGGAGAAAAACAGAAAATTATTAGGTAATTCAGCTTAAACCGAATATTAATTACTTCTTTCAGAATGATGCTAGAAACAGTGAAATTTTGTGCAATTGTACCACTAATATTATATGAGTTTCACTTAATTAAATCCAATATGCGTTGCTGGGGTGTGAAGTAATTCTAAGAAGTCTTCAGAACAATGTGTCAGATGCTCTTTAATTAAACATGGAATGTGCCATGGAATGTGTTCTAGCACAACAAGCAGGAAATCAGTCTTAGTGTGCAAATTCTGGCTGATTGAACAAGTGCTCTAATCTAGTTCTCATCCTAAAGAACAGAGCTAGGTTGCTTGACGGCATCACTGTTAAATTTGAATTAATATTGATTATGTTCATCCAAGGACACAGAAATTGAACTTGTTATTTTCCAATTACGCATGGAGCAGTGGCTTTTGAAGAAATACAGCAGATGAGACACTTTAACCTCAGAGAGAAACCGAATGCTAATGCTAAGCAAATGTGTATAAACAGGTACTAAGCAGCAGTGAAGTTGATGAGTTGTGACAGTTATTGACGTGGCATTTCATTTGTGTGGCAGAGGAATGCACAATGAAGGGTTTAAGGTGTGTTCACATTTCATCATTCAGTGTCACATAAATAATCTATAGCCTCTATATAATTTACATGATATATAAAGTGTTTGTAATTGCATTACATTATTATTTCTTTTTTGCACTGCTTGATGCATCCCTACGGCCTGTGAAATGTGTGGAATAGATTAAAATAACCCATGGTGTAAATGGTTTACCGTGTCTATATAATTATTCTTTTGACTGTGCGGAGGGGGCGGATTGGTGTCTGCGTTCACAGTAATATTTTTTGTGAAATATATTATATAGGAATAATTGCAAGGATGATAATATCAGTAATGGTATTGGTTACAGCAAACGTGACAGTGACAGCAGCATCAGTAATTTCACTCACCACTGGTCTGTGCACGTCCCAGAATGCTCTTTCCTGACTGTCGAGAATTTTCCTCTCAATTTTGTCTCTTTTCTTGTCCACTCTGAGAAAAAAAATAGTTCAAAACCAAGTTTGTAGTTTATTTCAAGATATATGTCCCTTACATTACATGTTCGATGTGCAGTTCAACTGTGAAGTTGTGCGCTGGAAATGACAGGGAAGTTGTAGTAAACCGCTAAGTTTATTCATGTCATAATGAAGGAGTAAGAGGACTCACTCATAGTGGCTCAATGCGTGTGTGGTTCTTATAGAAACCTACTTCGCTTGTGCTTCTGCTTGCATAAAAATGAACTCCCATTTCCTGGCGAAAGCTCTCTGTAGCCTTGCTAAGCTCTCCTGAAAGAAACACAAAGAGAAAAAGAAACCCTTTTAAGGGATCTGTGCTGTATATGTTTATTGTATACGCTGTGTAAAGTGCACAGCAAAATACCTTCTTTAATGGTAAATTCTCACATAGAAATGAAAAACCCTGAGTATAAACTTACCTGATTGGTTTAATATCTTGGGTTAAAGTTAAGTTTATGACAATGACAATGATACATAGAGAAACAATTGTTTTTACTGTCAGTATGACCTAAAGGCTATTTTCTGTTCCTGTATGCCAACAGAGGAACAAAAGGACTGAGACTTAAAAGACCTCTTTTACTTACCGCTTCATAGTCTGCAAGCTCCAGACGTGCTTTGTTTTGCATTGTTCTTTTGCAGAGGTAAACAGCTGAGAGAGAGACAGAGAGATTTGTAAGAGAGGGAAAATGGGATCTCAGCTTGGTTTTAACAGCCTTAAGTGGCCCTGCGTTTACTCATTTAATCCTCTCAACTGCACATTTAAACTGGCCTGCAAATCACAAAGGTCATTGACTGTGCATGGTGTGAGCATCTGTTACAGTGTGTGTTTGTGTGTGCACACACACGACTGATTTTTGATGTCTTCCTGTACTATCATCATCCCTTCATTCCTTTGTTAAATGACCATTACGTGGAAGCTTCATTATGCCATTAGACTGTTTTCATTAAGGGCATCATTCACGTGAATCAGCTGTTAGATCTGAGACACTCTAACTTCCCCTTCTTGCTCAAAGGATTATTCCCACAGTGAGCATTAGTCCAGTTCCTCCCCTACAACAACAACAATACATTAAAGACCCGCAAAACTGTGGCTATTCATCCTCACTACTTTTGACAATAGGAAATGTTTATCTCCACTGTGCTTCACTCTAAGCAATTAAAATCTCATCTTCTATCACTATTGAAACATTCAGCCAAATGTGCGCAGCGGGTGCACACATGCATTCTTTCAAATTCAGTCAGAGATCACGATGTAGGCTGTAAAACATTGAAAATATAAATAAAGCTAGAATTACCGCATTGCGGTTGTATGCTTCTTCTAGCCAGTGAAATTGCAGTTTATGTCCAGACTCATTCTCAATTTTGGTTCTGTGTCCAAGTGGATGTTCGTCTCACTTGTAATAAAATCCCTTCGAGGCATTTCAGATAAAGCATTGATGAGAAGGGACATACATGGGGTCACAGCGACCTTTGACCACCAAAATGTTATCGGTTTATTCTTGACTTTAAGTGACAAGTTTTTCCAGATTTGGTGAAATTCCCTTAAGGTATACCTGAAACGTCACATTAACAACAAGAATGGCCTTTGACCTTTGGCCACCAAAAACTAACCAGTTCATTATTTACTGTATTTGGAGGGTATTTGTACCAAATTTTAGGAAATTCTTTAAAAGCATTCTTCGCACATCAAATAAATGGGTCGCAAAGAACAGGATGAACAGGGGGTGTCACATTGCCCTAGACATTTGTGTCTAATTTGATAGACTTCCCTCAAAGTGTTCCTTATATATCACAAGAATTGGGTGGCCTTAGGGGCAGGCGCATGGACAACCCAAAAACATGGCTATCGCCAGGTAGGAAGCTTAAAGAGATGGCAAACACACAGAATTAGCGCTAGCCCACTGCACTATAACCAGCCAAGTAGTTGTGTAGAACTGAATGTGCAACCATACAGATATTGCAGCTGCATAATTTCTGTTTCATCTTAAACATAAAACCTTTTATACCATCAGCATATAACACATCCCCTAGACAAAGCATCTTTCCAACTTTATCAGTAGCCTGTACAGTGCATACTGCACAGTGCACAAAGAACAAATTAGAGTAACAAGAGCACAGTTCTCTCACCATAGTCTGTGTTTTCTGGTTCCCAGCAGTTTGATGGCCAAAAGTATGGAGTCTGTAGAGAAAAACAGATAATTAAGAAACAAAACTAAAGGAAACCCTGCATCTTTGACAGTGTACATCTAACCACATGGTGTTTTGAATCAAAGTATGCACTGTCATGTGAGGGCTGTTATAATAAAAGATTTTGTTGTATAATGAGCTCAGCTAACATCTAAAGCACATAAGCTCCTTTTAGTGAGCACTGAGAGCAGATACCAGCATGAATCTTGGCCTTCTGTGGACAGCATTGTATGGACTGATTTCAGATGTGAATGATTACATGGAAAGAGCAAAGGGAAGCTTGCTACTGACACAAACGGCCTCAAGCACTCAATTGTTTTTTCAACTCCTAATCAGTGTTTTCACTTTACTTCAGCATTTAATTTTTTCTCTCATCTGTTACCAACTTATAGATTATATAATATTCCTGACAGATTGGTTGGAGTTGGATATTTGTACTGCATTTTAGAAGCATGCAAGAAGCTTCATATGTTTTATAAGTGGACATTTGTACCATGCTGTGATTTTGGATTCACAAAAATAGGGCAGACGTGATGTGAATGTGACGTTGACCTTCAAACACCAAAACTGGATCAGTTAATCCTTTTGTCAAAGAGCACATCCAATTTTGAATTTCACTCAAGTTTTTTCCCAAGATATCACAATCAAGTAAGAGAGGAAAGATGGACAGATGGATGGATCGGCTTCCAAGATATATAATGCCTCTGGCCATAGTTGCCGCCAATGCACAGGCATAGATAATTTTTTATATAATAAAACCAAATACAGTTAATGGGTCCTTGAAATCTCCTTCCTCCTGCTGCAGGACAATGTCATGCCTCATATTGGCAGAGTGTGTCAGCCGTTCCTGGAAGACAAAGGCACAAATGCTGCGTCTAATCTTCCATTTATTATGCTTACCTGAAACCTATAGAAAGTGCCGTCATCTTTGAGAGTGAGGACGTGGTCTGAGATGGGGAAGAAGTAACCATGTGCAGCCATCAGAGTTCCTAAGTGAAGTGCCTCCACTAAAAGAAAACAAAGAAGGTCAATTTAAATCTTCATGTGCTTCTGAACCTTTTGTTGGCTTCATAAGTAATACTGTACACATCTCTAGACACATTTCTACTTTCATCCATATAAAATTTTTAATTTTTCACTAAGAAAAATTCTCTTTTTTAAGATATTCATTACAAAATATAACCCTAACCCTAAAGGGTTGAGATAGATTTTAGACCCACTAGTATCTCTGAAGTTACCATTTTATTAATTATTCATATTAATTACCATCTGTATCTATTATGTAATCTACACAAAACTGAAATGAAAACAAGAAGCTGGTCTCTACTGGTTGCCTGGCAATTGCACAGAGCCAAAAATAGCGCCGACACAAAATGTTAAATTGTTCTTTCAAGATACATCATATTAATTAGTGAGCTTTGACAGGTCCAAACTAGGGTTTTCCCCTATTTATAGACCGTATGTTAATCCCACTGGCCTCTGGCTATAGGTAAAGGTTTGAGTGGTATCAGTCTTGCAATCCAATATGGAAAAAAATGAAAGGGTAGATTGTGTGGCCAGAATATGCATCAGGATTTGTGGGATTCATTAATTTAAATTTAAATATCTTCTTTGTAAGCAAACTTTTTATTCCATTTAGAGTGAGGCATTTCATTTTAATTATAGATAATGGTAGATTGCCAACACAGTAGTTCCTCATCACAAAATCTTGGCAATCATGCTGCTTTTTTTTAGGTTCACCTCAATTCACCTCTCATCCCCTGATATAAACTCATGCTTGACAAAATGTCTAGAATGAACACGAGGAGCTCAATGAGGAGCTGCTACATTAACAGGCTCTGACACTGCTTTGACAGGAGGATAGGCAGGCCACAGTACGAGGGCTCACTGATTAGCCCACCTTCAGCCAGAGAGGTGTAACTCATCAGTCAAATCACCTGGTGTTAGAGAGAAAACCTGCTTCCTTCTAGTGCTGCACAGAACACTGTCCCTGATTTAAAACCATCAGATAATGAAAACATGCAATCATCATCAACTATGTGTCTCATCTGCCATCCATTTTCCCTGCTGTTTTCAACCTGTAACCCCTTCATGATGTCAACATCTAATAATATTTTTTTTTGTCATTATAAACACTATCTTAAAACATTTATCTGCTGTGCATATAATACAGTCGTATATTTTGTCAATTTCTGCCATGCAGTTTTATTTCTTGGATGTTTGTGTACATTTCAGAGAAGGCTAGCACTACACTGTTTTATCACACTAAGAAGCGCATAAAGGAATGAAATGAAATGCATGACATGTTATAAAAAGGGGAGTTGTGAATGCTCTAACAGGAGCTTATTGTATGCATGCACAAATCTCTCACTGTCTAACATACACATCCATATGCAGCCAGTGTGAGATAAATATAGATTGGCTTTTCCTTTACCACCGAGGTGACTGTCACAGCTTTGAGAGGTCTGTGTGTGTGTGTGTGTGTGTGAGGGGGGGGGGGGGTCTTGTTATTAATAAATTATGACACATAAGTTATTTAAACCTTTTTACTAAAAAACATATCACCTCCTCCTTATCCACCAAGC
>JAUMHF010000007.1:12837219-12878770 GCA_032359275.1 Microctenopoma steveboyesi | reverse complement strand
TTTGCATATGTTAGGTAAACACATATATATATATATATATATATACCAGTCTTGAAAGTTGCTCTCACCTCCAGTGCCTCTCTCCTCTTCTGAGTTAGGGTTCCCAGCTTGTCCCACAAGTCACAGATGCTCTGGCAGCGCTGATTCACAGCAGCCACATGATGGTAGTCCAGCTCACTGCAAAAACAAAGCACGTAGAGCTGTTTACAGTGCTTTTTGGGATGTGCCTTTGCTTTTTAATGGAACGGAACTGAACACAGTTCTCCGCTGTCTCCCCTTGTGGCGAGAGCTTATAAACCTGGCACTGGTCCATCAAAAGCCTGTTATTGACACCAGTATCCCAAGGCAGTAATGACAAGCAAGATGCTCCAGTGTACAAGGGAATATTTGAATTTCTCTGCATGCCCACATTGATCTTTGAATTTTCAATTAACATTGAAAGCTAAGCTTAGCAAAATGCAAATTTAAAGCAAAGTCTAGGAGATCATTAAAGAAAAAAATGCATTTATTTAAAAAACAAACAGAACAGATTAAAATACATATTTTAGACTACTATTTAATTCAGTTTTATTTGTAGAGCACCAAATTACAACAAAAGTAATCTTATGGCACTTTACATTGTACAGTGTAATATGTTACAAAATATACATTTCTCTTATTCTGATGTGCATCCATCCATCACTAGAAACATCCTGGGACAGAATAGGGATAACTGGAGATGTCTCAGTGGTCTATTTCAGTTTTACAGCCTGACTGGAAATACCAGACCGCCAGGAGAAAGCTAAAAGTTGGGAAGAGGTGTTGCTGGCTCTGTCCAAGTGGTGCCTGTTTCGGTTATGCCTCCGGTGGCATAAGACCTTATTCTTCAGTTTCCCGCTCTTCATTTCCACGCTCATAGATGGATTCACAGTGATTTAACTCACCAGCCAGGAAATGCAAAGCTTAGCTCCTGAGTTTCCCTTTTCCAATCTACCATGCTGGAAGACTTCTTAACATTGAAAGGTGGATTCAGGAGTGTGAGGTCAAGGCTGAAATGTTCAGGACATGGTGTGGGTAGTTCTACATAAAAGAAAGTGACTCTTGGATAGTGACCAAAAGCACCATTCCATGAAGTCACACTAGACCTGGCAGGAGAAGGAGGGAAGCCTGCTGGATAGGTTTTAGGAGCTGAATACACTCTCTCCACTGGAGGTTCATGCTGGATACAGCAGAATGTAGTCTGAGCAAGAGCACCTTGGGATGAGTTATAATAGGTCGTCAGATGTCTTCAGATTAGAGAAACCGCCCTCATACGGATTATGCTGGCTACAACCTAGAAGGGAAATTTTTATCTGTAAAATTTATTAGGCCAAGAAACTGTGTGATAACATTCAAACCATTTAATTCTGTAAACATCTGAGAACACGTGTAGTCTTAGGGAAGTTGCAGTCTGTACCTTTTTTAGCAGGAAAGCAATGGATGGCAGCTTAACGGTACACTGAGGAGCAACTGCCTGTGAAAGAGAACCTTATGGTCAAAAAGCTAATAAAATAAATGAGCCATAAATAGAAGGTGAACAAGCAAACATAGTCTTTTGACTGTCACATACCATGCGGGAATCAAGCAGCCATTTTGCTTGTCAGCTGAAATGTTATCTTCCTCCTGCAGAGCACTGGTTAAATGCAATAAAGCAAATGTTCCGCAGCCAATCCCAGACGGAGAAGGGAACAATGGACAGGTGTTCATCAGTGACTGCTGACTGGAAATGTCAGCACGTCTGTAAACCACACATTTCACCTTTCTGTTCAGATTTATTGCAGCAAAGTGCACTTAACGAGGCAGGAGAGAGTTACATTTCCATGAATACCTTTTCCAAAGGGATTCTGAATAGTATCAAATCAGTTTCTGTACTAAGCAATATTATTTTCTGTAGTGCTTGACTCTCGCGTCTCACATGAGAACGGATGCCTATAGCACCACTAAGCTGTTGCATCCTCCAGGTGAGCCTTGTCTTGTTTGTCATCAATAATCTAAACAGGCAACACACTCACAGGTAATAATCGTTTATATAATATAATATAATTAAGTTATATTTACAACAGAAAAACTAAGAGATTTCTTTAGTTGATTTTGGTTTCTGCCCCACCCACCCAGCGTTGTGTTTGGCAGGAATGAAAACACACTCCTGGGCCACTATGATAAATGACTGTAAATGTCTGCTATAGGGATTGCGTACTTTAGTTCCTGTGCAATGGCGGCAATCTGTTCCACTCTGTCCTGGTGGGCTGCCAAGTCACTCTCAAAGGCCTCGTGTTTTCGAAGCAGTGCTTTGATTTCTATCAGGGTGGCTGTTTCGTAGTCGTTCTGGGAGAGGATCAGTTCTTTACCTGAATATCATACATACGCAGAGAAAAGGAGGAATGAAGTAAAAGAAAGGAACAACAACATAATCAATAGGTTAGATCTAAACACAGGTCTTACTTGTCATTGCAATTGAGGCCTGTGTGGAAAAAAAGGACCTGTTGCTATAGATTGATTGCCTTGAGCAGATTCTAAAAAACCCTAATTAAACATCAATAGATACAAATTCAAACTAACTTGTAAAACATGAGCACAGACAAAGAAGCAGGGATAAACAAGAGAGAGAAAGAGACAGATATGAAACTAAGAAATACAGCTTTGACTGACCACTGGCCCAGTTCTCATGATTGGTGGCCTTTTGGCGAAACTTTTCCGCCAGGTGGTCCAGCCTCTCAAGCCTACGGATCTCTGTAAGCAGCCACTCCTCAAAGCCTTTCTCCGCCTGCTCCAGGCCCTGCCACGCACTGGTTATATCCTATACACACAATGACAATAAAGAATCACAACTTTAACCTAAAATCGTTTTCTACACAGGCAGCGTCATTGCTCGTTAATCCTGTGTAGGATTTAACCTCATTTTTATCTGCGTTGCTAAGAAGACTCCAAATAAATAGCAGTGCACAGAATCAACAGCCCTTTTCTCACTGGTGAATTACAAGCAGAGGAAGAATTTGGAGACTTACAGATACCATCTTCCCCTCAGAGGGCATAAAGGCAGGGCGATTACTAATGCGCAATTTGGTCTGCAGGGTGTTGAAGTTAATTTCCAGCTGGCACTTCTCCTGCACTTTAGGGGGCTTATGCTGGCGTCTGTAGTCCCTGAAATCTTCCAGCTTCCGCTGCATCTCTGCCATGATCTTCTCTGGGGTCCGGTTTTCCAGCCAGGGAGTGGTGCGGCGGATCCACTCCAGCAGCTGGGAACACATAGAAAGTATGGGAATCAATGAAGAGCTCCGTGTTAAGATAGCAGTGTGTCAGGAAGCCTTCTGAATTATTAATTTTTGAGCAGATGGATCTAGGCTTATCACAGTAATGGGATACATAAGTGGGCGAAAGAAAGTAGTTTTTTAACTTAAGTCTGTAATTTTACTTTGAACTACAAATGACCTTAGTGTAATGCAGTATGTACTGTTAAAGTTCTAAAGTTTAATTTGTCTTTGAAAAATCAAAGGTTTCATTACACAATGTGTCATCATATCACAAAAGAGTGTTTTTACTGACGTTTCCGTTATTTTACCTCACTGGCCAATCTCTCATACTCTTCCATCAGTTTTTCATTCTCCTGGTTAACACCGAGCACCTTACAGATCCTGTTGGCAGCAGTCTCTGCCTGAGAGCACAGGGCACGAGAACAATGTAATTGCATCAGCAAAGTAACACAGCAGGCCACGCTGTTAATCAAAAAACGACATGTCAAAATCAAACTGACAACTGATTTCTGTGCCACTTTCTGAATACATATCTCCTGTTCACCAAAAAGATGGCTAAGGCATCTAAAAATAAAAAAGTATGTTACCTGCTCAGCTCCAGCAAAGGCATGGTAAAAGCAGGACACATAGGTCATGATAGCTCTTTCATCAGGCTTGGGGGTGTTGATGATATCTATGGCAATGAGACGGAGCCAAGGTGGCAGCAGAGGGAAAAAAGTGAACATTGGGTTTATTATGGGTTATGCTCTTTTTGTTGCATAGAAGTTCTAGCTACGTACAAAATCACTTTATCACGCAGTGTAACTAAAACAGCTGAACACTGCTTCATTGAATAGTTTTACCTTCTGCGTCCAGCATTTTGGGAATGTCCAGGTGTTTCTCAGCAATGTCAAAAGCCAGGTTCAGGTTCCCTAGAGGATCATCCTAAACAAAGAAACACAATTCTTCCTCAGTGACCAGCAATGTCTGACTTACAGTGTCACTGTGCCTCCATGTTACTACAATGAGAACATTATATACCTGTTCTTTAAGGAAACTTTACATAGAAAAGGCAATTGCTATAAATTTGTTTATATTCTCTTTTCACTGAACATGTCAAATTTCTGACATGATTGAGACATTTCCACATTTATAGATCTCGAAAAACTTGAATGGCTCCTTTGATAAGATTGTCATAGATGAATCAACTACTAACTGGCTCAATTAACCATTGCACTATTAGACTACACCACTGAGACAAAGGAAACCAAAAGAGGTGCGAGCACTTTCAGCCAACAGCTGCAGTAAACCCTTTGCTACTAATGGGACAGTCAGGGAGAGTGCAGTGGGGTGAAGGGATCGCTATCATATTGTCCCTATCTCTGTAACACATAATATCTTGTAAAGATAGGAGGGGCGCATTACATGACAGGACCAGCTGCTCACAGATCCAGTGCTGGACAGATAGATGGATGGACAGGATGTTAAATTGATGATGGGAGGGATATATGGAAGAATACTCCAAGGCCTCTGTATGTGTGAGTGTGTTCCCGCCCCTGACCAGAGCTGTCTCAGCAGGCTATAACACTGCAAGCTTAGCGAACACGCTCACCTGGAGCCAGACTCAACAGCTGCCTGGCGTACAATGGAACTGTCTCCTGGCAGGGTGAGCAGAACTGAAAAGCCCAGGTGTGACTGAGTGTGTGAATATGTACGTCAAAAAAATGAAAAGAGTAAGAAAAAGCAGTGGAGAGGAACCGATATGATGGACGATGGATGTGTGTGTGTGTGTGTGTGTGTGTGTGTGTGAGCGTCTCATCACTCGTGTTTACATTGTGTGGCCTCTCTTAATTATGAAAATCAACACCGTCCTTATAGTGTTAAAGCTCAGAACAACAAATACCACAGTAACAATTTCAGCCTCTAACTCAGGAACACTACGTGACAGCATCAACAATGACAGAGGTAAAGCTAAGCCTGAGCTCTCCGGGATCTAGGCTCATGTTTCTGTGACTATTCAGGGTTCGCTTCATGTCAGGCCAGTGAATTTCAGTGGGCTGAAACGTGAGTGCTCCTGCAAGTATAATATACACTGTACATACAGAACTGCACCAAATTTGGCTTTTGGCTACATTTCCCCATGGTTCTCATAAATACACGGTCAGATTTGAATGGTATGGAAAGGTGTGTGGTTCAGAAATTCACTGGGCAAATTCAACATCGTCAGTTTCTTCTTAAAAGAAAACAAAGAAAAGAGTCAAATATTGGCAGAACCATCTTAGTCTTTCTATCTGGTACCATCTTCCAGGAGGGAAGGAGAACATTAGCTGTGCATTATTGTTACTTGATGAGCACAGGAGGGCTGTCAGCTGCGCTTTCTGCAGATAAGCAGCGCAGCTCACTGAGGCCCCCACCTGTCCATATACAGGTACTGAGAATCACAGAGCATTCAAATGAGCAGTGAATTTTTAAATCAAAAGTAATGTGCACAGCCGGATATGCTAAACATTATGACGCATTTTTACTGTATGAGAAAAGTTAATGGTCACAAAGTGAAGGAGCAAAAAACTGACTTAAAAAGTGATTCAGTGTTCTTCCTGGTTCTTATCCTGACATTGTGCACCAAGAAAACTGCTGTAGTTAGGAACAATGAAGCATGAGGTGAGCATAAATGACTGCACTTATGTTAAAACCATTGTGCTGTGAAGAAGAATAAACACATCCCTCGATTAAAGTTGCATCACATCCATTAGCCAAATAGCTGCCAAATGTTTGTGGACAACAAGAGATGCATTAGCAAAATGACAACCAAGCGGACTTCCCATGACAGCGGAGGCAACCGAGCGAACACCCAGTAACAACTTAAAACATCACGAAGAAAGTCCCATTATTCTCCCTTTGGTGTGTGTTTGTTTCATCACTTCACACGGTGACGTTAGTTTTGTGGGAATTAGTCTGTTAGTAATGCTGGCTGAAACACAGCAGACCTGTTACAAATGAAATCACATTACACCTTGTTGAGCTTAGAGTAGTCGAGGAGGTCGGGTCGGTGTCTATGAATCAGGGCGCAGAAAGCCAGGCCGTCCTTCCAGCTTCACAGAGAGAACGGACATGTCAGTTCAGAGTGGTAGCACGCTAATTTGACTGAGAAAGTCCCTGCTACGGCGTTAACCTTTAGAGGTGCCACACTTTGTAGCTTCATTTTGTCCACACTCATTTAATTGAATGTGTTGATTAAAGTTGATTTTAGGAAGAACTAGTACTAACAAAATGCCATCAACGACCATGTTAATGTGAAATTTAAACATCGTTTAGGAACATGTCTTGATGCTTATTGTGTTTGAAATTTAAAATATGATGCAGAGATGGATCAGCCTACCTATAACCAAACCTTTATTAGGACTCATGTGTACAGTTCAGGTGTTAAACACTGACCTGACATGGAAGTTTTGAACATTAACATTCCTGTAGGGGGCAGTCTTTCTCTGACACCACAGAAGAAGACCTTCCTTGGCAGATGTTTCTGAGGAGAAAATGAATACACAAGAACTGGTTACACAGTGGAGGTCATGTGGTATAAAGCAGCTCAGGTCACAACCTGCCTGTTACATGATGACATGGTGAGCTTTACGTTTTGTTGTTTTATTAACTCACCTTCCACAGAAATGTCCTGAATGGCAAAGCGGAGAATGATGGTCCAGATCATTCCAAGAGTCATCTTTACATTACCGTCCACAATCTCTGAAAGACAAACAACTTGCTTCATCAGCTCGCATCACAGCAATTAGTAACCTCCATGTTTGGAAGCTCATTTTGGACACCTGTAGTATGGTAACATAAACAGGAAGGCAACAGCTACCTTCAGCTCCGATGGAGACCAGTTTCACTCCTTTGCTTGTGATGAAGTCCAACGCTTTGTTGACATTGGCGATCTTATGAAAGCGCATCTTCCCTCTGTCTGGCTTGGCTAACCTTTCTCCTGCAAACACAACATTGTGCGACAGAGTCTGTACGTCGCCTGACGTGCTCAGAAGGTAAATAATTTGAAGAAATTAAGCAAACGCGAAGCTATTACACATACCTGAGATGACTTCCAGGAGCAGCATGAGTTTCAGCCCATTCCTGAAGTCCTCCTCAATATTTTCTATTTGAACACCGGCTTTCCTCAGGTGGGAGTTACACCAGGCAGTGAAGGTCTGACAGAAAAGAGAATCCCACATCAATTTCGTTCATGAAACACCTGAAGGAATGCTAATATAATACAGACAATTGAAAGGAAAAATACAGGGAATTTACAAAACCACACATTGCTCAGTTTGGGAATATGACTGAATTACTGTGGGGTATTTTCTGGTTACCTTTCACTTACCCACCAGTGTCGAGTTTGAACTTTTTAAAGTTCTATAGCTCTATATTAGAATAACTGTACTCCAAGTGGGGTATATTTATAAATTTTATATCAATGGCTAACAACGGAGTTCAGAGGAGCTCAGCACCATGCGGATGAGAGCTGGGCGCCGACCACAGACCACATTCCGACTGATATAAGGTGTTAAATTTAGACTGCTCTGCGGGGCCTCGTGATAAGAGACTGAGAGGGAAAACGTCAACATGAGTGAAAACGTCACATGGATACAGAGCATGTTTTCCCCTCACGTCACTCTCTGTCACTATTTCGCCACTTATAATGTGATTGGTTACAGCTGCGAGCAGACAGCTTTATCAGCGAACCGTACATGTATGCTTCTCTTTCAGGTCACACTTTTTACTATGCTGAGGTATGAAGACAGCAAAGCATAGGGGGGGGGTACTCAAAAATGACATTAAATTAAATTTAAGTGAATTAATACAAAATACATTTAAAATCACATGAAGGATATATTAAGGATGACTATGTTCTTTTATCGGTATGTTACAATAACACATTTAAATAGGTTATAATTATAAGTTAAGTACATGTTATACGATGTCTGCTTAGATCTGCCTTTTGTGAATAAACTGAATGCTTAAATTATTGATAAAATGTACTTTAACATGAAACAAGGGGAAAGAAGAAGCAGGCTTATTTTGCGTTTTTAATCACTTTGTTATATTATTTTTTTGAATAAAAAAAATAGTTTAAACACATTACTTTGAACTTTTACATGTTTTTATATGCGATTATATAGAGAGATTTTACTTGTGCTCTTTCACCAGCTGTATAGGTACGTAGCCAGCTACTGAGGTTTCCCCTCCAGGTGCCAGTGCAATAACAGAACCTCACAGGCATTAGAGTAAAGGCCATCACATTCCACACTGAGAGAGTCCCCGGGGTGTATGTGACATTGAACTGCTGCCCTCATTGTCCACAGACGTGGCCTCATAGACCTCCAAATTTGACTCAGACACAGTCGCAGAACTCTGCACCCCACTTTCCAAGTCCCCCCACCGCTTCCCTCTCCAGCACTACTGACCAGTGATGATTAAAGTTAAAAATATTTATGAATCACATCCAGTGAGGACCGACCTCGCCACATAACTGGCTGGTTTCTTTAGGGCTTTACTAGGAGTGGAGGCTGTCTGTCTTTATTGGAGAGGATGGAAAATCTTCAACATGAGAGAGTCTTATGAAGAATTTTTTTCATTATTTAATCCTGACTTTTTCACGACTCTTTCACAAGCAAACCACTCCCCAGTTGGCACATGTCAACTCCAACTTCTAATCAGTAAAAAGACAAACACTGGAAACACTGTTGCGTATACGAACTAGGGGCCTGACGGTTATGTTGCTGCCTTGTGTCACCAAAAATACACAGCTTCGTCATCCGTGTGGGGGCCACAGGTGGGAATGAACATGAAACTGATGGCCTCCAGTTGTGCAAAGACGTTGTTTAAGGCCTAGGCCAATTCCTAAGCTCTAAAACCAACTGACAGTGTGGGAGGCCGAGGCTATATTGGGTTGAGCTGGTGCTGGTACAAAAATTCTGCGTGGTTCCTATAAACAAAAGAATTCCGCACCAAGGACACTGGATTAACCCCACTATAATGCCTTTTGGTCCCGAGGTTAAAATTAGATGTAGCGTCCATTCTAATCCCAAGAGTGTCATCATGTGTTAGAAGCGTCTGTTGACAGCTCGCATTCCTCGCGTATCAGCGGAGAGGCAGCAGTCTGGAGAGGCAGAGCTATTGTTAGCTGGTACCCTCCGCATCCGTCCGTCAAACCATCCTCCCTGACCCCGGCCGCGTCACGCAACTACAACCACGCCGGAAGTTCAGCGAGCATTCCCTTCAAAATAAACCTCCAGGCGGGGTTACCAGTTTGTGTGGAAAATATAGAAGACAATTCATTTTCCTGTTTTCTCTCATTTTTTCAACCAACTGTCCAGATAGATATGAGGGTATTTTGTTTGTCCTTGACTCAGATCCGCACCTAACCTTAGTCATCTGTAGTTAGCTTGGCTATTTGTTAGTCCAACTAGCTAAAGTTGGTACCTTCTCTTCCCAGTTTATTTATCTGCTTTTACATCCCACTTTCTTTAGTGAGAAAGGTTATATGTTAAGTTAAACAGATATAATTTAACATGCTGGCTACATTATTAACCCTTATAAGTTTTTGAAAATATAGGCTAACATTTTTTTACATGTTCCTCATGTGTAGCTACGTTTATAACAACAAATGTGCATTACGATAATTATGAGGTATAAAAAACTTTGTTAGCTAAGCGTTATATCCACTGGACCTGCTTGAAAACTTTAATGGCGAAGAAAGTTTTACTTTGAAAATACCAACCGGAAGTGTATCCCTCTATTATGGTCTGCTTGACTTTAGTCTGTACAAACCTGTGTGTAAGTAATTCAATTACTAAAATATAATTTATATATAAACGTGTTTGAGTTCAAATGTAATTTTACAATGTAAGTTTGAGTAAATTACTGGTAATTATTAATTATTTCTGTTCTTACTCATCACGCCGTGCGTTATGTTTCTGAAAGTAAGTTTTCTTCTTTGTTTCTAAAGTTGAATCAGACTGTCTTACTTTCCTCTGCTGTTGCTCCCATGCAGGGTCCAGCAGCATGTCCCTGTCCCACTCGTCCTCCTGCATCATGTACTCATCCTCGTAGCCGTTATCGTAGTGCACGGTGGTCTCCATCTGGGTCATCATTGTGCCGATACTTTCTGAACCTCCGACAGTCAAACGCGTGTGATCCTCTGGTAATAATTCACGGTGAATCTGAGGACTGGATACTTTCCTGACTCTCTCTTCTTGTCTTTGTCGCTCTTTCACGCTCGCCCTTGTCCCCCCGACCTGACTGACGCCTGGTCCTGGTTGCCACAGACCAGCCAGGGACGGCATCATTAATACTGGGCAGTGACGTGATGCCTTCATACCTACCCTCTAAACCCCATCCTGCACCCCACCCGCACCAACTGCAGGAGGACACTTTAACACCGCCAGGTCGTTAAACAAGTCTTTATTGTACAAAAAACAAACAATCTAAGACTTTTTTCATTTCAAACAGCACATATAAATAAAATGTCTTTCTTAAAAAACACGCATTTATTCTGACACTGAAACTAACTTGTTACCCACCAGAATCAATCACTATTTAAAAACAATATATGGCACAATTGTGTCTTCTGTGTCTTGATGGTTATGTTGTATTCTCCTTTGTTGCTGATACAGTGGCAGCTGACGGTCAGTTAAAATCCAATAATAGAACAATCTGCACAAATACTGTGAAATCAAATAAATGAAATGTAACACTAAATTCTATGCAGCATATTCAACTGGATCCAGTTGCGCCTGCAACAAGGTGCAAGAGAGCCCATGAAATTTGTATTTCTCATTTGTTTAAGTGCAACAAATGTAACAACATATCATATATGAATACTATACATTTGAGGCATACCAACAAGGTGCATGATACTGTGCTGCATAGATGTAGATTTGCAGTGCAACTTAAATTTATTCAAAGTTACGCAATTTAAAAGAAATATTTTTTCCCCCGCAAAAAACATTACTTTGGACTGTGGTCTGATTGTTTTCTGATGTGCTGTGCTGTCCTTTCATTCCTTTCATATACTGTAGCACTTACAGTTTTCAGTGCTGTTATTAGAAGCTGAGATTATTACTATGTGTAGATAAAAATAAAAATAAATCAGTGAAGCTACCAGCCCTTTGTAATGTCACATGTAAGGTCTAGTGTGAGTCATGAGACTGTTCAACAAACCAAATTAACCGTTTTAAAAGAGCATGTAATTGTACAAAGACATTGTTTACAGCTCTGCCTCAGTTTAAAATGTAAAAATAAAATATTTAACTGTCTCAAAAACCACAGAGCTGACTGCTCTGTTAATGAAATGAAAGAAATGTAATGAATCAGACAGGCCTCTTGAAAATGTGAACTGGTCCCTTCAGTCACTACTAAAGAATAACATCACCACAGAGCTGGGGTTCATACAGAGTGCAAAGAAAGACACACAGGAATTAAAAGGGTGTGGAGTGTTTCTCCAACCTTAAGAACACATTGTCTGCCAAAACTGACCAGGGGCTCGACATTAACCCCAACAAACTGAGGGTTCAAAGCCTAACAGCTGAGTAAAAGTAGTGTGTGTACAGAAAGAGTGAGCCTGTCAGACCACACATATCTCTGTGTTTCATCTGTGGTCTGCAAGAGTGTTCTTTGGTTCAGGGTGGGTCATAATATATGGGAGAGAAAGACTGAGGGGTGATGAGGTGGTTTTCTTTTTCCATCATTCAGTTTCACTTAGGCTACAAGGTCGCCGCCACTCCTGGCCTCGTTCATGGATCCATTTGTTCGATACTAAAAGAGAAGAAACCCATATGAGTTCAAGAGTTTTCCCCTCTTTTCTCACAAACCTAAAACCAAATACCACCGCCTCATTACTCAGTCTTTATGATGATTAACAAGGAACCTGACAAACAAACAGGAACTCACCCCATTTGTTGCCAACCAACACTGGACAAGCTGCATGTCGAGTGCTGTAGTCTCCCTCCCCACTGGCAAACAGATTGTACCAGAACACTGCAGTCCCCTGGAAGACACACAAACAAAAGGTAGTTAGGGCCTACCCGCACAGCCTTAGTCTCCATAATTAATTCATATTCCTGTTTTTCTGTCAATTAAAAAACCTAATGAGTAAAAGATTTTTGTAATTTTTTGTTTATATCTAAGTGTGGTTGTTAAGTGATAGGTAAAATGTTGAGCAGTTTAATTGGATTTAGAGTCTTTCTTTCTCTGACAAACTGCACGAATAAGCAGTTGCTTTGAGTAATTAATCCTATTTGCCTTTGTTGAGGAATGTGAGCCACTATAGCAAATGTGCCACGTAATAGTATGAGTGGCAAAAATATGTGAGTATGTGATGTTTGACTGAGATTATATTCAGTTTGTAATATGAACAGTGTAGACACAATTTCCGAGTGGTGTGACATAAGCACTTACTTTCTGTGGCCAAACTGCAGCACCAACATCTGGGAATACTGTGGCTCCACCTGCTGATACATCACTCATCTAAAACAAAGACAGAAAAGCAGGGTTGAGGGTTTAACTGTTGAATCGGCTCATTTTTTACATGGTTATGATCCACTTGATATTTAGACATTGAGATATTGGCTTAGATCAATTCTGAAAATAGCTTCACAGCAAGGGGAACTTTCTCATTGTCTTACCACACATTTTTTTTCTGTTTCATTCATCAGTATGGGACTTGTCAGTTCTTATGCAGCACTTCTAACCACAATAACAAAATCTTACTAAACACCAGGCCTCAAATCCACCATCAACTCGTTTGGACTGTGAACTGTACAAATCTGATTTAGTGTAGTAAGAAGATAAAAAAAAAGATCTGAACATTTTTCTAGAGATATCCGGTTTATTGGAAAACATCTGGAGGAGGGAATATACAGAAATCCTAAGGTTGAATTCAATACTTTTTAATACGTTTTTCAATATCTCCTGAATATTTTTTGAAACCAGCACGACACTGAGCAGCAACGTTTTTAATCAACAACCTTTCTAACTTTTAAACTGATTGATACACTCTCGTCCAGCAGAACACAATTTAAAATGTCAACGCAATAGCTTTACACACTAATTTGAGAATATCTTGCATTTAATTAAATAAGAATTCAAATCTGAGGATTTTTACTGTCCAAGTTCCACAGAATCTCCAAACGCTGTGTTGGTGTAGCATACGCATGCAAGTTCAGTCAGTCAGTACGGCAATGTTTACTCTCAATAATGTGTTTGGTTTGAGGTGCAACGGTGGCAGCAGCACAGAATGCAGAGATGAGTAATGTTTAGTTTTGAGCAACAATGCTGTCGCAAATTTCTAAATCAGTCAAAACAATTCAGGTTTTGCACATTCAGCACATGTAAGATCTCAGGGCACGCTGGGAGAAACCTAACTCTCACCTGATCTAACATCTGGTTCAGTTGTTGGCTCCACAAAAGAAGATTATTCTACAGAATACATCATGTCAAAGCTTATTGCATCACTAAAACGACATCTGCACTCATGTCTCAGGTCTGAAACTCTAAACCTCTGACTGATCAATAATCAAGGTCTCTACCATTATATTAGGAAGGTACACCCCCCACCCACCCCAAAAAAGCTCAAATTAATGGTATTTAATTTCATTTTCACAACAGAACTCAATTAAGGTTCCATTTAGAGCAGGTCTACATCATGTTCTTTTACTAAACTAAACAGCCTCATGATATTTATCTTATGTCATTTCATTTTGAAAAAAAAACAAACAGGAACTACTCTGTACTACTTTTTGATGGCCTGATTGTTCGATTATGTGATTTACTATCTTTTAATACTTTTAAAAACTCTGCAGACACCCTGTGGAATGTTAAATATAATTTAATACAATAAGAATTTTCCTAGTCAGACTGTCCACACAACATGCTCCTGCAAAGAAAGATTTTACTCACATAAAAGAGCCATGTTGCTACACGGTTCCCAGTGCCCAGCTCTTTAAAGGCATCTGGCTCATCTTTCTGTGGAAAAACAAATCAGGTTTCATGTCCTGTCCTATTATAGCACTGTAGATATTGTTTAGTTACACAAATTATTTTAATTCATTCTAAAGCGTCTTACCCTTCCAAAGTCAAAGTGAGGTTCATATTGACCTCCAACACCATAATTTGCAACCTAAAGAGATGAATAATAAATGTTAATGTAAATCCCAAAGGACAGACACATAAATAAACTCTAACCGTCATGGGGGGTCAAACAAAGTCAAATAAGAATAAACAAGGTTCAATGTTCACAACACTCAGCTAAAAAAGTCTTTACCTGTAGCTCCTCTGCTGTGTCCATTTCCAGTCCTGTGATATCTTCAATTCTCTGGTTGATCGTGTCAATCATAGGGTCATCATAGCCAGTGAGCCAGGCGCTGGAATACAGCAGCAGAACAATTCAGAAAGATGAACACGCTTCATGGTGATGTACATATTGTCCAGTAGGTGGTAGTAAAGATTTCTTCAAGAACAGGTCACCGAGATGCATCATGCAGAACATTTGCCATAAAAGGATAATTAAGTTATAAATTATAAAAATGGTAGAAAAGGGAAGCGGAAGTATGAGGAAAATGTTAAAAAAGGAACATGGTCCAAGATTCAGAATCTCCAATCAGCTCAGGGTACAGGGTAGCGCACTTGAGACACAAGAGCCTAGTGAAAGATTCCAGGGAATTTTTTCACAGCTTTTTTTTGATACTATCTGCCCTTCACACAAGAGGGTGAATAGAAAGCACCCCCATTAAATAATCTCTTCTTAGCTATAGCAATGAGCCCTTACTGATAAATTAATAAAATATGACTCATCTCTGTTTCATGTCCTGTGGCCAGTTCAGAGACTCACACTCCATCTGTCTGTTCTCTCTATCACAAAATGCTTACTGAATTTGGGAATACGTGCCGACCAGCACGAGGAACACCACACTGTTACACCCAAACATTAATTACCAGCAACAGTAAAACCAAAGAAACTTGGGGGTTTGCTGGGTTAGTAAGCATGCTATTTTTAGAGTGGGCAACGAGAAATGTCTATATAAAACGCAACGGAACACTTTCATGTTTATATATACTCTATTAGTGTATTTGAAAATGTTCCACTTTCACTCTACTGCTGATATGGAAGCTGAAGAAGAAGAGCAGAACTGCAGCAGCTGTAATAAGTTCATATAAGAATGTGATACATATTATTCCTGGAAAGCACAATGGGGAATAGAGATTCAGCGCTATGGATTTCAAATAACCCTGTAAGGACAGCTGGGGGACAGAAAATAGTCTGTCACAACTGTGCAGTTCCATGGAAATGCCTAAAGAAGGAACACAGATTATTTCAGCTACACCCAAAAAACAGAGGATTGTTAAGCTTGGTTTAAACTATATTTTAATCAAAGTTAAAAAAAAATCTGTTCAAAAGGCCAAGGTCTCTCAAAACATTCTGACTTTGCCACCTACATGTTCAGTGGCAGATTTAAGGAGTAGTGAGGTATCAAATCAAAATAAACTGCACTGCCCACATTCTTTATATTGAATAAATGTCACAAAGGGCAGCAATTAGCTTTCAGACAAAATTAAAAGCCTAACAGAGCAATACACACCACATATTTGCTATTCACACGCTTGTAACCAGGACTAATTCATTTTTAGATTTAGCCTTTTCATGTAGTTCAAATAATTCCTCGAGTTTTTGCTTAATACAAAATGAATCCTCCTCTAGTGCTACGTTTTCCAGGTGTAGTGAAATATTTAAAGTTTGCTTCCTGCAGGGCTGAATGAGCCTTTCAGATAAGGGGCACAGAAATAAAGATGTTAGATGAAGAGGAGGGGAAGCAAAGCTGTGACCCTCCTGGTGACCTGTGACCCCTTACCTCTTGGAGACTCTGTATTGGGCTGTGGTAAGTTTCCCAGTTTGGGGGTCATGCACCGTGGCTCGCCTTAACTAGAGTAGTTCCCAGAGCACAGGGACACAAAGGTTGAGATAAGGAAAAGATAAGAAAAGGTAGGAGAAAAGAATAATATGTGATATACACAGGTGGACAAGTAGAAAGTAAGAGGAGGAAACAAAGAGAGAAAAAGAGAGGCAGATTGGATCACTAGTGTTATTTTTAAAAATGGCCAAGAAAGTGTTACATGAGGCAATGGCAAAAAAAATTATAATTATTTCCTCTTAAAAATAAATGAATTGAACAAAGGGAATTTGTGACTGCCTCTGATACACCTGCCGTGTCACAAAAAGCAACTATGTTAATATTAGCTGTCTTTTTGTGTTACTTTTCTGTAGCAGACTCCTGAGCAGAAAGGCATTCACACTAGTAACTCAAATAATTGTTTTCTACAGAACTAAATGTCCAGTACGTTTTATGTGTGCTTTTTGTTCAGCTTTATGTTTGAGTATTTTTAAAACTAGCTATAAAAAAGTAGTCAAATTAAAGTTACTACTAATTTAAACTTTTGTTGGTTTCTTTGCTTGGAACATGCTCAGTTGGACCCAGTGCTTCAGCTCAAGAGCCTTCAAGCTTTGGAAGGGTGGAGAGATGAACAGACGGGAATACAGAGGAGAAATGGAATGAGTTACTGAGGGAAAGATAGAGAGAAAATCTCACTTTCTCCCTCTCAACTCTCTCCTATATCCTCTGTTTGTGGCAGATCCTGGCTCTGCCTTACCTTTTGCTGATTCGGTATGAAGCCGTCTCCAGCACTCCTGTGATGGGGTTGGAGATGGTGGCCCTGCGTAGCTGTGAAGCCAGGGACATGATTTACCCAAACATAGACACACACATACACAGATGTGTGTGTCTATGTGTGTGTCACAGATGTGTGTGTCTACATACACAGATGTGTGTGTCTGTGTGTTTGCCTGACTAGCAGCATCACATCAACCAGCCTCACAGCTCTGACCTACCATCCCTCAACACACTAAACCCCAGAACAAAAACATCCTAACAATTGCTAATGGATAACAATCAACTGTAAAATGAGCAGTTTATCTTTACACATGCATTATATGCAAGTCTATGACATAATGAGAGCACAAAAACCTTTAAGAATCGCTTACTCTTGGCTTCGCCAGCTGCTTGATCTTCTCAATTTCTGTGTGTGAGATGATGTCAAGGTAGCGAACAATGTACGGGCGGTCCCATTCATCCTGCTGTTTGATCGGCCTTAGCAATAGCTTGGGGTTGCGATTGTTGTCATAGTAACGACAGAACAGCCGGCTCTGCCTTCGGGGGGTCTATTTTACAAAAAGGCAAGTAGGTGAAACTGATGTTTATTTTGTAAGTTAGAATTGTTGTTTTTCTGTTTTGTTTCCTCACCAATTTGATGCCCTCCCCACGACAAAGCATCTCGTACTTCTTCCTCTCTGGGATCTGGTGACCGGAAACAGGTTCGGGCATCTTCTTTTCTGCAGTTTCTCTTTTCTCTCGCTCTTTCTGTTCTGGAGTTTCATCCTCCTCAGCCTTTTTCTGCTTCTCTAACTGGAACTCAAAGTATTTCAGGTTGCCCTTGGCACGTTGGTGCTCCGGGTCTGAAAGAGGAAAATGTGAGTGATGACTACAAACAGCGATGACTGCAGCAATATTATCTATTAATATCAGTGTCTGTTACAAAAAACTGAGCTTCCAACACGACATGATTACACTGTACACTATTTATTCAACCTGTACGCGTGTGTACACAAAAGATAAGGCCTTAAATAGATCGCAAAACTCATGTTGTCATTTGATATAATGAGCAGTTACGTGTAATCTCTGATTACTTACATATTACTACTGTCAATAAAATTAAATAGAAGAATGTTTGTATCTACCTAATTTAAAAAAAAAAGAACCGATTCAAACATGACAAAGTATCTGTCTCATGGCAAAATAAACCTCCCAGTATATTTTTAACGTAACATATTTAGCATAGTATGGAGAGACTCACCCAGTTCAAGAAGCCTCCTAGTGAACACCAGGGCTCGTTCTAGATCCCCCTGCTGGTAGATAGCGTAGCTGAGGTAGTCGAGCACTGTCACCTTATCTAAAGTGGACTCCTCTCCCTCATCGAGCTGTTTCAGTGCCTGAGCCATCCACAGCTCTGTGTGGTAGTAATCGACATCAGAGTAGGCGATTTTTCCCAGCTCGTAACAGTCCTCCACTGTCATACGACTCTTGTGTTTCACACCTAGTAAGCAGAGTAAACACGATTAAAAGACTGGCTTTGAACAGAACAAAACCATCTCCTTTCTAATTCACACAGAAATGTTCTATTCGTCTACATATGCTACTATTTACTGTGACTTTCATGACACAAAATATATGTGTAGAGATTTAAACTTTGTGCCAGGTACACACTGATGCACTTCTTAATGCCCTTACCAGGGAGGTCTCCAATAGAGATGGTGTTTGCATCCAGCCTGTAAGTGTCTTGTAACCGGAGGAGAGCTTTAGCAGCCCCAGTCTGGTCCTCATCTGTGGGGAAGTACTGTCTCTGGATTGTCAGGTTAGAAATAAATCCTAATAGCGTTGAACAGAAGGAAACAGAAAGATTTTGTAGAAAGATTCACATCACACACCGGAGCAGTGGACAGTAAAAAACTATTAAAGTAAAGGAATTGGTTTCTTCAGTAACTCATGTGAAGGTTATAGACTGATGCATTTCACCACTACTGAGATATATCAAAACATAAACAGCTTTTCCAGAAATAGTCACTGGCTCTTGCAACAAACAAATCACAAACAAACCAGAAACCCTCTTGTGCTAATTAACCATAATAATGTCAAAGAGTATTGGGAACAAATATGAAAGTCAAGGACAAAATAACACAACGGCAAAATAATCACTCAAATATTCCAGTAATATTTTCTACTAAATTCCGGGCATTTAATGAAGCACCTTGCAGACCAACATACCAAATATCTTATGCATATATAATTTTTATTATTTAGAGATTCAGATTGTCTTTATCCATACCATCAGTAGTGTCACGAAGTACAAGGCTCTCCAGGTTGCCCCATTCTGTGTTCAGCCTCTTCATGAGTTTGAAGGCATTCACGGGGTGCCCCAAAAAGCCTTCAGGGTCCTGTGTGGCTGTTAGTGTCAAGGAATCCAACTTATCAGCCCACCTATTATAAAACGCAGATTTAAGCTCACATCTATATGCACAAGCAGTAAGAAATGATCAGTTGTTTATGTAAAGTATACTAATATATTGCGTGTTGTGTTTCATACTGGTAAATGCCTAATGGTCTATTTAGACTGCACTTTCTTTTTTTGTCCATATTTATGCATATATGTCTATCAGTCCATGTGCTATGGTCTATACTTACTGTTTGATCTGCTCTAGTTTGTTTTCCTCTGCTTTAATGTAATCCTTTAGAGAAGTGACAAGGTCTTTTTCTGTGTACAACAGATCTGTCATCTGGCCTGAGGAATTCAAATCACAAACACCTTACCAAAGAGAAACAGCTCATAAAGAGAAATCACACAGAGCCAGTTATTTATGACATAAATGCCATAGGTTGATAGTTTTACCTATGGAGGTGAAGAAGTCATTGTGGGCTGAGAGCGACTGCAGGCAGCTCAGCAACAGCAAACAAAAGCATGGTAGCTCCATCCTTAAAAAAACGAGATCAACAGAAAAGGTTAGAAAAGATTCAGGTGATTAACTTTTATATATTGAGAGAGTAGGTATGTATTGTTTTCAGTGAAACCAAGACAAATGTTAGGACGTCCTGTCTGGACTGTGACCCACATCAAACATCTTGGTATTTTAGGCTTTCTGAGTATAACGTAAACTTTATTGGAGTACTGCTTTCCCCGTTGTCCTGAACCTCTTTGTTTATAGCTGCCCTTGCTTCTAATGTTTAACTCCAAAGCTGATAATTATCACCCTTTAAGGTCACATATCTACTGTGGACAGTTCACCATTTTTATACCAATAGAAAACAGTTCACATTAACTGTTGGCAGCAAGATTTTTCAGAGAACTGACGAATTATTTCTGTAACTAATGACATTGTTGTTGAAGTCTCATAACCAGTTTCTCAAAATGTGGTCAAATGAAACCCAAACTATCTGCATAGTTAAATATTGTAAGGAAAATGTGTTTTTGTAGGAATAGTGTGAACTGACTATTCAGCAAACACAGAGGCAGAAAAGACAATATATATTCAGATGAAACTAAAATTGAAGTGAAAAGAGCTTAAACCTTTTAGACGTGCAGCCTACTAACCACCACACAAAGCCAAATATAAGTTTTTGGCTGCTGTGACTGTGTCCTGTTTGGCTGGGATTGGCACAACCATAAATACTACTGGTATCCAGGCCTGTGAGGAGTGGCACTTTGATCTTTCTAGCCAAAAAGAAATAAATTATAAGAGAACAACACAGGCTTTAATAACATGTTGTATCATGCCATGTTAACAAATCCCTGTACACCTGTACCAGGCTCCACACAAATCACTTCACCAAACTTTACTTAAACTGTTGACCAGAGATACGGTATCATTTTAAAAAGCAGGACTGAAAAAGGAACTGAAGCTCTACTTTGCTGAACTTGCAGAATATTGTGATAAAAATGCTTTCAATGCAACTATTAAAGGAAGTGGACCTGGAAGAAAGTGGTGGAAAGAAGTGATTCTTACAGAATCACAACTTCTCTGAGGTTGTTTTAAGTTTACATGCCATGTAATATTTGGAATGAAATATTTCCTCTGTTTTATTGTGTTAAAGTGGGGGCGCCAGGTTTGTTACTAACAGTCAATGGACGAAACATAAAGACACCATACATTTTTATTATTGATAAAAAGCACTAAGGGACTAGTTTGATTTCTAAAATGTTCCGGTATGTATAACATAACTAAGTATATCATGAAAATATATATTTAAGGTCCTGTGTCAACAGTACTGTCAGATGTATAACGACTGGAGGCAGCCAACAAGCTCAGGCAGGTTCTGACTTTTACTTCATATGGGATTTCAATTTAGGTCTGAAGCAGAAAGAAAGGAAAATAAATGTGTTAACATTTACAACAAGTTTATTTAAGTAAAAAACAACTGTGAATGTCAAGACTCTGTGGTGCCATGCTGTCTAAAATACCATAAAAATGTGAAAGCCACATATAAAATCACATATATATATATATTTTCAAAATAAAGACTCAGTAGAGTGTGATTATTGTAATTACAAGGTGACAGCTACAGTGTCTATCTTGTTATAAAGTCATATAAGTGTAATGTCTAGAGTTAAAAGCCTTAAGAATAACAATCATAATTTAAATCTGATTAATGTGTCATGCCACACATGAGGAAAAGTGGCCATGTGCATACATGCTTGTGCTTAACATACTCAAAATAGGCTCCAAAACATTCCAGATGCTGCATTTGTTTAAACAGATTATAGAGAACTATTCTGCGTATAAATTGCCTGACAGATGGGCAGATGTGTGTGTGTGCAAATGACACATGCCTGAACACTTTAAAAGAAATGACGTGTAACATGTCGTGAAACAAGTTGTGTCAGGTTATAAAAGAAGTATTCACAGAATATGAATGAAAACATTGCATCCAGTGGTTACAGAGGAAAACTGTTACTATGATGATATATGACAAACATGCACATATTTTGTACTTGGAGTAAACAGAAACATTTCTTCTCCCAGTCTGCATTGTATTTAAGCAACGCTTTCACTCATAATTGCCTTCATTGTAACTTCTACCCTCCCAGGTCGTGCAGGGAGTGAAGATGTGGCGTCGGATATCACTGGATGTGGATGGAAGAGAAGAGACTGCCACGTCTTCGCCCCTCCCCACCGGGGAAACTCATGTGAGGACTGCTCGCTCTCCAATGGAGTCTCACTGAAATCATTTTACCTGCAGTAACCCGCCAGTAACCCCAATAAACACACTGCTGCTAGCTGTGCTTGTAATTTGTGGAAGGCAACTAGAGTTGTGTGATCAACGGTGACGTTGCTCCCAAACTAGCATGAAGGAGCGTTGCAGCAATTAGCCTACACGAATATGAAAGCAAGGTTTCCAGTGATTATTAGATAATTGTTCATTTCAAAACGTGTACCATATGAGACTATATGGTTGTCAGAGCAAATCTTTACAGGGTGAAATGAATGCATGCAGCCTGAGCAGAGCAGCATCCCACGCTGCATTGCATCGGAATGCCACAACATTAACGCTAAGTTAAGAGTTTCACAGGCGACACTTGACACATTTGTTTTTCTTTTCTCGCTGTTTTCCACATGGACTACCTGAAGTTCGCCAATTTTACTCTTTAAATTCTCGCTTTCATATTCGTTGCTGCTGCTGCTTTGTGGACCATCACAAAGTTTGGTGCAGTTAGCCAGTTATTCAGCTAGCTAACGTTAACGTTATATTAGCTAACGTTAGCTAATATAACGTTAACGTTAGCTAACGCGACTTAAACGGAATCTGGGGAAAAATACGACTTCGCTCTGTCTAACGGTCGTAGTGTGGAAAAAAGGAAAATACCGCGATAAACACGGCCCATAACTGCAGAGTTGACATTATGAACAACTGAAAAGTGACAGTGTTTTTATACGTGTATGGATGCGCCGTTTCCTCTGACTCCGGAGTGGATACTTACTTAAAAGTGAGCATCTCGCCAGCTAGCAGGAGTGTGTCGATCCTCTGATGCGGTGCAGTAAACGGCTGCTGTCGGTAGGAAGAAGAAAACCCTCCGGTGACTCGTCCTGTCTGTGAGGTTCCGTTGTACTGTTGGCCCGCTGCTGCTCGGGGCTGGTTTTCTAAAAGTCGGGAGTGAGAAGGCTACGTGCAGACAGTCACATGCGTAGTCTCTCCTCCTGCTACCACAGACTTTAGGGGGTGTGCTGCTCTCCCCCCACGATGACACGGACACGGGCGAGTAGCGTTAGGTGTTTTACATTTCAGTGTTGAAAAACCTCAACGTCATCTTTTGCCACATTGTCAAAGTGTACTTTATTTGGGCTTAAACCTAAATGTTCACCTACTATGAATAACCTTTTGTGCGTTATATTTTTATTGAAAAGAAGCAGTAATAAAACATGTTTAACACACGCTGGTGATTTGTGTGGTTTTACAGTGTTTAATTTAGTCAAACAAACTTTTTGGAATTTACATTCACAGTCTTTACTCTTCCCATTTCTACCACATTCCAGAAAGTTTCTTCCTCCCAACCCAAAAAAAGTGTGACTGGAGGGAGGAAATTCCTGCAGCCTGCTACTGAGTTCAACAGGGTGGAGCTACAGGTTTGTGTGTGTGTGAGAGTGTGTGTGTGTGGTGAGAGTGCAAAAGCAAACAATTAAGGTGACAGCAAATATTTCCACATGAAACAAATCTCACTAAATCTCAGTGTCATGCCCTATATAAAGTACAGACAGTACAGACAGTACTGTATGTCTGTGATAAACAGCGCCCATTTGCAAGCCCACATTAGGTTTTTAAAGAATATTTTATTACGGTTATATTGACTTAAATTTTTTGCGTGACTCACGCTTCCAGAATATCAATGCTTCACATAATAAAACTGAAAAGAAAAAACCTTTCTAATGTAAAAGTTAACAAATACACTTTATTAATATACATGTTCTACTGTGTCAACCAAGCAAAAGTCATAACAGAGATTAGAGACAATTAAACATCTGTATTTTAAATCTTGTTATTCAGGCATAGCACAAGAAACACTGGTATTAAAGGTGAAGCACGATGAATGTCAATTATGTAGGGGGCTATACCTCAGAGGCTTTTTCTGAAGTACAAACTCCACCTCTTAACTGAGTTTTCATATTTTCTTAATATGGACTGTAGAAAAAAATATCCAGCGTTTCCTCCTTTTAGTTCTTGTTATTTCTCAGTCACCGGCGGATGTCATCCAAGGAGGTGAGTCTGCTCCCAAACAGCTGCTCCTCGTAGGTCAACAGCTGACGCAGGAAGTTCACGTTGGGTGCTGTGCATGCCCTCCTCTCCTTCAACCAGCGCAGGGCGTGAAGCAGTGTCCAGTGACGGTGCTCCATGAGAAATGCAAGTGTTAGTGCTGAGCTGCGACTCCTGCCCAGACTACAGTGGACCAGAACACGACCTGCCGGCACAGCCTTCAGCGCTGTATTGATGAACCTAGATGCCTGTGGCAGAGCTTCCACCAGGTCCTGCTGGGCGTCATCACTCAGGGGCAGCCTCAGGTAGCACAGTGTGTTGGGGAAAGCATTAGGGCAGTTGACAGTAGCATTGACCACATGTGTGATGTGTAGATTCTTGATGATGTGGTAGTCAGAAGCCTGAGAGGCAGACCCCTGGTACAGAGCTCCTTCCAGGATCTCTGAGGGATAGATGATGAGGCTGTGTCGCTCTGGTTCAAGCAGGACCATACGAGGTGTACAGAGGAAAGGGTAGAGGGCATGGAAGGCACAGTATCCTCCCAGCAGGATGACAGGGTCCATTCCCAAAGCACTGAGCTGGAAGAAACAGCGCTGGAGGTCCGGGGAGTCAGCCCTGGCCTTCACACTGCCCACTGAAAGATGTGCAGTGACAGAAACAGTGATAGAATAAATAGGGCAATAAGGAATCAATCCCCCAGCCTGGTATGTTTCAAGATGATGAGTTTGCTCAACATGCTAAAATTATGCAGATGATGTGTTACCATGACAATGTAAACATTTAATAATTAGCACTAACTAAGTAATACAAGACACTAAAACAATATATCCGGCAGCTGTCTAATTAATCAATTTCTTCAATGGGATCAATAAAGTATCTATTATTATCATTATCATCATCATCAATATTCCAAGGTGTCCTGAGTATAACGTAAACCCTTGTTCTCCTGATTAGTTGTAAGAACAAATCAGAAAAAGCCTAAAATGCCAACATGCTGCGGTGCTAGAAAAGTCACTTTCTCTATACTATGAATGTCTGTAGAAAACGTCATGATCATCAGTTCATTTAAATATTTTAGTGTGGAACAAGGCGAAGCACTGACTGACCCTGCCATCCATAGAGCGATTGCATTAGCATACTGTGATTCCGCATATGTGCAAGTCTGTTTCTGAGAGTATGTGAATTGGAATTGCTGACCTGGGCTGCATCCTTCCTCTGCGTACAGCAATATTATAGAATACTTCTGCAGCTCAATGCAGCTGATAAGACAGCCCAGATCAGGGTGAATCACTGTCACAGCAGCCCGCGCTGTCACCACGTGGCTCTCCTTGTACCTAACATGTTCATTCATTATACAAGCACAAGTGTATCATAGCTCGACAGTCATATGAGATTAAGCCATCAAGAAAAACAGAGTATATATTTTACAGTATAATATAAATAACATTTTTTAGATGTATTTCACTGTACAGGTGCATTAGCAGGACCCACCTTTCTGCACTGCGACAGTCGAGGATGAGAATATAGTTTGGATCGTACAAGGCAGGTTGGCCTTCTTCGGCATTCAGCTGGTTGTAGACTTGCTGTGGGGTGATGTAGCCTCGCTCTACACAAGACGTTTCTGGAAGAGCAGGAACTAGCACCTCCTCTGGCTCGTACACTGCTTACAGGCAGGAGACACATAAACAGTAGTTTGTCTGCATTTGTGTGGATCTGTTTGCATATGTTGCATGTAAAAACAGAAGTTAAAATGCACCATTAACCTTTGTTCTGAATAGGCGTGATGGAGGAATTGTCAATGTCTGTACTGTTGACCTCTTTCTTAGAGATGTTGTTAACTGTTTGGAAGGTGTTGACGGGCTCTCTGGAGGTGGCTCTACAATTGTTATTCACTCTGATATATAAACAGACAAATACACGTTGCAATTTCAAGTCATTAATTCTGAAGCATCATAGAGACTGAACACAGAAACTATTTCTAATGAGTTAACTGAACTGAAATCTTTACCTTGACAGTACCACACCCATCTCGTCTAAGTCATTTGGCAGATGCATCAGCTGTCTCCACCAGCCCTTCATTAGAAGATCATGCTACACCAAGAATCAAAGACATGATTTTAAATATATTTAAAATATCCTCTGGAAAAAGCCCAACAGGAAATAATGATTTGAAAAGATTTGAAAAAACCCACAATGCGCTAGTTGTTATAGCTGTGATTCTTAATTCAGTCTTGCTTCAGCACTGCCCTTAATTTAGCTGGTGGTCTTGGAAACACAGCAATGGTTAAGTGCTCTAGAGGGCCACATGGTAGCTGGCTGTGACAGGTGGCGGAAGAGAGATCTGGATAGGAGTTCTACTTCAACCAAATCACTCAGACACACCACACACCGTCTTTTGTAAGGTTATAAAACCCTAAAAGGTACAGATGAAGTCTATCTTAAAAAATTAGGATTAGGACAGTATTTATAAAACAGACTAAAAGATGAACTAAAGGACTAAGGACATAATCAGTGGTGTGAAAAAGGATTTGGCTGATTGACTTGCTTCTTTGCATATATGGCACACTTCAATGATAACCATAGGTAGATAACTATAGTAAATACAAAATGCAGTTTTCAAGTGATGAAAAAAAGCTGTCCAAACCTGCCTGGCTCTATGTGAAAAAGTAACACCCCCCCACCACACACACACCTTTAAACTGTAATTAACTGCATTTTGTGGAAAGCCAGCAGGCTCCTACCGACCAAAATTACTCCATGAGCACAACAGCAACTAATCCAGGAGGTCATAAAAGACAACATCTAAAGAACTGAGAACTGCAGGTCTCACTTAGGGTCAGTGTTTATGATTAAGCAAAAGGTTACTAGGCAAACGCAGCAACCACGTGAGAGCTTCGTGAATACCAAGTCATAAAAACAATACACAATACTGTTTTACTGCAGGTTACTGCTCCTTCATCATTGATCGTCAATGAGAATCATGTGGAACCACCCAGAACTATTTAGGAGGAACTTGACCATGATCTCAAGGAGTCTGGGACTATAACAGTTGTTATAGTCCCAGACTCCTTGAGAATCTGGGACTAGATTCTCTCAAAGCTGTGACTGTCACAGCTTTGAGAGGTCTGTGTGTGTGTGTGTGTGTGTGTGTGTGTGTGAGGGGGGGGGGTCTTGTTATTAATAAATTATGACTCATAAGTTATTTAAACCTTTTTACTAATAAACATATCACCTCCTCCTTATCCACCATGCAATTTCTTCTAGCAATGTTGTCCCACTTGTATATTTATAATTGATTGTACATTTTTTGTCATGTCAGAAGGAGAGAGGCTTGTGTGTCATCTGCATTTGTACATAATAGATACAGAGGATAGATTTTTACAAGCAGAAATCAACTCATCTGTGCATATTCTTAGCTTATCCATTAAAAATAAATTATATATATAATAAAAAATTTTCCACAGGCAGGTTGAATGTCCAATGAAAGTGAAGTCAACCAATTATAAAAGATCACAGTGCGGTTAGAACTGTCTAGAACTCTGTTCTCATTTTGTGTCAGAGTGCCTCTGTCACTGGTGATGGTTTGCCTCATCTCATTCATCAGTTTTTACTGAAGTGAAACTGAGGGTTCTGGTTCTTCTGGTGGCTTTTTAAAAATGGGTATTGAATATATCAGCCCCACACAAAGTTATTTAAATTCCTTACAAACCTTTCAGACCCTTCAGTACTAACTTATTGCATACATTTTGATAAAGTTGAGCAGCAAATTCTAATTTATGCTAAATCACACTAATGCAAAGGGGTGGTATAAATAAATAAAAGATTAACCATGATTTCTTTGTTGTTTTTGTAATAAGAGTCTATGAGGATCAATTCCTCAATTTAGCAGGGTAGTTCTGGGTTTCATTTAACATATCGCACGTTGTTCAATAAGCTTTATATCTGACTAAACCTTGGACAGGCATCAGTCAAGTAGTCAAGAAAGGCCAGCCTTAGAATCCAAGGGGAAAACACCCTTTGATTTCATCATATTACCAGCTCAGTGCCAAAAACCCAGCAGTATGGAGCTCTGCCAAGTGGAGTGTGGGTGTTTTTTCAGTTGAGCTTTTTCTAAAGACGAGAAAATATTATGCATTTCCAGTCATATGGTGATGACCCAACACTGCAGAATAAGGTTTGTGCTCATTAAAAGCTAGTTAATGCAATGTATGTTAAAGGCTTTCTGGATATATCTTACCCATAATCCACTAACTAGTGGACCCTCTACCATTTAGTTTAGTTTTTAAGATGTCTAACAGCAGCACTCATCAGTTGTCATTAACTAATGTACATTCCAAGATTTAAAACTGACGACAGAACAAATGTGCCATGGTTGGTGTGGTAAGAAATATCATTCTGTAATTCACTTTTCGTAATCTGGATTCAAAGACTGTGTTTAAAAGAAGTAACTTAGTTATTGGGTAATGTTTTTTTGGCAAGTTATCTCTCTTTGCAGTTTTTAATTTCCAAAAACAATGTTATGCTCTATTAGATGGATACTGGTCAAGCACTAGGGCCAAGTGAAAAACGGCCAATCAAGCTTTAGACCGCCCACAAGCTCATCGATTGGCTCTACCATTTCCCGCTAACGTGTGATTGGCAGTTTCTGCTGATTGTGAACAGTGCCTGGACGTGCATACCACAGTTTTGCTAGTTGGCCAGTAGTTTGTGTTTATCTGCCTTTGTACGTAGTTTCCATGTTTGGCATTTGTGCATATTATATATATATATATAATTTGGTTCATGACTATATCAGGTGTGTATAGCCACTGGTCACTTATACTCAATCATGCACCTTCATATAGAACCACTGTTTCCCACTTTTCTGTCTCACAAGGTCAATTACTGCTAATAATTTTAGAATAACTGTGAGCATTTGTCTTTTTGTCACAATTTCATTTACAGACGATGTCTGTGCAGGATAAAAAGAGAAGAAAAAAAATCTTTACCTTGTTGTGCTAACAAAATAACCTAACACAAAGTGGTCAAATTATCGTACATTATGTGATTTTTAGTATTAATGATTGTACATAGTACAGAGGTGGGTGGTTAAAGGGATTGTGCACTTATTATTATTATTATTTTGAATCTTGAATCTTGAATTACTAGTGTGCTTACTCAAAGTTATTGCCCATAAAGGGCCTGGCAAGTCATGTGCAGCTAAACCGAGTGTGCGCTCTACAAAGAGACTAAGGCAAGGAGACTTACAAGGAGAAGACACAAGCAATTACCATTTGTGTTCTGTAAATTATAGTTACTGTCATTCCACGAGCCCAGGACAACAAAGAAAAATAGACTTGACTGGGATTGGAGATCATTTGGGATCATTTGCACAAAAGCTTTTGATGTTTTTGAATTGCTTTTTATAGACAGACATGATATATATGTAAGGGCTTCATAGTGTTATACTATGTATTCTACGACAATAGCATGATCTTATTGATTCCACAAAGGGGATTTATTTTCTTTGCCACTAAACCCTAGCTATATGTACTACTTATAGCTTTATGTTCATAGTGTAAAGCAAAAAGGGTTTATCTTCTTTGAACGGTTCCTGTTATTTAACAGAGTTTAAAAAGTGTATTTACCTGTATGTTTGTAGTGAATTTATGGAGGTTTACCTGTATCTGCTCAATGATACTGTATGTCAAAGTAAGTTAAAGTAAGTCAAGCTCAGCTAAGTACTGTCTTTCAATACCACATTATGTATGCTAATGGGCGTTTATTAAATTAAGAGCATGGTGCATCTTTTCATGAAATACATTGTAAATCATGTGTGTTCAAACTTTTGACTGGTAGTGTTCGTATATACATTAGCACTGGGCACGAAAAGGTTTTTTGACAGATTTATAAAAGGAAACAGATTAATAAAAGGGAAAAGAAAAATGAAGGAAAAAAGTTAGAAAGCAGGAGAAAAGGCTACATGGCAGTTGACGCATGCGCAGACATTATTATTAAAGTTGAGACATACAAGAAAGTTTTTACTGCTACTGAAGTACTTACTGCTGTATTTCTTCAAAGGGCAAACCAAATACACTTCTGTTCATAGAGCAGTACTTTTAAAATTGATGTGCAAAATAAACCACTTTTTAATATATTATTTAATGTTGCCTGTAACTGCGTTTATTTAGTTGATTACTCACAGAATTCATGCCATTGGTAAAGAGTACACCCCAACACTAACAAATCCCAACATCTAAAACATTTAATAACTTTGGACGCACAAATTGCATCAGTTAATCCCTAACATATTAGGTCTGGCAGAGATTTCTAAATTGGATGATCATGAGTAAATCTGACTGTGCTATATATTGTCTGTGGCGTTCATTTAGCAAGAAAACTCTAAATCCCCAGTCAACTTTGATATACATTTGTCTGCCTTTCAATAATAGGCATGCTGCTATCCTGCTGAGCCTAATTAATTGCATTTCTCCTTATATTTGTCAGCCGTGCTATGAGTTGTTCTGTGCCTGCTTAGCACACTTACTCAAGATTTGCACAATACTGTGCAAGGCAATTGAGACCATCTTTTCACAGTCTTAACCAGTACGCTGTCCTAGAAATATAACACTACACTATACTCTATAAATGTCAATTTGCTTAAGGCTATGACATAAGTGTTATTACCATAGTTTAGTAACAATGCAACAGAAATTAGCATTTTGGCCCAGTTTACACAACACATTAAGCAGAATATATGTGACATTTATTCTGCCTTTGGTATTTTAAATATCTGAAGCTGTGTTTTACCCAAACCCAGTTAAAAAAGAGAAACAAACCAAAAAGCCCTCAAATGTCTGTTTACTCACACAAGTTCTGTGTCAAACTTTGAGTTGTCTTTCTGTGATCAAATTGGACAGTGTGATAACTGTGGATGGGCTGCACAGTGGTTAGAACACGCTGGAGCATACATACCAGAATACAAACCCACACAAATAAAAGTTCACTCATCTTTTTACCATTATACACCACCATCATAGACAGACACATCTAAAGTTCAAAAGGTTAACTTTTACATTGTTAACTGAACTATCACCTTTTTACTAATGGTGATAGTTCATGCAGGTAGTTTGTTTTTGTTTTTTTATGTGCAATGAGGGGCTCAACTAATGATTTGGCAACTCCCACAGAGCAGTCTACTTCTAATTTATCAAACTGGAATAAAATTATTAAAATTTCAAAGTTGTAATAATCATGCTTTACCATGATTCATTGGCATTTCTTCATAATCAATGATCTGATTCTTGTAAAGTGCAAGGAAAGTAAATTTAAAAACACAGTACGTGTTTCAAGTCTATGTTTGTGGCAGTCAGGCACCAAGGCTAACTTCCTCTGTGAGCTGGGGCAATCCATTGGCAGATTAGCACAGCTCATGTATGAATCCATCTCAAGTTCAGCTGTGATGGTAAAATAATGTGGAACTTTAAATTGACATTGATCTGCTTGTTTACCTGGATCTTCAATGTCCAGATTTTTGATCATCCATTGTACAATATCAGAACCTGAAATGAGAAAAATCACAATAATTTGAATTACTGGTATATCAAATGTATTCACTCAAACGCCTTTTTGCATATACATACAAATAAAAGGGAAAACAATGACACTCTTAACCCTACCCACCTCCCCTCATCATCACAGTGCATACCAATTCCTCCCGCCTTGTACCATGTAGGCGGGTAATAGTCCATCCATTACCAAATATTCTTTTCTGACACCCTCTCCAAGCCACCTCTTTTTGGCTGTAATCCATTAATGTAAATGAACAAAGGTAAAGTAGCAAAATGAAGCATCTATTGTGTACAGTACCAACACAATTAGTGGCACAGTCAAAGCACAGACTCTGTAGTTGCACTAGTTTTATTTAATAAGTAATGCCTCACAACTCACATTTCCAGCTGATGTTAGCAGGTCAGAGTGGAGAAAGTCTTAATGTGAAACTGCACAGAAGGCAAGGTGTATGATTTTAAATAAAGCAGATTAATAAAAATTTGAAATCTAATTTGAGTAATAGTTTGGAGATAACTTGACTCTATGTAGAGCAAAACCTTTACTCTATATGGTGCAACCAATGCAACCAAAATAATTTCGTCTCAGAAGAACATAACAGTATCCTCTGCCACTTGGTCATATTCACACCCTACCACAACATGTGACTTTGGCACTTTGGCTAAATATACACTTTCTAAGCTATCATTACTGTCTGTCATACTGACAGGTAAAGCTGTATTGAGGGGACGAGAGCTAGAGAAGGCTGGAGAAAGGTGTGAAATAGAAGCATGAGGCAATTCATGTAGCTGTCCCTTGTGGCTGTCTGTCTGTCCATCAAGCTACCATTTCATCTGTCTGTGTTTTTTCTCTCCATTTCTCTATCACAGCACACCCTTGTTTTTCAGCGCCCCCCAACCAGATGAGATTTTCCATGGATTAACATCATTAATACAACTCCATTTTCACACTATCAAAGTTGACCCACTTTTTAAGATGGAGCCTAAATGAGATGTGTAAGGTAATCTTCTAACAAGGCTCTTCTCTAAATTGATTAATGTCATGCCTATAAATTGGGTTGTGCATGTGTGTGTGTATGTGTGCACACATGGGTGTAAAGATGTGCGCACATCAGAATGTGACAATAATATAAACAGAGTGATGAGCGATAAGATCAACAAATGAATGACCCGAGTGATCCAAGTGATAACAAATGTTGGATAACTGCTGATGCAAATAGTACCAGGACACAGCAGAGGACAACATGAAAAGCTTATAAGTAATTCTTGAAATGTAAGTAAGAAGTAAGAAAGGGATGCACGTGACCATTATAGTGGCTTAATTCAATAACAGTAAAGAAAGAATCCACTTTATTGGTCTATGATAAATTTTTTACATGTTTTTCTCTCTGCATTTGACCCATCGCCCCTTGGGGGGGAGCAGTGAGGCTGGGTGACTCAGCTGGGAATTGATCCCTCTATTCCCGCATCCCAGCCCTCTGCCTTAACCACTGAACCACCAGGCTGCCTGAGCTACCTTTTTTGTTTTGTTTTATATTTGCTTTGTATATAACTTGACTTTCTTGGTGACTTGTGCATGTTTCACAAAAGTTCAAATCCATAATTATACATAATTTTTCTGAGTTCACAGTTGCTGTTAACCTGCAATATACACTTTAAGATTAAAAAATCACAAAAACAAAAACCACATTTTGGTTACAAACACATTACATGGTTACACCAATAGTAATTTGACAGTAAGTGGCAAAGTAAACACAATATATGAATAAATAAATAACTGTATTATGTTAAAAATCGGATGATCTTTGTGAAAGTGCAGTGGAAAAACACAGTGCATCAACTCGGGTTGCATTCTTTGCTGTTGTGTTTACAACTTGGCCAAGTGCTCCAATAAACACAAGTGGCAATATTCACAGAGGGGGAGCTAAAGACGGACTGTGTCCCTCATGCTGCCTTAGAAACTGCCTAGAGAGTGGTGTATAGGGAACATGAAGTCTGAGCATTACCTGCGTGGTGAAATATTTCTATGGTCTTGATCCACTTGAAAACATTGCTTAATAACACTATTCATGCTTGAAACGTATGCTACTTTTGAAAAAACTGCATAGATTTTTATAATAAACTGACTTTAATGCTAGTGATTAGGATGTAGTTTTTAGACATGAAGTTAAACTGTAAGTAGAGTTTTTTGTTTGGTTAAGTACAGCAAAGATCACTTTATTGTTGCAGTAAACAACACATTTACAATGCTTCAATATTCCCAGGTGATGCTGTCGGTGTAGCCACTGGTCGTAAAAATATCTGACAAACAAAGAGATTGTTCAGAGCTTACCGTATGTTGCTTAGCCAGATGTAAAATTATTAATCAATGTTGCCTGCTGGCAAACAAATACACTGTGTAGCAGACTGCATCAAAAAAGAACCTGAAAACGACCAGTGCATCAGCTGTCCTTTTAAGTGCAATAAGCATTTGTTTCCCTGGTGTAACTAAAGGTAAATTTAGCCCTTTAAATTTATCTTTGTGTTTACATGTTGGTGTTCCCTACCAACCTTTTTTGAATCTGCTGTCCATCAAATCCACACTGAAAAAGGACCCTGAACATATCAGTGTTTGTGATGTGCAAGTGGTCCTTTTTTAGCAGTGGGGGTGACCAGTATTAGATCTGACGTTGTTGATTGCCTTAGGCAAAAGTAATTCAAATAGGATGCTTTTGCGCCATTTGCAGGACTAAGCTTAGAGGAAGCTCTATATAGACCTGAGACCTATACTAAAATGTAACACTTTGCAACACTACTTGACCTGTAGTAGTTGGGTGGATGTAAAGCTAACACAGTTTATTTTGCATGGTTCTTTTGTTATCTTTATCTACAGACAAACTGGCAGTGTCGAACTATTCTTAGCCTGTAAATGTAGTGTGTTTGTATTTTGTATCTATTAAACTGCACAGCTTGAAAACCAAATACGAGCTTCTTGACATTGTGGCACAGATGTGAAATGCAAAATGCAAAACTCTCAGATTCTCCAGCACTTAAATAATTTCATTGTTTTGTTTGGCTAAAACAGAGTTGTGGTCAGTTACTTTGTGAGTGGGAGCCATGTGGAGGAGAAGAGAAAAGCACAGAACAGAACTTAACAGAAAGACAAAAAGCCTTACCTGAAAATACACTGGGGATTTTGGTTAGGAAGCTTTTCACCGTTCGAATTGGGATGCCATTTTTCTCATCCTGCATGCGCGCTATTACTTCCTCCATCTAGACAACATAGAGCGAGTGGGAGAGAACCAGGAGGAGACAGAGAAGACAGAGAAAAGTAAGCATTTTCATGAACTAGCTTCAGTAAGTGGATATAAACAGGTTCCTGTGCGGTTTAGTCTTGTCCCCAAGTGATAGGGAGCTAAGAATGTTGGTGACTAACAATCACGGCTGGTAGATTCATGCCTGTCCTTTTACAAAGCTCACTGATTTGTGTTATTTGTTATATAAATCTGCCAGTGAGCTGCACTTATTGAATTCTGAAAGCGCTATTGAATTTTGGAAGTCCAGCAATGACGTTTCTTGTTATTATCAATCACAGTTAATTTGTTGTCACACATATAAACTTTCCAGAGCCTCGAAAATTCACATTATCATTCAGAACTCATTAGAGAAACAAATGTTTTGTGTTCACCCTAGATTAAGTTACACATTTAACAAAAAGCTGATTTGAGAAATAACACAGGCAAATAGGTGCAGACAGGCACACATGCAAACAGAATAACACTACACGTCACTGAGACAGTAATGAACTGGGAGTTGTCTCAAGGGTCTGGCAGGGCAATACAAGGCAGTCACGTTTCCAAGAACACACAGTAGGGAGAAAAACCAAGAGTAGTGCATGGCTCTGATATGTCAGCTGGATGAGATGCCAAGCACTCTCTTCAAACTCAGTTTAACCTTTCTCAGTTTAAAAAATCTACACATAGAAAATATGTACAGAGTTCGGTGGTCTGGCAACACACTAGTAAAACAAACATTCATCCATCTACTTTCTGCTGGACTTGGCCTGTGTCAGCAGCAGGCTGAGGAAAGCTTGTACAGACATCCCTTACCAAGTAACATTTTCCAGGTTTTTCTGGGAGATCCCTTGGCATTTCCATGCCACATGAACTATATGGTCTCTCATTCTAGGAATCTGAGCTCTCTAAGGGTGCATCCTGCCACTATTTCAGTCACTACACAAAGCTCATGACCGCTGTTAAGGCATGAAATGTGGAAAACTTTGGCTCAGCCCCCATCATAGAGGTTCAATACACCACCCACATTACTGCTGAAACATCAGTCATCAATCTCACACTTCATGTTAGCCTCACTTCTGAATAATACCCCAAGACACTTGAGTCAGAAACTCTCGCTGTTAGAGAGAACTGCCCCAGCGGATTTAGAAGATCGTGGTTGGATAAAGGCAAGAGAACTGAATCGCCTGTAAGGACCACCGAAGCAATTCTGAAAACCCCCGAACACACACTGATCCCTCTGGTTAAGTGTTTAAAATCTGTCCCTTAAAACAGAATTAGTGACAAGGGATAACTCTGATGGAAGCCAACACCACCTGGAAGAGTGTTTGACTTCCTGCCAAGAATATGGACACAATTCTCACTTTAGTTATATAAGGACCAGATGGCTTGTAGCAATGACATCAGTGTCCTTTACTCCCACCGCGCTATCTGCGAGTCTCCACAAGGGATGCAGTCTTACAAAAAGCACATGTAGACAGAATAGACAAATTCCACCAAATTCCAGTTGGTCAACTCCTGCACGAACAAATCCGAATCAGCATAGCTGTTCCTCAGGTTTAGTCTGAGTCTAGCGATTAGTCTAGCAAGACATCAAGCAGTCTGGTTTAAGTTTTTTTGGGGTTGCTGAGATAATTTGAGCACACTGTTTGGTCTGCTTTCCATAAAATTCATCACTAAACATTTAGTGTATATGCTCTAATACAAAGGTGCAATTTTCATTGGAATTAAGTAGAACATTTATGGTATAATGAAAGCTTGTTGCTAAGCAAATATTGTAAGCTTATCCCAGTTAGTTATGGGAGCCTAATGGATCATGATTGATCACTATAACTAAAGAGGTCAACAAGACAGACCGGAAAAAATTGGAAGAAAAAGATGCATTAATATCAGAAATTCAAATAATCTGATTATGTCACTCTATTCTGTTAATATATTGTTCCTATATGCTCTTAATAATGCAAAAAACTTTGACTTCTGATTCTATTTTGTTGTTTATGAGTTTGTTAGACTGGATTGCTCCAGAGAAGCATTTGTTTGCATTATTTTTTTTTGTTTGCTCTCAAATATGTTTCTCTAAATTAATCCTCATTATATTCAATGTATCCCTTTTGATAAAAGTGCGGCCTATAAGGCCAACCTTCTCTCTGTGTCTTCGTATATCACACTCTGTTTTTTCACCGTGAGACGTAGAGCAAACAAGGACAGCAGCAACAGTGATCAATACTTCACACACTCTTTCCTATCTCTGCAAACCCTCACCGCCTACACATGGTAAAATGCCACCAGCGTGAATATTCAGGATCTAAAGCTCTTGAAGTAGGGATGCTCTCTGGCTTCATGTTGCGAGGAAGAGAGGAAAGTCGTTTCCCATAAGAGAGCAAGAGTCTCTCTGTCTCCCTGTCTCCTTCTCTGTCCCCCACCCATCCACCCACCCAGAGCTGTCTGACTGCGACTCTGCAGCCTCTTAACAGATAAGAGTGAGTGTTTTGGCTGCACAGAGTGAATCATTGTATAATGATGGCACAGGACTCGGTACATATGAAGTGACTAACAAAAGCTCCGGATATAAGCACATACAGAGCTTCAGCACACAGCTCCAAGCACTTCAAAGACTATCAGTGAGGGCACTCAGGGTGCAATCAGAATGTTCTGAAGCACCATTTGGAGCAAAAAAAAGAACAGGAAAAAAAAAACATTTCAAACTGGGTTTTGTAAATCAATGCTGGCCTCTTAGATTTCTTCTTAGCCATTGTTAAGTGCACCATAAGTCCACTTATTTGACAGGCTGTTTCTAAGAAAAGCAAGATGATAAAAGCATCAGTTATTAGACAGGTTGTTATTGAGCACACAAGGAAAGTGGAGGTTTTTAGGAGATTTTTGCAATTTAATTGTATGTCATTAGATATATTACTTTTGGGGTTGAGGGATGATCGGCACGTTTGTGAATTAACTGAGGCAGATGGGTGCACAAAGTGAAAGTGGCATATGGATCAAAATTGCAGTAAAAACTGGACATTTAACACTGGTCCTTTAAAGTAAGCTAATACATGCAACATTCTTTTGTTGATTTTGTTAAATATTTCCTTCCTTTGATAAACTAAGCTGTGTTTCTAGTGCAGACATAGATTTAAGCAATAGAAAAAAAAGACTGCCTTCATCAGAACACCATTACTTACATGAGCTTTAAGCCATGTCAGATATAGCAGTGTTTGCAGTTGTAGACTAAATGACCTTTGAAAGATGCATTTTTAATACATGTACTTGTAATATATGTACTTATCCTCTTGGCATGCCGTACAAATTACACTGAAAACAAAAACAGTTACTTAAGAAATCATAGGTATTTTCTTTAGCACATATCAAATTAAATTTAAAATTTTATCCAAAGCGACATACAGGGAGCTAGCGCTTGGTGTCTGGCTCAGGGACACACCCGGTAGGGGACGGACTAGGAGTCCGACGGGTATTCGAATCTGTGACCTTGTTCATCAGTCTGACGCTTAACCCAGGCCAGCTACCAGGCCGCTCTTTGTGTCTCGTCATTAAATTGGAAACGTATGTAGACTTGGTTCCAGTTTCTCTCTGTCTGAACAGATGTAAACACCTCACTGACAGTGCTGCTGAGGAAATTAAATGCTTTCCTATTCTCCTTCTTTTCCACCTTTAGCTGTTTCCTCTCCCTCGGCAACACTGCCTGCAATGAAATGGCTGAATGTTACTGCATCAGATGTGCAGGGAGAATGGTATTACCTTGATAGTGTTATCTGAGGACAAGTTTGTCTATATGAGGGGAAGAGCTATTTCTCCCAACTCTGCATCACACAAATACACACTTACACACTGAGGAGCACATGGATCTGCACGCGCACACACAGGTAGCACAGATATTCCCGTTATTACTTGACAGATAAAATTACAAAATACACAGCAATTATAAGTCACACTGTAAGCAGAGTATATGCACTCTGCCAGAGCTGCACACCACATTCCACACACATATTATCAAAGCTTATGAACCCAGAAGGTGGGGATTATTCTATTTTAAAAAGCACAACATCAAAATAGGTGAGCAACCCGGCTCAAATCTGGCCGCCTGAGGCAATGTGAGAGCAGTCTGAATAGAACTTGTGGCTATATAGCATGACAGCTCTACTAGATAAAAGCGTCTTTGTGGTTGGTTGATCTCATTTCCTCTAGAACAGCAGTACTTAGCTCTAATAATGAGGTAGAACCTGTGGTGAGGGCAGAGCAATAATAATTCACATTTTGTTTGCCCTTATAAACCAACAGTGGTTTTAAAATACATACAACATGCATATTAGCCAGAGTCAGTCATTTTTAATGGAACATAATAAGCACTTGAGGATCTACAGTATGTAGATACGATAAAGCATAGTGAAATGTTCCTACAAATGAATCACACATCTCCTGTAGGCTGGTGCATTTTCATATGGAGCAAATTCAAACACAAAATGTCCTTCATGCCATACTTTGGGGAAAAGGCCTAAGACACATTATAGACAAGACATATTGTGAATTTCTCAAAGAATTACGCTCAGTGCTGTATTTTGATAGAAACATATTATGAGCTATATTATTTTGCTTGGTGTTAATCTCTTTGATAGAAAAGGTCCCCTGCCTCCCTAGCCTTTGTCTTCCATATCTGTCTACAAAGGTGACATATTCAAATGATGCTGTTCCAGTTCAGCAGTGACCTAGATTTTGGTAAAGAGAAGAAATCTCAGTACTTAACTCATACACATTTTTCAAACAGCTTTAATTAGACACTTCTTATGTAAGTTCTCTGAAGACAGACGGGTTGTAATCCATGTCTGAGGGGCTTTCTTTTGCTACTGATCAGGATGCAGTAAACATACATAAACAAGTGAATGATAACTTTGCCTATGCCACACTCAGAAATATAGAGATGAATAGCTTATTGGCTTCTAGAAGAAATACTGACCAAAGACTTTTCACATAATGGCTCTTGGTGGACGAGTACACTTTGAAACTCAGCTGGGAATCGAACCCTGGGCTCCTGCTTCCCAGCCCTCTGCCTTAACCACTCTGCTACCAGGCCCACAGTGAAAACCCTCAAACACAGTGCAGTGAAAACCCTCAAATTTATTAGTGAAATATTAGATATATTTAGAGAAATAGAAACATAAATTAAATAGTTTGAATGACCCAAAGTGTAATTAGTCAAATGACTGAAGTAGAACATTGATAAGTAATAAGTAGAACTATCAAATCTAATAGAATTGGGACCACCGCACAGCATATCCTTACTACAGACTCTGTTTACTCCAGGGATAAGCAGATCGCCCAAGACATACGGACATACACGCTAAAATCTGGAGAAGAACACACTGTGGATACAGATGTGGGGGACAAAAGAGGAAAGAGAGAGACGACCAGACATGGAGGCCTTAAAGATTAAAAAAAATTCCTCCGTATTTCTGAGTCGGTGATCAAATTAAATAGAAAAGCTATTCGACATTGCCAGGATAATAACATCTAGCTTGTTCAAAAAAAACAGATAATGCACCTCTACAAACAACAACATTTTTGTGTGTGACAGAAATAAAAGAAAAAACCATGAACATCTTACCTCAACTAACTGGCTGCACTAATGAAATCTTATTACGTTCGTGCCAGATACATACAAACTCTTATGTACATGAGGCTGCAACTGTGCAGCACTAGGCCACTTGTGCATTCAAAATAAAATGACCCTGCAGCTAGGTGGGGAAAGTTATTGAGCTCACGCTAACAAGGTTGTTGAATAAATGTCATGAATCTTAAGTGTTTCTGAGGTTACCATATTTCCAAGTTACCACAGCAACACACTCTGCAACCACTATCGCAAGGACATCTTTGACAGCTCGCCATCGCTCATTCACAAGGAAAAAAGAAAGTTGGAGGGGGTATGGGGCATTTTACACCCTTTGTTCATTGTGCTATATTATTGTAATATATTTTTTAATTCTAATTCCACCATCCTTATTTTAGTTCGTTTTTTTTGTTTTGTTTTTTTAACCCATAATTTGTAATGTACCTTCATAACGATTAACACTATGGATGTTATTGTATTTGCAATTATTGCAGTTTGTATCTTTGTGTTAAGATAATATTAGGTCCTCCTTGTGATTGTTGTTGGAGACCAACATTGAGTGAAGATGTATCAGTTTTTTGTTCCATATAATTATACCAAGGTAAACCATTCAAACATAAAGAATGCAACTTACATTATTATTTATTGTTTTCATTGTTGATTTTTTAAAATATCTTATTGATTCCACAGGGACATTGTTGCTGTTGCTGCCATTCAAGGACTAATGGATCAATCCATTGCTTACTTTCACACAGACCAAAATAGAAAAAAAAGCACAATTTTTACACAGTATTTTTTCTGTGAACAATAAAACAAAGCAAAGTATAAACATAAACGTAAAAAAGCTTTCTCAACTTAATTGACTTATCACTATTAATCAACTACAGCCCAGACTGATTAGAGTAAGTTAATCATCAAGTATTCAGGGTTATATACTGGAGAAAGGTCTAATATGTAGTGAGTGAAAAGACAA
>JAUMHF010000007.1:12820228-12837119 GCA_032359275.1 Microctenopoma steveboyesi | reverse complement strand
ATTAGAGTAAGTTAATCATCAAGTATTCAGGGTTATATACTGGAGAAAGGTCTAATATGTAGTGAGTGAAAAGACAAAAACATTCCCTTAGCCTTGGCAACAGATGGCCCTGTTTCGCCTTGCTAACATTTAATCTTACATTAACCATCCTGATTTATAATCCACCCTGTTTTAAATGACTTTTCTGCTCTAGTCCTCTGTTTCCTCCTTTATACTTTTTTCACTTGTGCAGCATTTTCATTGTGTCTCTGTTTTGTTTTGTTTTTTTACTATTCGTGCAACCCTTTAATTCTCATAGGTACGCTAACTGAGGATCTGAGATAGAGAATGGGCAACAGTCTGTTTCACAGCAGGCCAGGATAATAGAATATGAGTAACAGATGCCAGGTGATAATATCGCCTGGAGTGAAGGCAATTACTCTATCGGAATTGAAGGTTTACTTCTGGATACAGTGAAGCAGTGTCTGCTAACCAGTGACTAGCCATTTCACCACATCTGCAGTGTTGCGCTTGATAAGCCTTGCTCTCAGTTGTATTCAGACAGTGTTTTCTGTGTACACAACCAGGCTGCAATAAGCAATCCGTTAAATATGAGCATCTGTTTCTTAGAATTGCTGTTCACTGTCTCAAGTTAAAATGGTTTCTCACTCTGAAAATGTGTCCGCTCTGTTTTGTTGGTTCTTCACTATATGTCATTTGTAATAACATCCCATCCTAAAGGTTCTGTATGAAGAGATCTGACGCGGTAGTATGCTTCATTGCAATTTGTGATGCACATCTTTATCTCCGATCCCAGAAAACTGCAAAGATCTATGAATTATTCGTTCTTCCCGCCTCCTCGCCCGCCTCACACCGAATATCATTAACGTGTTTCGTAATCTAGCAGTTGGTACTGTACTGATTTGTCCATTATTTCCAAAATTGTGAAGTGTGAGGAAATATTTGATTATCCCACTCCTGCCTGAAGCAGCAGCAGCATTATTATTATCACAAGCAAGTTATGATAGACAGCAAAGGACAGATGTTTTGTTTTATTTGTTGTCAACCGTGATGCCTCCTCAGCTTTGAAATGCTCCCAAGGTGTGACTGAGAGCCTTTTAATGGCTTAATCTGATTTAGTGTAATTCACTAATGGATGAAAGTGAGACTGATGTTTACAGGCAAACAAGTAGATCTTTGATTGCCCTTGTGGCATTACTGACTTGAGGTCACCGGAGTGACATGTTGTGTTTCTTTCTGTGTACCTAAATATAGCATCCCTTTGTTCAGAACACTATTCATTTGTAAGCCAGCGTTTGTGTGAAATGATACTAATGTGAAGAATACATTGAATGACTGAGTGATTTGAACTAAATCCAATCAGCTTGGATCATTTGAGATTGTGCCATGCTTTTAAACATGCCCAGTGGAGTTTTCTTCTAAACACACAAGTTATCTACCTCGAGGAGTTACAGATGTCTTGAACGCCAGTATTTCCTTCTGCATAGAACATTTGCGATGCAGATTTCTTTCTCGTGTCAAATGTTTCGAATGTATATATCCATTTACTTTCCTGCCTTTATATTGCAGTATATGTTTGCATGTTACAGCCATCTGTAAGTTGTAATTGTGAAACCAGTGGCAGGACTATGCACCATATCACCTGCATGTGTGCATGAATGATAAATAAAACACTGAAAAATTGCTTCATAATGATTGGAAGTCCCATAATTTAATTGAGCCTAAATTAATTTCGACCACTTTAGCCTTATTAACTTCATTAAGCATCTGTGAATGACTTTAATGGGCTAACGTTGTATTTTCTAGGCCGTCCTTTTTCCATTCTAAACTGATCTTTCCAGGCAACATAAGTATTTTATCATAACAAAACACGTTATTTATTTACACATCAACTGTCATCAAATGCTTTTTAAAATATACTACTTAGTTGGTAGTGCGTTGTTTTCTCTGCCTTTTTGCTGCTGGAAGACAAGTAATCAAAACATCGGTACATCATTCCTGTGCACGACAGCATGAGCTGCATTGTTGTTATTATTATTAATATTATTATTACAGATGTTATTATCATGGTTATCAACACATTCTTGCCTCCCTAACATCCTTCTTCCTGTATTTTGATCAACTTTAACAGCATTTTAGAACACACAGCCTCCCTTCTCCTCTCATCCCCAGAGGATCATGTCACTGTTGTAAGGCTGCGGAAGGATGTTCAGTATTTCCCCTGACTCCTCAGCTACTCTTTCCCCAAGGAACAGCCCTCTACCAGAGAGAAAGAGGCAAGCATTGAATCATGGATAAGTCAGCCAGCTATGTCTGCTCCCTGATAATAAAAAAAACAACACTGGCATTTATCCTCATTTGACATTGCTATGGTTGATGCAGTTCTTGTTCCAGATTTGCCAGCCAGTCAGCGTCTGCCATCTAACGTGTTATGCAACCACAGCACATTTTAGAGTATCGTACAATAGTGGAAGGACTGTAAGCTAGCTGCATATACCAATGCAAGTCAAAACAGACTTACACAATGCAACATAACATTTGACTTAGCATTATCTTATTCTGATGAAAAGCAAACAGAAATTCCTGTTAGCTTCTTTTTTGTTGATATAATAAATAGAATGAAGATGCACATTAGTGCTGTTTTGCATATGTTTCTCAATCCTCTGTGATCTACAGTGATCCATTTTATTCGTTTTTCTACAATGTGCCACAGACTGCAGTTCCAATTTGAACTCTGCTTTGTGTGGTGGCACTAAAATAAAGTGACCATTTATTTACAATAAACTTTCACTTGCCAGTATTATTTTCAAAATGTTATTAACCACAGATCAGAAGCCTACACGTATCCCCAGTTAAAGTATAGAAATGTTTATGCACCTGTAGCATGGCAACAGATCGTAATAATTAATAGAGATAGATAGATAGAACTTTATTAATTTCTTGGGAAGGCTCCTCTGAGAAATTCAGTCCATGTACATTTGTTGAGTGGACTAGTGTTGCTCTCTGACCAGTTAATCTAAAAATGTGCTTACACATGCACCATAGCAATATTTTTCTAATAATATGCCAGTGTCAGGTTTAGTGTTCAATTTACTGTCTGCATGTAAGAAATGACAGTGATTTATTTTATCATCCTATGGCCACTCTCCTTTGTAACATTACTTAATCTTGTCTAAATGTGTATTCAGATTCACATTTCCTGTTTGGCTCATTAGTTACCACTCCAGAACTCTGAGATAGTTTCCATTCATCTTTCAGTTCAAATAGTATCACATGATTTACTGCACCCACAAAGTTCAACACATTTGGACAGTCAGTGCACCTTTTCACACTGTATACACAGTAAGCAGGCGTACACAAAAGCCGATGATGTATAATATAAGTGAGCAGCAGCAACAGTAGTACTTCTAGCTGTTCACATATAATAGTCTTGAGGGTATTTGCCATTTTTGCAGATGATCCTCAGTTATTTCTCTTTACCTTTAGCTGACTCTGCTTTCTAGACACAGATTTTTTGTCTATTTCTACATCTACTATGATCTGGTGTTCCTGGCTGGTGATGGGATAGTGTTCCCAGGGCAAGGCCTCTCTCTCTCTCGCACTCTGTCTCACTCTCATCTTCTCGGTGGGCGGGCAGTGGGCGCGATGAGTAAGCCAAGGTTGGCCATGTGCTAGAACATAATCCACTGAAAGCCAATATCCCTTCTGCCCACCTACCATGTTTTCATCACTCAAACGGCATGCTATGATAAATTAGTAGAAAAAGATGAGAGGAAGCTTTATTGTGCAAAAGTTTTAGTGACGTTGGACAGTTTAGCTAGTTGCTTGTTGGATACTGATGCACACATATAAACATCAGCTACATTGAATTAAAAATCAACAACACACTCAGGTCTTAGCAGTTATGCATTATTAGCATTCAGAAGTTGTTGATACTACTGGGATTTGTACTTAAGAGCACTTAATAATCATGCTATTATTTTTGGTTGATAAACAGTGCAGTCTGGCCGATGGGAATACCGTGGTGTTAAATTAAATCACCTCTATAGTTAATCCTTCATCAAAGAAGGTCTGCGAGCGCTGCCCACACTGTCTTGCATTACACTTGAGGAGGCTTATCACTGGACACCAGATAGCATGTTGACTTAAGCCAAACAGAGAAATGAGGAGGAAGAGGGAAAAGATGGGAAAACAGAGGGAAAAACAAGGAGGGGAGCTGTGTATGGAAACAGAGGCATTGGGAATAGAAAAGAAGGGAGGATGTGATCTATTTTTAGGTCCAGATAACCTGGACCCAGCGCACTCCTCTCCTCCTCTTCACTCCATCCCCTCTTTTCCCACATTCCTCCTTGGCACGTGCAACAGACACTCGGGATGGTTCAGTGTGCAACGAATACCAATAAGAGAGAAGCAGCTGGATACTGGCAGGCTGACATTCTTCTGCCTTCACCTGTCTGCAGAACAGAGATGAGACAAGGACAGACAACGCACACATGCACTCCTCAGGACAGACAATAAAGCGATAAGGACAGAGACTTTGATGCAAGTGACACTTGAACTTCGGAGCAATGAAGATGATGGATGATAGTCATCATTGAACCTTTCAAAACAGCAGTCATCCGTGAAGTGATCAGCAGGTAAAAACCGTTAATATAGTGATGCTTCACATAGACTGATGCATGGAAGACAGATTCATGGCATTAAAACGTGTTAGAGATACAGTGATGATGTACTCAATGTTGCAAATGAGACTACTGGGCAAAATAAATGAATTAGTTCAAGCTGAACGGCTTCATTAATAGCTGGAATTGTCAAATGGACCTTCAGCCTCCCCCTAACATATCCTGTCTCACCAACACCAGTTTTTTTCATTACCATACAAGGCTTTACTGAGAATACAGGCAGGAGAAGCTAATATCAACAAATCAAATCAGTCCATTGCAAGGAACAGAGACCCTTCCCACCATGTTCTAATGCATTGTTAAACCTCACCTTATCTTTTTTTCACTCCGCTCAGCCCTAGATAACATATTTTATCATTTGTCCAGCAAAGGCAGCAAGTACGAAGGAGCAACACTGCCAGTACACATCCCAGAGATATATGGTGGGGCTTTATTGGGAGATGAGAAACACTGTTAACAATGTCGACTCAATGATTTATAGGCTGAGCAGAGAAGAGATAGACAATCTGAATACAGTAGGTTCTAAATATGAGTGGTGGAGTATGTAATTTCATCCTTCAATAACCACAAACAGTAAAAAAGAGCAAATGTGCTACTTGAGAAAAAGTACATTAGTGTTAGCAGCTAAATGTATTCAACAAGCAACTTAACACCGACTGAAAAGCCTGTTTCTGCTGAACTGTGGTTTCAATCCTCACCTTGCTGCATAGATATACAAGTGTAACCCAAAGAGTGATAACGCTGACGGGTGTTAAAGATGCAACGGGCGTTTTTAGCAAGAGAGGGCACTGAGGCATTGCTTTTGGCCTGATGTCTGGTTACTCTTTAAATTTTGAAACTACCTGTACAGCGATGTAACCATTAGAAAAAAGGCCACAAGTGTTGGGATATATTTTAAGTTTTAGTTACCCATTTGATCCTATGTCTGTGCACTAATAGTGAATGATATTCAATCTATTGGAATTTTAAGACATTTCTCACTGAAAATCTCTACCATGTAACATTTTCTGTCTAATAATATTAATTGTACTTGTATGTTCTATATGTTATAGCCTTCGTGGCCTGAACAGCACACCTTGAAGACTGTTTTTGTTTGCTCATTCGTGGACTAACATAGATATACAGAAACGCACATGCACGCTTGTGTTATGTCATTTGGCGGAGCTAAGAGCTCATGCTGGACACGTTGTTTAAGTGTTAAGAGAAGAGAGGAGATAATCGCATTTGACAGACTGCTGATGTGGTTGTCATGGGGATGCCAACAGAACAGCCACCAGCCACCACAGCCGAAACAAACCAGAGGACAGGAGAAAGCACATCCGTTCTAGACAGCATTGTCCACAGGAATGTGGACAAGCAAAAATTACGTTTATCCTGTAATTTCAAGAAAATACTACTACTAATATTATTTTATTTAGATATACATACAACTCTAACCTCTTAGCCATGTAACAGTTGTTACAATAACTTCGAATGTGCCTTCATTATTCGGGTTGTATGGTGAAGTTTTAGAAATGTGGAACAAGCACACCTACATTCATATGTATATCTACACAAGGTATGTAAAAACCCACAACACAGCTTTATGCATTGTTTTTATGGGTGTATATCAGTATTTTACCACCTTTTAACAGTAATAAGAGAGAAAGGGGCGGCAGGAGACTGAGTCAAGATGGCGTCTGAGGTTCATAGTCTAGGCTGCGGTGCGGAAGGCTCTGCTCAGTAAGCTAAACTAATGGTGTGAAGCTGTGAGCTTCAGTAGGCAGCAGGTTAACGCTGCTCAGTTCGCTACACCCTGCAAGCTGACAGTGTGTGCATCTGTCAGCAACAGTTTGAGTGGAGAAGTGCACTATTTTAGACAAAGGTGCGTGTCTTTCTGTTTGTGAAATGACAATATACATCTTAATCATATGAAAATGTACCCTTAGGAACAACTGTTGTTTGACTTTTATTATTTAGCTGGTATTGGATTTGCGTGATGGCACTCAGTCATGGCAGGCTAATCACTGAGACATGATTGCTTCTGGGAGGATGACTCTTCATTGTTCAGAGAGGCACCAAGCTGCAGGGGGACAATCAGGCCAACACTCTCTGTTACAGTTCCAGTCAATTTGGATGGAAAATGCCACATCCAATGGTTGTTTGTTTAGAGAGAGTTCCCAATAAAGCTATGAGTCACAAGTGAATCATTTCACACAGGAGGAGAGATGACGGTGCTCGAGCAGGGTCTAAATACATTCCTCTGTCTTTCAGTGAGGATAAAAGCTTACTGAAGTAGCATAGGCTCCGACTAGGGCTGTGATGACTTCAAAGAGAAGCGAGGGATGTGAGAGGAGGGGACAGGGAGACAGAGGTAGATGGATGCTTCACTGGTGAGGAACCAAACGCTGGGGGAAGGGAGGAGGGGAGAGTCAAAGCGAGTGCACGTGTGTCAGGGTGAGTGCAAGAGAGACAAAGGCAGAAAGTTAGTGTGATATTGCCAGTACAGGAGAAACATCAAAGACCTGGATCTGAACAAAAGAGGACACGGGAGAGTGAGGGGGGAGAGGGAAATAAAAGAGAAAGAAAGAGACAGGGCAAAGTGTGAACACCAGAGCGAGAGGCAGACCGCGAGGGAAACTGGGATGAAAAAGTCTTGGGACTGAAAAATGTTTTCACATGTCTAGACAGAGGGCGAGAGGCAGAGACAGACAGAAGGGGGAGAAAAAAGTGAAAGGATGTTTTGCAGAAAGACTACATTCTGGCTTCAACCTGCCAAAATACAGAGAAAGGAGGTAATGCATGAAATACTCCACAGTGGAGATAACAGGGATCTTATTTCTGTTTACTTTTTGAAGATGCTTGACGTGCAAATATGATTTTAGCTCTGGCAATGATTTGAGGCCGCTATGAAATATATATTGGTTGTTTTGAAGAATGGCATTCCTCAAATTATTTTATCTTTATTTTGGCACACATGCTTAAATGGATGTAGTCAAAGATTCGAGAAGCGAATTTAGCTTTTAATGCAAAATTAGAGTATCGTAGTTCACAACCAAATTTGCAACTAAGACACCAGTATGTTAAGATGTAAAGATGATTACAGTGCCTCTATCCTGTCTTACACCACAACAGACAAGAAAGAACATGCTGTGGTGCAGTATATCACAAACACCTAAAGACAGCCTGTAATAAAAATGTCATTAAGAAGTTTGTAAGGGGTACAACTGCAAAATGTGGTACACAAAGAATACAACATTTCTATAATTAAAAGAAACTGAACCTCTAGGACATGAAGACATAAAGACAAGCAAACAAGTGGGAATGTATTAAATGGGTTGTGTGTGGGAAGGAACAAAGCAGCACCAGCAACAACTTATGAGTGTAGAAAAGAGGAGACTGCATGAACACACTTGAGATGTAGTGCAGGTAGAGACAAAAGGTTAGGGGGGGTGGATGGAGATAGAGTATTATCAAGGTGAGAATAAGGGCACAGATATCTTGGCAGAGTTGTACACACAAACACACACACTCAGTGTGGTGAAAAACAGCAAAGAATTCAGGTAAAGCCGTCACAATACATTTTACCCCTCTTATTTTGTCTTTAGTCCTGACTATGTCCTCATTAAGGCCGTCACTCTGGAGATGCCAGATTCATTCACAATTCTGGCTGGGATTCTCCTGTAATCTTTCGTTAAATGTTGAGCTGGATTTAAATGACCAGACAGAAATGAGATCTGAGTCAGCCTCTATCTTAATGCTCAGGCTTCCTTGAACCCTTATATAACCCTAACAGACAGGACTAAAGACTCCAGCAGACGCATACAGGGGGAAGGCTTAGAGCGAAAACAGGCCTAAATATCTTTTCACTGTCTTCAAGGAGCTGCCCAAACCATCACCCAGTGACGTTTAGTGTAAAATCATTTCAAGCAACAGCCTTTTTGATTTTATGTACAAAGATAATGTTAACTAAAATTACAGTTTTGTCTTTTGAGATTGTGGTCATTAACATTTAAAATGTAGTAACAATATAAATTCATACAAATATATGTGGCTGATGCATCATTTAGTTCGGGAAATATACGCATTTGCTTTCATGCCAAGACTTAGATGAAAACATTGACATCACTTTTACATCTGTCTGTTTAATATGAAGCCAGAGTTCAGAGACTTTTTAACTTGGACTGAAAGCAGGGAGAAAGCCAGCCTCATGCAGTACAAAGGTAACAAAATCTACCTACCAGCACCTTTGAAGCTTGATTAGAACCCCATCTCTAATTCCCTCAATCGTATGTTACAGTACATATTAATTAGTGAGCTTTAGAGGCGATGATTGGTAGATTTTATTATCTTGTAACATAGAGGTGTAGTTTCTTGCACTGATTACTTATATCGTCTTATATTATATATTGCCAGCCATCTCTCGGGTCCTGATTCATTTGGAACATACAGAACAGAAAGGCGTATTGTATTCTTGTCTTTGACTCTTCTGTCATAAAGAAAAGGAATCGACATATCTCCCAAAGTGTAGAACCACTCTTTATATCAAAATAGCTGAACTTTGACAATGATTGCAATTCAACATGCATGTTTTGTACATATGTATACTGTGAGTGTCAATTTAATGATGAGATACCAGAACTACAGTGCCATCAAACATAACGCGTGTCAGCGCTGTCAGGCCTCTAATTGGTGTTTAAGTATTGACGTCAGCAAATACAAGCAAAATGGATTAGAACAAAGCCATAAATGCCCATTTTCCAAACTGTCTGCCAAACACCCACACTTTCCCTCAACATTTCGTACAGAAAAGAACATGCATGTTTTCATACACGAGAGCAGAAATTGCCTGGCTGGCACGCTGACATACAAAGAGCCACACAAAAATGTCTCTCTGATCTGGCAATTATAGATCATCCCACCTCACCCCATCTTCCCGTCTTTCTCTCGGTCTTACTGATCTTCTGATTGCAGATTGAGGGAGACAGGCAGAACAAGAACCCTTCAATGTGGCTCTTAAGAGAGAAATGTGAATATGTTCTCTCTGCTTTATGACTCATAAACAAGGTAGGATGGTTGGGAAATTGTACTGATACCAGGGTAGACTAGTATAGGGTAGATTTAACAAATGCAGATTAGGCCTACATTAGAAAAATGCTCTTCAGTGAAGAGATCTCTGCTGAATTTTGTCGTGGTCTCAATGAAGATGCTGCGTATTAGTAATGACTGCAGTTCTGCACCATCTACCAATACTGTATTACTGTTGGGTTACAGTCACGCAGAGGAGAGGGAAAGTCTTGTTCCTGCAAAATGATCTCTTGTACACAACCATTTAATCAGTTGACAAATCAATATCACGCACTAATACCTTTGCCCTGTTTGTTATTTCTGTTTGTTCATTACTTCATTACTGAGTCAAATCTCACTGCAACATCAAGTGTGAAGGACAGAGTTCCAAAGATGAAAACACACAAAGAATACTAACTAAAAATATATTAAACTGTAAAAAATCTCAAATTGTCTTCACTTTACTAGGGACCATTGTTATTCTCAGAGGGTAGTTCCTATTAAACTCTGTAATGTAGAAGCTATTTCTGACTGAGAGCATAAAAGATAATGTTTATGTAACAAACTATATGTAATCCAAATGAAAACTATGCCTATACAAACTATACAAAATGAGTTGCATTATTACACTAAATGGTGACAGTTGCTACAAACTACCAGAAAAAACTATACATTTTAGTTTGTTAGTTATATGTGTGTTATGTTATATAGTTGTATGTTCGTTTTGGATCTACAATGAAACATACAAGTGATAATAATTATAGTTGGATGTCTATTCTTTTTCTGATATTGGCTATGTGTCAGATGAAAACATCAACATACACTCTTCAGAGATGCACAGTATTGACATTTGTGTAATGCAGAAGAATGTAAAACATTATTCTCCCATATCGATAAAGATATTAGAACAGCGTGACAGAATGTTGTATGTGCTCAATGGGAAAACCACAGCAGAAAAAACAGCAAACACACAGTATAGGATTAATGGCCTTATATGGAAATAGAGCCAAACAGGCTGCTTGAAGAACAATTACTGGATATTTGTCAGCAGCAAAGATGTAAATAAGATTGGGCTGGCTCCAGCTATTTATTTACTGTGTATACACTCTCAAAATTTTATTTATTTAAAATGTAATTGTATTTTTAAAGCATTTCACGTCAAAGACTTACAGGCCGCTAGCGCTCAAGGACACACCTAGTGGGGGATAGACTACCTCTGACCTGCTGCATCCAGGTCTGACGCTTAACCCTTTGAGCATTTGGTGGGAGAAATTAAAAATTTCAATCAAGAAAAACGTCACTGTTTCATATCTAGCAATGGACAACACCCACAACACTGACGTCCTTAGAGGGATATGGGTCAGAGATGTCAGGGTGAGGTGTCTATTAAAAGGCACATTTTCATTTGGGAACCTGCACCTGTGTCTGCGTCTCTGTCTCTGTTTCTTTACTGACTAAATATACGAGACTAGTGAGCCAGTGTCGTTTTTTTTCTTTCTGTGGATGAAGTGAACATGGACAACGCATCAATATTCAGTACGTCTATATAGTATGTATTTATACTAACTGTTAAATCAGATCATTTTGACGTATATTCGTTTTCGTTTCTTTCTCTCATCGCTCAGTCGTGTCTGCACGCATTACAAAGACAGAAACACAATCACACATAAAACACTGACTGATAAGAGAAGATGTTCTCCTCTCATGCAGAGTGACTACGAACTTCACCAGAACTGTTTCAGGCTTCCATAAAAAATTCAGAACTCTCTTTTAGCAACATTCGCCCTACATACAGCATACACACACATGCATCACAGCATCATTCTTGGTGCATAAAAAAAACACACGTCTGGTATCATACACTCTGGTACACTTGATGAAATAAGCCTGACATGGTTCATGTGTGAGCACTGAGACATCACAAAGCCTTTTTTATGCTTATTCATTAATTCAGTCTATCCACTGAACATTTTATTGGCATTTCTTGATGAACTGGATGAGTCCTGACATTATGTGTTAGCATCTTCCTTCTATTCACATTAACCATTCATGCATCCATCCATTAGCTGTACCTCTTTATCCTTTAAAGTGTTACAACGGTGCTTGAGCCGATCCGGACTGCCACTGGTGCCAAAGGTGGGCCACACTGTTGACATGTCTCTGGGTTCATTAGGTAAATGATGACATTTTCAGGGTCACAATTGACTGTGTCAGTAAGACTAGCTGTGTGTTTGTACTGTATGTGAGTTTCTGTGCACGTAACTGTATGAATGTTGTGCATTTACCTGTGAGTTTATACTTCATTTTTAATCTCTCTGTGCACCTATGTGCATTCAAGTAAGGAAAACGGACTCCTCTGCATACATCTCCACAGCAGGTCCTCAGCTCAACCACCCATTTCTTTAGGTATTAATGACTGGACTGGAGCCGTGGATGGATCAACGAGATTGAGAGCAAAAGGATATATTTATGCTCCCAATAGAAAGACTATCCAACCACTATATGCTGCCCTCAGCTCCTTATGCTGATAATATATAATCCTTATGCTTTTACATACTACTAACAGATTAACCCTTGCCTGGATGTGCTTTCCGCTGTGTATTTATGATATTGATGTACAAGAGATCATAGCAGCAAAAAAGGACATAAAAGCATGCTTTTCTCTCTCAGCTCATTTTAGTGTTGCAGACTAAACACGAGTTGCATTTGGGGAACCTGTTCATCCCGGTAAAAACCAACACGTATATGAACACTGCTTCTCCTGTTTGAGTTAAACCCACTCCAGAAATACAATTTCATCCTTGTTGCCTTAACCGTGTGCTTTCATATTGCAGTGAATCTAGGTCAGTCGGTGCACATCGCCAAGCTGTGTGTGATGTCTGGAGGAAAGTGAAGAAATCATACTTTGGACTTTTAATTTTAAATAAGAATCTACATTTACTAGAGTGAAGGTAAAAACTGTAAAATACACACAAGGCTCTTCTTCAATTTCATACGTTGTTCTGTAGGTTCATCGAGTTGGAAAATACAGGAACAATAACAGGAGTAAGAGCCATCATGTGCAGTAGCAAGAAAGACCTCAGGTCAATATTTGATGCTCTTATACAGGATGCAACTAGTTTTCATGCCTTAGCATATTTGATACTGCTTCATATATGATTAAATAAAAGACATGGTTTCCTCGGCTGTCTCCATCAATAAAACTTATAAGGAACGACAAAAACAATCACATACATCCATGTCCGTTGTCCTCAATATCTGGCCTACTTTATGAACAATATTGTTTACAAAGCTTGTCGTCTTGTGATGGGAAGATCGGGAAAATGGTTACTTAGAAAATAGCAAGCACTTCTTTTTTCAGCAATCACAGCGACACTTCCAGCAAATCTTGTCCCACACTGGCAGTAATATTACCTTACACACTGCGTGCTATAAAAGACCATCAATCTATGATATCATGCTAAGCGTATCCTCTTCCTGGTGTGCAGAAGCTGTCGCAGATGGAATAGGAGCATTCGCTGAGGGGTGAAGAGAATGAAATGAAGAAATTCACCCAATGCTCGAGTCGTCCACAAGTAAGATGAGAAAATGATCGCTTCATCGGCACACGTGAGAGTGAAGCAAAGCATTACAGTTCCTATCTGGCAACGTTACCTTCATGTTCATATGGCTGCTGGTGTGATCCTTTTTGATATTTAATAGATTTGCAGGACAATTTAAGCTCAAATCACACTTTATTAAGGAATAATAAAACCTGGGTTAAGTGAATTAGGCACAAGTGGCCAGGAAATCATACTGAAACAGACCAGAATAAAACTATTATACAAAGACAGGGTCGCCAGGGAGCGGAAACCCCTCCTGATGGCACCAGAAGCAATTTTCATATTTGTATGTTAATCTTAAATGTATCTGTTTTGGTCCAGGGAGAAGAAAAGATAACCAAACCAAATCAGTGGACATTCCCTCATACATCTGTAATTCACTCAACAGGTGTTAAAGAAGAGAAACTATGATTGAACCTCAAGTATCAGAGTAAACAAATGTAATGTAGATTTTCCCTGCAGATATTAATTAATTATTTCATGAATCCATTTGATGTTCGGAGCAGTACTGGATTAAGGTGCCTCAGCAGTGGGACATTTCACTCCCCTCCCTTTGTCTAATTCTCTAATGTAGTAACAGATTTAATGGTAAAGATGTACACCACCTCCAGGGTAATGAGCAAAGCTGTAAAAGGCTTTGGTTCCATTATGGTAACATTACTGTCTGTTTTTAAATGTCCAGTATATTATTAGTAATAGCTGATGGTTTTACTGGAAAACGCCTGCACGCATGTCAGTTTGTCTCACAGTTTGTGTGTGTGAGAGTGTGTTCGATCATGTTTATGTGCTGAGTCTACACTGCATGTCACACATGTTTTGACAGAGAAAATGCATGTTCTCTTCACTCTGTCATCAAACTGATGTAGCATTAGGAGCCTAAATAAACCATAGCACAAGAACACTGTCTTGCCATTAGGATTAGCAATTTGCATGGCACAGCTCATCGTCAAGTAAATTGATGCAAGAGAAACGCACACGCTCACAAATCCACACATACACGTGCAGACTATAAATAGCCGCTGCTTTACCTTTCGATACACTATCATGTTGGGGGACTCATCCGCTACCCCGTTGGTCCCCTGTCCGCTGCTGTTGGTCTGTGCCATGATCCAGTCAGGTAAATGTGCCACAGGAAATGTCAGGTGCTCCTGTTGTGGACAGAATAGGATATTTTGGTTCATCAAAAGAACAATCGAGCTTGGATGTGCTTTGACCCTATCTTGCCAAGAGAGGAGAACAATTTACATAACTTTTGGCCTGAATCATGTTTCAAAATATTTGAGATTTTCCACATGCAGCAGATGAGCAGAGCTCCTGTTTGGCTAGAATGGATATTTTGAGCTCACATTTCACAAGGTCTAACAAGGACATTTTTTAAGGAATGGGGCTGATTTTGCACAGCATATGGTTCCTGTTAAAATGTGAATTCTCAGTCAATGGGGCACAGCTTGAATTTGAAAAAAAATTATTCCATGTAGTTACCATGTAGGGCTGATATCTGTCTTTCTCAGACGCATTCATTGTGTCCAAAAATCAATATCTGAATCAGTGATAACCTTTTAGTGTTTGTTTACATCAGGCTGTTCAGCAGCTTTTTTCCCGTCCTGCTTAGCACCCAGGATAAACGCATAGTAGGATTGCAAAAGCAAGATAAAGTGAGGTGAAGACCTGGGCACTGTCAACAGTAAATGCAGTAAAACATTGTCCCCGGAGGACGTAGGCTACTCCACAATGCAGCTTAGAGAAATGCATTCGGCTCTAGCAGCCATTGTCAAAACGTGCAAGACTGTGCAAATGTCACGGATACGGCGTGTGCACCCTACAGCTTAATCACATTAGTCCCAATATGCCATCCGCACGAGACCGTTCGGGTGTTTAGTGTGCACACTAAATAGCCTATAGCATGCAAACAGCGAAGTCATGTAACCTGCTCTTGACACGAGGCCGTTAGCTCTACTATACTGTTTTTCTTACCACAAGACGCTGCCCGCTTCAGCACCTTGGACAGCTACCGCGCACCGTCCGCGCCCGTTCGCGTCTCTCCTCCTAATCACGGGCAGCGCGTAAAAACACGGACAACACAGCGACATCGGTCACCGGAGGAGATGGAAGGGGTGGTGGGCTCACCTGAAAAAACGCGCAGCCCGTTGTAGGACTCCTGAATCCGTGCAGAGGTGAACGCGTGGTCCTTCGCCTACAGTATGTCAACTGGCAGACATAGGAATGCGAGGTTTATTCATTGGCAACGCGAAGAGACAGACATTCGGCGAAGACTTGGTGTGGTTCAGCTGTCTGTCTCTATCTCTCCCCTCCTCTTCTCCAAGCTATGCTCAGAAGCACAAGCGCGCCTCCTCGGAGCGGGCGGCGTGAACGCGCATCGATCTGTGACCAATCGTGTGAGAGGAATAAATTACAACCCGTTTCAGAGACACACAGCTTTCTGTTTTTTTTTTTAGCTCAGATTGTACTGCAGTAATATGCTGGTATGCTGGTATTCTGTTTAGTGGGTCATTAACTCAATTTAATGCTTACAAACTTTAGAGTAAGATATTGAATGCAGTACTCTTACTTGTGATAGTGGATATTTCTTTAACTTTTCTTCACACCACTGTTCTTAATACAAAGTTCATGTGATGTTATTGTGAAAACTACCCCCAAATCTTCTCTGAGTTAAAACCCTTTACTGGTTTTAACCAATACTGGTTCCCAGTATAGGTGCCAAACGTTAGCTCTTCTTTACTGTTTTTTTTTCTGTAGGAGCAGCAAGGTCACTCACATTAGAGCAACTCTGACACGGAATATTGACACGGAATTATTTTGTAATTGCCACTGCAGATGTAAAGGTTTTATTGTTTCTGGCATCTGGTGTGCATCTGGTTTATTTGCTGTCCATTAGGTCTAAAAAAACATGATTGTGATTTTACTTGTGTATTGTATCTACATTGCTTGTCAATGTTCATAATTTTCCTGAATAAATCATTGGTTCTTGCGATACAATGTAGGAGACACACAGTGATATTTGAGAAGTGAAACAAAGGATTTATAGGATTTACAGAAGGTGTTGCAATAATTGTTTAAACAAAATTAGGCAGATGCATAAGTTTGGGCACCACAAAAAAAGAAATGAACTCAATATTTAGTAGATCCTCCTTTTTGACAGCCTCTAAATGCTTCCTATAGCTTCCAATAGCTTCCAATGAGAGTCTGGATTCTGGTTGAAGGTATTTTAGACCATTCCTCTTAACGAAACATCTCTAGTTCATTCAGGTTTGATGGTTTCTGAGCATGAACAGCTCTCTTTAACAAACAGCACAGATTTTCAATGATATTTAGGTCTGGGGACTGAAATGGTCATTCCAGAGCGTTGTACTTGTTCCTCTGCCTTAGTAGACTCTGAGCAGTGTTTAGGGTTGTTGTCTTGTTGAAAGATCCAACCCTGGCACAGCTTCAGCTTTGTCACTGAATCCTGGACATTGGTCTCCAGAATCTGCTGATATTGAGAGGAATCCATGCGTCCCTCAACTTTGACAAGATTCCCAGTCCCTGCACTGGCCACACAGC
>JAUMHF010000007.1:12731786-12810473 GCA_032359275.1 Microctenopoma steveboyesi | reverse complement strand
CTGCAGTTTTGCTGTTTCACTCTACTATTTGATGTTTCTGCTAGAATTGTGATGTTTTTAAGCCAATTTCAGCCAACGTCTTTCTGCAGTTTAGCATTCACAGTGCATTTTCTTCAGGAAATGCCTTTTCTAGTTTTACTTACAATGAGCTATAGAGGCTCCCTTGCTACTGCAGGAATATAAGAAGTTTTCCCTCAGCTAAGCTGTTCACTGATTTTTTTTTTGTGGTGTGTTAGATCATGGAAGAGTTTTGACATTGCCATGAGACCTGTCTGCTCCCATTTTCTCCCTGTAACTGCAAGATAATGTCCTTTTAAAGTATTTAGGAAGTTGTTGTTTTTTCAAAAACAGAATTGAGTATTGTACCAGATGAGCAATAACAATACATATGCATGACACAGCGACACTGGGGTTCAGTGAGAAAAGCTCAAACGTCACAGATCCAGTAAAGGTTGGAGAAGCTAGGGTGAAGAATCACAGGGATGATAACAGGAATTCAGTAACAGAGGTATTCTCGGGGCCCACTTATTCATGTTTTTAATGTATTCCCGGGTTTGTTAGTTTTTTCTTATCAGACCTGTCAAAAGCAAATCGGGTTGTATGTAGGAAACATGAAACATGTTTTGGTTGATAATATTATAAATGTGTAAATTCAGTAATACTTGGGTCCTTGTGTTTGTAAATTTGTCTTTACGGTTTACATGCAAGATAGGAGTCAATGTTAAGAGATATGTTAAGAGAAATTGAATATGGCAGACAGACCAGCAGTGGTCTTGTGTGGTCTTGTGTGTCTGAAGTTTATGGCCACACTAGCAGTTATACTGGCCTTGAATTAGTGTGAAGTGGAAGATGTTTCTCTAATAATAAACCTAGCTGCGCTCATAAAATTCAGGACAGCGGTCAGAGTAGGACAGAGAGGTTGACAGACCTAAAGCCAGGAGTTGCGTATGTGGACCAGAAGCAACTTCGCACATTTTAATAGCTTAGCGTCTCAACACTGAACACAATTCCACCCTACACAGTTAAAACGTACCCTCATTTGAATCATCCAAATTGGATTGGCTCATTTTGGCTCAATTTGCGTCCAAAGAAAATTGAAATTCTTGCTTAGCAATTACAAATGTACTATATTTCACATTGGCAGGGAAGCAGGCTCCCACACTTGAATTAGTCAATAGAGTGTGAAGTGACAACAAAATCTCACCCTGACAGCCATCTGGGTTTACTGTTGTACTGTTGGCACCGTAGAATAGAACTCCTGACTTAATGGCTTGGGACCTTGAAATAGGCAGAAAAGCTTTAAAGATAGTTAAACTTCTTTTCCATAAAAAAACTACACTAGACACAAGCGTGGGAAAGCGGTAACATTTTCTCCAATAAGGACACGGTACCAATGTGTTCTACGGTTTATGGGTCGATTTGGTTTCCCTGCTCAGACTAGTGATGAGACTCTTGTGGCGTTAGTGACTGAGCACATCCTCCTGGTGGGCAAGTGTGTGCACACATCGTAACAACATGTTTGCTGAGTAGCTGCAGCAACAACCTACAATTAGGCTGAGTGAATCATTTTCTTCATTGAACTAATTTGTTTTCCTGCTCTAAACCACAGACCATTATTGGGTAGCTTTGTCTCAGAATGGAGAAACTGTTACACATGGACATGAGAAAGACTCACAGGTATTTTCAGTATGTGGTGGATATTTTGTTAGTGTAGTATTATACATTATTTCACCTAATATCCTCTGTGTTGAACTACTAGTGCTTGGATGTTTCTTTACACAAAAGTAAATTGCAGGACACAGACTGTGCACAGACTATATTATTTTGAAGGCCAGTGCGAGCACTCCCATTTTAGTCTATAGAGTCAGAGTGGATCTGACTCTATAGACTAAAATGTGACCGTTATATTTTCCATAGTTTTTGTGCTAATTGTTTAGAAATCGTTTTTTCTTGCGTCCACACTCTCAAAATGTGAGTAGTAAGTGTAAGCGCCTCATGCTCCTCTTCCGCCTGGATGCTGAGTAAGACTCACAGACAGGAAGTGAGTGTCTTGTGGGGAATGTGCTGCAGGCTCTGTCCTCGCTCCCCCTCTCCCCCTCTGTTGCTCCATGTTGAGCTTTCAAACTTTGTTATTTCAGCCTCTATCAGATGCTCAGTATATTCTTCTTGTAGTGTTGCAGCTAGTTCAAGTATTGTAAGTATTTTATTATTTAACAAAAGGCTGTGAAATGGTGAGAAAACATACGGACTGGCTTGTGGGAAGATTGCAGTAAAGAGAATAAACAATAAAACTGACACTACGGTACATTACAGACGATAATCCAGATGTCTAGATGTGAAAATATTTCATCAGATGCAAGATGTTGTTTTGAGTATTGTTCAAACCAGATTCGGACTGGACTGGAGGTATGTGACTGTGCCAAAGCAGAGGTTGATCCCATTTTGAAGAATTGATGAAGAAAAGCTTCCCATTTATTAAAGTAAAGATGAAGTCACCTCTGTCTAGGGAAGTTTCTGGCTCATTTAGAGCAAGGACCAATGACGCAACAGAACATAATAAACTCCTGCATGTTAAGCAGAATGAGTTCTACCTGCACCATGCAGTTACATTGATGAAGTCTTGCTGTGCTTATGTAAAATACATATTGCAACACTTTACTAATGAATCCAACCTATATAGAAACCAAGCAGGCAGCAGAGGAACCGCTGGCTTCTTCTGTTGCATCAGTTGGTTTCCACTCTTCACTGGCCTTTACTCAGTTGCCTCTCTCCGCCCCCTCGCCCTCCTTTTCTCTCTCTCTCTTTGAGATTTCACTGAAACATGTTGATACAATTAAACAATTCTGTTCAACTTTGCTTACACGTTGAATTCCTTCATCCTGGGCATGATGAAGCTTTCAGGAGCTGTATAATATAATTGCGCTTCGGTCGGCAGAAAAACCTGTAATTCATTACTCAAGAAAATACAACCAGGAGTCCTATTTCTACAGGCTGAGTGAAGCTGGAGTGCTGTGACCTATTTCTATGCTTCTGGAACTGTTATAATGGGCTGAAATGAATACCTGTTTTTCTATATCCCACAAAGCTCTTTTTCTTCAACTCTATTCAAAGTGCAGATTTACATTCTGTCTGGTTTGCGGTTGCTATTTTAGAAATGTTTCTTTGGGGGGGGCACCGCTGACTTATCCTGCACGCGTGCGCACTCGCCACACACACACACACACACACACACACACACACACAGATGCAGAAACACACATGCATGCACACCACCCAGCCCTTAACCACTCCCCCCAAGAGCTTTCACTGTTTGTCTTTGGAGAACCTCAGATTTTGGGTTTGTTGTTTTCTCTCCTCATTCAACATCCAGCACAATCCTGCCTTTTCTCCACTTGTCTTGATTGGAGGAAGGATTTTTAAAAGAGTACATTTGGATCTAGTCCTGACTGTTGCTAGAATATTCTCCACAAAAACACAGGATGGCGAGAAAAAGACGCGAAGGTAATCACATTTGAAGTGGGTTCAAAGACAGGTATTTCATAAAAGGCCCTAAGTGTATAGTGTTAATATCCCTAGAGCTGTTTGACATGAACTACATCTGATTGGCCATATCAGTATAGATAACTGAGGTTGGGAAGGCATGTTCAATGATGGAGGAAATACCACATTCCTCATGTCTTTAAAGGAGATATGTACATGTTCCGTCAGCCATTTCCCTATGGTGTAATGTAATGTTTTCAGTGAGACTTGTAGGCGGTTAAGGGAGACTGACTCCCTATGCTCGGCAGGGGATCTAACTCGATAGATACCAGGCACCAGGAATGTACAACGTTGTGTAATCTCTTGGCAACATTCACACATGAGAGATGAAGGAGGAGATGATAACCCAAACATGTTGGCAACAACAGTTTGATGGGAGATGTCTTATTTCCTGCGTAGCAACGCAAGTATGCGTCTGTGTAAATAAACTTCCTGTGAGGTCATAGTGGGGTTGTTGTTGTTTACGGACAAAAAAAAATCTTCAGGTCAAAAAATGTCACTACAAAATTAATTATATTTATAATTATTTCTCATCCACGTGGTCCTGGGGTCAGTGAGTCTAGTTTCTCTGGCAGGCTTTTATCTATAACTTCTCCAAGCAACATCTGGCAGCTAATGCATTTATCTGATAGCACAGTTGCTTGGCAACCTTGCAAGAGTTTTGTGTCTTCTGCTCAGCACAGAAATGTGCTGACAGGTGTTCAGGGTTTTAGGTATTAGCTTTGTCAAAGCTATAAAAGCGTTAGCGGCCTCAAAGCATCACATTACACTGAGTCTAGATCAATTTTGTGTTTTGCTCACTTTATTAAAAATCTCGAAAATATGATAAAATATAATATAAAATGTTATTTTTTAGGTTAGGTTTTGGCAATTTTTTAATTGGTTACAGTTCTCAAAATACCTTTTTCACTTTGTTATTATGATTTGTTTAGTAGACTGTTGGGTAGCAAAATTTAAATTTGATGTACAACAACTGACTTTGTGACAGCGACTAACACCTGTATAAAAAATACACAATGTGTGTGTTTTAATCCAGCCAATCAAAATGCTGCTGTTTTAATAAATGGGTCAGAAATAATTGCAATTACAGTCTGATTTCAGGCTTGGTTAACTGTGCTTAGACTGGTATCAAAAAGAAAACATTTAAAACCCCAACAATGCTGCCTCCTGGCATTCTTTCTGTGTGTGTGTGTATGCTGTTTAAACCAAGCTGGAGAATGGCAGACCACCGCGGTAGTGATGACAATTATTTACAGAATGTAAAAAGCTCAATGGCTGTTTCTGAAAAATGACATTAAACAAACATGTTGTGCAAACCTTCAGGATTATAAATCTGATATTTGAATTCTTAACGTTGTACATTTTTACAATACGTTGGCATTGTTCTGTAGAGCACAGTGTTTATTGTCACACACGCTTTACAAGCAACGATGAGGTTAATAAATCTTTGCATGATAAATAGATGCAGGATTTGCAGTTGAAGGACTTTTTGTCTTTCAAAATATGTATAACCTCAGTTTGATTTTAAGTAAAATAAAGAAGTCAGTGTTGAAAACTCATGGTTCTTCTCTGGCAGTGTTAGGAAAAACAACTCTTTCTGTCGTAGTTTTACACTGTGACATCAGTGTTGTCTTTGGGGAAGCAGTTAAAACATCTTTCAGGAGTCTTTTGTTTAGATGCCAACTAACATAAAACATGCCAGAGCAGTTCAGAGACACAAAGAAGTTGGTTTCTGTCTGTTTTTCATTTCGATCTCAACTCTCTTACCGTCATCTACTTGTCAGCTGCAAGGTGATACACTTGTAGAAACATCCTGTTTTTGAAGTGGGGTATTTAGGCTTGATTGATGAGAACAGCCGCTGTGACTGAATGCTTTTGATTGTACTGAATGCGGAGTTTCAAACTTTGCCTCACACTTGCTTTTTAGATTTAAATTACTCTGTGTGTAAGTGAAATTGTTGCTTTTCAATTACAAACCACATAAAGTAGTTTTTAATTAAGTTCTATCCAAAAAATGTACATGTACATAAAAAACTCTTAATAACAGCTGATTTATTTACTAATGATCTGAATTTAGGTCAGTCTGGTCTGGAGACTTCCTAATTGAATATTAAACTGTAATATATGTATTTAATGAGCATGTGGACTTGTTGCATTTCACATTTTCATGTTTTTCTTCAGTTCCCTGAGGCCCTCTCATTAGCTCCATGTTGAATCAGCTGAAAACTGCTGTGCACACAGGAGGGGGGATGTTGGAAAGCTGGTGTGAAAACCTCGCATTGTCCTGCTCTTTTCATAAAATATGGGAAATGTAGCTCCTTCATACTAGTCTTCAAGGCCACGGTGGCTCTGGAATCTAGAATAAGGATCTATTTCACTTTGGTGAAGGCCTGTGCGTCGACAGTGGAATGAGATGCCAGACTTCTCCTAGATTAGAGCTGTCATGAAATCCCACCGGAAATAGAAGTTAAATACTTGCGTTTCTGTAAATGTCCTAAGTTTCTCCTCAGCTTCTCCTGCCATTATTGCCTATGGAGAGGATTTTGTCTAAAGCAGCTCTGCAGTTTATTCTAGATTTATCTGGGGGCTGTCTTTTTGTAATCTAAAAAGCTCCTGTCTTCACTGAGACTCTTTATCTCTTATGATTGTGCTTGCTAATTCTGGCACAGCACAAATGCTGGGGTAATCATTTAGTGGCTATTGAGTGACTGATACAGTGTGTTTGCACTAATGGTCTAGTTACTGGAAATGTCTGTGTGTGTTTGTGTCTTTTTTTAAAAGACTGGTCTCGAACTTTCCATTAAATCTACTGAACCTGACTGAAACTAGCTAAAACATTACTGAAAATATTCATGTTTGGATTTGATTTATTAAGGCTTGTGTGTGTGTGTGTGTGTGTGTGTGTGTGTGTGTGTGTGTGTGTGGGTGGGGAAACCATAACTGTAGAAATCAATGCTGTTTACATTCCTTCAGTGTCAAAGCAGCGGAATCTCCCAGAAAGTCAGCTTCTCCACAAAATAATGGATACCAGACTCTCATCTGTCTGCCAGCGTTAGGTCCCTATATGCCCTTCACTGCAGCTTCTCTGTTTGTCCGTTACATGTAGTGACAGTGATGAGATATATTACATAATTATAAAGGGAGAATTGGAGGGTGTGGGTTTGATTAACTGTAGCCATAATGTTTACTTTGTCAAGTTAATAGTTGCGATAACGGCTTTAAATTACCGTCACATTATTTGCCTAGTATTTTCAAAAACACCACAGAACAGAATAGATTGCACCACGTGATCTCACAGCTCTTGTCATCTGTCAGCTGTAATGCCTTCATGGCCTGCTTTGCTGGAATGGAGGAGCTCTGCCATGTCCTTGTATAACCTGGGTAAAAAACTCAAACAATTGAAGAACTTGAAGAAACAAACTAAATGTCTGTTTGATGTAAATCAGAGCTGCTTATGCCAGAAAAATATACTTTAACCAAGGGATGCACTCTTCAGTTGATTTGTCCAAAGGAGGGTCTATAATTTAAATTTGGTTTTTGGTTGGTAGACGAAATAATAGGTTTCCTGGCTATCTAAGTAATGAGGCATGAGCTGTGCATTTCTGTGGTACAATGCCTTTCAATTCTCTGGGAAACGTGGCAAAAGATTTATGTAAAATATCTCTTCCATTATAATGTTATGTTGCTGGCACACGAGATCTACAAGCAAACTCGCCCTTGTGAAAAAGAATGAAGAGTGGATTTGTTGACCACCATTCAATTTGGTGGTTTCTGTACCGACAAGTTTGCCAGTCAGCATTTGAACCTTTAAGTGAAACAAAATGGTCAGCGGCGATTAAGAAAGAACTCCAGCATGTAGTCGGTGGACTAAAACAAACTAAATCATGATTGCCCCTTTAAGTGTACGGTATGTGCTGAAATATTAAGTTTGATATTGACCCAATTATTAAGTCACATCAAGTCTTGATAGCGGTTTTAAATGCGTTAACAAATCAGGGTCAAACCAGTGTCGACATCATTTTTAGTTAACAGAAAGGCGCAGTAGTGGAGGCTGTTTTTATAGAGTGAAATGAAAGAAGCAGCGCAAAAGATGCCTCGATTAACATTTCATATATTCCTCTTCCTTGTCTAAGCAGAGTGCCTACAACACAAAACCCCCAACACACCCACACACAATTGATGTCATTTGGGGTAATTTTTCCATGCTCTGGTTGCACAAAAGTCTTTATACAGCCGTTTTTAAAATGTGGCAGAGAGCTTCCAATGACCTGTAAACATGCTGCTTTAAATACTGTTTCTGTGACTCCTTATATAATTAACCTTGCAGATCTTGTATGGAATCCTCCTGTTATGCGCCTGTCGCTTCTCCTGCTTCTGCCGCGGCTGATTTACACAGTGAACACGTGCCAACAGGATATTTTGCTCTCCGCACATGGCTCATGTTTACGCTCATGTTCCGTATCATATTCCTTTCAGCTCCCTGCATTCACGTATCAAACGTCCTGTTGCACTGCATTGTTTGGTTGCTGTTGTTTTGTTTTTTTTGTAGTTCAGACGGACATAATGCAGAGGTTGTTTTATTATTTAGAGAAAAAAAACATCTAACTCTATAAATTAATAGTGGTTTAAATGAAACACTTATTTAATATTTTAATTTAATTAATATTGTTTTACCGAAAGTGAGATGTTTCTAAGTGGTTTTTATTGACTTGCCATGTATAATAAGTTTTTAACTTAACCTCACTAGGGGGTCATTTTATTAGCACTTGAAGAGACTAATGAGGTTAGTAGACTCTTTACTGTACACGCGAAGTAAATAACCGGCCACGCGAGGAACAAGTCAATGCTTCACAAATCTCTAGTCCTGACAAAAGTACAAAAAACAAACTGCTTAGATCTTTCTTTTTTTTTAAAGCAGCTCTGTTCAGAGGCTTGTTGTAAAGCAAGCACCATTTTCGGGGATAACAATGACCTGGACAACTCTTCAGACAGTCGATGTCAAAGCTGAAAAACAGAAACTTAAGCTGTAGGTCACAACAAAGAAACAAGTTTAACAGTTTCTGTCTTTTCCTTGCATTTTCTTTCCTCACACTAGATAACATAACTGGGAGGTGGGGAGCAGGTGGAACAACTCGACTGGGCGGCCAGTCCAGGAAAGGGAACACGAACCTAACTAGACACAATCATATTACGGCAACACAATGGGAAGGAGGAGAGAAGTTGAAGGGCCATGACCCTCTACATTTTTTCACTACTCCCATATTTTTAATTGGAAAGACTTTAGTTGATAAAGGGACTGAATAATGGAGCAATGGTCTGCTATGTGGTTTTTTTTTTTCTTAGATGTTGCTGTGCTTCTTTTGTGTTTGTCTTTGTTGTTACTGGAAACCCTTCCAGTAACATAAAGACAGACCACCTACTGTAAGCGCAGGGCAGTCCTGTCTGAGTTGTTGTAATACAATATTGGATGTAAAGACTTAAACCTGCTGTTATCAAGACGAACCGAGTACATTTTCCTTTGCGTGAACGCACCGCAGTTTGTTCAGATGCCTTCATTAAGTGTAAAGGAGAATGACAAGTTGTTTTTCCACTTCCAGAACTTCTAATTCCTAATTACAAAAAATAATTCAGAAGCCAACCAGCCAGTTATGTGATATTTAGTTCTGTTGAATCACTAAACCAGACATTGCCCTGATCTGAACTTATCAGCGACGCGTGTGTTTATGGCTAGTTGTGTTCGCGTTCTGTCTTCATGATCATCATTCTTATCTGTCATATGATTATCCACATCATCCGGCCTCATGCCGGGTGCATCGCTGTGAGCATCAGCCACTTGGTGAATTTACTGGATCTTTAAACAAAAGGTGGAGGCCCTTGAAGCAGCCAGCGATTATTACTCCATCTGCGAATGTTTCCATCTGTTAAGGTTACTCTTCTATGGGAGTCACAACAGCAGGAATTTTTGTTCTTTGTAAGTGCGTTTCCAAAGCAGGTAATGTGAATAAAAGTTTGACGTAATTGGTTGTGTTAGAGCTCAGATTGGTCAGACTGTTTCTTTGCTTTGCTTTGTAAAGTGTTGAACTGGGCGTTTAAATCCAGCCTGCATGGTAGATTATGAGGATCAGGTGATGGCTAGAAGGTGCAGTGCTTCTCCGGTTTCTGTTATCGCTTCATGAAAACTGACTAAACTTTACTTTAGGCCATCAGTTCAGTTTTTTTTTTTTTTACTGTCTTCTTTTTTTAGGATGAGCTAGGACGTAGCCACAGCTCTATTATCCATGTAGCGGGGTGGTGAGCTTTTGATGTAGGTAAATTACATCAGAAATTGACTTAACTGCTGAGTCAAAGCAGACCAGCCTCCATGTCTTCAAAAACTGTGGCCTGGATTTGTTTACTGGGCAGCCTGCGTAAGTACAAACACGTGTTAAATGCTCATGATGTTGGCTTTACTACATCGCCAAAGGCCATAATGTCAGGTCTGTTTGAGAATGAAATGAGTTTAGTGGGGGTTTTCATTTTCTGTGTTTGCGCTTTGAAATGTGTTGATGTGGGAAGTCAGCAATGTTTTTCACACCCAGGTTTTGCATGGTGATGCACCGACAGGCTGACAGACATGGCTTTTCAGGGTAACGGAGGTAAATGTATTTCTAAAGGGATCGTGCATTAAATCATTCATGACTAGTTGGCTTTTACTCACAATTTTCTCTTTGTGACTTTTGTGATATTTATAAAAATGTCCATTTAGTTATCGTTGGTCATCAACGTCAAACTAAGTAATGAGATTATGTCTCTGTCTCAAAACAAAATCTCTCTGATTCAACATTTTGCTGATATGTTCAGAATGTACTAACACAAAAAGTTTTCCCTCACTGATCGTTTCAGCGTTGACTGATCGAACAACACTACTGTTCTCCTTGAAGACACAAAAACTCAATTACTATTTAAAACATAAAGAATTTGGTTGTTTCTAAATCATAACATTGTCCAAAGTGAAGCAAGGTCACCTGTTATTTGGGATCGGTGTAACTCATATTGACTCCGCTTCGGCTTCTGACCGACATTTGCAGAGAGAGAGAGAAACAGATCCACCTTGAAAACACTGGCTGAAATGCATCATTAAACTTTTCCCTGTACTCCCAGATGACAGAGCAACATGAGAACTCTCTTCGGAGAGGAGATATTTATTTTGCATTAATAGAGCTGCCACAGTTTGAAGGACTTGCAGATGTGTTGGAGTGACCACAAGCCTGATTTACTTCAGCAGTTCCTCTGTTTATATGTAGCATACTGTATCAGCTGAGGGAGTTTCTTGGCTGTTTCACCTGCTTGGATTTTTTTTATTTGCTTATGTTGTTTGCAGGATGTTGTGAGGGTTTTATATACTCTAGTTCCCAGAGGCCAGAGGCGGGCAGTATGATGCATGAATATCAGAAGTATTCTTAAGACGTGCACCAACTGATACCAGTTGACCCAAGTATGGTATGAAAAAGTCATCTTCTGTAAGATGCCCAAATATTTTTACTGTATCCATCAATTTGTTACTCGGAAGCTGTATCTGATCTCCAGGATTATAGAAAATTACTTGGAACGTTTTGTTCCACCCATGAAAAAGAGCAGTGTAGTAGACGTGCCAGACACAATATCCAAAGAAATGGAAATCCACCATAAACACTGCACTTAGTGGAGATACCATAACATTTCGAGGAGACTGGATAATCTGTGTGATTTGGCTGGGTTAAGGTTACTTTGTCTATCTAAACCGAGTGGTTCTGTGTGGTTTTGAGATTTATTTGTCCTCTTCTCTGTCTCACTTTAGCGGCCTCTGAAGGGAGAGTCAACGGCGGGGAGGATTTCTTTCAGAAGGTGAGTGTGGAGCCTGCACTTGGATGGTAATTGCTTTGTCTTTGGAGCTGTGCTCAGGTCCACTGATCAGAGCGTCTTTCATGGTAGGGGAGCAGATGTCAGGTGCTCCTCTAGTCACTCATAATTACAAATCAAAACAAGCAAAAACAGAGGATCAACACTGACGTTAAGACTCTCCAGGATTCTGATCCCATGACACAGCTGACACAACACTGGGCCTTTCTCTCTTACATAATGTACTGTACCGTAGTATGCCTGGTCATCTCAATGGTTTGAAATGAGAGAGGTTAACACAGGTCTAATTGCACTAGTACTGCCTCATTGACTTAACTTTGATACTGATTTTAATTAATTTCCTTTGGCTTCATCAAGCACAACAAAACAAGGACTTGCTTCAGTGGTCTTGAAATGGGTCTTAAAAATGGGGTTATTTATTCACCTTTCCCTGGTTCTTGGTGGTGTGGTGCGCTGCTCTTACTGTAGTTTCAGTTGTTCTCTTGATTAATAAATAGTCTTTCAGGCTTTAACTACAGTGATTAGTACATGTCCCAGTGAAGTTGGTTGTTTAACGATACTTTGGCTACTGACGGCCACAAAATGATACCAGTATAGTACTGAATGAGACCTGAAACACTTACAGTTGGTGGTGTAGAGGTAGAAGCCGAAAACCTGCTCCAACAAAGGTGGCTAATACAAACCGAGTGTACAACTTGAAGCCTTACCAATTAAATAAAGCAGTCCTCTCAAATACCAGTAATTAGACCCATGCCCTGGAATGAGTAGCAAGGTTCTCAGACGTACCTGTGTGCATCCCCTTCATCCATAGATGCACCACACACTGTTGTTGCTTTGTAATAGCAGAAGACGATGCAGGATTTGTACAGCTAAATGGGATATGAGCACCTCGTCTGGGTTCGTGGCTTTAATGTTCACATTAATACACGTGTCAGACGCACTGGCGAACAGATTATGTTGGTACACTCCATTTGATAAATTTTAACCCAAGCCACTGATGCGTAAGTGGCTTGATTTCTGTATTGGTATAAATGAATTAATGTGTTAAAATTAATGAAGTCGAGATAAAAAAAGACCATTAACTGCTTGATGTGCTAATTGGGGTTTGACAGCAGTGATTCTGAAGGTATCTTGTTAAATATATGGCTCGTTTTAAGTGTCTCAAGTGGATTTGTTCATGTTTAAAATTCAGTTTCCTGATTACATTAAATTCCCTCTATAGTATGTTAATGGGCTGAAATGAAATAAATGATGGACAGTGGTTTGTTTTAGCATTCCACGTTTGTCTATTTTCCCTATTTGGTTTTGGAGGTTAGGAAGCTGAGTTAAATGTCAAAGCAGGCAATTTAACTGTCCTTGAAGCAGTTTTCAGAAACCAAGTAATGCAAACCAGGCGCCTTAAGATTCCCCTACTTGGAATTTTAACAAGGAGTCCAGATATGCTGTATTTCTGTTACATCCAAACCAAAGGAGGGTTTGGATATAGCTGCAGTGTTTAAGGTATCCAGTGAAGGTGTTACCCCACAAAGCTATCCTGACAAATCTGACTGCCGGTGTATTGACTTTGTCAGTCTTGGCTTTTACAGTCTCTGGCCCTGGTATTGTCACAGCTCGTTCAAAGACACTGTGGTTACTAAAGGTGAAATTGTGAATTAGAAATGAGTGTGCAGCTGTTTCAGTTGGCAGGCTGGTTAGGAGCAGTGAAGGAGGAGTGCTGAAGTCATGTTTTTATTGTAGGATTTCCATCGGCCAAGCTGTATAGGTTCCCTCTGATAGCGTGATCACCATACATGCCCAATTAACGTCAGAAAAATAAACACAAGTGCGACTGTGGAATGGGATTGTTGAAAGAAAATGGATGAGGTGTGTGAAATACCTTGAAGTTGATGAAAAGTGGAAACTCTTAGTTGGACAGTTTCCTGCTCCCCCCACCCCCCGTCCCAACACACCCATGTTCCATACACATTCGGTGAGACTAATAAACTAAGTGGATGCATAGCAGCTCGTCTCCCCTCAGAAAAGGCGTATGGTTTTTTTTTTTCTTTTTTTTAGGGGATCAGTTTTCAAAGTTTCCTCAGCAGTGAGATTTCGAGTTCGGCTGCAAGTGGAAGCAGCATAAAACGGTCCACCCCTGCACTTTCTTCCGAGGCCCAGTTGGTGTGGTTGATGAAACCCTCTTACTCACTGTCTGCTGGACTTCCTTCAAGTTCACAGGAACATTTTCTAATGAAGAACAAACAGTCCATGCAGTTAAAGGAAAAGTACAGAGCATAGCAGAGCATAGCAGACACAAGTATCTTTATCTCTGTCTCATGTTTTCCCTCCTGCTCTGCCCTCTTCCTCCTGCTGTTTTTATCTCATTTCATCACTTCACTATATTAAACCCACTGCTGCGTCATTATCAGTCAACTATAGCAAGGGGGATTTCTCAACACTATGATATACTCAATTGTTTAACTGCTATTGCGCATTCAAAACACTGTGCGTAAAGGTTTCAGACTGAACTATTGGAGCTTTAAATCATGGCACAGCCAAAGGCGTTTTGGAGAGCTGTACAGAAGTTGAGTTGTGGGACAGAGAAGAGCCCAGAAGCTCAGCTGGTTGAGCTGATAACTGTGCACCACAGAAGAGCTTTGAGTAGATCTGAGTTGAGAAATGCCTTTGAACCCCAAGCCAGTTCACCCTAAATCCCCCTTCCATCCCTCCTTCCTAGGAGTTGTGGTTCCGTAAACAATGCCAGGCGTGATATGTAAATGCCAATGCAGTCAGATCTCAGTCCAGGCGTAATTCATTTCTTTCGGTTTATAGCATGAAGCGTTTTGTATTTCACAGCACTGACACAGGGCAAGCAGGAAAACCTAAGACTGCCAGGATGAAATACACGGTTGGCATAAAATAGTGAGATGTTGAAATAATTAGGACAGTTTTTGTGCCATAAAATATAGAACATGCATCAGTTTATGTTAAATGTCCTTGTACCCAAAAAAAGACTTGTAGTCATGATGCACTTCAACAGTAGTGTTTCCTCCCTATAATGTGTGTTGATCTTTAATAACCATGCATATATTAGCATTAGCCCCAAGGTTGATGGGGTTCAGCTGCAAATTAGTGCTTAGATTTCTAACATGAACTCGGTTGTTAAATCTCATGGGGATTCTATAAACTGTGTTGTCAGCTTCTAGCTCTGTCGGTTCTTCAGTCAGTCTCATTCTCGCACCCCCCCCCCACCCCAACAGCTTACAATGTTCCCTCCCAAACACACGCACACACATATTCCAGCTGAATCAACAGCTGCACCATCGCAGTGACGGCCAGGAAACATGCCTCTGCCATGGTGATTGCTGCTGCTGCGCTATACGTGCACACACGTGTGCGTTGAACACATGTGCTTTCTTTTAGGACATTGCCTTAATGATGTCCTGTTTGATTTCACGAACAGCTTTGCATAGCCATCTGCAAACCTCTAAGAACCAATCATCATGTCAAGGTCGAGCCATAAACTTGATCAGAACCATAAATTTTTATGTATGTATGTATTTATTCATTTCAGAAAGGGTGTGGACGCAGAAAAGAAAGGATGGAATGCTAAATGTATAGGTAACTTAATTTGTGTAAATATCTTTTGAGAGAGCTAGCTCTTTCAGGAAAATAAACCCCATGCACTTTTTAAAATGGTGTGTGGTCTGTCAGAAATCAGTCCCATCTGCATGACGCTGCCAAGAACAGCAAGGCTGGACAGGAAACAGGTCTCTCTGAACAAGGGCCTTCTTAGAGAGAAAGTTGATGAGGCATACGCCATAAAACTTGATAATTTTAGGAAAGTATAATTTGAGGTTAACTCCGATGTGATGACGCTTACATGATGTTGCTTTTGTCTCAGCAGTATATTAAATGTTTTTACATACAAACTCCATTTTCATTGTCATCGGCACTTTTCAAAGAACAAGTTTGGACGTTTGGCAAATTAACAATTATTTTCATTAATCCCCATACAGACAGTAATACCGGTAATGAATTGCTTGTACTCGTCTGTGCTGTCTCTCAGTCAGTCTGCAACCTGGATTCACTTATTTTCGGTGACATAGACAATAAGACATGTTATGCAGGCGCATCACTGTGCTGGGAGATGCATTTTGTCATCACAAGGCACAAATGTCCCCTGGTTCTCTGGATTGCCCTAACTTTGTGCAGACACATGCACGACACGTATTTTTTTGCATCATTAAACATATCAACCAGCGGAGTGGTGTCTGCCTGACGTGATGTTTCTTCTATTGAAATTACAATCGGCCGTTTGAATCGAAACCCCCAAATGACACCCGACACATGCTATTGTCCCAGGACACTGATTTTTTTTAAAAAGAGCTTCTCCCTATTATGGAGAACAGACTGTTTTCTAATGTTTGTGGTAAATCCAGCTGTTTGTGTGAACACATGACGAGAATTGATGAGGAAAAGAATGTGCCTTAATCTACGAGAATATTTGTGATTTATAGTTGCAGATTATAGTTGCTTATGCCTCAGGCTAGTGTAACAGAAACTCATCAGATTTTGGTTTCTACATTACACTTGATCCTTTTTTTTACAGATGTGGGACGGGAAGGTTTCCCGTAAGGGAGATCATTGGCATGCTACATGCTAAAGCTGGAACTTCTTACAGTTTAATGACACCATAGACAAATTCTTTACAAATATAGTTGAGTGAGATCATCTGAAATAAATTCTCCTTTATTTTCATTCTACAAAATGAAAATAAAATTCCTTTCAGTTTGGATTTCGATTAACTGCAAATAAATGCAGCAGGAAATATAATTGGAAGCTATTCCTTTTGATAATTGTTTTGTTGATGGTGCTTGCAAAAAATTAACTCTTGCAAAGAGTTTAGGAGGAATGTAACAGAACATCAGTAAAGAAAAATGTGTCTTAAAGGATTTTATAGTCTTAAAAACATCAGTTTTATGAGTTCTTCTGGGGAATGTAGAATCCCGTTTTGCTAAAGAACAGGCTAACTTGCTCTGAAAGTGGAGTTTTTCACTTTCACAGATGGCTTTAATCAGTCAATTGAGAAAAAGTTATTACTTTTGGTTTCTATTGGCAGAACAGTGACACCATCATGGACTCATGAGTATAAAGCTTTACGTGTGTGTGTGTGTGTGGCTCACAGTGGACAGGCTGTGACAATATGTTGTTAAGGATGCCAAACAGACATCAACTGACAGAAGAGCATGTGTAATTCCATTAAAAAAGTTCTGTGGATGCAGAACGAAACGTCTCTACCTAAAGAAGAAGTCCAGTTGCCATGACTAAACCTTCGGACAACTTCACCTGGGTGACTGAGAATCTTCACAGACATATGAAGTAATGGTGTTACAAGCTCATCTCTGTGGAACCAGTTCAGGTTTGGGAGGCAGACACCCTCTCTACTTTTAGGGCCTAAAACTTCACTTGGTCGCAGCTGACTCGAGCTGACTTAGTTATGCTGCTGTAGACTTGATTCGTCTACTCTGTTCTACTTTACACGTTTGTATTCCACAGTTGCATGTTGATAACGTTGCGTCTTCTGTCTCCTGTAGTTGTGCTTCGTCATCTCGGTCTCCCTTCCCTGTGTTCTCCCAGGTACTGGTCCTCCATCCTGCCCTGTGTTTTGTGCTGGGTTCCTTAAATATTTCCATGTATACTTGCATTCTGCAAGGTCGTAACCTTACACTGTAAATTGCTCATGTAATGGGGTTGAAGCAGTCCTCTGGTTGTTGGTCACGTGGCTTTGAGAAAATCGTATCTTCTCCACCCTGAAAACACAAACCCCTGGAAAGTATTAAAACAAACAAAAGACCGCAGGACCTTTGTGAAAACAACGATGGTGCACGCTGAGGACAGAGCCACTAGGAGAGAACATTTCAGCTTCTCGTTTTTTGGAAGGTTTGACAGTTTTGCCCTTATTTGTTTTTTTTCCACTAACATCAACCGCTCGTCATGTTCCTGGCAGTTCTCAAAGGGTTTGTTTGTGGATGTGTAGACAGAGAGACAACTAGGTGAGCGTCTTTGTGGTTGAAGAGAGTGGAGTGGATTTCCCCTGATTGGAACACTGACAGCACATTGACCAGCTCCGTACTCTTATTGTGCTGCCAGCAGTGTGTTTTTTTTTTCTTTCACATCATAGTTATGCTCCAGGTTACGGTGACTAGACTTGTCAAAAACCTCTCACACAGATTGTTTCTGGCATTTTTCGCGCGTTGCAAAGCCAAGTGTGTTTTAAAATGTTTTTTCTTTCTTTTTTTGACGGTGGTGGTGTGTGGTGAGAGGATTTGGGTGTTGAGCAGAAACGAAGCAGCGTCTGGAAACATCATATAAGCCTATATCACCAGACATGTTTGAACTGGACTCACTCAAACCTCTATTGACTTCTCCAGGGTCCACAACTAAGTCCTTTTTTTTTCATATTTCGATGTGTGTCCTACTTTTTATGGCGTAACCACCGACAGCTAAATGTTGATTCATATTCTCTCTTGTGAATAAAACGCATGTTTACTAACACAGAAGATGAACTGCAGCGCTGTCCACAACTCGATCACAAACCACAATAACAAATCACATGTACCACTGCACACAGCGTGATGTACGCTACTTCTGATACCAATAGACATGTTAAAGGTATTTTGATATGTGTGATGATACTAAATGATATAAACCAGTAAGAACCAATATGCTGTTTTTTTTTTTTCTATGAACACACAGTATCTTCAAATACTCATATTTGTGATAAGCTAATGTCAGTCCTCTTTCCTCGTTCCAGATCATGGATGAAACCCAAACGCAGATAGCCTGGCCATCCAAACTGAAAATCGGCGCAAAGTCTAAGAAAGGTGAATGTTTTTCACTTTACTCTCATGTGTGCTTCTTGCATTATATCCATGTGCTGTTGCTTTGCTTTTGCCTCGTATGACTTGAGTGGATGGGGAATGAAAGTTCATAAGCTCTGCCTCCAGCAAATGAGTATTCTTGATTTCATTTAAACATTTTCCTTCAATCCCTTTCATAATAATTCATAGAAATTAGACGTAGAAAGTGATTTCGTGTGTAGATCTTAACTAGCAACATAGTTTAACAGTGATGAGTTGTTGTTGTCTTCAAAGCGACTTTCCTGAGAACATCAACTGTTCATTATTAGCATTAGTTGTAAACTTGAGAAATGTGAAAGCTTTCATGTTTTCCATTCCTCACAAGCCAGAAACCTCATCTACTCTGTGGAATTTGCGATTTGTGCTGTGGAGGCGGAGGAGTGGGAGTCGTATCGAAGCACACGCATTTATTGGCATAGTTGTTCCAGCGCACTGTTACCAATAAAGGATTACCACGGTTATTTAAAGCTCTTCCGGGAGGGGTGAGGCAGGGTTTGGGAGAACGGAGTGAGCATTAGGTGTAGTTTTGCCCACTTTGTTGTCCCCAGGAGAATTGCCAGCGTGCGTCTTTCAGCCAGATGTGGAATCCAGCGACGTTACGTAACTTCCCCTCTCAGTCTGTGCAGATCGTAATTGATGGGAATACAATCAACTGCAATTCTTGACAATCCATTCACATACAACTATCCATTCACTCCAAGTCTTAGTTCATTCACAAAGCCTGTAACCAGCACCACCTGGCAATAATAAGGCTGTGTTCACAGAGAGAATGTAGAGAAATATAAATTCTGACCCATGATATGTACCGTGTCAGGTTTTTCCTCTGTGTTGCGTAAACCAAGAATGTTAGATAATCACTGCTTGGGCTCATGAGAGGGAGCGACGAGTAGAAAAAAGGCAAACGAGGGGGCTAAATTCAGACCTTTCTACTTCCACTTTGAGTCCAGAGGGTTAAATTGTGTTTGTGACTATTAAAGACATTATCACCTGGAGGTTAAAACTGTGCAGAAGTCGTCACCAGCCCTTAAAATAGCCAACAATCAATCTGGTGGTTCAGGCAACAGATTTTACTACTGCAAACTCAAACTCTTTAAGGGTGTTATTTAGCGTTTTCTAAATTTTCCTGGAATTTTCATTGTTCTCTCGGCGTCTGGAATCAGTTACGTTTGGCAGGATGGTGGCAGATGTGAGGAGATTTGTATATTTGTGACCTCTCCCCGCAGAGGGCCACACTCCATCAAGATGCCAGTTCTTCTACTTTACCATCACCTGCAGCTAGACATCGTTGCAACCTGCGCTAGTGTGATAAGCAGCACCGTCGTCCGAACACTGTCAGTGATTTAATGCTGTACCTCGCAGCTTTGGAAGCGTGGTCAATAAAGTGGGTCAGTCTGCGCTTTGATTGTAAAAGATTGATGTTTGCTTTTTTCTGGTGATAAATATCTCATTACTCTTCCTTTTTGCCAGTTGTGTGTTTCAGTGTTTTTGCAGATGTTTTGAATGAGAAACTAAAAAAAGAAAGAAGAGGACTTCATTCCCTTCATTTGTGTGGTATTTCCAACTGTAAGTCCGTAGCTGGAAAAATGCTTTAGCTCTGCCAGCAGAGAGCTCATAGTCACAAAGAGGTTTCTTCCCTGTCAACTGGGACTGTGTAAAGTCCGTGCGACTGAAAACGCTGGGTTTTTGCAGCCGTTAGTTCACTTCTGTTTGTTTTTTGTTTTTATAGGTGTGTTGCATGCGCCAAATTGAAGCTTAAGGTGTTTGTTTTTTTTTAATTCCACTATCAATCATCAGGAGAAAAAAGCATGCGGCACACTCGACTTCAGAAATGCGGGGGTGTTCTGCATCACGACTGCAGCTAATGTTTGCCAGATGTGCTGTGCAGGTTAAACACTGAAAGAACCTTACTCCCTCTAATGGACACAATGGATGCCGCAGGAGGAAGTTGATAAAACTCTATTGTTCGCAGAAGTGGCTGTTTGATGGGAAAAAGTCCTGAAGCTAGTTCTGAGACTGTGATAGGTCTCTGAGCGGTCTCTCTCTCTCTCTCTCTCTCTCTCTCTCTCTCTCTCTCGGCGGCTGTTACTCCCTTGTGATGTAGTGTTGTTGAGGTTGTCTGACCGTTATGAGACTCTTGTTTACTGGCACTCCTTGCTTCTCATAATTCCCAGTGACCATTAAACACGGAGCTGAAACTCCTTCAGACACAGCCAACTGATGAAGTTTTTTAGACGGGTCAGAGATCATTTTTTGCAGCTCTATGCCTGAAAAAATAAAACGTCATCAAAACATTTTCCTTCCCTTCACAGTGAATGTTCAGACCCATTTCTGCGCTCTTAAGGATTTTTCATGCACAGAGTCTAAACATGCGACGTGAGGCTCCCTGAGGTCTTTAGGACTTTGTAACAATAAATCAGAATCAGTAGGTCCAGACTGAAGGCTGTACTGTAAATCTGAGATGGTGTAAGTACACGTGTATATGGGGAGGGGTATTCCTGGAAGGAGGCTTACTGGACTTCCTGCCGCTCGGTGCAGTTAACACGGGGGCGATGGACGGTGGGTGCGTGTGTGCACATGTGACTTTGTGCATTTTCATGTGTTTTCATATTTTCTGGCATCCAGCAGATCCAGATGTAGGCTACAGACGAGCATTAGCTTTGAATGGTTGAGGTATGCTGTGTTTGGTTATTTTAGGTGAAGTATTTAGATACTGAAGAGCTCTGTGGGTTTCTGCACACGCACTCGGCGTACTCGCACACAGAAAATTAGGATTGTGCAGTTTGTGTTGCAGGTTGATATCTCTTCATTTATTGAATTTTAGTAGTGTGTGACAGCTGACACAGGGCACACACTCGCGCGCGCGCGCGCACACACGTGCAGACTCCCGAGCGCCAAACTACTTGAGACAGTTGCTGAAATGTTTCGTTGTATGTTTTTGCAGTGACTCACTGACAGAATGAGGTTCAAGATATACATTGCATCATTATCTCTGTCTGCTGTTGTTATCGTCAACTCAGTGTTTCTGCTGACTGACGGATTGTCTGAGCTCCTCTTCCCCTCCCGGTGTGATGCGGTTTCTTGCTGACTTAAATGAGACTCGGCAGATATCAAAGCACCAATTACTGTCGCAGAGTTCGTCTCTGGCGCGCTATAATTTGTTGGCGAATGCAGACTGTTGTGTCATGTTTGGTTAAACGGGTTTAACTTGTCCTCCTTTTCCATTTTATTTCTGCACTTGATCGGTGGTGACCCATTCGATCACACACATACTGATCAGACACTGTCACACGCGCCAGTTTAATGTCTCTTTCTCTTTTTTCAATCATTGCAGATCCACATATCAAGGTGTGCGGAAAGAGGGATGATGTGAGGGAAGCTAAAGACAGAATCATGTCTGTCCTTGACACAAAGGTACAGTAAACCACCACATCACATTGGGGATAGACCTCATGTTTGTGTGTATTTCTCTCCTTGTTCCACTCTGTCTCGCTTTCTCACCCTCTCCTGGTAGTATTTCACATCAGCTCTCCTGCTGCCCAAGAGACAGATTGCACACAGCAGTGTGGTACAACTTTGGCAGTAATCTTGCTAGATGCTCACATCCAGAGTTTGTCATGGATTGCTGTGTGCATGCAGGCGTTGTTACCGTGGCAACTCGAAATTGCCTACCTGGGTGACTACGCCGCAGCACCCCCTGGGGGCAGTCAATCATCCATGCACTTTGAACAGCCACAAACACACGAGCTGCAGTAACTGTTGCACATCCCGTGGTTTTGTCACAGCAGAGTTATGTCTGATGTGTTGCTCATTTTCGTTCTCTCTCTAAGTGACTGCACTAAGTGTGAGTGTGAACCGTCAAGTGCTTTTTCTTCTTGGTACCCCTGTGTTTGTTTCTATACTAGTCACAAATGCCATGAAAACATCTGATCTGATGGGTGACAGCTGTCTTATTGTGAGTCTTGGAAGCGGTCTGTGGCGATACTGGATACACTGTTGTGCCTCAGTGACACCATCACTTGTTGCTTTTGTAAAGTTTAATATTTGTTCAGGCACTCTACTGCATATATAACATGTGCCTTTTTCCTGTGTTAACAATCCTAATTCCACCCCAACCTTTCTTTTCTACTCATTAGAGTAACAGGGTAACTCTGAAGATGGATGTTTCCCACACCGAGCATTCCCATGTCATTGGCAAAGGCGGCAACAACATCAAGAGAGTAATGGAGGAGACGGGGTGCCACATCCACTTTCCAGACTCTAACAGGAACAACCAGGCAGAGAAAAGCAACCAGGTTTGTGGTGATACAACATAGATTTCCACGGTGCAGTCATGCTGAGACTTAATGGATGAATGGTGGAACAAGCTGTTCCTGCTGGTTGATCAAAGCATTTGCTTCGCCAGATACGGGATATTAATTGAATCTTCATGATAAGTAATAGTTTTTACAGATTTTCTTCAGTGGCAGTGAAGTAAACTAAGTGTTTTTGAGGTGTGTGCACCACTCTAGTCCTTTTAGTTATAGTCACGGGGTCTCAGACATGGGGGAGAGAGAGAGGTCCAAATGGCTGTTTTGATTGGCCAACCCCAAGGAAGCTGGTGTGTTTTGCCTGGAATCGCTAAAAGAGCAGTAGGATCCTGCTATAATTGCTATTAAAGTTCAGGATGTGGAGTTCAAAAGAGCGCACTGCAACACACGCCATGTGTTACTTGAAAAAGTAAAAAGAGATATTGAGTTTGTTTGCTTTTTCCAAAGATGCACTTAACTGATTTAAACACCACCGCTGTGGGTTTTGCTTCATGTGAAATACCCGTACACATGCCTACGTTATGTGTTTGTGTGAAAATATTGGGTCGTAGAGTTGAGCAGAGAGACAGGCTCACTCTGTTTGCTTAATCATTTGTATTTTAGCAGTGGCATTGTGCTCCTTTGTTGCCAGAGTGAAAATAAATCAAATAAGACCATTTGCTACCTTTTTTATTTCTATGGAAATAAACTTAATCAGGCCTCGGGTGTGGTGAACTAGAAGTTGTTACTGGGTTTTGAATTTGCAGGAGGGTTTTAAATTTTGTTTGTTTTAGATTTTACTCTCAACGCTGAAATTATGTCTGACAATTTGCAAGGGTATCTGACATTATTTGTCTTGGATTAGGTTCGAACTTGCTGAATGATTTATATCTTTTCACTTAACTTTTTACTGTGAACAGGTTTCCATCGCAGGGCAGCCCGGAGGGGTGGAGGCAGCTCGTGTAAAAATAAGGGTAAGTTGGACCACCACTATAGTTGTCTTAAAGGCACGCTCTGTGAAAAGGTTTTGTGTAGTGAGGTTTCTATTTTTTAATACTTTTTTATGGGAACATTAAAAAAACATTGTTAACCCTTCGTCAGCCCTGCGTCATCCTCAGTATAATCCCAATAATCATGTGGCTGCTTCTGCCTCAGTTTGGACACGTGGCCCTGTTGATATTGGAAGCAGACATGTGGATTAGTTTTATGGATTATGGTGCACATCCTGACCCATCTCATAGCCGGCTACTGTAGCCATGCTAACTAGCCACCCCCCCCCAACCCTAACCCTAGCCCCCCCGTATTAGCACTCAAATATATTTCACATAACTTTGAGTCCATGAGGTCAGATCTCTGTCTCACTAGCCTCACTAACCCCTTCCCAAGTATTGCTAGTCTAAAACACAGCTTGACTTCAGGCACATCACTTCCACTTCCTCAAAAACAAAACATCTGATTTCAAGACGGCCAAGTTCTCTACCTAATCCTACGAGTGGAAGTGCTCCAGGGTTACACTAGGCAGTTGTGCACAGTTTCAGCACTTTGTCTAAACCACAAGCTCCATTCCTAATTCATTTCCAGGCCACTTCCCTAGAACGATGGTAAAATCAAAGCATAATCCCCTGCCCCTCCTGCAGGCCCGTCCCCAGTCCATTTCTTAGCCCTAGGTCCATCTTCAGTTTCAGTCTGACTGGAAGCCCAACCTCTAGCCTCAGAATTGTGGGCGGAGGATGTCTGTGCTCGTGTGAACTGTTACATCCCTGAACTTTTGCTATATTTCAACACTCCAGGACTTGTCTACAGTGAACACGTTCCTCCACTGTGGACTGACCAAAACTAACAAGCCTGTGTGTGCATGAAAGAATGACTGTGTGTGTGTGTGTGTGTGTGTGTGTGTGTGTGCGGGGAAAAAGAGAAGGTCGTGCTGGATATTTGTGCAGTGTGTGTTGGCAAATGTTGCCATGCACACATACCAATGCTTCTCCGTGCCTAATGGTTGTTTTCTTATGCAGCAGACCACATCCCAATTCTCCTACTTTTTTGCTACGGCTGGTAAAAAAGATTAATCAAAGATTACCTGTTATAATTTAAAGAGTAGAGAATCACATCGATTGTTCTGGGCTGAACAGAAGCTGCCAGCAGATTTATAAGTTCAAAATGTGTTTTACCTCAAAGTCAGCTTTGCTCCTGTCATCCAGTGAAGTGTTGATATTACTTACTCTGTGATACCCAAATACATTGTGTGCTATCCTGTAAAAGAATATAAATATAATCTTAGTAAAATTTATTCAGAAGGATAATTTTCTTTTTTCCAATGTCTTTGTAAAAATATTTTTTTAATATTACTATTTTATTTGAACTTGAAGAAAAAATTATGGTTTTTACATCAGTTCTGATTTAGGGAAATATATGAGATTTTACCAGTTTAGTACTTGTTTGATTGATTTACCTGCCTTTTAACTTTGATTTTAAAAAGTGGAAATGCCTCCCAGGCATTAGGTTTATTCTAATTCTTGCCAAAAAATTGAACATGCATATTTCAGAAAATGTTGAACTACATCTTTAAATCTATTTTAAAAGGAGGAATTTTGAAGTTGTCAGAACGTTTGTCAGTTTCTCAGCCCACCCTCCAAACACACACGAATACACCCCCTCCGCCGAGGTTCAGCGCTGGCTGGCCTTTATACCACATCTCTTGGTTTTGTTTGTGCCCTCCTCGTGAGCTATGTAATGCACCTTTTTAACATTCAGAAATGCTGTAGTGGATTCCACTGTGTTTCTGAGGCTCTCTTGTGTGGGGAGTCTTTAACAAGACGGTTGTTGAGCTGATGGATTCACAGGGGTTTTCTAGGAGGTTTCAGAGGAGGAGCTGGCAGGCGGATGATGAAGGGTCTGGCAAGTTATTTTACTAGATATTTAGATTTCTCTTAATCTCTCACCTTTATGTCAAGAAAACCGAGACTTTTTTATAGCACCTTCAGACTGAATACATCTGAAACTCATAACTGCCAGGTGGACGTCTTAGAAAAAGCTGAGCTCAGCTCCGCCATGAAAATCGGTCTATTCTCCATTCAGCCCCGATTCCTGCTGTTCTGCTGTTGACCTAAATTTCTTTAACCTGTAGAGAGGGAGTGCAGAAACGTGATATAAATGTAAGGCCAAGCACATATGGAACTGATCAGGTATGTGTTTCTTTGGTCAGAGCAATTCGTGCTGCTTGCCCTTCACTGGCAGCCAAAACCATAGTGGCACTCGGCCCAAGAATCAGTGTTTGGATAGCAGTGTGTGCGTGTGTGCATGTGTGTGTGCCAGTGTCTATTCATTCTCCTCCTCCTCAAAGCCTATGTGAACATTAGGCTTTGGGTCTCTATGGGTGTGAGCCTGTGTGATTTTGCTTTCACTCATGCAAGAATGTACAGTATATGCATGAAGTGACTCTTTCCTGTCTGCATCCATTTAGTTTAGCAGTTGCTGTCATACGAATGAGAAGAGCCGATGTGTGCTGCTGCACATGTGGTTTGATGTTTTGAGAAAGACCTGGCCATAGTTTACAACATTTTAAACCATAACTTGAACAACTGTGCAGCCATACTGTTTAAATCGATGTCCCTAGTGATGCAGGTGCGTCAAATTCTATTAATTTGACTTGACATATTTGCAGTCCTAAGTTCTACCACCTTCTGCTAAAGGAACAGTTGTTACAGCTGTGAATCCATTGATATGTCCAAACTGTGCAAAGAACTACTTGTAACCTGTGTTTTTTTCTTGAACCAGTCTGAATGACAGTATTATAGCCACTCTGTATTCAGCCTCCTCACTTTTCTGTGTCCTTCCATATTGCAGGAGCTGCTCCCTCTTGTGTTGTCTTTCGAGCTTCCCACCATCATGCAGTCTGACCCCAGTTCCCCGACCGTGCAGCACATCTCGCAGACCTACAACCTCACGGTGTCCTTCAAGCCCCCGACACGTCTCTATAGAGCTACCGGCATGGTTCGGGGCTCACAGAACAACGCCAACGCAGTGAAGGTGAGGAGGATGTCACTTTTTGATTGGCTGATTCTGTTACATGATTATAGATGAGTCGCAGAAATGTAAAAGATAAATTCTGTGCAGTGTTGTCACAGTAAAACACCAACGTTTGCCATGTAGCCAATTTATGTCATAAAACTGTGTTTTTAACAGGGCAAAGTTCTTTTTTAAAAAACTTTTCCTTCATTCAGCCACAGCCACACTTACGTGCTGTTGGCATCAGAGCTAATGTCAGAGGCAGTTGTTGTTTAAGGACGCTTTAAGCTGGAAAAGCTGCGGATCAAACTGCTAGCCTGGGGACAACCTGCGCAGCTTAACAATTCAGTTTAGGTTCAATTAAGACATTTAAACTGTAAGCAGCAACCTATCAAAATCTAATATTCTGCTTTAATCGGGGCTGTAACTAACCCAATTGTCATTATTAGCTTGTTTAAAAATGCAGCTCAGTAACTAATGTAAAATGCGTTATACTGGAAATCATGAAATTCTACAGTTAAAGTGGTGAACCACTTTATGGCGTGGGACCACTGTATTGTTGAATTTTGTAGAATTGTAAAAAGCTACAAATTCTTTTTTTCAATGTACTTTTTTAAAACCACGTGTCCTGTTAAAGATGCCCCAGTAGCTGGTTGAACCCTGACCAGAACTCTTGTCAATCATTCGAGTGTGATATTTGTGTTGGTATCTCTTCTCCACCCACTTCTATGGCGAGCCTCAGACCAAGAAAAGATTTTTACAGAGCTACACTATGTCGAGGCCCACCAACACCGTCAGCGCTCCGCACTATTTCCCAAACAAACCACCTCATTACATTTCAGCACCACAGGGGCAAGAGAGTGCTGAGAGATCTTTGGTCACTTGAACTGGACAGCTGCTGGTTCAGTGCTCCACTGAGGGGGGAGACACTGCTCCACACTGCTCCTCCAAACATCTCTCTGTGGCCTCAATCAATTTCAAATTGGTCTTTTGATTTTCCGTTTCTCCTCCGTAGGTTGTGTGTGTTCAAGTTTTTAAGTTCACAAACATTGCATTTAAGTTGTGGTTCACACGAGCATGCCAAGGAGTCCTCCCATCATCTCCACCAACAAATCAAAGCCAACCAACTCGCATTACTTCCCCCTGCCAGCTTCTGTTATCAATATGGTGCATTTCTGTTTGCCAGCAGCTACATTTACCATGTATGCATCTCCATGCTTTTCCGTTTATATTTGCGGTAGAATAACATACCAGCGTGCGTTTGTGCACGTGTCCATATGTAGTTGTGCTCATGCACAGCTACCAAGTGTTTTAGGTTCGAGAGGATTAAATGAATGTGTGCTATGTTATGCGGTGGTGTGTGGGACCCTTGGAACACCTCAGAGAGTTTCCAAAACCGCTGTGGATTGTTATGTTATGCTGGCTGCAGTGCGTGAATTCCCGTTGTAGGCTGGGAGTGACTTACTTTACAAGGCAGAGTGATCACTTGCAGAGGCTCAGCAGAGACAGTGAGGAATGAGTGTGTGCGTGTGTGTTTGTGTGCAACTGGCCAGCAGAGGCAGAGATGCAGTGGAAAATATAACGGTTTCCACTTATATGCTGCAGAAAATACTGGTGTTTAATTTGGGAAGTGGACAACATGGATCAACTTTTCTCATTACTAACCAATATGTTTGCAATGTGGTCTAGATTTTGCTCTAAAATAAATATTGTTATAGGTCTTTATGAGGATTAATTTGCACTCGCAGATGCTCTGATAGGATTTATCATCGTTGTACTTGGGGCATGGAAAATTATTAAAGCTAACTTCTTATGTCAAATGTGCCAACCTGATTTTTTTTTGTTAAAAAGTCAGTGTACAGCCCTTTTCCAGATTCCCTCAAGACACGACATGACAAGATTTTGCAATAATTTATGTGTGAGAAATTGTAATTGTCCCTGTATTTGCTCAGTTGTCTTGTCATCTGTGTTTCCCCAGAGGGGCACCGCTCTGCTGTTGGAGCACCTGGCTGGCAGCCTGGGAAGCACCATCTCAGTCACCACCCACCTGGACATCGCACCCCAGCACCACCTCTTCATGAAGGGCCGCAATGGTAGCAACATTAAGCACATCACCCAGAGGACAGGAGCCCAGATCCACTTCCCTGACCCCAACAGCCCCCAGAAGAAATCCACCGTCTACATTCAGGGAACCATTGAATCGGTCTGCCTGGCACGGCAGTATCTCATGGTGTGTGCTGCGTGCGTGTTTCGTTTATTACCATCCGCTTGTTGAAAAGAATGGCTTCCATCGGCTAAGCGTTGTTTTTGTGGCTACGTGATGACATATACAGATTCCTCATGTCCTGTGGTATCTAGAACGGATATCGCCGCTCCACTCGCATCATGATGGTATGTGCGAGTGATGCGTGGCTTCTAAGATGGGGTTCAAAACTGAAACCACGATTGCCCTTGGGGGCTGGAATAGCCTTGGGAGAGATTTCCTTGGCTCTGCTCACGCTGCTGAAATGTCGACGTTACGGCGAGTGTGCAGCCGCCTCGGTGTGATTTATTGCAGCAGCATACCTGCATGAGATACAGACGCACACATTTACATCAGCTTGGCTCGAATTCTTATTCTCCTGTATATAGATTATCCTTATTGCTGTTAATTAAGGGTTTGGCCTGCATGAACAGTAAATTTTGGTGGATTGGAATTTGTAATTCAGAGGTCAGTAAGTTAGCATTAGTGTTTTGGACCACGAGGAAGCGCCTCCCGTTTAAATTTCTCTGGGTTAAAAATGGTCTGTGGCCATTCTTGTCTTGTTGCCTGTGACCGTTGAGGCTACCCTTATCTGAATTGCTGAGGAATATAATCAGCAGTCTGTTTCAAAAATGTGTAAAAGAGAAGTTTAATTACTATTGGCTCAAAGCTTCTGCTGAGCTGGTATAAGATGCCTCAGCCGTAAACAGCTTTGGCTTTCTGTTTTTTCAGATGCATAATGTAAGGCAGTAATTCTGCCAGAGTTGCCTTCTCTTTGTCTGCGGTCTCCCATTTGGCCCTGAAGACATTTAGCAAATGCCAAAGTTGTTGCAGCGACTAAGCATCGCTTTCTCTCTGGAAACGGGACACACAAGACGCCGCCTCTCGCAGTCCGTCTGTGGGAGAGTGAAATTTACGAAAGAAGAGTTAGAGGCCAGAGGAGAATCGGAGAAAGCCAGGATGGGAGAGGAGGTTGAGTAGGAAGAGGAAGGGATAAAGAGGAGTCTCTGAGAAAGGAGACGTTAAGCGTGGACATGCAGGCGGGGCGGAGGAGTCCTGCCCGCAGTGGTGTACCGTGTGATTTGGCCCCCTCCAGCCAGACAGTAGATTACAGCTCCAGCTCCAGTCCCTGTCAGAGCCAGGCTGGTCCTATACTCTGCTGCTAAATACTCCCACTCACAATAGGAGCGCTGTCCAGCACTTGACCCAAAATATAGATGTCTGTGGCACTTGTGGTGGTGATCATGCAAAACAGATTGCTCTTGGCGGAATTTCCCAAGCACTGTGTGGGATGAATGCAGCCGTGAATCTTGTATTTATTGGTATGGCTGAAACACGGTTCCACACTCGGTGTAGTATAAATGATAATTTACTACTGTTATGGGAAAAGACCTATAATATAGGAACATGTATGTTACGGTTTACTAGAAAAGCTGTGAAACATTAGCCTGCAGCTTTCTCGAATGTTGTTAACGTACCTTTATTTATTTCTTTACTCATTTGCTCCACAGGGCTGCTTGCCTCTCGTGTTAATGTTTGACATTAAAGAGGACATAGAGGTGGAGCCCCAGTGTATCACAGCACTAATGGAACAGCTGGATGTTTTCATCAGTATCAAACCGAAGCCAAAACAGCCCAGCAAGGTATGTCACCAGGCTTACACTCGCACAGCATGCCGCGCTTTACAGGGTATTTACCCATGCTGGCGGCATGGCTTTAAAGATGGCAGTGTCAGATTACGTTTATCCATACTAACACATCGCCATGACGACTGAATGGACTGCAATAAAGTGGGTGATGACCTAGTTTTTTTTGTTGCATAACCACAAGTTTCAAATATGTGGTTTTAAGACAAATGTCATCTGTTGGACAAAGGCAGTCGTGTTTCCGATGTAATAACATCGCTCCACTTTTTTTCATCTTATATCAGCTTATTTCTACATAGTCAAATTGTTACCGGTGACGTGTAGCACAACATTTATTTCTGTATTTCTGTGCTTCTGTATTTACTGCTACGTGGAAAACGTTAGCAAGCAACAATCCATGAGTATTTTAATGTAAGAGCATAAAAAAGACTGGATTAACATAATAAAACCTTAAATTTCACAAACTCCTGAGACGAACACAAAATCTGCGGCCTTGCTTGTTCAAATCTGTGTCGGCAAAGAGAAAAAAAACGGCACATGTGCCAATGTTCCATCTTAGAGTTGCTCGCTCGTCAAATGCCACAGCGTGATGTTGAAATAAATTATGGATTTCCATGTCACATTTCATCATTATGTGATGAGATCTAAAAGGAAAAACTGGAACTTTATACCAAAGGGAATCGTGCCATACCAGCCCTGGGAAGCGTTTTGGTAGATCAGTGGGGGAATTGCCACCAGTCTTCTCTCATCACAGCTCTCTCCTCTGCCTGGCACACACGTCTTACCTGATGATGGGATTTATTATTATGTGTCACCAGCTGAATGGGCTCTTTGTAAATGAGATATTAACTTGGAGGTGAACTCATTTGTAAAATGTATTAGTGAAAGATGTTTATTTGTTTAGTTCTGATTGCTGCTTCTTCCAGTAATATGTACACCTGCGTTTCAACCTCTGTTACTCATGACCCGTACGTTGGCCCAGTGCCAACCGACTGACTCATCAAAGTGCATACGCCCCACCCTGAGCCAGGGCTCCGTGCCCAAACCAGACAGGCCTGTGGGGACTGGGGTAGAGGTGCCAGTGTAAACACTGACCCTGCCCAGATCATCTTAAGAGCCCTTCACTTATATGTTTCAACAAGGTGACAGCAGTACTCCCGAACAACTGTCCAAACTCACGCCGTAGCCTCTGTTCTACAGGAACCTGGCAGACCCACAGACGGTGTCTGTCCGTCTGCTTCTACAAAAGGGGCAGGGTGTGATTTGTGCCACTTTAAACGGGTGTTTATGAAAGGCAGGCTTCCAGTGAGGTGGAAAGGGTTGAAGTAATTTCTCTCAGTGATTTATTGATTTTCTATTTTAAACTCGCCTCGCCTTTTATTGGTCATCAACCACTATTTCCTCATGTTCTCGTCACTCATATCAGTGAGCCACATATGTATGTTATGCTGTTGATTAAGAAACACCTTCTATCAAACTTTGCTCCCATGTCTCCGTCTCTCCCACACTGTTTATCCTTCTAATCTACCCTCAATCCCGTCTTCCTTCTCCACTTTGTTTGTCTCCTCCTCAGACTCCCTTTCACTCCCTGTATTCGGTGCCAACACTCTTCTGTCTCCTTCTCACGTCTTTTCCCACCACTTCCCATTTTCCTTTTACTTAATTTTCCACTCCACCTGTTATTACTTAGTTTCTCAAAACCTTTTTTTTTTCTTTCTCCATCGATGTTTTTCAGTCTGTGATAGTCAAGAGCGTGGAGCGGAATGCAGTGAACATGTACGAAGCTCGGAAATTCCTCCTGGGCTTGGAGAGCAACGGGGTGTCATGCTCCTCACACTCTGTGGCTTTGAATCCTGCTACCAACGGCCCATCCCCGTCGCTCATCTGTCCCGTTGGCCTGGAAATCTTAGCCTCAGCTGGTCTGGGACTGAGCAACCTGGGTAATGACACTAACTATTTAAAGTCTAGAAGCCAGATGTCCTGTTATCACCTTGGTATACAGAGTTCCTGAGTGCAGTTGGTTGTGGAATAACACGCCAACGTTGTCACATCCAAACAAATCACACACGAGGAGTCGAGGCACGTTTACAGTAGGAGTTGTTTGTCTGCAGAACTGACCTCACCACGTTGGTACGGATTTCATGCCAAGAAATGAGTCCCACACATGCAAATCTTTGATCAGCCAACCATCAGAAAATAATTCCCTATAGCGCAACTCTGAATGAATCATCAGCTTCTGAATCATCGGATGATGAGCGGTTATAATCGCGCAGCAGTTTGCTTGTCTGCAGCGCTGACCTCAACGTGAAGGCACAGAGTTCATCCTGGATCGTTTTTTTTATTTGTTTCCACAATGGACTTTTGGTTGTATAATAATAATAATAATAATAATAATAATACATAAATATTAGGTCTAATCATCTGCTTTTTGCTGTTATTTGATACAGTTGTTCTTCAGAAGTGGTAGGAATAACCGATTATAGATTGTACGTGCTTTGCTTTGAGCACATAATTTGTGCCATGGAGTCCCAGTACAGTAGAAATGGTTTCTCGTTGTCTTGTTTAAACCCAGGGGCCCCGGAGATGAAGCTGTGGATGGCCACATCCTTTGCCTTTAGTAATTGCTACATGCTTCTCTTCCTCAGATTACAGGCCAGTCTGCCAGAAAAATCCCTGGCCGTATTCCTGGAGCCAAACTAGGCCCTCGTTAAAGCCACAGACCTGCTCCTTTCTGTTTTCATACACTGTGTTTGAGTATAGACACCGAGCACCGCATTGTTGGAGCTCTCAAAAACATGGTTAACACAAAATGTGTGCTTCTGCATCCATGACCTTGTAGAAATTTAAGAAATTCTTCCCCTCGTTTTCCGTCTAGTTGATGACAGTGTGATGGAATTCCAGTTGAATAGCTGTAAGACCAAGATTATTATCTGGGAGCTTTACTGCAGCACACGATTAGTGTGAAATTAAAATGGTTGCTCTGACTGGACCACCGCTCATCTGTTCATCTCCTCTTCCATTTCATTTTTTCTGCCCCGCAGGTTTCCTGGGTGCGACGGCGCCCCACTCACTCGCCAACTCCGCTACCCCGAACGCCGTCCTCAACAGCTTAAACTCTTCCATGAGCCCTCTGCAGAGCCCGAGCCCCAGCACTCCCACACCACCCCCCTCCCTCTGGCCCAGTTCACTGACCAGCACGCAAGGTCCATATGGTGCATTTCTGGTATCTTTTTTGTTATGCTGGTATTTGGTTACAGACTTTGTGCACTGGATATTTGTAAATATCCCTGCGATTTGTTTCAGGCTTCTCTCCGCTAATGCTGCACCCTGCTACCCAGGCCACTCTGAGTAGCATCCTGCTGTCGGGCGTACAGGGTTACACACAAAGCACACCATCCCCTCCGCCTGGCCTCGCTCCCATAGACAAGCAGCCCAACGGCGTCCCTGACTGCACTAAGGGCCCCTGCACTCTCAATGGACATGTCAAGGTTGGCTCCTTTGTTCATTTATGTTAATGCTGCATCGCTTGTTAACTTTCATTGCTTTCACTTTCTTACGTGCTTCGTGTGCGTTTGTTTGTGCACGTTCAGCATCCTGGCTCAGTCTATGGGAGGATAGCATCTGTATCACTTGCAGAAACTGTTTTGAGTCAAACCCCATGTGACTCTGTCCAAGAGGCCACCGGACACAATCCATCAGAGCCGCTGTCCAGCAAGTCCAGCCCAGATGAAGGTATTCTTCTTAAGTAAACTCCTAAGGAAACCCAACCAGCTGTGTGTCTGTACACAGTAAATGTCTTTATCCGTAGATCTCCACTTTTTCTTTCCATCGCTAAACTGTGTGTTTCAATAACTTGCATATTGTCAACGAACCCATGAGGTGCCACATGATGAAAATGGCGTGAACTGTCCACAGTGTGACCCAAGTACAGTGAATTTTTTTACGACTATGCAGGTTGTGCACATTGTAAAACATGTGAATGTATGCAGACACGTAGTGTTGTACAGCTATAAACACATTCACATCTGTTTTGAATAAGTTTCTGGAGTATATTCAGCCCTAAAGAATTTAGAGCCCCATGAAGGCACCTGTATGTAACCCAGGTTCCTTACTTCTCATCTTCCTTCTACAATTATAAACCTAATTTGTTCATATTTGCAAGTTATTAAGCAGGCTGAGAATGTTTGGCTTAGTTAGTAAAAGCCTGTGTAATATTCATGATATGAATAATTATATGATCATCAAATTCCCAACTAATTTTTTTTGGGCCTGTAACTCTTTAAGGAATTCGGCTGTGGTGTTTGTTTGTTTTTTTTTATCCGAGTTTTAACCGACTCTAAAAGTGCAGATGTAGCAGGAACCTGACTCTCTTGTGAGTCAGTGATATTAAAGACACACTTGGATTTATGTCTGATTCTTATATTCGAGCTGCTGACATGTTCCGCTCTCCTGGACCACGGCCTCGCAGACTTAACATAAATGTCCACTTTAAGGTTCTCCACTTTAGATTTATGTAACCCTTAAACCCACTTTGAGGAAAGTGTGTTGCATGAACTTGTTTCTGTTTCTCTATACTGCCCTCCTAACCTCATACTCACTTGGAATTCATATATTGTGTTGGAACGGAGAGACATTAACTGCTGGTCTCCTTGCGGTTCAGAAAGGCCCTCATTTCCTCTGTGTCTTACACTTGCAGTTTTCCACAGAAAGCTTCACTCTCACGCGTCTCGTTTTTCCCTGCCGTTTTCTGAGGTGGTCCTCCCCCAGTGTGGTACGACCCAGTAAGGGTTCCTCTCCCTCTCCCTCTCTTCGCTCCTCCTGCATCCCAGAGTGTGTTTGCACTGGCTTGAGTCCGACTCAACTCTTCGTGTTGAAATGAGGGAGTGCAAACCCTAATCCCCAAGGATTTAATTAGAATGACTGACATCATATTATTTTACAATATGCATGTTAATATAATCTTTAACATTACCTAAACACACACTTGTGCGTGTTTTAGTCTGTGTGTGTGTGTGTGTATACCGAACAGGTTCTTGTTAGCGTGATGGTAGGGTGGCAGATGAAAACCATTATAATTACAGCTGCTGGTAATTAACTGAGACTTTTCACATTTTAATACAAGCGAGCATACACGTGCCCACCGAGCTACAGTCTCGGCACCATGGTACCCACTCATCAGGACTGGTCACCTACAGAGTAATATGATGTATGATCCACCTAAGTTTGTCTCGTCTTCTTCAGGCTCCGACACATTTGTGGAAGTGGGCATGCCCAGAAGCCCCTCTCACTCCGCCAATGGGAGTGAACTGAAACAGATGCTGGCCTCGTGTAAGACGTCATCAGGGAAGCGACAGGCCGTGGAGCTCCTGCAAGGCACTAAGAACTCCCATTTGCAGTATGTTGGAATCTAGAAATCTTTGATAGATTCTCATGTTACTGTTCAGCATTTCATTAGAAATCATTTACAGCTGATGCTAGTACATTCTGACAGTCTGGACCTGAAAGACTGAGAATGGTCAGAGAAACATTATAAAATTGCCTTTATTGGACTCACTTCTGTGCTCACTATGTCTATGTAATCCCAACAGTTCCGACTGTCTTCTCTCGGACACGGAGTCCAGCTCCTCAGACAGCCCTGTGGCGGATAAGAGGGCGCCAGGCAGCGAGCGGGCGGCTGAGAGGGCAGCACAGCAGAATGAGAGGGAGAGAATCAGGCTGGCACCACAGACCTCCTTCGCCAACATGCAGGTGAACACACACACTCGCACACACAGACTTGCACGCACTCACAATACACTGTTTTGTTAGTGTTAAGGAATAAAATTATCTGTTGTCTTTTCAGGCATTTGACTATGAGCAGAAAAAGTTATTGGCAACCAAAGGTAAGTCGACCTTAATGTCAGATCAAATAATACGTTGTTATTAGTGGTGTCTGGATGTAGACTATAATTTATCCACGTATCCTCACACACACACACATTAACTAAAGGTCACAACAGCCAGTGAGTTAATCAGCAATATAGCTGCTTGAACGTCCTAGACATTACTCGGATGGGCTGCGTGTGAGAATGTCTGTCTGAATCAGTCGACCCAAACATCAAACACACCCGTGAGTCCTATCACACAAAGTCTGTGTAGTGTCCCCGTAAGCCCATGTGAAAAGACAGCCGGTAAATGTCTGGAGCGTTCACAGTACGTGAATAGGTGTGAGAATGTGTTTGACCCAGACTACCTCCTGTTGTTGGCTCCATGTGTGAACAACCAATGCATGGTATTACAAATTCAAGTGTTGGTCTTTATCTAAACATGAATTAATGATTCCCAGTGTGCCGAAATGTACAAAACACTGCATGATTTGGGAAACGAGTATATACAGCATGTGACATTTACCGGGTGTGTAAAACTCTTCCTTTAAAGTATTTAAGGTTTAGGTGCATGAGTGCGTCACTGTGCTCTGTCTGTATTCACTCAGCTATGTTAAAGAAGCCTGTGGTGACTGAGGTACGGACCCCGACTAACACTTGGAGCGGCCTGGGCTTCTCAAAGTCTATGCCGGCTGAGACCATCAAGGAGCTACGGAGAGCCAATCACGTATCATACAAACCAAGCATGACCACCACCTATGAGGTCAGACATAACGAGGGATCTCTGTTCGCCACGGTTTCCAGCGTGGTCGTTTAGAATACAGCGTTAACCGTTTGAATCATCTTCCCCAGGATTCCCCACTGTCCTTGTCTCGATCCAGCAGTCGCGAAGGTGTGGGGAACGGCAGTGACTCGGACAACTGGCGGGAGAGAAACGGCACGGGCAACGGCCTGGCAAGTCACGCAGAGTTCCCCTCGACGGTCAGCAGCCCCAAGAGGAAACAGAACAAATCTGGTGGGTTTAGTGGGTTTGTGTAGTAGCCTTGACCATCAGCGACAGTATAGCAGTACATCACTTACCAACGGAACAAGTCTTTTTCAAACACAAGTAATAAATTATACACAGTGGAAAAAAACACTCTCTGCTGTATGTAGAGGATGAGTTACTAATCAGACAAAATTTAAATGTGATTAGTTTGTTCTTGAACAGATAAAGAAACCTTGTGGTTCAGTTTGGCATCATGTGCTTTATACTCAACATCGTCTTTAAGATCAAGTAAAAAAAAATGGAAAAATGGAACTCAAAACCCTTTTAAGTACAACATACGAAAAAGAAAGTTGAACTGAAAACATAAGTTTTCCACAGCTGTGAGGTTGTTATGAGTAGGCACACCAGACCTCTGTTGTCTTTTCAACACATTTGAAATGTCCTATTCCTCCCACTCAGTTTTATAAATGCCTTCAGTTAAGGCACGTTGTTCAATTCTTATTTTAAAGAAAACTTTGAACTTTCTCGCCTATCAAATCGACAAATCTGATTTCAGATTTACTTGCTGTCTTAAGGGTAAGATATGCATATGGCTCTCTCATCATATACCTCACAGAAATCAATAAGAGAACATAATCGTGAGTGAGTGAATGGTGCAAATGACTTGCTTCTAAATTATAATCATTATTTTGTCGCTTCACTTTTTACATCAACTTTCTATGAACAGCTGCAGAGCATTACCTCAGTAGCAGCAACTACATGGACTGCATCCCTTCAGTAACTGGCAGCAGCAGCTGCAGCCTGAGCTCGTCTCTGAAAGGATCAGACCTGCCTGAGCTCTTCAGCAAGCTGGGTTTGGGGAAGTACACGGACGTCTTTCAGCAACAGGAGGTACTATGTGAACTCTTCTTCTAGTGTTGTGACTCTAACAGAGGGACAATCTCACCAGAAAAAAGTTTTTGTCAGTCACGTTTGATGCCAACAATAAAATAAAGGGTGAAAATAACCCTGTTTTTACATTATTTTTTAAAAATTGTTGCCCATGTTTACGTTTCTGACGTCGGAGTTCTAATTTAAACTCATTATTGGGAGAACAACACTAGTACTACTACTGAGGACAGCACCTTTTGAGTATAACTGTTGATGGTGATAATAATAGTGTTAAATTGACTTGTTTCTGCCACCAGATTGACCTCCAGACATTCCTGACTCTGACAGACCAGGACCTGAAGGAACTGGGCATCACAACCTTTGGCGCCCGTAGGAAAATGCTGCTCGCCATCTCAGGTACTGAGCATGTGCTGATCACAGTTTTATTTCTCATACGACTCCTCGTCTCTGCTATCACCTGCACACGACGCGGGCAGAACTGATAAAATCATACCCACACACACCAACACGTCATTTTCTCTGCTCGTTATCACCGATACCTGCTGGAGCTGTATCCTGCCAGCTCACCTCTGCTGAAGGCATCGGTTCATGTTTTTCATTAATATTTCCTCCTCTATCTGTCACTGCAACAAGTCTGAGTGGAACCCAGCTGTGCACAAAACTAAATGTGTAGCCCAACTGACGAAGATCATCCTCATTGGATTTGAAAGCTATAAGTGGCTGACTGGTTGGCTGGTGGTTGACTTCAAGACGGTGCTGTTCTGCATTATTTTTCTGGCGAATCCCGCTGAATACATGTTGCTGTTGTTCTCACCAGTGAAGGGATAGAGGCACATTCTTCTCAGATGAGTCTGTTGCTATTTGTCCAGTTGCTCCAGCTGCCTCCCTGATGCCGATGTAGACTCGGTCCTGTAATTGCACGGGATCTAATATGAAAACGCTGTCGGTGTCACACTGCATTACTGATGCCGTATTTCAGCCGTCGTAATAGCAGGAGTTGTTGGACTGTGTTAGTAAATCATGCTCTTGTTGGAATTATGAGCATACTCAGTGAACGTCCGGCTCACGAACCTCAGGCCGGAGCCAGGATTGACAGCGGGAGGGGGATGGGGTGAGGTTGGTGCTCTGATGATTAAGGAAGTGCGGCGTAATCCAAGGTCTGAATTTAGGTGCTTGGCTCGTGCCTCAGCCAAGTACAGGTCAACTTTCATCTCTCTGACAGACTCTGGGGCTCCTCCTTATCTTCCAGCTTTTTGCCTCTCATTATAAAGAGAGACAGCAAGTTAAAAGCTGGATTTTCTTGACTGGAAATCCAGCTTTTAACTTCCTAAAAACTAAAACAGGAGATGCTGGGAGCAGCAAAATAAGACGAGTATCAGATGAAGAACTACGAGATGCCAGCATGTGCTTCTGACGTTATTATGAAAGCATTTTGTTCAACCTGCTGGGTAAAACCAGGTGGATGCAGAGGACCTTTGTTGATCTGAGCAGTCCTGTTGTGATTTGAATCTAATTTTCTTCTCAACGCAACTGGACAGTGTGTTAACATTTCCTCACTTTGATTTATTAAGGCCGCCACAGCAATACTGTTACGTTTCGCTTATTTACTTTTTTCTTCCTCGCAGAACTAAACAAGAACCGGAGGAAGCTATTTGAGCCCCCCATCAGGTCCTCCTTTCTAGAAGGGGGAGCAAGTGGCCGCCTCTCACGCCAATTTCATGCAGACATGGCCAGTGTCAGTGGACGATGGTAGAGCTCCAACCAACCTCCAGTGTCCATCCGTGCCTCAGCACCCCAGGTTCCAGGGGTTGTTTACCATTTTTCAGTCTTCAGTAGGTCTTAAAAAAAAAAAAGCCATAATTTTTACCTGAAGTGCCAAATAAGAAGAGAAGCCTTTCTCAGACAAATGAGGTTCAGTGTTCTCCTTTCTAGAGCCACTCGGTACATCTGGAGCATTTATATATGAAGGTTGTTGTTATGGTTCTGAAGAATGTTATTGTCCAGTATTTCTGTCCATTTGTTTGTTCAAAGAAACAGGCAGAATGATTAGTACAATCATTTTATACACTGATACTACCTGCATTTGTATTATGCAGGTGTATCAGTGACATGCACTTTATAAAACTAGATTTTTGCCTGTGAGAGACTAAGTCCTTAGATTGAAATAATAACTATACATTTTTATTGACTAAAAGCACAGATGCATTTTGTACCAAACTAAATGTAAGCACTTAGCCAGTGAGCTTAAGGCACCACCAAATGAAGTGCAAAATAAAGTCAGCTCAGCAAAGTGTGGACTTTATCAACTTTACCACATGCACCAAAGGAAAGTGTGATTGTGCCCTTTGACCTATAGCTGCCGTAAGTGTTTTGACTGGTGGACATTCCTCCGGGGTCAGTGTTTTTGTCCAACTGAAGTCTGTCTTTCTGCGTATTTCCTGACAAAACCAAAAAAAAATCTAATATTTTGTACTCATTATACATTATGATTTTATTTTTAGTTTTTATTACCATTTTAGGGGAATGGGTGGGATGTTTAACGGTAATCAGTTTACATTTGTATTTTTTTATGCATTAATGAATGAGTTTCTATGATTTTTGTAATTATGTTATTAGTATCTTTCGTTTTTTTCTGTCCCTTAATCTGTGGAACTGTAATATGGCTGTGCCATTAGACAACTCAGAGTCAACTCAAGAGGCAGTTTGACTTAGCTTTGTAGGCTTCTCTCTGATTGTGTCAACAGGCATCTTTCTGGGGTTTTCCCTCTGTTTATTCTACGTGGTCGTCTGCCTCTTCTGTTCTTTGTTAGTGTTGGCCTCCTGTGGCCCCTGTTGGGTGCTTACAAATCTCACAATGCAATGCATGTATCCAGAACGTGAGTTGCTATGCTAGGAATGCGTTTGTTTTCTGTATTCCTATTCGGTGGCTGTCCCATTTAGAACATGGAAAGACCAAAGCCGTGCCTTATGTAGTGAGAGTGCCAATGTACATAAGGAGTTTTTCAGCAGGGGGATACTATGTTAACAACACTAATATTTTGGCCTGCCCTCGCTCTCCAGATAGGACGTGCATCACACAAAGGACCATTATATTGACAGCCGAGGTGGTTTCGTATGAGCATTTCTGCAAGACACAAATAAGGAACCAGAATTCCCATGAGGACTGTGAGATTAAAGACAAAAACAAAAAAGAGTTTGGAATGTTCTAGTCAAACATCCAGGAAACCTGGTTAAGCAGTGTTTAATGAAGAGAAGGAATACATGCGCACAGGGTTTATCATTACAGCTCGTGCTTGTTCTGGCATCCTGAATTATATTCAACCATGTTTTGAGAAGGAGAAGATAGTTTCCAGCAGATTAGTAACTCTGATAGCGAAGAATAATACAAGATACCACTTAATTCGTCCACGAGGAAATGATGAAACCAGATAACTGGAGTAGTTTTGTGTAATGTTCCTAAGATTTATATAAGGATTTAGCCAATACGCTGATCCATGTTACAACGTCCTGAGCATTTCGTATCAAGTGCAATTCAGTGTGTCTTTGTAGATAGTTTGTTTATCAGAGGATAATGTGTTTATATTTGCAGTACAGTGAGTATAAATTCAGACTGAAGGATTTCTAATCTTGGTTTAAATGAGTGTATAGTAGATATGTTGAGGATGCTTCTGAGAAACGATCACTGTTGGGCGCAACATAGATCTCGACATATTTAACGGATATGAACACCATTCCTTTGCAATCTTTCTTTTCTTGTTCATCATGTTCACTTTTAACCACTTTCCTTTCTTCCTTTCATCTGATTTGAGCCATTCTCTCTGTGGTTGTCATGTTAATAACACTATGCTAACTAATAATCTGACACGCCTGCCTCTTGTTGACTGTCTGATAGAGGCCAAAAAAGAGTAACAACACATTTAGAAATACATGTAGAAAAAATAATCCTGAGAGGAAACCGGGATGGCGATTTTGCTCCCGCTTATCATGGTACTACATTGAAACTGCACTGATTCTCCCAGTGCTGTGACTCGTGTTCCTGCCTAGCAGACATTTGTTTTCATCCTTCACCTTGTTTGGATGCGTTTGCTCGGAGGGCAGTAGAGGTTCTAGCCTTATCAAGTGAATGTTGTTTAAAAATATTGATTTGTGTTTTTGCAGATTTATTACGGATCGCTGAAGGGTTGAGTCAAAAAGTTTACTGCCAGCTTGTCAAGTCTTCGCCCTTGATAGGATCATTTCACAATTATGTCTTTGTTTTGTTGCATTAGTCATATTGTTCCAAAAAGGGATTTATTTGAAGGAGTCTTTGTACTGCAATCAAATGGTACATTTACAATAAATGTAAACCACTAAGGGGATTATGTATTACATAACGTTTGTACAACTTTTTCATATTACACAACAATCTTTTTGTGTGAGAAAGGTACAAAAAGAGTTGGTGTATAAACATTGCCATGTGGCCAAAGCTCTGTTCACTGTGGCATCTGTTTTAGATGATCAGTATTATAGTGCAGATATACAAACAAAGAGTTTTTGGAGAAACTGTCAAGCAGGCAAAAAATGTTTGTTCAAATATTCAAATTATAATGAAGTTAATAAATGTATATAAACAAAATCTCTTTTTTTGGTTTGGTTTTTTGTACATTAGAGTTAAGACACCAGTTGAAGGATATAGTTGGGATTCTAGTGATATATTACATACAGCACAGATGCACTGAAGCTCCTGCATGTTTCTATTGTTTTATTGTATTAAATCAGAACATTTTCAATAATCTGTAAATAAAAAAAAACTAGTTTAGTATCTGTACACAAACACTTTGACCACACATGATTCACCATGATAAAAAAAAACGTCCATACTCTGCAGGTTGAGAAACTACATGAGGCCTAATCTGCACAGCCAGGATCAGTTTAATCCGTCAGATTGAATTTACTGCGATTTGTGGAGACTGGCAGAAGCTATATACAGCGAGATGCATCTTAAATCCGTGGCTTTAATGTTAATGTCCATGTGTCACTTTACGACGTTACTGGACAATCAAAGTAGAAATTAGGTTTGTTTTTTTTTATTTGGTCTCGTTTTAATCCACTTTTAGTCAGGGAAAGAATTTCCTGCGTCACCCTGCTGTGGTAAATTTGAGAGTGCCACCTATTTAAAATGAGCAGATCAGTACATTTTGAGAATTTGACCAATAACTGTATAAAAAATAACATAAAAAACAGTTTTCTTTCTAAATCTCGTCCGCTGCCTTGATTAAATACATGCAGTTTTATCATAAGCCTCAAGAGGGAAATGTTGTCACTTTTAACAACCTCTGAACCATGCACAACGGTTACATGGCAACAAATCACATGTTCACAAATAATTAAATAGCACTCCACAGTCTCTGGTGCTTTGTATTGGAAGGTTGAACATACATGTTCAGAAAGAAAATGCTAATTTGTTTGAGACTTCTTTTGTAAATTACAGTAAAGGTTATTGGTATTACTCATCTATTTTGAGCAGATTTGAGTGTCAGACGTTTAAGGGGCTTAAGAGAAAACTCTGTGAGCGTGTCTGTGACTGCATGTATGCATCTATATTTTGCCAAAGGGGAAGAAGGTTATTAAATATTCCATTTCCTTAGTGGTCATCTTAAATGCTCCAAACCTGGTCCACAGGCCTTTCTGTTTATGGCAGCAAATTCATGTTCAGATGGCGCGTAGAGAGAAAGAGAGAGAGAAAGATGGAGCGAGCCTCACTCTAATGTGCGCCTTTAACTGAAACAGGTGGCGCCAGTGAACAACGTTCTGTGGCAGCTTGTGAGTCATTCACATTCTCATCCCCTGTCATTATTTTCCACCGGAGCTTCACAAGGTAAAACTCACAGAACGCCTCGTGTTTATACAACACCACAACACAGAGTGCGATGTAAATACTTGTACGTTGTCCTGAGGAGCTTGGGGGTAATGAGTAGGAAGGATGTTAAGACAACACTGAAAATATTCTCTGCTGCCAGTTCCTCATATGATAATAGATCAGAGCCTTAGCATCATACTTTTTTTGAACTCTTTCCTTACTCACAGAATATTTTCCTCTCACAGTAGCTCTAGCTTCTACATGATCACAGCTCCACTTGCATCTAAAACAATAGTTTGGAAGAAAGCTATTAATCGTGAATCTGTCATTTAGAAGAATAATGTGTCCGACACAGCTGGCAATCATTTCCAGTGGCAAGCATGACTCATTCAGATTTGATGTTGTATTGTGAGGTACGTGGAGAGTGGAAGATGGCTATGGTGCAGATAAAAGAAACCCTGGGCTATTTATCACTAACCAACCATGCATTTGTTCAGCATCCTGGCAGCCTCCCCACTTGACCAGCAGAGTCCACAGCATCACATATTGTTCTCATGGGCAGCTTGCCTCTGCAGGAGAGGTGTAAATTAGAAGAGCTGTGATACGGTTGCTACCTCACAATACCTGGCTCTTCTCCAGCAGACAGTATGCTCACAATATCTGGTAAGTCTGGCTCGTTGTGTTGTCTTGTTTTCCTCCACATCTTTCTTTTTTATGCCAAATAACACTGCTTACTAAGTCATAAAAAATGTTGCTATGTTCCTATGTGCAGCTCTTAATGAATTCCCTAACATGATTTTTGTGTGAGCTGTAATCATTGAACAGACATTTTAACACTCATGGGTGTATCAGGGGTTTTTCTTGAATGCTCTGTTTCAAGGTTAAATCAATTTCATTTCTGTAGCAGGTTTTCATACACAGTTGCAATTCAATGTTTTTTACATCAGCATAAAAGCAAATTGATCTTTATTATAAAGATAATCTCATTTATTTTCCTTTCTATATAGATCTATATATATCTATATCTATGAACATTTTTATTCTAGGAAGCATTTGAAAATATCCATTTATTTTTTGGTTTTAATCCCACAGGCTTTTTTTCTGAGGGTAAATGTTGACCCAGCAACAAATGAAGCTAAGTTCAGCAAGGAAAACTACTTTTAATTATGTCTTTATCTCACATAATCTTTTTTCTTCTGTGTTTCGTGGCAGTCAGATGGCTAAGGAGACCGAGCTGTCAGAATGTCACAGCATCATTTGTTTGGATTGTCAGCTGTCATTTCAGTGACTAATGCGACCAACCATGACTCCATTCACAAGATCCACAGGTAACGCCCACCAGGCCTCGTCCATTTAGTCTTGCATGATTGAAATGTGTGGACTTAGTTGGATTTCGTTATTTATTGCACTAAAATGTAGCAAGAGGATGGAAAAAATCATGACGATAAAGCTTCAGTTAAGCTAATGCAAAGGCTTACACACACTTAGTTTAATTCTCTAAAACAAATGTGTTTGTGGTACATAGTGACACACGCACACACACACTTAGAGAGAGACTTGGTATCGTTCTCTGCTTATCTAAAGTGTTGCTGGCCTGTGATCTAGATCCTGGTTCATGACTGACCTCTTGGATGAGAAGTGATGTGTAGTGATTGCAGTGTGTTTGTGTGCGCGTGTGTGTGCGCGTGTGTGTGCGCGTGTGTGTGTGTGTGTGTGTGTGTGTGTGCGCGCGCATGTCAGAGATGAATACATAGAAAGCAACTTTACAGTAAATATAGCGTGGGAGATGTTTGGATTCGGATCACTTGTCCTTGTTCAGCCTTCCATAATTTATTAACTTATCTGGAACATTTTCTCCTGCCCCTCTCTCCCTGCTATTTCCCCATCTGCACTGTGTGTTCACGTGGCCTCTGAGCTCTAAACACGGCAGAGTAAGCAAATCAGAGAGGACTGCCAATACAGGGCACACTATGATATATGGTGTACACACATGAACGCACACACCGGCACTGCAGAGATGTGGCAAACAGGAGAAAGACCGTAGAACATAATATCTTAAGAAATGGAGACAGGATGGTACCACAGGAGGGGGGGTAGAAGTGGTGATGAGGAAAAGAGGAAAGATGTGTATTAGGGAGGAAAGGGGGGGAGGGGATGAACTTGGCTGGGTTTGTGTTACATGGGACACAGTGTCTCTCCCTGCCGTCCTCCTGCAGCTCTACTGGAAACACTGACGCTAACATGGGATGACTCTCGCTTCAGGGGATACGGGCGGGTGAAGAGAGAGATGCCAAAGAGGATGGATGGAGGTAGCATGGGAAGGAACCGTCTAGACTCAGTCAGGCTCATCCCCCACCTCCCTGCTCCTCTCCCGGCTAGCAGAGCAGGGGTATGACGACAGGGTGACGGAGAGATACAGACGATGGCTTTATAAATGTTGTTGCACTTAGGGCATTTGCTCGTGTTCCTTTTGTTTGTGTTTCTGATCTCTGCCCAAAAACTTCTTATGAGCTTACGCATTGGTTTATGGAATTATAGTGGAAACGGAGCCATTTAAACAGATGCTGTGTTAATCTGTGGATATCAGAGCAAAGCTATTTAGTTATCGAGCCATCTTAGACAACAGGGGGCAATTAATGCTGATGTAGTTATAACAATAGACACATAAGAGCACATTTGTTTATATGCATAATTTTCCTACACAATAAAATGCAGAGCAAACGCAACTGTTTTCACATCAGAGGTATCATCATATGTTGATTCAGGCGCTGGCAGCATCTACTCAGACACAGATGGCTCAGTGTTTTCAAGATCTGCCCACTGACCTTCGCTTTTAATGAGTTGTATTTCCCAGGCAGGAAATTTGAGCTAGATGCAGCGTAGCCTTCATAAAGTCTGAGCGTGGAATATATTCAGGCCTTCAGTGGTGCGTCTAATATGTTTCCTACTGAATTTGAATGCCACAGTGATTATGAGCTTACCGGGACTTTAATTCGCCTGCCCGCCATAACCCCATCTTCTAATCCTCCAGTGTGCATGAAAATGCTGGACAACTAGTTTTTGATATATCTGCAGGATCAATGAAAAGTGGAAATTTAACAAGTAGTGGCCACATTTATCTTTTTTACTCGGAAACGTTTCTCCCATCATCTGTCCCAGTTTCAGAGGTGGTGCTGATGCTGAGACAGTACTGTATGACTCATGCAGAAATGTGTTAGTGTGGCTTCCCTCCTATAATTCGCAGTGTAGCCTTTGGTGTGGCAGCCCCACCCCTGCCCCCCCCCCCCCCTCGCCCCCCCCGTCCTGAACAGCATGACTCAGGAGGCGCAGCTGCAGACTCCGCTGTCCGCTGAACAAAGTGTCGCCTCTCCTCGGGGTCCTATGTTTAACACCGAGAGACACAAAAACAAATAGAAAGTGACACCGCCGGACTCTGGTGCTCCCCCGTGGAGTGTGGAGAGGAGACGAGGTTGCTTTGGGAAGTTATGGCCATGCTGGAAGAGGCGCCTCGGGGCGTCCAGCGTGCGTTTAAGCCACGGCTTTCCCCCTGCACTTGACCTCTTGTGCCTTGGTAATTGTGTTTCTGGGGGCCACTGATAAAGAGGGTGGAGTAGGCTGAGCAAGATAATGACAAACACACGCACAGCTCAGTGTAGGGTATAGTTCTCTGGCTATGAACTGATGGGGTTTTACATTTTGATTGTGTGCCATTATGTCCCCATGGAAAAGGGGGTCGTCCATAAGACAGACACGCTCGTTCATTATGTCTCCGCTCATTACTGTGTGGTCCACGCGCACCTGCGCTCCTCCCGAAGAGTGTGTGTGTGTGTGTGTGTGTGGGTGTGTGTGTGTCCTGTGTTAGATGGAGACCTAAACCGAAGGCGGAACACCGGACTAATCCGGTTACATAACCAGCCATTGAATTCGCGAAACATCTCTTGCACTAATCCGTTACACTATTCATGTTCAACTGTCCCGCGGCGGACACAGACGCACGCGCGCACACTTGTGGCTCTTAAGACGCAGACGTGCTGCGTGCACGCGGAGCGCATGACGCGAGAGGAGCGCGTGTAATATCTGCCGTGGTGGAAGCGTTCACGTCTCCACAGAAGCTGCTGTGCCTGGCGTTAGGAACCCGAGCGGGCGGCCCGTGACGATGCAGCTGACGCGCCACTAGCCGCACCACCCAGGAGACGGGAGGAGACCTGTGAGCGGAGCGAGCGGGGGGACACGTCAGAAACCGTCCTTTCTTCCTCTTTCCTTTCTCCTTCCCGCACGGCCGCTGCTGTGCACTTCTCGAGGACGATATTTAACCAGCGACAGTAGCATCACCCAGGCTGTTCTGCGGAGATGGAGGTACCAGGCTTGGCGCACAACCTCACCAGTCCGCTGAGTCCCTGTGAGGGGATGATCAAGGACCTGAGCTTGGACGCCATACAGTTATGCGAACGTGATGGTAAGGGGCGGTTATTGTGCTTTTCTGCGGGGTGTTGAGCCATTTGCGCATCTGCATCAGGCCTTATATTGTTCATACCCAGATCCGCTGCAGCGCGCTCGGCGTGTTTTGTCGTTGGTTAGAGCCACATGCTTCGCCCGTATTGTGCGTTTGACCAGTCGCTCCGCCGGTTCCTGACGTGAATGCAGGGTGCGCTTGTGCGTGTGTGGAATAGTAAAATGTCTGCATCGACAACGAGGTTGTGTTCATTCATAACAGAAGTGTTTCTGCTCCACTTACCGTTAAAGCATGACTGTCTTATTTCAGCACCGCAGGCGTGGACAGAGGCCGTGGTCCACCCTGCCCAAAGCCGCTGTTCCTGTCTTTTTCTTAAGCAGCTGCGCGTGTTGCGCGACAGCTTATACATTTGTATGACTGTGCACCATGTGGTTTTTTAATTTTGCAGCTCACCCTTGACCCGCTACGTCTGAATGTGTAATTCATCTGGTCATCATCGTTGTTAGTCTGTGTTGGACTTCTCCGTTTAAATAAAAAAGTTTTTTGGATATTTTCCATCAAATAAAGAGTCGATATGAGTCTTATGGCCGAGGACAAGAAGTAAGCCAGTGTTGTTAAGTCAATACGGATATGCATTGTTTTAGACACAAGGAAAAAAGCAAGTCATCATCAGGAGAGAATGAGAGGCTCAAACGTGGCTGCACCCAGCCCGTGCGTGTGCACAGGCTGCGCAGCGCTGCACCCCCATCAGTGCAATTACACACAACCGCGGTCACAGAGATGCCCCTTTAATTAAGACTGTAAATTAATTCCCATCCAGAGCACACTTCTCTCTCGGCTATACTACATATTTCCTCGTTTTGCATTTGGATTGGCCAGTTGGGACATCCAGACAGTCAATGGCATGTCTTCACTGAGCCTCTAAAAGACCCCCAGCGTCTGATCACAGTGCAGTTATTGTATACACTGCCTCACTTTCTCTCCTGCCAGAGCAGCTCTCCATAATGCAATACAGCAGGATGTAGTTTCTATCCTCTTAGTGCTTTGCTGGCCTGATTCTAAAGCTGTCATTTTAATAATGGTATATAGGCTGGAGCTGGACTTTTCTAATGCACCCTGCTGCAAGAGCTTTTTTTGGTACATTTAGTATTCGCGGCTCAACAGTCACTTTTTTATTTGTTGCGTAGATTACCCAGTGTAAACAGTGCCTCTGTGTCCTTCAGACACCCACATGCTCTGTTTGTGGAGAAGACACAGTCCCAGTGTTTACCTTCTGTGCAGACTCTGCAGAACAATTGGTGGTTGTCGTCGTGTAGTTTCTAGAAATGTTAGTTCACGTACAGTAAGTTGTTTCTTCTTGTGCTGTGCTGGAAGTTGTCGTTTGTGCAGTTCAAGTTTAATCTCTTTGTCTTTCATAACAATTCTTTTAGAATCTGAGTCATTACTCTGGACAGCATACGTGAGCTTTATAATAAAGGGTGAGAGAAATTCAGGAAGCTCTCTCTGCAGGTGTTCTGCTCTGGTTAGTCTGGCCGTAAGCTCTGGATCTGACAGACACATAATGGACCCAATGGTTTATCAGTGTGATATAAAATGACTGCTCCTGTAAATGGAAGCTAACTTCTTGTGAGAATGGTTTCATGGAATACGTCACTGTCTTGCCAATCTTGGCCAACTCTTGAATTTGGATGTAGTGTATTTGACTTTAAACAATCTTTGCAGATATGCTGTAGTCCACATTGTCCCTGCCACGCCCCACAGATGTCTGCATAGCCCACTTTTAGCTTTCTTGGAGGTGGACTTATTTAATATCCAGTCAATACATCCTTTTTCAAGGACTATATTCATTTCAGTTCCACATAGCTTTCTAAATTTAACTCAGAAAATCCATTAATATTTAATTAATGCCAGTATGAGAGGCTTATGTGCCTATGCTGACCAGCTTCCGTAGGACTAGTATCTGTGGGAACGAGCCCTCGCACACATAGCGACGATTGTTCCAGCATTTTGTGTTTCTTCTCTGTGTTACAGCCTGAGGACTTCGTTGGAGATGGGCTTACGATGGGAATTAGTGGCAAGTAGAGAAAATGACAGAATTTACTTTTAAGAATAGGAAGTCAAGAAATGTCTGCTGCTGGTGCGCAGCAGTCTAAGCACCAGGACGTGGACAGAAACCTCTGGATGGCTGTCTCAGGCCACCATTTTGATTTTTATATTACCAGTTAATGTCTACTTACAGGGGCTAATGAAATACACACTGCATGTCTCTGAAGGCCCTTGTGCTGTGGCCGCTGACATAATTAAGTTGCCGTGATGGATGGCTGCCATTTATCCAACCAAGTACTGTGTCTGCACTCTGTGAAATCTCTCTGCCTAAAATACTGCCGCTCCAGCTGTGACCTCCTCAGTCTGACGCCCCGTGTTTGCAAACAGATGGATTGCAAGATACGAAGGGAACCATAAGATGCTCCAACCTGAGTGTGTCGCATCGGAGGCAAGCGGTGGCATTGTCTCCTCTTCAATGTAAAGCAGCAACAAAAAGCGGAGAGACGCCATAAAAAAGAAGTTCTGCAGAGTGAAAGTCAGTGGGAGAAGTGATGTTCTGATGATGCACAGGGACTGTAAAACTCACTGTTTCATCAAAAGATGCTTATTTGCCATGTTAGCAACATGGCTCTGGGGACGGTGATGTTGGTCTGTCAGTCAAACTGCACTTTTGTACAGACTGAAATCTCATCAATTAGTGCATGGGTTGCCATGAAATCCTGTGTAGATATCCATGAACCCCAGAGGATGGAGTCTATTGATTTGCTGAGCTCCTGACTTGTCCTCTAGCGTCACTCTGGGTTTGTCTACTTGTTTGTCTCTAATGCCTCAACTTGAATTTGGTGGGTTATATGATACAGTATGTGGCTGAGGAACTAATGCTCCTCCTACGATGGAGTGTCACCCCTCTCTGCTTTTTGCATGGGACTATAAGCAGGCAGTCTGTGATCAGATAAATGTTAAATTAATGACACTGCCATTAGATTAGCCCTAGTTGTTTTGTCTTCACAGCTACCAAATGCTTACATGGTAAAAACATGGCTTCCTGCTGAACATGACTGTAAACCCTTATGTTAACGGTTAATCTGTGGACTTGTGTGGAGCTTATCCAGTATTTTCCAACATGCTACAACAGCAGGTCTGTCTTGGTCTGTCTGGTTTGGCTCGGTTCTCCGTGTGAGCAGTCGTGTGCCGTGACTGTGCTGCCAAGAGGTGTAGCTACCTATTGTTTGCTGACATAATTGCGAAGTGGTTTTCTAATGACCAGCTTGCCTTTTAAAGTGATCAATAGACTTGCATTAGAAAACACTGGAACACAGGAATGATGTTTGCTGACGGGTTCCTTTTGTGTTTTTGTTGTTGCTTTTCTCCTGAACACATTACTGATTTGAATCCAAAGCAGAAAATAAAGATTCATGCTGCAAAGACAAGCTCGCAGTTGAAGCACGGCAGTTGCTTGTTGTTTGGACATTTAGATTCTATGCAAATGAGACGCGATGAGTCAATGCTGGTTTTTGACAAGTTTACAAAAACATCTGTCCTCCCTAATGTGTGAGAATAGGGATGGGTCCGTTTTGGATCTGTGAGGTGGAGCACAGTGCAAGTCTGATGAACAGGGCAGTGGTCGTCTCACTCAGAGAGCAAGCTGCTTTCCTCTGGGCAGCGTCTCCGGGTCCCAGCATGCTCTCCATTTCAGTCAGAGGAACAAAGCTTTTTCAGACGAGCATTTCTAGTGAGTGTCTCGTGCACTGTTCGTGTCTGCAGTTCAATTTTAGACCTCACGCTGGAACTTAAAAAGCAGGAGTCTCGTCTGTCTGAGCTGAGTGCCCACTTGAGCAGTCAGACACTACCATCACCTGCCAGGTTTTTACACATAACACCCCCAACAATCCGAAATGATTTTCAGCTTTGTCTAAAAGAATCAGAGTCTTGCTCTCTGGGATCCTGCTTGTGTACCACTGAGAGAATACATTTACATTGTGCAGATAACCCCAGTGGTAATCAAATCACTTGCCTCTCACCAACAAAAGCACTAACAAGTAATTCACAGTATCAAGCCAGGTGTGTCTGGAACAAATCTACCACAGAGAGCCATTAGGCTGTCCCTGTGTATGCATGTTAACAAGATTTTTATTGATCCTGCCGCATCCATTGCTATTCCACCCTGGCATTGGACTGCACATTGAATAATACACAATAAGGAAAATTTGATAAGTTTTTGCAGAGTGGAGTGTGGGCTCTCCATCTTCTGACGTTTAGTGCTTTTTCCATGCAGCAGATACTATTTTGGTCCTCTAAAAGAAAACATGCGCACTGCTCCCATGTCATTTCGAACCCCTCGTATAAATAGGTGCACAAGAAAAGCTGACTCTCATTTTGCTTGGTTATGATCAGATAAGAATCCCCCACCTTCTGCACAACATCGTAATGCACAGGAAATAATGCAAGTTCACATTATGACTCAACAAAATGATAGTAGCTGAAGAAGCAACCTGTACAAAGGTTGATAACCAAAGTAAGACTGCCTATAAATTTGAGTCAGCCTCAGGTTTTATGCATCCCGTGTGAGATTGTAAAAGCTTTTATTCACTCCCTTAACTCCTGACCTTCATCCTGCTTGGCTTTAGCTCCTTCATCTTTCATCCTGTGCTCCGAGTCCCTGAGGATTCACAGTGGAGCTTTAGCGCTGGATCTCACAAAGCTGGCGGTTTACCTGCAGGCAGGTCTGCCTCATACACACTGTACTCATTCACATGCACAGACAGTACAGACGAGCTGTAACTAAGCCTACTTAGTAATTAGTAAATACATTTGCTAAAGTATTCCTCAGTTTAGTTCTCTTGCATCTGTTTTGAGTTTTTTTATTTGAATCCTCTGTACAAAAATCCCACAGATGATTGCACAGCCTGTAGCCTCCAAAGCTCATTTTCCTTGACATCACTTTTATCTTGACAAAGTAGCCTTTGTAGTGTTATGTAGGCAGTATCTGACCGCTTTCAGAAAGCTTCACTGCGTGGCTGCGATGCCTTCATGTGCAGGTTAATTAGTGGATCGTTAGCGTGAACAGGAACCCGATCAGCACTCTGGAGTCAAAAGGAGCTGGGAGGGCAAAGATCTGCACAGGGTCTCTGCGCAGAGTTTTAAAGGGAAGTGTCACCTTTAGCATGGACAGTTTAAGATCAGAGGACCAGGATCTGTGATTTGTGATCAGTACCGTGACAGTGTTTGTTTAATGACAGTGAATCAGCACAATATGTCTCATTCACCGGTGCAAAAGATTAAAGACACAGAGTCGAGGTAATAATTCCTATTAAATATGCATTAATGTCTAAATTTAAAACACACTTCCTCTGACTGTTCTTTAAAGCCTGTATTACTCAGCGCTTTTTTTTTAAAGCTCAGCAACGTAAAGTCTCAGGCGGGACGTGACGGTGCTGACATCACGTCTGGTCTGTGCTGACTCGGTGCTGCATTTTCTGACGGAGCTCCGTCCTGTCATCTCAGTCTGAGCCAAACTTATCAGCTCAGTGGGATTTAAGTATAATGACGTTGGCTTTAAACATGAACCAGTGATGTCAAGTGATGTCAAGGCAGAGTATCATAGTGCAGTTATGCCAGTGTTGTAGGGTGTTTTCAGTTTTACAGATTCAGAAATCTTCATCTTCCAGTAACTCTAAAACCATGTTTAGAGTCCAGAAATTAAACCCCATGTTTAACAACACTGACCTACTGTTATGTGACAATTTGCAACAGGGAAGATTAGTCTGCTCATTACCAAAGCATTTCCCATGAGCACAAAGAGAAATTAAAGTAAAGAGTAGCTGTATGGTCTGGGCGGGTCACAGCAGAGGGTCTTTCTTTTTAGGTTAAGGATGATTATTTTCGGTAATCACCTAGTCGTGATTAGGAACTAGTGATTAGGACAAAAGTAAGTGGGGGGTCTGGTCTGGTGGTAAAGAACATACATTTGTCTCTTATAAATGTTATCATCCTGACTCCAGCCAGACCAGGGTCAAATCACGCAGTTCGGCAGTTTTTAGGCATTTTCAGTTCCCAGGGGCAACATAGGTCCACGCTGGCTGCTGAAATCACCTTCTGGTTGGCTATTTTCTGAAGTGAATCAATCTACAATTGCTCTATTAGAGTGTAGAGTGCAGTGTGTGGAGGTGAGACACGAGAGTCCACACAGCCCAATTATGGAATTACTCTTTCATCCCCCACTCTCCGCTGATGAGCAGAGATGGACGGTCCACGCTTCAGTGCTTCTGCCATTGTTTGCTCTCTATCGAGTTCAGTCACACTGTGCATTACTCCCAAATTCTGCATTATTATATTTTACTCACTCTTTTGTGTTTAGACCCCAGAGTTCGCACAGACTGCACATTGTTGCCGTGCCAAGTGGGCGCCTCCGAGCGTGATGCAAAGTCTATATTCATCCCGACTCCACAACGCTCTCATTCAGCTGTGTTTTGACATTTTCACTGGCCTCACTGTGCACTTTGGGTTTTGCGCCTCATGTTACAGAGACCAGACTAATGGATAGAAAACATGTTATAAACAATATTCTTTCTAGGCTAAGTAGCGTAGGAATGCCTGTTTCTCATATCAACCAATAAGTCAGTACTCCTCCAGTTTTTGTTTTGCTTTTGTTCAACTACACAGGCAGTAAATCCCAGGATGGCAGCATCTCTGAGATGGAGGAGCTCCCTGTCCCTCAGAACATCAAGATCAGCAACATCACCTGTGACTCCTTCAAGATCTGCTGGGACATGGAGGCGCGCAGCAAGGAGCGCATCACACACTACTTCATCGACCTGAACAAGAAGGAGAACAAAAACTCAAACAAGTTCAAACACAAGGTGACGCTTGAATCAGCACAGATTAACACGCTGCGAGGAGATGACTCACCGACACCTTTCTTCTTCTAGTTTCACTGAATGGACTGAATTTTATAAACGAGGAAGAAACGTGTCGAGAATAAAAAGTTTTATGTTTGTGCTTCAAATGTGTTTTAATGTGTTTGTTTATTATCCTCCTCACAGTCTCGTCTGGGCGTAGCCAACTGTTTCTCCTCTTTCTACTGTGAGATAGTGAGGAACTCCTGCTACTATTTAGATTTTGATGTGTAGCAACAGTGTCTGTGGATTATTAGGATGACTCTGTTGCTAGGCAGGGGCTAGTGGTCCAATCAATGTGCTGCTAAGGCCCACAGAGACGTAGCAGGTGAACAGTTTACAGTACAAACACACATAAACAAGTGCAACCACAGGTATAAATGTATGTGTAGCATATATGAAATGTAGCTACTGTGTGTGTGTTTCTACAAGCATGTTTCTGTATTATGCTGAAACAAAGCCATAAATGGAATATATCTTCCTGACACTCCATCCCCCCTCCTCCAGGATGTTCCTACTAAGCTGGTGGCCAAAGCAGTGCCCCTGCCCATGACGGTTCGGGGCCACTGGTTCCTGAGCCCGCGCACGGAGTACACAGTGGCCGTCCAGACCGCTTCGAGGCAGACTGATGGGGACTACTCCGTCTCAGAGTGGAGCGAAATCATTGAGTTCTGCACTGCGGGTGAGTAATATAGTTAGAACACTGGAGCGCGCACGCTCGGAGGGATGGAGGTGAAGCAAGAGAAACTGATGAAGGAGAACGCTTAAAAGACCTGCTTACACCTGCCATCACTATAAAAATAGGCTCATAGTCTCAGAACCACCGCTTTAACTTTACTGTAATATTCTACCAGAATAAACAAGAATAAAATGCATTTATTTCATTCATGCTCAATGACAGTTCAGTGCGATTGTAGCATGAGAGATAGAGGCTCATTGGTGTGTTGAAGGGCTTTTGGCAGAGTTGGGATTGTGAACATTCTTTAATCATGATGAGGTTTTAAACAATAAGCTTTGGATGAACTCCACCCACTGTCAAAAGTAGATTAAAAAACAGTTCTGACTGAAAATGGGTTAGGTTTAAATGTGAGTCTATTATCAAGAAGTCGTGTACGTATTTATTTGCCTGATGGTTGTTTGCAGATTACTCCATAGTGCATCTAAACCAGCTACTGGAGAAGGCAGAGGTCATCGCTGGCCGGATGCTGCCATTCTCCGTCTTTTACAGGAATCAGAATAAAGAGTACTTTGACCACGCAAAGTAAGTACACAGCCGTAGTTTTTACTGCAGTGGACAATATTTTGTCTACATGTTTAGCTTTATTTGAAACTTTTTGTTGTGTTTCAAGTTTGTTCTTTCTCACTCAATCGGGACAATTTACCTCCACAAAAGAAGCCACGTTGTCTCATTGTGTAAATCTTTAACAAACACTAAAAGTCCATCTATCAGCTGATCGCATTAATGAGTGGTTCTTTGACATGTGTTTTTGTTTTTTATATTTCCACTGGTGGGCCTTATAAAAGAAACCTCGGTCCTTTCCTATTACAGGCAACATACACATAGCTGTATGTTTATGATGTCTTCAGTTTTTTAGCTGTTTTGTGTCTCCAGTATTTCTGACACAAGTATCTGCTAAAGATGCAGCACTCTAGAGCGAAATTCCCTTTTTTGCTACTTTAACTTCAACAGGGATGCAGAGTCAGAGTCAGATAATTTTACCCAATAAAACGTTAAACGCTGACAGATGAATACTTGATTTGATGAACTCAGACGGAGACCCTATCATTTAAACTGAAAGAGCTTTAGGAAAGGATTTCTCACAACAAGCAGCATGTCTTTCATGATTTATTCGAACATCTGACTGTTGTTTTAAGAGAGGTTTGAGAAATTCGGAACCTGTCCTTTAATAGTAAAATGACCTATAATTTAGCATCAGTGCTGAGATGTAAATTAAATTAAAGGTCTGATAGCTTACTTTACATACCATCAAGTTGCTGTAGCAACCAGCTCAGTCCAACCTGACGGTAATCTGAAGCGTGTATGGACTCTTCCAGGAACTTCCTCTGCACAAATACTGAATACATGTTTTTGGCCTTGTGAGTTCTTGTGAAAAGTGCAAAGCTGTAATTCTGCGAGACAATAGACAGCTGTTGATGGACGTGCGGGAAAGAGTTGAGGGGAGAACTGTATGTGATTGTGACAGAAGAAAAAGCACTGGTCTGTTGTTGTTGAAACCAGAGTGTGTCAGATGGAAAGGGGAGGAATATTTTTGGAGTAGCCATTTTTGCAAGTGAAGTCTATACTTTAAGTCTTTTGTCTGGATTTGTGTGAGTGCATTTTCTCCAGCTTCCTGTCCAGTTCTGGTCCTTTAATGGTGTCTTCTTTTCCCTCCTCACGTCTTTTCTCCGCCCTCTCCCTGAGATGAATCCAGACTAACAGAGCCCACAGTTTCGGTGCGAAAGCCACAGCTTGTTAGCAGTCTTTTGTTGGAGCTCTACGGAATGACGTCACCTGGAGTCTTCTCCCTTTTGCTGAGTTGCAGCTGCTTCACAGTGCTTCTGTTAAACTGCGCCATCACGTGGGGAGAAACAGTACTGCTCCTGTGACCTACAGTGGGAGCTGAGTAATGTCATAATTCCCAAAACAAAGCATCAATTATGGATATAATGGCAACCTCTGAAGTGATAGCAGGATAATTGCAATTCTTAATTGGAGTTTTGGCGCTCAGAGTTAATACGTGAGGAAGACATGCAGCTGCCACAGAAACTTTGATAGATGTGAATGTTCATCTGTTCATTTCCTGTCTGAAAGCAGTTTGTCGTAATGATAAAGAAATATTTATTTTTTCAGCGGAATCATTTTCTTTTATGTAGTTTCTCTAAGACAAACTGGTTATGATTATGACTTGAATGAAATGGTGATACCAGATCTTGATTACGTCAGCAACCCCACGTCTACTTGGATTGGCTGGAGTGAAGAATAGAAACTGCAGATGAAAACATTCTACGGGGAACATTCGCAGTTTTTTTCACCGTCCTTTTCTCCTTTTTTTTGTTCTAGGGATGTGCAGGAGAACCGGATGCTGCCATCAGTGAAGGACAACAGTGGCAGCCACGGCTCACCCATCAGCGGCAAGCTGGAGAGCATCTTCTTCAGTTGCAACACAGAATTCAACACAGGCAAGCCTCCGCAGGACTCCCCCTATGGTCGCCACCGTTTTGAAGTTCAGGCCGATGCACTCTTCAACCCTGACACCAACCTGTACTTCGGAGACTTCTACTGCATGTATACAGCCTACCACTATGTTATTCTGGTCCTGGCACCGAAGGGCTCTGAAGGTGATGAGTTTTGTAAGCAGAGGCTTCCTGCACTTGACATCGGCAACAACCGTTTCCTCACTTGCAAGCAGAAAGAAGAGGGTGACGGTTGTCTGGTGTTTCATCATGCCCAGGATGTCATTCTAGAGGTGATCTTCACAGAGCCCGTAGACCTAGCATCGGGCACAGTGGCTGAGATCAGCGGGCACCAGCTGATGAGTCTGTCCACAGTAAATGCCAAGAAGGACCCCAGCTGCAAGACCTGCAACATCAGTGTGGGGCGTTAAGAAAAAGCTGAATGTAGTCGAGGAAGGGAAGGAATAGAGGTGACAGACTCTACACACACAGGAAGTCCACATGTACGGATGAAGCAGACCAACACATGCATGAAGAAGCAGCTTTAGTAGGCTCCCTGACATGCGCATCTCTGACACCGCTCTGTATCCTCAAGAGAATAACATTCCCAAAGAAGAGTGGAGAAGAAGAAAACACACGCACTCTGCCACCTGCACCATTGTCTTTTTCTCTTAAAGGGGTTGCACTAAATGCTGAATACATACATAAAGATATCTATATAAGGGAACGCCAACATAGAACACCGATCCATTCATCCTACAAGTCAACACCGGCACACTGACCAAACCCTTTAACTGTACTAACAAACAAAGGCTGCTTCTACTCAATTCCCTGTTTATTTTAAACTGCCCCGTATTTTGTTCATGACTTTTGCCTTGTTATTATTGAAATGCTGTTGAATAAGTGTCCACTTTCCGTGTGGACAAACATTATGTCGTTTCCAGTTCCCTTGATTGTCTTTCTAGAAGAGTTTTGTTCTTATTCCACAGTAGACTAAATCTGACTGCTTTTCACCTCCGACCAGACGCAAGGACTGGTACTAAACTTTTTGAGGGCTGCAGCATCGATAGTCATCTTTCTTTATACCAAAGGTTTTAAAAACCAGACAGAAACTGCTGTGGAATCTCAACAGTGTTCACGCAACACGCTCTAAAATGTGTATTCATTAAGTCTTCGATGGCCAAGTGGAAGCTTGTCATCTACTCGTTAACCTTTAAAAAAAAAAAAAAAAGCATGATGCAGTTCTGTGCAGCATGGGTATGAAAGCTGTCAGTACCGCTACCATAGCAACCTTTCTTCATCGGTCACTCGCATTTTATTGTAGTCAGTGGAAAGAAAGAACGTAGAACCAGAAACTGTGTTTAGCAGAATAAATGTGAAAAAATATTTATTTTTATTGATACATTCATATATATAACTATATAGAAAATTATATAAACCAGAAGTGCACAATGTTAAAAGCTCTGATCATTGTTAACGATGGCATTTAGGGGAATAAACTTCATACAGGCAAAATGGGGGGGGGGCAGATAAAATTTGACAGCAGATATAAGTTACACTATAATGCAAATGTTCACATATTTTCCAAGGTGAACATGTAAACTGAATGGCCACAATTTAGATTCCTAATGCATATCATAGCACAATGTAGGACTAAGAAAATAACATGCACAAACATTACAGGTTTCATTTGTTGCATTTAAGCTTTTAACTTTTTTGCCAAGGTTTCCACATAAACTACCAACAACAGTTTGGAATCTGTATTCCGGCAAGGCAGGAAAAAAGCAAGAAATAAAGTGCCATAATATACGAACATTAATCTTAACATTACCTATATGTAACTAATCTCACGTCCATCCATGACATTAATCAGTGCTACATAGCATACCCTTGCTACATCGGGTGTAGGCAGGTAAGATGCACCATGAATGACGAGGGATGTGTTTTGGGAAATTAAAAAAATCAGTGCAATCATGCTGCATTTTATTCTGATTTCCATCACTCACGTAACATGCATCAACATAATGAGCATGGCGAGAAAAAAAAGGCCGCACCCACCAACGGCACCTGATTTTTGTTGTCCTGTTAAGTTAGATACGAGTCCCACTGTGAGTTCACTCGACTGGTTTTAGTTGAGTCCTGTTGTTTACTGAGCAGGGCTTCCAGTAGGCGGTTCTTTGCTTTAAGGTTCTTATACTGGCAGTACTCCTCCGCCATTGGTCCACGGTCCTCCTTCTCACAAACCCTGTTCAAAATACACAGAGGAAAGAAGATGCAAACTCAAGGCACAACCTTCTTTTGTAGTTTCCAAACAACCTACAGCAGCTTCCATAACTGGTTGATAGTCCCTATGTTGCCTTACTCAGATAGCTTTGTACAGTGTGTATTGTAATGAAAAACTTACAGTATTTACTTTGGAGGACTAACATGTACAATACAAAGGATGTGTACAGTTCAGAGCAAACGTCTAGCTCGTCGTCTCTTTCCTGAGCTCTCTCGCTGTATTAACTTTATGTGACTGTGCATTACACTGTTGTACCATTACAATGTAATTTCTTTTTTGGGTGTTTTTTTCTTTGTTTTTCACAAGGCATTGTTGAAAACCAAATGTTCCATGTTTAATAGAACAAAAAATAAAATCCAAAAACCAAATAGTGTGGATATGGTGTGTGTGCCGTTTGTAACTTTTACCTGCCAGTCTGCATGAAGAAACGCTCCTCAAACTCTCTGAGTAAGTGATGAAGTCTACGCTTCTCTAATCGAGCTGCTCGGAGGAGATCGAGTAATTCTGGTCTGTGAACAAAGAGAAGAGGTGAAAGACGTGAAGTATGATGGAAACCGGTCTGGTAGCTCAGTGGGTTAGGCGTCAGACTGGATGCAGAAGGTCGTGGGTTCGAACCCCGTCTGACTCCTAATCTATCCCCTACCAGGTGTGTCTCTGAGCCAGACACCCAGCGCTAGCTCCCTGTAAGATAAAAGCGTCTGCCAAGCCAAGTAAAGTAAACCACGCTGTACAGCTGTAGAGCTGCGACACACGAACGGTACCTGGAAGCTTCATGTAGTGTTGCCATAGTGATGATCTGTGAGTGGAAACCTTTGGCCTCCTCCAGTGGTGACACCAGAGGTGTTTCGGGCAATGGAAAATACTGTGAGTCATCGGAGGCCACACATTTGGAAGGTTTCTGCCAGAGAGATTGCTGTCTGGGGCTTCGCTGTTTGGGATGCTCTTCATCGGAGCCTTCCTCCTCCTCCTATGTAGACACACAAGCAGAGGTATTTAACTATAACAAAATGAACACATGATAAAAATGATTGAGCCAACCATATATGAGCAAAGAGTCATGCTTGTCAGACTTATACAGACTTTCTACTTCAATACCGTTTGTCTTTAGCAGTTTTTCAGTTTGGTGTAATAACTACTGGAGGGCAGTAAAGCTTTCACTGTTCTTAGAAACCATGAAGAGTGGAAAAACTCCTTTGTGCCGGTGTTGTGTATTACTCACAATGGTCGTTATGACAGTTGAGGCAGCAGAAGAAAACAGCAGCTGCTTAAGAAGGCGATACTGATCATAGAAAGGTTTCATCAGAGTTCGCTCTTGTCTGGTACTCTGAAGACAAGCAGAGAGAGAGAGACGTAGTATGCAAGCAGAAATGAATATAAATTTACGAACAGGGAGGTGAGAGCAAATAAGATATTGGATAAAAACGAGTAAGTCGTATAGGCTGGTCTTACTGGTCGTCCGTGCAGACTCTCATAATAGAGCAAACACTTCTGCATGCTGCTCTTCTCCATAGTCATCTGGAAACGGGACATCTCCTGCATATTGCCACAGGGAAACGTTAACAGATATTCAATACAGATCAGTGTCACAAATAACGGTAATGGTGTTTACTGTAGCAAATAAATGAGTATTCATGGTTTTCTCCAAATCATTTATCCAGAGTCTCTGGATTTTCCCAGCCACCACGGAGAACCAGTTATATACACAGTTACTGTATATACAAGAAGTGTGTGTGTGTGTGTAGACGTGTGGTGAAGGCATTTCCACAACACCAACCTTTATGTTGTCAGGAAGGCCCAGCTCACGTCGTCTTTCCTTCAGTGTGTTGGTTATAATGTTCACCGTTTCCTCCACATTTGGCTTGGTGTTGCTGTCATTAAGTTGCTGCAGCTCAGTTCCTGTTAGTGCTGCCACCTTCTGGTCAATATAGCCCCTACGTGTTTCAGTTGCTGGGTGGAAACCTCCCTGACCTCTCCGTCCTTCTTGCTGTGATTGTCTCAGCTTGAGCTCTGAAGTGGGCAGAGTAGAGCAAAACAAATGCGATGACAAGAAAACAGCGACCATCTGAATCTAAAAACCACACAGGGCATTTTCCATGTTTGCAAAAAGCCAAATTGCTTTCATCAAGTTATTTAAGTCAATGAACTCTTTACATGTTGCTATTGCTGCAATAATTAAAGTAAATGAGAACATTAAATGAAAAACCTTTAGTTTTTACTGTAGTTGGACTTTTGTTTTTTACTTTATTCTACTTTAGATTTTTACTTATAATCACAACACAGTGAATAAACAAGTAGTTTCCAAACATTTGGCTTGCAGCCTTTTACAAAAAGAGTTCCCTATAAACATTTCAGATATCTGTGTGTTGTTGGTTTACCCAAAGACTGTTTCCCCTGTAAACCTCTCAGATGGATTTATTTAAACCCCCCAAAACATAGTTTTTTATTTTACAAAAAAGCTAAGATGACAGAATATCCCGTCCAGAAAATTCTCAGGATTTCATGTTTTTTCCCCACACCCATTAATCAGGAGAGGCCTACCACAACAAAAAAACTGAACTTATAAACTGCTTTATCATTATTAATGTCTAAAAATATCACATATCACCTTTTTAAGGTTACCTTTAAAGGTCACATTTGACACGTCTTATGAATAAATAGCTCTTTCACCATCGCAGCCATTCATTCATAAGTGTATTTATGGTTAAGTAGCTTACCTTTGAGCTGCTTGCAGCTCTTTATGAGCTCCTTCATCAATCTAGCCACCTCTGGATGAGCTGTCTTGTCATTATGAGCTGGCTGAAAAACATTAGCAAACGTCATCATCAACAGAACTGGGGGACAAGTACCTGTCCTTGTCCCAGGTCTCGCTCATTTCCAGGTTTATGTATACGTATTTCTCCTGCAGAAGCTGTAACTGTAATTTTTACAATAAACCAGCAGAGGGAGTTATTTACTGTAGGATGGTGTTTGTGGCTACAGCCGCCACTTTAGAAAATCTCTAACAAACCCAGTCAGGAATCAATTCAGTGAAAATAATTCATCCCTTCTATGGCTCAAAGGTTGTAAGTTAGGAGAAAGCCACGACTAAGCTGCACACTTTGAGAAACAAAGTGTCAATCAGCTGTCCACCCTCACCTTATAGTGCTTCTCCTGCTCAAAGCGCTCCTCAAAATGCCTGATCCTCTTCCTCAGTGTGTGGATGTGTTTGTTGAGCACTGAAATGGAGACAGAGCCCTCTTCTGACTCTGTATGGATGCTGCAACGAGCCCTGGAGACAGATGAGCTTATGTCTATACATTCAGCATATGGTATGATATAAGGGCTCATACTATGCATGCATTTAACCAATATGGTGCACTTCACTTTATATCTCTAAAGCATTCAAGCTGTCATATTTTCAAACCATTTCCTCTTCGAGCCCTAGCAGTAAGGTAAGAACATCAAATCTGTGACTGTGCAATCTGGGAGCTGCAAAGAGGAAACAATTGCCTTACATGTGAAGATGCTGTGAGCACGGCGGAGAAGGGGCTGTATCAGGGTCTAAGTTGTAGCGCAAGCTGTGACTGAGATTAGGGCAGCGTGGGGAAGGAATGGGACACTCAGTCGATGTAAGATGAGAAAGCAGCGGGCTGGTGTTTGGGCCCGGTGATCCTGGCAGAGCGGGCTCTCCTGATATTCCCTCAGGAAGAGTAGCAGTGGAGATGACAGGACTGGAGGCTGGTGAACGAGGGGACGGAGTGTGCACTGTAAGAAAGCAAAGACAAAACATTACCTGAAAAATATTTTCTGTTATTTGAGTCTGCTCAACGAAGATTTCAATTTTACTGGTGGAACAAAATGACAGACGAGAGAGAAAAGAGAGAAAGTAAGAGCATATGGAAAATAAATGTAGGCTAGGAGGCTGTGCGGGTGATATTACAATATGTATTAACAAACTCATATCACTTCTGTGTATCAGGTGAAATTCTTACCAAGCTGTGATGAGTCGACCGCGTGCTGATCCTGAGTAGGTGACGGTGGTGGTGAGAGAACAGGCAGTTTCTCATTAAAATACAGGATTTGGTCAAGAGGCTGTTGTTGCGCAGGTAGGTTAACCTGATTGTGGTGGTCTTCTGGTGCGGGTGCAGGTCCCAGGTCAGCCTCCAGGGCCTGTAGCTTAAGGGAGGGGCTCTGGAAACAGAAGCAGAACATGCTTTCAGGGACGCAGACGGTAGTAGAGGAAGTCAGAAAGATGTGTCGTAGTTTCTGTGGATGGATTCTTCAGCGCTTCACATGGTGCTCAGGAAATTTCCTGTCCGGAAAAATCATTTTATGTTTGCCTCAGAAAAAGAAATACTCTGTTGCTGAAGTCTTGTCCTTCTAGGAAGATAAAGAGTCAAAAGGCAGAAAACATCCCAATAAGCGGTCTGCTCGTGGAGGCGCAGACTTCTAAAAATACACACATTTCTGATCTTGCAAGGTTCGCAGCCAGTTCCAAAAGCAGACAGAAATGGTCATTACAAAAATGGACCTTCCTCTGCTGTAGCCCTCCTCAGCTGTCTGTGTGACTAGTAGCAGCCAGTCATGCATTCAACCAGCTAGACGTGAATCCCGGTGACTTTAGTCAGTGAGTCAGATTCCTTGCGTTGTCAACATCCAGTGTGGGATCCTAATTATATGACAGTATAGCTTTGATTCCCAGATGTCCTGATCCATGCATTTGTGGGTGTTACAGTGTGTGAGAATATAGCAGGCGCGTAAAGAGAATCCCTAAATCCACAGGGTTTTCATCCTGACCGGCATTCCCAGCACTCCTGCTGCTTAACTGCCTCCACAAGGACTGTTCATATTGCGCGAAAGAAGGGGGAGCGGCGGGAATACCACTCATGCTCTTGCGTGTGTGCTGTGGGTGTGTGCGCAAAGGAGGAGAGAGCTACTGTATATGACGCGCCGTTTCCATAGCAACGTTGTCAGACTGAGCTAAGGGGTCTATGCGATGGAGCTGTGGGGACTCACGAAGCTATTTGCGAGTGGGTGTGTATGAAACGAATTCTGATGGTGTCATGGAGAGTGGGGAAAGACTTCTAATTTAATCCACCAGAAAAGAATAGAAGGCAATTATTTAGGCGCTCCAACGTCATTCTCAGCATTATCTCCATCAACAGCAGTGGAGGATTGGGGCTGGGTTTCTCTTTTCTCACCCTCTTCGGCTGTTCATTCATAAAAAAATGTAAAAAACTTTGCTGTGCGCCACACAGAGGTGGAAGGATGAAAGGGAGGGGAAGCACTGAGGCTCTTTTTACTGAAGCAAACCAGGCAGGACAAACCAGCTACCACCTAGCAATACACACGGCCAGTGAAGGGATCAGCAGTGCTGTTGTCATAGATACCCTCATCCTAAAACAAAGTCTTAATTTTCTAAAAAAAGCCTGTGGAGAAGATGAACTTACGTCACATCTGTTGTTACAGCCTCTGCAATCGCTGTGTCTGTCAGGAGAAACGCTATAACCTCCTCCTCCTCCTCTCTCCTAAAGAAGAGACAAGTCTCACTACTGAAGCCCACTTACTGACGCATGCCAACGTAGACACATACCCATGCCCACATAAGAATGTAGGTTACAATGACACACTGACTCATAATTTATTTATTTCCATGTTACCTAGCTCCTCTATTTGAATAGTTTCTTTAACAAATGCCACCACCAGCCATTAGAAAATGATTACAGTCACACATCACAGAGCGTTCGCTGCGGTGCATTTATACATTTTTAAAGGTAACTTATAAACCTGATATCACCACAATTTAAGAAGAGGAAATTATTTGGAGAAACTCTGGGCGACTGGCTTTACAAAGCTGTATTTACCTTCCAATCACTGGCTGTGCTTTTGTCTTCTGTCTTGTAGTCTGAGCAGTATAGTGGCCTGAAAAACAAATTTCATCATCAACAGGCAAATACAATAAGATGACTCCTCAAAAGACTGTTGCTTCCTTTGGCAAAATCACATACACGTGACTCTAGTACACACTGTACTCCATCTGTATTTCTAATCAATACTGTAGCAACTCTGCTCACACGCCGGACGTCACTATGTGGCTTCGTGACCAGGCGGTCATCTGACTCTGCTATCGAGGTTAGAGTCTGACATTAATGAGACATAACTGAAATGACCTTTCCCAGAGCTATCTAGAGGCAGCACAGACAAAAAGTCAGTGTGCCACCATGCTGGGTCAACCTAATCTGGCTAGTTGGTCTGCTCCATGTGAGGCCCCGCGGCAGCAGTGTTATTTGGACTGGAATCATAACAAAACAATGACTGCGAGCAGCACGTTGCTCTGATAACCTACTTCTCAAAATGCTGGAAGGCTGCGAGATGAAATGTGGGGAACTAAGCAGAGTGGGGGGTGATAAACACAGCTGTGGCGTCCAAAGCAGTCAGGTAAATGATATGTGATACACTTTAACTGCTAGTATGACTCAAACTATTAGAACCACTTCTGTAGCAGCAGCCCTTTAATTCGTAGTTGGGTTTGGATTTTTGGCCATTTCTGTTCCACTCTGATGTTTTGTTATTTAAATGTTATCTGACAACAGATGAGTAAATGCTGCTATAAATGCATTACGAAATAGACCACAGCCACTATGAAATGTCATCTTGAGTAGTCTTCATGCAGAAGCTTTCAACTCACCTCTCTGAGTGCTCAGTCTGTGTTTGGCCTTTGCCCTGCGATTCACTCGCTGTGCAGCAGTTTGAAACGTGTAATGTCTGCTCTGCAGCTACTGAAACCTGAAAAACAAGTCACAACCTTACAGACACGGAAAACTGCTCAAAGATTTCCACTTTAGATGCTAACTGAAACTGAAAATAAAAGCAAGCAGAATAGATCAATAACACACACCACTGAGCTGTTGATGGGTAGGGGACGTGTCCTATCCTCCCACTTGTCAACTTGTTCCTCTTTCTCATTTATTATAGAGGAGAGCAGTGGCATCTGTGAAAAGATCCTATTGATAAAGACAACGGATTAAACCACAGAGGAACTACACAATACTACAACGTTGTATTCATTAAAATGAATTGATGACCCAAAGGGAAAACTCTTCTTATACTCAAAATGATCACTACCAGAAATATAATCTGTGTAGCAGGGATGACACTCACCCTTGTGTGGTACACTCCAGCTCTAGCGGCTCCCCCAGGACACTTGGAGATGGTGCGCTCTGGTGCGGATGCTGATCTGGCCCTGGGTCAGTGGGGCATGATAGCACACAGCCTGACTCCATACTTTCTCTGCTCTTCTCCGATGCCTCCTGGTTTGTAATCAGCTTCTGAATGTCAGCGCTGACGTCAGAAGTTGTTTCATAGCCATGTGTCAGTGTGTCAGAACTACAGAGAGAAAAAGAGTAGGTAGGGGTGGAAAAGATGAAAATTTCTGATGCATCCTTAATGCTGTTTTGTATTGCATGGTATCGTTAATAAGACCTTTACAGTAATTATTCTAATTTAAATAAACCAATGGATTTTGGTCCGGAGGCGCTGTGATCATATCATGATTGTTTAGATTGTTGGTATAGAAAACAAGGTGCACTATGACAAAGAGGATGAATATCAGATATTTTGTTATTTTGTTCAGCCTGGCAACCCAAACCCATTTTATATCCATGTATTTCTCCCCAACAGCATGCAGCATTAGTAGAAGATATATGAATCTTAGCTGTATTGCTAAACAATTAGCAATACAGCATGTTTCATTTTATAAACCCCTTCAAAAGGATGCTTATGAGAAAGTGTTAGCAAAAGAAAAACAACAAAGAAAATGTAGTGATGAATAAGAAAACAAATCAGACTGCTGTGGTAATGGCGCTAGAACAAAAGTGGGACAGGTGATATATTATATACACAGTACATACTATATATTTTTAAAAAATCAAATGAAAAACATGGATAGTGAGATACTCACAGAAACAGACATGCACAACTGATTTGTTGGACATAAAACAGCCCAATGTGTAACTCCTAAAGCAGAGTTTGACTCCAGAGCATAATCAGGACAGACAGTAGGTTGCTCTATGAACATGAATTGAGGCCAGACAAAAACTTAAAACATTAAACTGATGTAAATACTATAATGTTTATATGCGATTAGGAAATCAAACCAAACATTGCTTTGTTGTAAGACACCAGTATTCAATAATACATCCGTATCATTGACCCCGGCTGCAAATCAAATGCATTTCTCCACTTGCTCTAAAATCTTGCATTAGCTTACTCACTTGGAGAGGACTGTAGACCCATGGTTGCCACTGAGGCTGAAGCAGATAAGACAAGAAAACATCCCAACGCAACTCACGACAGTTGAGCATATAGACTGTATGCGACAGTGAACAACTTGCTGCTACAGACATAAAGAAAATTGGGCACAGATGATGAGTGCTGTACTCGATGACCAACGGCACCCGGAGGCAGAAAACCAACCCACCCCATTCAATTACCCATGCCCACACACACATGCGCTTAAGCACAAGTAAATGTAGAACACAAAGAGAGAAAAGTCGCATACAGCAGCACTTAGACATATCTGGGGTCAAGAATTCCCGTTCTAGCACTGTAAAATAGGTAAAGGTTGTTCTGAGAGGTGGCGGCAAGTCACACATAAATACGAGGATCCAGATCATTACTGAGGTGGTTCATGTGTTTACACATTTATTTCACACACAATGACAAGACATTAACATTTAGTGCTTATTAAATCTATCATGTTTAATATTATCTTGCTTTACTAGTAAGACAAGGAAAGCAGATTGTTTGTATGCAGAATTAGACTCAAATCAATATGCACTGTGACGATGGTGAGGAGTGTAAAGGCTCAGACAAAGCCAAGTTTGAACAACATCACAGTGACGAACCCAACACTGGCACGTGCAGAAGCAAATAACCAAAAAGTCAAATGATGGCAACCCTTTTGGTAGCGTGGTTACGTGTTCTGTTGCCTTTTAGTATAATATAATATATTATAATAATAATGAATCAAGATTTAATCTGGCCACTAAATAGGTATCTAGAAAAACTAGAAAAAGAAATGCAGACCAATGATAAAAGAGAAAAAGCAGTGCCCTTTACAGCTGGACATTAAAATCAATTGACGGTTGGAATGATGCTGCATCTTAAACCTGCTGAACATATGAGTGGGAAGCTGTAAAGGTGAAAATGTATTCCTGTTTATTCACCCAGCCAGTGCTAAAAACAAAATCTTAGAAGTGGTGACAACACATGAAACCAGTTTATTATACTATAGCATCTAAATCCACAGTATGAAATATTCTGGGAGAATGTTCAATGCCTGAATAAGTCTTTTTTAAAGGGTGAAGGGAAAATTGTGAATAAAACTATCTTTGTTTGTAGGCATTGTGTCAAAAAAACAGAATTATATCTGTCAGGACTACAAGGAAATAGGACTCTGACTCAAACTCAAATTAAGATACTAGACACACAACTATACTGACATGCATAGCTGCTGGTCACACAATTAATCAGCAAGTGCATGTGAATGTCAGGTCACATGCTGACCAGGGGCAAACAAAAACAGAAAATGTATGTTTAATGTCTGGACTGCTGCCTTGCAGCTACCCACATTCATTATTTAAAAATAAAAAACTGCACTGTAGCCTCCAAGTTCTGAGTGGGAATAGTTCCCACAAGCAGATGGCTGTCAGTATGTAGATTCTGTCTAGAAGGACCACTTTGCCATTGTTCTGCTCCTCTTTCCAGCAGCAAAAGTGATGCTATTTTTACTTGCTATTACTCTGAAAGAGTCATGAGCTGTACAAGCAGCACCACCTTTATTAATGTGTTGACCGCAGATGCTAGGCTTCGGTCAGTCAACTTTAGTAATGTCTAATAGTGAAGCATCAAACTATATCTTCAGAGCTTAAATATATTAGCATATATTTAACATGTCAAAGTGGTGACATTAACAGTGGTGGCCTTTAAATACTCCTTTCCTCGTGAAAGAACATCCTATTAAATGTGTAACTCTAATAAAAAGGTCTGGATTCCAGAGAGCTTAAACTGTCAGTAGTAAAGCAAAGTGACTCCTTGTGACTCCCATGAACTGAGGTTGGCTTTACTTCCCTGTAAATGATGTCTCTGCCGTGTCACCAATGATAAAACAGGCAACCTGAACAATGAATAATGAACATAAATGCTATAGGTAAAAGAGCCAGGCCCTAATAATTCCCAAATGTCAAGCTGTGCTGTGTAAAGGGAGAGGGTTGTGTATATTCAAAACTTCTCCATTATCAATTTTCATTGATAATATAGTGTAGTTTAACAATGGCTATTGCAGAAAAACTGTAATATATAATATATAAAACACAAGTATAATAACTAATATCAGATATGGTTGCTAAGGAGGCTATAGTACCTGTTGAGTTGAAAGTTCGCTTGCTCTCCCTTCAGTCTCTCCACACCGCTCTGCTCTGAGTGGCAGCTGCTTGGTCGAACCTACCAAGGACAACACACACACACACACACACACACACACACACACAGCTTAAGCTTTTTTAGGCAAGGTTTATGCAGAGATCACAAAATTTGATTTCAATAAGCAATGTTTTCATCACCTACACACTAATGATGGTATAACAGTATAGTATGAAATTCAAATTTATACTTTTGTGACTACTTCACAGCTGCTCGTAAAATTAGAATTGACAAAACTATGTACTTGCAAATGTGAAATAAAATATTAAATGAAATGTCCGTAAGTTCTTTACTACTGCTTAATACACAACTTACTTAAATATTTCTGTCAAATAGTATAAAAGGACATGGTTCACCTGAAAGTGTGAGAGAGCAGAGAGAGTTGGAGGAGGCGGCGAGGAGGAAGCAGCTGAGGAGGCCAATGTGTCCTCGGCTGGGAATGGAAGGAGAACCTTGTGATGCTGGAGGAGATGGAGCAACAGGGCATTACACACACTCTGCTCCTCCAGCATCCTGGGTCCTGCTGGAACACTACATGAAGGAAAGATAGGAGAACATCAACAACAACTCATTCACACACGTACAGTGTGCTGAGAATTCAAAATGGCCCTGGAGTTAGTGTTGAATCAAACAGAAAGGAAAAGGGTTCCACCTAGTGGAAACAGGCATATGTAGCAGTGAACTGAGATAAACTGGTCCAGATGAATACGGTTCAAAAACACAAACACATTTCTGACCAACAACCAGGCAGTGAAGTTTGTTTTCAATTTCATAGACATGTGCAGCTTGTGGTTGTAACAATGCACCCCGGATCAAAATAGAAGAGATTCATATGTTTACCTGGAAAAAGTGATTTGTTTTTGATGTTTGGCAGGCTGACATCATGTGTTCTTTTTTTAGGTCTCATCCAATGTACACAAAGCAGGAAAAGGTTAAAATAGCGCACATCAAGAGAAGCTAATGTGAAAAATGTGAGTATTAATAGACGTGTGTTTACATGGCATACACATCAATTGTAGTCACAGGATACAAACAGGCTGTCACGCGGATTATATAACAGACAAGGGCAGCAGGCCTTTTAGAGGGAGGCTTGCATGACAAATATGTGTTATGGGGGTGGGCGTTGGCAAAGAAGCTGTCAGACATGCTGTATGGTACGAATATGTTACAATTTGTCATATTATGTCATGTTATCAAAATCTTCCAATACCTAAAAACCTTGCCAAACTAGTTAAATGCAGTTTAAAAGCTACTATTTTGGGCTATGTAGTAGTTTTGTGTCTCTTTTATGCAGCATGTATGCCTGTGGAGCAAGAGGCAGAAAACACTGGACATTCTCTACAGCTTCCACAACCTAGATTCCCCCTACCACGTAGAAATGTTAGCCTCTTCTAACATGTCTACTCCCCTTAGCCAACTCATCTTTCTCTGGCAATCATTTGACAGCTTCCCTGCATATGATTAACGCCACATTCATCTGACATGCTGGTAACTTTCAGAGAAAAATGGGGTGATGTATGATAGATGGCACTGGGACATCAAGAGATGGGGGAACAGTTGAAAGGGTGTTGATTTAATATCCTAAGTCCTTTCCACAGTGGCACAAACTCAAACAATAAACATCTAAATGTGTCTCCCTTGAGAGCGTGTTAGTTTAAACTACCGGCAGACTGATGTAAACAGGAGGTGGAAAACAACCAACAAAAATCCTGATGACCTCTGTCATATCTGTCTGTCTTTCATGTGTCATACTCTGTGTTATCAACCACAATCCACACCCATTTCCTTAAAGAGGAACAAACCACAACTCCACCCCAACTTAATAGTGCAGCTGTGGAGAAACTGAGAAAACACTGAGGCTGATGAATTGGACTAGAGTCCAGTTATACAGTGTGTCATACAAACAGGGTTTTTCCTCTTCAACTGGATCTGACAAAGTCAACCCTGAACATAGACCATAATCATTCACTTCTCGTACTGTGAAACAAACATCTTGACTCTCATTTGTTGAACATGACATTGCTCCTAATGAAACTCTCTACAACAAAGAGCCACTAAACTGTTGCTCAAGCTTAATGTCAGTATATCCTGAATGTACTGATTTGATTGACACAATATTATGCCCCAGAACTAGTCTGTGAGCACTTGTTTGTGTCAATAACAGCAACTTACTGGAATATACATGGTCCAAAGATGGTTGCCAGATTTTCCATGGGCATGTGATTTGACTGGCTGTGAGCAGCCACTCTGGACAGAAAGTGGATGAGGTAAGACAAAATGACGATGTTGTCAGCCGGGAGGTGGCAAAGATTTTCTCTCAAAAACTGATTGATGTCTACCTCATCTGTACATCCTAAAAATAGGCAAAAAACGTCAAATTATTAATCAACATACACTTCAAACACCAGTCTGTGTCTAGGGATATAGAGTTAGCATAAGATGACTTGACTTAAATGACCGTATAGTGATCATTTTTGCTGGATATGCTATTTATATTCAGTAGTGGTACAGTAATGCACTAGTATTACTACTTAATATCTATGAGCCAACAATACTAGTCGATGGTCACAGAAAATAACTACTTACTTTGACAAACTCATGAAATTACAAAATGACTTTCTAGTACCCGTCCTATTACCTGTGAGGCTCATAGTGAAATGCTTGCGCTGGGGTTCAGGAACAATGGGGATAGGCAGTTCTCGAAGGAAGAGCTTCAGGAGTGAGGCTACTGTGGGAACATCTCCCTCACGCTGCAGGTCCACCCTCTCCCCATCCTCCAACCGTTTTTTCAGCTTCCTGGTGCGTACTACTGAGCCACACAGACGAAATAGACCTCTATGGTGCAATCCTGCAGATAAGAAAACAAAAACATTCAGCTACTTACATGGATTGGTGTATTGAGTATGCATTCAATACCAATGAAGGAAGCAAGAGTTGCTTATGTTACCTTCCTTACTAAGGAATTCCACCATGTCTCTTAACACAATAGGTATTCCACACACTGTCTGCCCGTCCTCCTTCAGTGTTCCCAAGGCAACGCCAAACACACACCTGGCGGGCAGCTCAGACTCACAGTCCTGTGTGGGAGCAAGCGGCTCTGGACTGACCTTAGCGCTGGGTCGCAGGATTCTCACAGACGACGGGTTGCTCTGCGTGGAAAGAGGGCATACAGCAGCTGACTCAAATATCTGAATCAAATTGTTCCATAAATAACTTACTACAGTTACATTCCTTGAGGATCAATTTGTTTTAAACAAGTTGTAATGGGCTGCCACGCCTCTGATCCGATTGTGCCGTGAAAATGTCATGAGGTTAAATAGCGACACATTTAATTATACGCATTTTACTTCAAGAATGAATGTAGCAACACACCAACTCTAACTAAATTACAGCATTTAGACCCTGCAAATGTATGCTATCATATATGATCCGTATTACTGCTCAGGCTAATAAAACGATCGGAAATATGTTCCGTTCTTGACACCTCACATTAGGAAGGAGCTACCACTGCCCGATGAAGTGGAATCCATTCGGCAATTAGCTCAAAAACTACTAGAATATAATAAGATAATACTTGTACCGCAGCTAAACTTACACAGAGTGATACTGAAGCGCTTGCTCCCATTTTTTCAGCTCAGCGGACCGGGACAGCTCTCCATGTCTCACTTGTAGATGTATTATCCCCTCATTCACACGATGCGTTCCTCCTGCAAACTATCGCAAATTCCGCAGTACGAGCGATATTTGCTCCCGAAATCCTAACATCCCGAATTTAAGCTGACAAGTGAGAATAGGCGCGTTAAAAATGGAGTAGAGTTAGCATAGCCCCTTCTCACAGAAACGTTAGCCTACAGGAAAATTGTTTATGTTGCTGCTCACGTGACACATTTGTCACCATAGCGACCCGTTGCCAGGGAAAGCAGCAGCAGCGGCTGAAGATGCTGCGTTTAAATACAGTATGATTATATATATATATATATATATATGTATACATCTTGTCCCAATTCCAGAGAAAACGGTTTTATTCATTCTTATACATGCTGAGGTATAAAGACAAATACTACTAGGTTTTGCTGCGTTTTGTTTGACTGCTAACAAATATGGCCGGACATTATTTGCAAAAACTGCTCCAATCTTTGATACAGAGTATCAGTATTCAAATATCATTTATTGGCACGCTTTAAATAAAACATCAGAACAGAAATACAGACATAAATATTGTAATACTGGAATAAAAAAAATAACAATAACGTGAGTCAGTACCAACTGTCCCTCACCTGCACCCTGTAAATACTCTCTACAAATGTTTCTACAAATACAAGGAACAGACAAAACTGAACTTGAATTTACCCTTTACGACTGAAACTGGAACCATTAAAAAACATAGTAGTGGTCTATTTCGAACTCAAGTGATTCTCAGAGCCTATTGCAATGTACTCATTACTAACATGACCACAACAGTCAACCTCCAACTTAAAAAACTGTTTTTACAGCTCTACTGATTCTGTGCAAAAGTCAGTATAACATACATTTTACAAACTAGTACTAATACAAAAGTTTATCAAACAATGCACAAACATACGCCCGTGCAGATTATGTGCAGACATGTACACAATACATAGTGAAAACATACACACAATGGTCAGTCTGGTCAAAAAATGTCAGATGTCATGATAATCATGCCACAAAGACAATCAACAAGCTCTTACAGTTGGAAATACAGTATGATTTCTGTGTTTTAGTGATTATACAGCACAACCTACTTGAAGAGCCTCTATAAACATGACGTGTGTCCAACTCAAATCATTTTATAGTACAAGTATGAACTCAGAAAAAAAGGATCCATTAAACCTTTATATTATTCAGGCATTATTAGCAGTGATGCTTTGGTAGGTGGCATATTTAAGATAAGCTAAATAGAAATGTGTTGCAAACATGACAACTATCAAAAAAAGTCTCCCTCCTTCCTTCCAATAACTGTATTTTCTGTTCCAGTAACATTTCCTGGCAGATTTGTTTTTTTGCATCTGCAGGGTGGTTGGAAATACAGATATTTTCTTTCTCCACAGCATTATGAATGGCACCATCTATTTGGACAGCTACAGTGAAATGAAAATGTGTTTATATAAACACAATGCAGAATTTGGGAGTTGAGCAATATTTAGTAGGCCTCCTAAAATGAGGCAATATTAAAAATCATCACAGGTATCAGAGTCAAACCTTTAAAAAGAGCTTTAGTTTATGGTTTGAACCTGAGACACATAGGCAAAGTACGGAGGAAAGGCCTGTATTACAAAACCTCTGGCAAATATTTTGGTATTTAAAACCTGGCAGCAGAAATAAAGGAGGAAACATCTGTATCAAAGAAAATTCTTGCTAGAGGAGGTTCAGTGAACAGTGGTTTGGGCAATAGGCATGTGTCCTTGTGAAAGGTGCTCATATTCAGGCTACAGATGCAACTTTGTCACAGTTGCTGGTGTAATGGACGTCTGGTCTGTCATTCTCACAATGCTTCCTGTTCCAGCAGGGAAGGGTGAGCAGAAAGAGAATGAATGCTCCAAGCACCACGCAGCTGCCACTGAAGTAGAACGCCAAGTCATATGACTGTGTCCAGTCAAAGAACCACCCTGGAAAGTAAAGATGAAAAACAGACATAGTGAGCACAGTCAGCAGATACAGAAGTCAGCAAAAAGATGACAAGATGGCTCGTGAAGTTGACAAGTCCTTTGTCTTACTCTGCCTGCCTGATTTAACATGTAGATTTTTTAAAAGTGTCTGAAAACAATGACCTGACAACCGGCATTCATTAGCTAATCAATATTTGCTATTGCTCAAAATTTAGACAAAGACAAACCCTCCTACCTACAACAGGGGGTCCAAGCATAATCCCAAATCCCCCAAAGAACATGAGAATTCCATGGGCTTGTGTCAGTCTGTCCAAACCAACAATCTTAGTGGTAATGTAGGAGGTGAGAGACCAATTTCCAGAGAAGAATCCCAGGATGGCAGACAGGATCTGCAATCCTACATAACTGTCAGTGATGGGAATGAGGAGCAATGCTACACCTCCAGCAAACATGGTGAAGGCGTACAGATAGATGCTGTTGATCCACCTGATGTCCACCAGGATACCCAGCACTAGTTTTCCCACACATGTAGCGATGGCCCCTATTGACACCAGAGGAATGAGACTAACTTCTTCGATGAGTCCTTCACTCTGTGCCACGTCCTCTATAAAGAGCACAGGAGGGAACGCACCAAGACTGAACAGGAAGACAGCAATACAGAAGGCCACCATGGCTTGGTCCTGCAGGATTTCATACATGGATTGCATGTACTTGGTGTAAGCCTGCTGCTTCTTCTTGATGATTTTCACAATGGCCAACCCAGCCAGGAAGCTGCCTTTCTTCTTGTGTGTCTGACTAGTTGAATCCTTAGCATCAGTGGTAATAAGCAACTCCTTCACTGTCACTACAGTTTTGTCTGGAGTGGTTGCTGGGGAACCTGTAGAGATCTTCAAACCATCTAGGGGGGGCTTCTCGAAAAGGTGCTCCTCTGTGTTGCGTTCCAGTGCGGCCTTCTGTTTGAGGTAGTACCCAGGCATGTTAAGGGGTCTCATGAAGCCAGCGCAGGCCATTAGGTTTAGTGCTACAGCACCAATTATTAGCAGGCAGCCATCCAGGCCATACAACACTATCAGCTCGTTCTGAGCAGTGGCATAGATGAATGCTCCCACACTTGTGCCTGGGGGAGCAGAGGACGACAGAAATTCAGTTGTGGAAAAAGGAGAAACAAGACTCACTTTGAAGGTTCTCAGTCATCCAGGTCATAGTTATCTCCAAAAGGTTTTATCCATTATTTTTTTTCTTGACGATTTTTCACCCTTCCATTCCAGAGGGCTTTCTCAAGTCCAACACCAGTCAGCCAGTCTTGAGAAAACCCTCTGGAATGGAAGGGTGAAAAATCGTCAAGAAACCAAACAAGTCCAGTTGCTTTGGATAAAACCCTTTTGGAGAGAAACAAGACTGTTGTGACAAATAAAGTAAGACAAATGAAAACCACAATATAGAGCGTTGAGATCTGACTAAAAACAAAGCATTACTGTTGGGTGGGACTGGGTGCTACCCTCAAGTAGCAGCAAATCTACATGACTACAGAAACATTAGAAGTTAAATCAATTGAGATCAGCATGAGATGTTAACTTAGGTGTGAATTAAGTCTTTACTTTACTTGGCAGACGCTTTTATCCAAAGCGACTTACAGGGAGCTAGCGCTGTGTGTCTGGCTCAGGGACAC
>JAUMHF010000007.1:12676159-12731686 GCA_032359275.1 Microctenopoma steveboyesi | reverse complement strand
CACACCTGGTAGGGGATGGATTAGGAGTCAGACGGGATTCGAACCTGCGACCTCCTACTTTCCAGTCTGACGCTTAAACCATTGAGCTACCAGGCCGCCAGTCTGTTAATAACTATATCAATAATGGACTTAAACTTTAAAAACTTTGCTACTACATTATCACTAAAGCCTATTCTGACTGATGTACCTTCAGGACATATGCGCAAATTTATTAAATCATTACCATGAAGATTTTGATTCTGAGCCAACCCCGGTCTGGTCCCTAAATCAACAGTCCATGTCTCTACCTAATGGACCAGTCCACCTTCGCTACACTACAAATGTTTACCTCGGTTTCCCAAGACTTCCAGCAGCTCATACATGAAAGTAGTTAGCATGGAGAATTGGAGTGCACCCAGAGAGCTCAGAGCAGTGGGAGGGCGGCAGTACCTGTGGTGACAATGCCGAGGGCAAGGCCACGTCTCTTGTCAAAATACTGACAGGTGATTGTCAATGTGGCTGCGTAGACTAGACCACAACCCAGGCCTGTGGTAAGAGAGATGGACAAGGATACAAAAAAGATCTGTCAGCTCAGGTGAAAGGGGTAAAAGTTTCAGCTTGATAAAAAGGGCATTTTTATTTCTTTCACACTGAAGATACACTATGTATATTAGTCTTCTAAGGGACCCATTACAAAGATTATTTACAATGCACTGTGAGTTCGGGGACCCATGTTAGGTTACTTGTGCAGCTAATTGAGCAAAAAGATCAAATAAATATACAATGAGCAGTGAACAAGTTGCACGTGCATGTAGAGTCATCATCTAAGGCCGTCTCTAAAAATAAATGACTTCCAATATGCATGGCCTCCACTGTCTAATGCTGCCTGTGTGGAAGGCAGCACTGGCTGTGAGGAGTTTACCGAGATTAATCATGGCTGGGCTGTCACTTAATGTGTGATAACAGGTGGTGTTGGGCCCACGCAGGCAGACCGGTGTGGGTACAGAGGCAATAAAGAGTCACATGGTGACATAATGTTATTCTTCTGTCAACATCCCAAATGGCGATGTCAAACAAATGGTGCAGTACTCAAATATGTATCTTGTCTCTGTGTTCCAGTTACTTTCAGTGGCAAAGCTATTCATTAACTGGTAGAGTGGAGTCAGCCACTGATGTTGCATAAGAGTTGAACTTGAGATGTTCCCATGCTTGTTTGAAATTATTATACAACATGTTACACGTTCCTCAAATGGTAGAGGGATAAGAAGCTTAATTACCTCCCATGAACAATCAGTCAGTTTTTTTCAAGCATACACTTTCAAAAGGTCTCAGGCCTGTTTCCAGCATTAACTTTGCAGACTTTTCTCTAGAATAGTTCAACATAAGACCCGCAGAAGGCCAGCAGTCTGAGTGTTTTTCTTACCAACCACAATCCCATAGGAAAAGATGAGGAACTGGACATTTGGAGCAAAGGCACTGAGCATCAGGCCACCCGCCACCATTACGCCACTGAAGATAGTCACAGGACGAGCCCCAAAGTTGTCAACACAGGCACTGCAGACAGGACCTAATGGAGAAGAGTTATAAAAAAAAAGCAGGGGTGGAAGGATGGGTGGAAATGATGTAACAGGTATCCTGCTTTTCAATTTCTGATATTCTGCTTAAAAAACCAAAGATTTGAGAAAATAAAACCCTATATTTCAAAGCGCTGCTGTGCCTGCCACATCACATCAGGTTCAAACTGGCAACCTGCCAGAGCTGTTGTCACATCACTCACAAGGCCCCTGAGGTGTGAAGTGTTGCACACCAACTTCTAGTTTCCTTTGATTAACCCTTGAACTAGCCTTAAATTTTAATAAAAATAGTATAACATACATATTTTATGACCTTTTCCTACTTGGCATGTCGAAGCTTCCTAAATAATCTCACACTCTGGGGTTGCTTATATGGCAGTTACCGTTCCTTTGCCCTCTAACCACGGGGAGACCCTGCTGTTGTGCAACAGGTGCCTTACTGCTGACACACGTGTCCATGGGCCAGATCTGTCCAGTCATGGTTTTCAACTCACCCCTTTGCGAAACACGACAGAAAGAAGCCCCGGCTGGCAGCTTTGCCTTACTGGGAAATGTTAACCAAGGCCACCATCTATCACTGATGCTGTTTGCTCAACACAGTTGTGGAACATACCTTTAAAATATCTTCCAAAGATTACTGAGTTTAGTGTCATGATGCCAAACGTTCTTTGTGCTTCTTTTAAAACACACAATCTTGCCCCTGTATTAAGTCTCTGTTTTCTTTTCTTAGCTAGACTTCAGTTTTGGCTGGATCTGTCTTTTGCTCCCTGTATGTTTAGATTAAAATGAGCCACAGTCACTTGTAGAATGGATGACTTGCACTTGCTTTCCTAGAATATCAGTGACTATATCAGCAACTCTGCTCAGTGATACATAGAGCGCTTATATTTAGGACAGTATTGCTTTTCCCCCTACATTCTGTAGAAGAATTACAGTAAGGATAACCCGTGGCAATGAGCAGATACAATCTCATTGGTTTATTTTTTCTATAATAACGTGGTAATAAAACACGTGACTATGATTTATCTAGCTAATGTAATTTAGCTGACTGCAGATTATTATGACAGGGTCTGCTACTCACTGGCTATTAGTCCAACTCCAGCTACAAGGGAGCCCACCCACGCTGTCATGCCCTTGCCCTCCTGGAAGGCATGCAGCCATTCAGGGTAGAGGACACCCATTGACTGGGGTGATCCATAGGCCAGGAGCTGGGCCATGAAGGAGGCCACAACAATTGCCCATCCCCAGCCACCATCCTGCACTTTAGAAGGTGAAGCCATGCCGAGGTTTCTGCTGCCCTCTGGGATCTGCAAGAGCTATGACAGAGCCTGGGTTTCTGGAAAGAAAACAAGGGTGACAAAACGAAAGTTGACATCAAAATAATTCAAAAGATGATGGTGGAGCATATAGCACATTGCTATTTTAAAAAAAACGATCTACAACAGAGTTCAACACTTACACAAAGCCTTGCTGGAGGGAAGGCTGCTGCAGCCCTCGGCCTGAGCAAACAGGCAGCTCACCTGTGTGAGCTGCTTAACACACAGTGGCAGCAACTAACACATGGGCCGCTGCCCTTTTGTTCCCTTCCCTGTAACCACACCTCCGAGGAGGAGGAGGAGGAGGAAAAGCTAACCGCACTGCTGTCTGATGCTCCCAACCCCTGCACCTTTAACCTGCCCGTATAAGACTCTGTCCTGACCCTTGCTTAGACACATCAGCGGGGCCCGTGTCCTGCGGCTTTTCAGATCCCTTTCATTAATAATTTGTAGCCCGGAGCAACTTTTACATCACTGCGGCAGGATCATTTTGTTTACCATGAAGCGTCTCAGGGAAAAGTTGGTGCAACGCTCCTCAGAGTCCCCATCTGTTCGCCTGACTCTATACATTTTTCAGTAACTAGGTTTTATATAAACATTTAAATATACGACACATGAAGGTATGATTTCCAGCCATGCCTGAAGATACCATTTCTAGTCATGCCATTCACCAGCACTAATACCACGGCTTCGGGACGAACAGGTTTCCATTATGCTTACGATAAATGCGGCACTCACCACAACATGCACAAAAACAGCAGCGGCCGCCTGCAGAGAAAGAGCTGCGCGCTCCGCAGGAACTTTCCATGTAGGATGGTTTCCTACCAAAACGCTTTAGCACAGAGCCATGAATAAACCGAGCAGCGTCGATCGGAGCACAGTCTACGCTCTCCTTGTGATGAGAAAGCACTGCCCCAACAATGCACATTGGGTATCCGTTTCATACCTCTTTGTAGCCGGCAACAAAACCGGTTCAAAGCTGTTCTCGCTGGTCCAGCGGCGGCGCGAGCGCAGCTACGGGAGGAAAAGTATGGCAAGCGCTGCTTCCTCACGCGCACCTGGAGGGCATGAAAGACAGAAGACCAGATTCATATCACATGTGCTGCTTATGTGTCACATCTTATGCTTCACAATCTCTATATTACATATATACACAAACAAACATCGGCGACAACCTTGCACCCGCACTCATGTATGGAGAGCCAAAAAGGCCAAAATCTATTTCACCAATGATAGGATATCAAAATAACTTAACCGCAGCTGTTGGCATCCTCTGGAAATAATTCCATATAATGTTACTATTGTAAATATTGTAATGTGATATTATTTTAATGAGACCTTTGCCAGGAGATTCCACTGACACAGTTAAACAGTATATATATGCGGCAGATAATAGATGGATGAATATATATATATATATATATATATATATATATATAATGATAATAGTGGTTAACTAAAAATAGCACACTATATAAAGTAAAACATTGTATTTTTTACATTATTATTTTGATGCATATTCTGAATTGTAGTGTCTTTCTTTGCCTTGGTAAACTGACTAAGCCTGGTAGTTCAATGGGTTGAGCCAGACACACAGCGCTAGCTCCTTGTAAGTTGCTTTGGATAAGTGTTTGCCAAGCAAAGTAAAGTAAATTGAGATCTAGGGTTTGATGACTGAGTAGAAAGAAGGAATATTATTGAGGCACCATTCAGTTTTAGAGAAATGATGCAACCTGAGACGTGAACAGCCAATGGAAAGTTGAAAAGCTGCAGTGTCACTGAAACACGTTGTTTTACACTAGGGCTGTGTATTGGCAAGGATATTGCAATACATTAATGCAATACCTTAAGCAAGACAGTATATTGTAATTTTTAAATTCTAATTTTAGGAAGATTTTAAGAATATCTGTATAAATGCAACCATATGCATAATATTTAAAGAAAAAAAGAGCTTAGAGTGTGTTTCAACAACACTTTTCACATGTGAACAACACTGAACATTCTGCATGTTTTTGGACTCTGGCTTTCCACATTGGTGCATGCACAAACACAAATTTGTTTGTCTATCAGGCTCAGGCCGAGGCTATACGATACAAATCAAACATCACAAGGTTAGGTAGTAGTTGGATTTATATAATGATATTTTATACACTTAAAATCAACACACCCTGATTTAAATATACTGTATTTCTTCTTGGTCTATTTCCAAGTTAGGAGAACACAACTGTGTGATGAATGTTCAAATTACTGTCAGTGTAGTCTGAAGCAGTTAATTTAAGATAGTACTAATACTACATTGCACCTGCGGGCCATATAGGCTCTCTCTGGTGAGCACAGGAAATGGTCTTAATTCAACTCTTAATCAGGCTTCCGATCACTAATAGCTATCCAGAGATTAATTACACCTTAATGACTAGAAGTCTGATACACAAACGTTCTGAAATATGTTTCACCTCTCATCTAAAAGATTTAATCAATTCTAACTGACTGTGGTAGCAGGTTTATGAACTCTGAGGGGTCATTAGGTCCATGGTCATCTGTGAGTTTCAATTTATCATGATTCTTTCATCCAGCCACAGGAAAATCCAGACCAATTACACATCCTCCAGGAAGGTCACAGTTATTGATCCAATTAATGGAGGAGTTGAAGAGGTGTGACTATTACATTTCCTTAAACATAATCTTCATATGTCCACTGAAGAAGCTACCAAGTAGTGAACATTTTTGAACTAACAAAACAAAAGCGGCCATGACTCAAGGTACAAATAGCTTCACCTGGATGGCTGAGATACTTCACTGTCAGGAACATAAGACAAGATCAGTTCCCACTGAACAGCTCTTTCAGCATTTACTGCGACACTTTTTTGTATAATTTCTACAAATCTAAGCACTGACTTGGTGGAGTTTTACTGGCTCTACCTTCAAACAGGGTTAACAGACATATTTACTTAGAAATGCTTTGCTTGGTAATTTCATGTATGATAGTGCTCAGTCATAGCAGGGAGAAGAGTTGCCACAATCACAATGCAACAGCAACATACAATTATTTCACCATGTGTGACATATTCACATAACCTCAGGGCACAGTGTGGAATCCAACTGGTGATGGAAAAAATGAACACAAAGAAAAGTGGGCATGAAAGGGAGCAGAATAGGAATCAGGATGATAGAGCAGTCCACAAATCAAACAGGTTTTCACACTAAATGCACCTTAAGTTCTTAAAAAACTTTGATGCTTTTTTCTCAGATCCAATGTCTGCTGCCAGAAAGGGTTTTAAAGAAAGATTTAAACTCCATAATCCCCTTCTGCCTGGAAAAATAAGTGGATAAAAGAACAAGCAAGGCATAATTAATTATACTCCACAATGGCATTACACTGACATGTTGCTCCAAACCAGTTTCAACCAGATATATTGCGTGAAGGGGGAAGTGTGTAGGAGTTTGAGGATTACAGAACAGCACCTTTAATAACTAATACTAGAATCAATACTGGTGCCAGATTTCACACGCTTGCACAAGTTACTTTACTTTGCTTGGCAGACGCTTTTATCCAAAGCGACTTAGGTGTCTGGCTCCATCTGGTAGGGGATGGAGTCAGACTGGGATTCGAACCTGCAACCTTCTGCTTCCCAGTCTGACGCTTAACCCATTGAGCTACCAGGCCGCATGTTATTCAATATATTAGAATCAAAGTGATCCAATACTTCAAAGGGACCAGAAAGTACCAGATGCTTTTATAATTCTTGTTTAGGTTTGTGTAATCTCAATAGAAAAAACTAAATCTCATAATCTACTTGTTTTATGACACAATGTATGACATTTACTAAATTCTTTACCCTGCTGCCACATATCTAGAAAGTATTATGTGGCCTTTGTGTGGCCTAATTATGTCATCTTAGGTTGCTAAAAACTGTTTTTGTGGGTAATGTAATTACTGCCAAATGCCAAAATACATTTGGAAATCATTGGACATAATATATCACTGTGACAGAATGAATATAATTAAATATTACCCAAGCCCCTAAAAACAAAGGTTTGGTATTTCTTTAAGTGTAATATGCCATGTCAGAATTTATTGTCACTATGAAAATACAAAGGGCAAGAAAGAAATATTCTTTAGAAGATAGTCTGATCATCCACCTTGTTTAATTCTGCCATAGCCACATTTCAACAGCCCATTAGGAAAATAGAAACGTTCCTGGTTTTATAGGATCTGACCTGATATTTTTAATATAACTTATTTTTCTTCCAAGCACAGTTGCAACACATGAGAAGCAGCAGCCTGCTGCTCTTTTTCGTAAGAGGCTTGGCAGGTGTAAACATACAGAGCCACCCTGCAGTCTGGGTAAACCTCTCTGTCCGGCCACCTAGCTCTTTAATGCTGCAGAGGTGAAAGGCAATTTTAACACCCAGCATGGCTGCCCTGAGGCTTAAGTCCAGATTTCTGCTTGGATTAGTTCAGGTTGCTGACTTCAGCAGCAAGAGAGAACACTGCAACACAGAAGAAAAACAGAGGATGTACTTTGGTTGTATCAGGGCTCTTAGCTAATCTTTGGACAAAGGTATACTTATATCACTCTAATGTGTTTTGATTTTGGTGTTTTTGAACTGATGCATGAACGGGCTACAATTACTCGCAGACACCTAATGGAAGCCTAATGTCTTGTGCAGACCGCCATCACGGCCCTGCTGTGCTCCCACCAGGAGGCACACATATTACAAAGGTTTACCATGTTAAATGATCCTAGAATGATTGATTCATGAAAAACACTCATCTGGTCTTCAGCCAGTCAGAAGCTGTTAAAACCACATAGAATAGGAAATGAAACTTGAATACTGGCAAAAAACCATGAGTCTCTGGAGCTGCTACTCTAACCCGACTAAATACAAAATGTGGTGAATGGTGATTTCATTTACTAAAGGGAAAAAGTTTTTGAAACCTGCCTGGCCCTTTGTGAAAAGGTAATTTTTTTCCAGCAAACAATGGTGAGAGGCACAAATGGAAAAAACAGTCGTGAACCTTCCCAGAAATGGCTTACCAAAGCTACACGACAACTTTTCCAGTAGATCATAAAAAGGTCTAAAAAACTCACTTACCTCGTTAAGGGTATTGTTCATGACATAAAAATTACATCCATCACAAAGGCTCATCTCAGTTTGCAAAAAAATAAATCTTGATCATCCTCCAAGGACAAATAATTTGTGGTGTGCATCCTAAATTCTGCATTGTATTGGAAAATCCTGATGGAGAACAGCATATTATAATTGTCTGGAAAAAGTTTTTTCTCAAAGTCATGGGCTCACCAATGACTGTATAGCGAATCCAATACATTAACGACTTCAACGACAAAAAAAAACAAAGCTCTTACTATTAAAGTGTAGAGAAGACTGTTTATCACACAATAGGCTGTTTCCTTTTTGTGCTGGAGGTTAGCATCTCCAGTTGCAACTGTGCACATACAAACCATCTCTAAATGCACAATGTCCTCCATTATTAAAAATTTTCAGATATTCTTGGCCTTCCCAGACAGGGTGTGTGCGTTTTTGTGCAGATTTATTTAAGGCACAAACAATTTCCATGAACTGCTGTAGGAGTTGAATGGCATATCATGATTTCCACAAGGACACATTTCAAAGAAGCTAAATATACAAGAAGATAATTCAAATTCAGAACATAAGCTCCGGCTAGAATCAGTGAATTTCAGTGTGCACTGAAATGCAGTTTCCTTTCTGGAAAAAAAATAAGACCATAAAGAACAAGAAAGCCTGATTACTTACAACTGCTGTGAAGTCTTACAGTATCATCAGGATAAACTCTACTCATGTTAAAATGGGTAGCTAATGCTATCCATAAAACTGACAAAACAGAAGTGATCATCTCAAGAGCTTTAATCATACATAGAAATTTAGTTCAACAGTACCATTCATTTCGAATGTTTTAGCAGTATGTATATTTAGTGTAAAGAGCATTATGTTTTTTTTTTTCCTTTTTCTGATGAGGAATATCCATAAGGATGATAGAAGCTTTCAGAAATACACCAGAGAGAGAGAGAGAAGAGCAGAGAAGAGACTGAGTACATGACTAAGTTGTAACACCTCAGACTACATTTTAAACACCTAAAAAGGCGACATATATATCTGTGGTTTATGTACCAGTGTCCATCCTCCTTGATGCCGTTTTTCCTTTTATTTTTTTTTACTGAAGCAGCACAGCCTTGCTTTCAGAAACTAGTATTACTGTGGCACAAACCCTGTTTGAGTGGAGAAAACTCTTAGCAGTCCTCTATGACACCTCTTGCTGAGCTGACCAAAGCCATTAAGACTAGGGATTGGGGTGAAATGGTGACATTGCTTCAGAGACAAAGGGGGTGAGCTGGAGTGGAGGACATTACTGCAATCAAGTGCCATATTATAGGCTTGAAAAGAATCGACCACACCCTTCTATCAATCCATCCAATCCTCTGGCCACATATCCATTTGTTGATCCAAACAGCCAACCTATGAGAAGACACCACCATGAAACATACTGTATGTGCAGTTTGTGCTATCTTAGAAGCGCCACAACAATTCCAACCAGCTAAAGTTCCAAGCAAAGAAAACAAAAACATACATGTACAAGACAGAAGGTGGAACAGATTATTGGCCTACAAATCCCAGAAGCGATTATTTTTCAGTCCATCCATTCCTGTTAAGAGCAGTTAAATAATGCCACATGTGGATTTGGCAGGTGGCCAGCTTCACTGAGCCGCCATCTTGTTTCTTTGCCCTCTAAAACTTTTGAAGCTGCTTCTTTTGTGGAGTTGGTAAAGAGTAAGAAACTTGACTTCCAGAGCTGGTAATGATGGAAGCTGCTGTTGCGGTAGCATCGTGGCATTCAGTGGGCGCACTCACGTGCAAAGACAGAGACTGTGTGTGGTGTTAAGGCTGGGAGGGAGGCTGCTGCTGTGCTGCTGCTGCGTGCTGCGACATAGCTGCCGGGGAGGACATGGATTGGACCATGGGCTGAGCTGGGGGGGGTAGTGGAGGCTGGGCCTGTTGCGCCCCTGAGTGCGTGTTGGGGGAGGGTGGGGGTGTTGGACGTTTAAATTTGTCAGGGCTGGTGCTTCTTCTTGGAGAGGGCCTCTGTTTAAGAGAGAGAGAGAAAAGGAGAAAAATATATAAACCCCATGTGCATCAAGGAATTTCAAAAAAGTTCAATTCAATCACAATAAAATGTGTATTTGTTGAGCAGTGTTTCCAGGGTTACAAACCACAGAAGGAAATGCCACTTGTAATAATTTTTGTCATTAATCAGACATTTTCCTTCAAAGGAGCTTTTGCTCATGAGCCGACGATTGCAATTCCACTCAGAGGAAAAGAAGGGGGATTTAGAGAAAAATGTATGTCTGAGGTTTTACTCCTGGGTGGGCTGAGTGATGATGTGAGGGATGTGGTACTTTTCAGATGTATGTAGAGCACCAGAGATGGAGAAAACATCTAACATTCCAAATTGTACGAAACTGCAAACTCTTGAAAGGGTTAAGGAATTAGTCAAAGCACTGTTTCTGTGAAGACTCAGATCACAGTGACCTGGTAAGTATTAATCTGGCAGTGTTCCCTTGAGAATGAGTGAGAAAGAGAGATCAGGTAACTCTGGAGTAATTACTATGTCCAGTAGACCACGTTCAAAAAAAATTCTTTTAGACTCACTTTATTTGCACTGTTAGTTGGCCAAAAAGTGACAGCCCTAAGACTATCTGTTCCTGAAATGTTGTTTTTCTGGGGGGGGGAGAGGAAGAGTGAGACAGACGGTTTGTGCCAGGTAACGAGAGGAAAAAAGAGCCGAAATGTAATACAAGAACGAGAGCGAGACAGTTTGCGCCAAGGAAGTGTCCATGCACACACCCTCATTATGAAAGACAAACTGAGAAGTGCATATGATGCTGCTTTTAAGTTAAAGCTGGACTGCTGCGTGATGATGATGAAGAAGACAGCGCAACGACTGAAGAAGCTGGTCGGAGGTTGTTTGACACCGACGGCAAGGACTTTGGTGGGTTTTTTTACGCAGGAAAAAAAAGAAGACAGGGATTATTGACCGACTTTTCTGGTAAAGTAGGCTGGTTATTTTGATACTTTTGGCCACGTTACTGCACCTTTACTGCTGTGTTGGCACTTTTCAGAAAATATGCTGGATATTTTCTTAAGCAGCTATGTAACTGCACCTTTACTGTCAGACAAGCACTTTTAAAAACAAATTAAATTTAGCCATTTAACTTCGCCTCGTCAAGCGCTGTAAGTTTTGTTTTTGTTATACTGCACTACTACGGTACTGTGACTGCAGGACGCAGGCTGGGAGCGCATCGTTGTTATTTGTGCACTGATTAAATGCTGTTCGTTATGTCATAAATGTAAATGATTAATTCAAAGATTTATTGTGTTTCTCAAATGGTAATAAATGGGACGCTTTGCCTTCCCAAACAGTCATCTCCGTCTGTCACGACAATCCCCTCCTAGCAGGACCTTTGCAGCTTATAGTAGCTTACATATGGACCAATCTTTCCCCCAACTTTAAGTGGAGCGGCTTATAATCAGGTGCGCCTAATAGTCCAGAAATTACGGTAAGTACTTGGAACTGACCTGGAGGGCCAGATGTATTGCTTTAGACCCCACCCACCCTGGGAATGGACTGTTTGTACCGCTCCCCTCTGAGTATAGGAATATTAAGACTTATACGGCCTGACTGAGGAACAGCTTCTTCCCAAGGACTGTCAAATCCTTCACACCCCTGCAAACATACTCTCCTACAAACCCCCCACCCCACCCACTGCCACATACACCCCCCACCCTAGAATAACAGACGCACCAGACTTTGTACACACTTTCAAGGACTGCTGCTGGACTATGTGTCTGAACACAAATGGTGCTGCTTGCTTTTGGTTTTATTCTCTGTAGAGCTCTTGTAAGAGCCGCTATAGCTCTGTTAAATTGTTAAATACTAACACTGATGTTATTTAATCTACTGACCAATTCTTTTCTGTGATATTTAAAATGTTTCTGTATTATTTAAAAAAAACTTAGCATAAATGACAATAAATACGCCTTGATTTAATATGTGTTATTGTGTTTGTCTGATATCACGGACAAAATTTATAGGACCAATTTCCCTGAATCAGGTCATAATGAAACAGAACCTACAGTAACCTTTAACCACAATAATATTTTTTTACATTCTTGTTGATTGTTTACCTGTTTAAAACCTTTCATTGGACTTCCTGGCTCTTTAAACTAAATAGCAGCACAATCAGCATTGCTAAACAGATGCTACAAGATGTCAGGTTAAGGAATCAAAGGAATGGATGGTTACTTACTGCTACGGCGTGGGAAGAGCTTCCGTGGATGTGCAGGGCAGGGGTGTTATAGTGGGAGATGGCAGCTCTGGACAGTGTAGCTGGTGGGGTGAAGCCAACTGTGTGGCTGCCATATGAGAGACCTGTTAAAGAGTGGGGACAGACAGGAAGAGAGAGTTGTAGAGAAGTACATACCGTATGTCATGAGTATTAAATTAGATTAGATTAGATTTTCATTGGGCCAAATTGTCATAAGGCTTTTGCCAGTGGGCTGCACATTTCCCTGTATTTCTTGTATTGTACCATTAAAACAAAGCACCACTGCATTTTTATAGTCAGTGGGCCGGTCCAATATGACTGATGGTCTGGTTGTGCCCCTTGGGACGCGTATTGAATAGGGCTGCTGTATGTACTTTTGCACAATGTTAATAGATCTAACTACAAAATAAAAGTACTGTTATTTCACAGCAGTTTCAGGACTGTTTAGCTCCAGTATGTATGACAAATGCCACACACAACTAGTACTGCTCTTGCATCTGAGATCTGCCGAGAGTCACGCCCAACATGACTCACTGGATATGAAGTGGTTTGCTTTCCTCTGAGCTACATTCAGCATTAGACAGTGGGACACCCACGCCTCAGTCTAGCACAGCATGGAACACAGTTAATGTTTTTATTTGCTTTTCCCTTCTAACCATTTCATCATGCAATCTAGTGATGTGAAGAAACCAGTAGAACTGTTCTTGTACATCCCTTGTCAAAACCTGATAACCTTAAAAAAATGTATGTTTGTAATTCAGTAGGTGACTTCACTTTTATGCTGTTTTTATATACACAACCACTTTTACTCATACATTTTAAATAGAAAATTATTTGTTTGGCAGGCATAGTTATATTTTGTGATCCCAACTGATCTCAAGAGAAGAGTTACAGGAAGGAAGAGAGCAAGGAGTAGATTTGTTAACACATAATAATTAATAAGGCCAAACATTTATTTTAATGCTATGTTCCATGCTATGATTAATTCAAAGTCTTACTGAACTTAAGCAGACTCAAATATGAATAAATGAATGAATGTTGGTTGCAGATTTGAAACCAGATATAATAAATGTTAATAGTTGTTAAATGTTAATTATCAAAAATAAAGCTGGCCTGTTTGAAGAAGTAAATTCAAATGATAACCCTACCCGGTGATATGGGTCGGCTGGAGCTTGGGGAGGGGGTGTAAGGGATGGGGCTGGACACAGTCCTTGCTCGCAAACCTTGCGCAGACATCTCGTTGAAGTACCTGAGGGCATGAAAGGGAAATGTATGAAAATGGTCTTATTCACAGAGAAAATCCATCATGAAGAGCCTGGCTAATTTTGATCTTTCGACAGACATACAGCACATTCTTTTAAATACTTTCATTCTTACTGGTGGTCTAGCAACTTTCTTTCCAGTAAGTAAAATATCATTTCACCCAGTCTTAATCGAGCTCCTCTTGTTTAACTTGACTCCTTTCAAATCTCTTACAGGACTTTGATTTTGCCAAAGTAGTGTGTTAGAGAACTTGGTGCATTTTTACAAAGTCTAATTCATATTATTTTGAGTGGGCTGTTTATACTAGCTTAAATTGCATTTTATAGCTACATCAACCAAACATACTAGTGCGCAATATAAGCTGCAGTAATTAACTTATCAAACAGAAAATTCTGCTGAACTGAAAGGTTATGGGACTTTGACCATCTATTTTATCACTGCTCTGTGATATTAACACTTTCCTGGCTCACTTTTACATTTACTTTGCATACAGATAGTACAGGTGTTTTACCAACTTGGATGGTAAAGGATCTAAAAGGCTATTGATATTCATCGCTGGTACAAATGCCCTAATACTTAGAACAGTTTAAAGTAGAGTTATACTTAAGTTTCATATTATACAGCAGATTCTCTAAGCTACAGTACTAGGCAGCAGGTGTTTGGACTTGACAGTTGGGATCCTATTCAGACACATCCAGATAACCAACAGAAAATTCAACTAATCTGTTAATTATTTTGATGTTAGTCGGTCTAAACACTGCTGTCTGAAGCAATGTTGGCAGCATTTGCTTTCAAACTGCACATCAGTACTAAAAATGAAATGTTTGTGGAGGCTGTGTGGAGCTATCTCCAAAAAATGACATTGGTAATGGATATTAAGTTATTGCCCTGCTAATAACTAAGGAAGGCCATCTAACACTATAGCTGGCATTTAAATGAACAGCACCTTCACCTTTTCATTCTTGCAGGTTCAAGCCCCTCTATATCTAATCAGATGTGTCAGAGTTATAAACGGCTAATGGCCTCTTCACCCACTCTACAACATCAGACTCCAGTACATGGAGTGTCATTCACCAAGATGAACTATCCTGTCATTAATTTCCTGAGTTAGTGTTAAGTTTTTAATTTGTCTTATTACATATCCTATCCTCTACTTTACTTTGCAGACGCTTTTATCCAAAGCGACTTACAGGGAGCTAGCGCTGGGTGTCTGGCTCAGGTAAAAAACCTGGTGAGGGATGAACTAGGAGTCAGACTGGGTTTCGAACCTGTGACCTTCTGCATCCCAGTTTGACACTTACCCCATTGAGTTACCAGGCCACCACATTCACCACATCCTCTACCTTTCATCGTCCATCTCCAGACTGGATTCACTCTCTGATAGCTGTCGGCACAGAGCCTCCCTGCGTTCCATTTCTCTTTGAAGTTTTCTCTGCAGTCGTATGTTCTCCTCCCTCATGTGCCGCTCCTCCTCTATGTACTGGGCACGTTTCTCTGTGTCTGAAAAGGGGAGATATTGTTTATTAACATATAATGCAACAATGTCAAACCCAAAACATGTACTGAAAAGTCTTCAAGGAACTAAAACAAGTCCAGTTGCAACTGAAAACACTTTTTTTTGCATAACCATGACCTGGATGACTGAGAATCTTCACAGACATGTTAGAATTGTGGCAAAAAGCCAAAATAAAATAACCTGCAGAGACCAACAAGAGAAAGCTTGTGCATGGTTTTCTTGTCAGAAAAGAAAGTGGGTCATTGTTTCTTTCGCCAATCACAGGTCATTTTGTCTGTAGCAACAGTGTTTTACTACTTGTTACATGTTAAACAATAGATTGAGAGCTCCCTCTAGTGGCAGAACTATCTATGGAAATAATAAAGTTGAGAATTTCTAGACATTTATTTTAGCTGACTCTACACTACTGTTAGAGTGGAGTTTGCAGCAATCACATATCGCTCAGCATGTATTTGTAATTATAATAATATTAGCACATTATTATTATTATTACTAGTTTATAGGTCACAGAGGGACTGAAGGTGTAGACTGCTATATTAATAAAACCATAACGGTCACTAACAGAACAAGTCAAAAAGGGTTATTTTCATGTGTGATTCAAGTAGGGGGACATTGCTGGCAATAGAAAATAACAATAAAAGATTCTGAGGACAGAGTATCTATGGGTGGTAAACATGTTCTAGAGAATGAACATCCAGGTAAGAGTTTTCTAATAACAAGGACTCCTTTCAAAATAAGACAGTAATACTGTAATATAACCAGTGAATTCCGAGAAGTAACAAGGCTGCAAACTGTGTTAGCACATCCTCCTTTCTGGTCTATGTAAAACAAGCCATTTCAGGGTGTGGATGAATTTGCCCCTCACAGATTATCTGGCGATTTGTTTTTCCAAACACATCCTTAATCAACACTTGGCTCGAGTCCCTTCAGAGTCTACCAACCTCCCACACCTCTACCAAATCGTGTGGCAGGTTCAAAGGCCACTTACGCTGCAACTCCGTGGTACGCAGGCTTTTCTTAAGCCTCTCCACCTCATTTTTCAGGAAGCGGATATGCCGCATCATGTTCTCTGGTGAGTCTATCTCCATGGAAACGTCTCTTGGGGAGGGAGGAGCTGATACAGGCTGGTCCAACTTCTCCTGAAGGATTCTACATTAGAGAATAAACAACACACATTGACATAGCTCATTAACAGAATTAACAGGCATGATCACAAGCTCTATATAAGATCCCCTAGTCATACATGAGCTTTGACTGTTACATAATCTGAATAAAAGAACAATTTACCATTTACTTACTAACAAAATGATGTAATTATTAAAATGAAAGCTCTTAAGATTGATTTCTTTGCTACATCTTCACACTAAAACCAGCTCTGATGTTAAAATAAATGTCAAAGAAGGAGAAGATTCTAAAATGTTTACGTCTACACGATGGAAGGTGATAGTTGATAATTTCACACCTTTTTTCAGCCTCCAATTTGTCCATACGTTTCCACAGTCTGTTGACCAGGGCTTCTTGTTCCTGTTCTAATGTGTTCTCAAGGTCAATCTTCTCCCGCCTCAACTGCAGAAGACCAGAAAATGACTTTAAAAGAAAAACTAATTGCACTCAAATACACTGTAATACTGCAAAGCCAGGTTCTCTGGTTAGAGTTTTTTTCATTCTAGAAGATATTAACCCTCTACAGCACAGCGTTGCCTTTGGGCAACAGAAAGTTTTTTAAGCCATAAAGCTCAAATTAAGTTTCATTTACTTGCCCACAGTGTTGGTAAAGATGCCTTAAGCTGTGGCATTACATAAGCATTACTTTGACACATGCATTTACATCTAAATAACAAATCTGTCATAATAAAAATATTGTGCAGTAGCTTCAACACACAGGTTTGACTAGGTCCAGACCCACTCAACTAACATTTAGTTAGTGGGACTCTGGCATCTACAGAAAAACTGTTTTTTCTCTATGTTAAGCATACCTGCTCTAGGGTTAGCTGCTTTGAGATTGTTTCATTCTCCATCTTCTTAATCTTTTTCATGAGCTTGTTAACCTGGAACTCCTGCTCTTGTTCCAAGTGTTGCTCCAACTCAGCTTTTTCATGCTGGAGCTAGGAGGGAGATGAAAAGGGAGGGAGGAAAAGAAATCATAAGAAGAGACTTGTTGTGAGTCATGTAAAAAAATACATTCTGGTGTCTGATCATCACATTCAGTTTGCAGATTTTGAGTATAGCAAAAACATGTAATCGTAAATTCTACTAGATTTACTGTTAAATTTCCCAAAGGAATGAACAGTGTCAAAGTGATTTAGTAAGCAAAGTAACCACCTCTGGCAGCTCACCAATACAAAGAAAGGGTGCGGTTCAACACTAATTCAAAATGGGGGGCAATGTGATGTATTATATAAGTGATTACTTATTACGGGAAAAGGGATACAAATTCATTTATGGGAAAAGAGCTGGATGGGGAAAATAATTTCCATTATGCTGTAAAAAGAAGCAATGACAACACCTCAAAGCCCAGACATCTGAACTTACAATGACTACACTCATACAGAGTTGAATTCTCTGTAGTGTCTTGAATTTAAAAAAAACAGACCACTGAGTTCTTCTACACCCAGTGCAGGCATTTGTCTTCTAATTAACAATTTTATGAATTTTACGGACATGTTTTATCCTACCAAGCTTCTTCTGTCCTTCTAGCATGGGCCATGTCCAAGGAGAACCAGAGCATTGGCAACGGTTGCATATACTTTATACTATAATAGTTAATGTGTTTTCCCTTTCACTAGCCCATATGTTGATAATCACAGTTTGACCAGTTAAGGCATCAAGTCAAATTGTAACTTCAGTGACAAGTCTGTCTTTACAAGTAATGGTTAGGAAAGTGCAGGTCAGACAAAATTGTTTACAACAGTACTTCTGCAGAGTAACACACCCAATACAATAAACCACAACACTTGACATTTCCACGTGTCCCTTTCACATTCCCAATTGTTTTTTAACAGATAAGCAAGTCTACAGTTTGCCATTCAAAGTGCAGCTGGAATAATGTGGAAAACAGATGAACCAAACTATCTTCAGAAAAGTAGCGACGTTTGAGAGTATTTTCAAGAAGCTAACCGCCACTGTAAAATCACTTATCTCCTTTGCGGGCTTCAGATATGCACCAATAAAGTTAATCATAATACACAAGTCACTGTAACTCACACATGAGGTTAGATGCACAGAAACACACCTAGTTAGCTCCCACAGAACACACAGCCAAAAATGTATCGAAGAACTGTCCATTAAAATATAATATCAGTAATCAAACACATTGTGAAGATTAACTGATGTTGTGATGTGATTTTGTTTACATCACTTACTTGCATGAGCTTCCTTGATAGTTCATTGGTGAGAAATTCCTCCTCTTTCTCATAGTTGACTGCCAAGGTCTCCTTTTCCTTCTGAAGGGCCTGGATCTTCTTGAACAAGGTGTTGCTGATAAATTCCTCCTCTTGCTCTGCTCTTGCTTGCTGTGAAATGGAAACAAATGAGAACATCAGGGAAACACTACCAATGTGGCACCTGAAACAGTTGGATTTTTAACTTAGTCCAGATTAAATTGCCACAAGCAGTGCATAGAGCTATACAACAGACTCAAGTACCAACCAAGCAAAATATGCTGCAGTGAAGTCTGCCAGCTAAAGAGGAAGCAGAATTTTTCCTAATGACTCAAGAGTTATTGCAGTAATGGATGTCTTACAGAGAGGGGTGAAAACATGGAAGCACAGCTAGCTTTAGAGCAGGGGTGGCCAAGTTCGGGCCTCGAGAGCCGCAGCCCTGCTTGTTTTCCAACCATCCCTGCACTTACAGCTTCTGATTGGCTGAACACACCTGATCCAGGTGTGCTCCTGGATTTGTCCGTCATGCAGAAATCAATGAGAGTGACATAAGAAAGCAAACAGTAAGCAGCCTGAGTCTCACTCCGACATTTAGAGTAGACAGGGTCCAGGGTGTCTGACTTACCAACATGTGAGCCTGGCATTTAGCTAGCTCGCTAAGTTTGGCCTACATACTTCCCATACACCTAACAGATTGGTTACACATTTTCATGAGGTTGATTAACAGAACATTAAGACATGTGACGCATCGGTTCATGCCAATGCTAGCTCTGGGCTACTAAATTTCACTCAGTTATCATATCCTTGTTGGACTTGACGTGGTGACAACGTCTAGCATTTAGTAAGCAGCTGACATTAGTCCGTTAACCTGCATCGTGAGGTGGGTACCTTTAACAGCTTTTACCAGCGCATTAGCCGTGGTGCTAATGTTAGCCAATGTTAGCAACACAAAACAAAACAAAGCTAACTACCGTTAGCTAGCTCCCCAACTACTTACAGCCAGCAAAGGTTAGCCCGCTAGCTAATTTAGCAATATACACAAATAGCTAAAAACAAAACTAGCACAGCATCAGAGGATTGTGCCCAAACACCGTTATAGTTTTCGCGTTACACATTCAAGATGTTAAATTTGGACAAACAACACCAGGCATACATATCTTGCTGTTAAATGCAATGTAGTAACTGGCGTGAGAATAGCATCTAGCTAGTTAACGTTAGCTAGCTAACTAACGTTACTCACAATGGTGACGCTAGCTTTGCGGAGGTCCCGATTCTCCTCCTGCAGGGCTTTGCACTTGAGTTTGAACGTCTCCAGCTCAATTTTAAGAACTTTATTCTCCTGTTGTAAGGAGGCCAGTCGGTTCGTCAGTTCCTCCAGGCGAAACTGTGAAATGACTATGCTCGGTTTTCCCGAATTTGAAGCTGAGGAGGACATCGGAGTGGCCGAGCTGCTCCCCGCTCCGTCGGTGTCGCTCTCGCTTGCGCTGTCCGCCATAGTTGTACGACAGTGCTGAGTACTGGGGAAGACAACGGCAGCTGCAGCGTTTGAGCGCAGAGAGCAGAATGGTACACAGTGTGACCTTGCTCACGCGTGTCGGCACAGCGCCACCACCAGTGTGTCTCCAGTACTACACCCATGACAGTTGAAAGCGAAACCTACAATACATCCCTATCAACTCCACCCAAGTCTGGTTTGCTAGTATGAGATATTTTGTTTCTTGTTTAACATTTGTTATTTATTTTTTGTAATTTTCATCTATTTGAATCATATCAATATCAATATCTCAATCGGTTTTTGTGTCACTTTGTATATCGTACTATTTTAAGCATCTTCTCATGCTCCCCTTTTCTCTCCCTGCATGGTAGTTTCGTTGTTGTAATTTGTTTGTATATCTGCTTTTTTAAGAGCTTTGCAGCTTCCCAAACAAGAGGTATAACAGTCACTACATAAGAAGCTCTGATCCTGGACTCCTGGGTCTGGGCCCAGGTGGTTCAGTAATCCAGGCATAACTGGATATTCCTAAATGGATTTGTGATTAATCAAATTACTAAGCATAGTGTCAATGGGGACCCGCAGATCACAGAGACAACTTTCCCTTAGCTGCATAAAGGTCATGTTGAATGCAGAGCATTTCCCTGTTGTGCTTCACCTCTAAGAATAAACGTTCACTCACAGCAAAAATTGTTAATATTGTACTCTTAATGAGGTACTCTTGTTTGCTAGCTTCCAAAGGCAGTCTAAGCATGAACACTGCTGCAATTATATGATGACATAATGTAAAATGGTGAAGGAAAAGAACAGAAACAACTGTGGTGCAAAATCAATGCATTTTTATTTTATATTTTTAGGCTGTTTTTTTAAAGACGTCTGAAACATTTGTGATGGCATCATTGGTGCTATAGTCTCTAAAAGAGCTTGAATAACCAAAGTGCTAGAATAGGTACATTTCAATGGCTTCACTCTGTTAGTAAGAATTGTACATCAAAAAATCTGCTCAGGTGAAAACACATATCAAACAAAATTGACAAAATTGATAGTTCAACCATATCAAAGGATCTGCTACCCCCTGATTGACAAAGTAGTAATGAGGGGATGTGGTACAGCACCCTACCTGTCTTTCTTTCAACCCTCCCCCCAAAACTAACATAGTTTTCATGTCCACAGCATAGACATCAGCATACTGAGCCATTGCACCACACTTAAACTACATGGGCAACTAATGAAAACTAATACAAGGATAGTTCCTATTGTAATGGAAAGTCAATTTTTGCCAGTGACCTAGTGATAACAATTCTATTTGACACTGCATATACAGACTTTCAAGCCTAAAAGAAATCACACCGTTTCAGAGTTAAACACAATTTATTTAATGCTTAAATAATTGTTTTTGACCATCCAGTGTTTTTGTCATACAGTATGCTATTTAGAGCTACAATCAAATAATGTCTTTATGTGTCCTTAATGTGAATAGGTTTTTAATGAAAGAAATACTTTCACCAAAAAATCCAAAATAAAATGCCCCAGTTTTCCTTTATATCACAGCAGCCAAAAACCAAATTGACACACTGCTAAAATGATTACAAATAGTCTAACAGTGTACAGAGACTCCTAATCCTTATAGCCAATACACACAATACAGGTATAATTTTACAGCGAGCCAGCCTACTAGGATTTACATTCAGATTATTGCGTTCTTGTAGCAGAAGCTGCTCCCTCATCTTACATAGACAGACAAGACATCACACCCTCCAGAAGCGATAGAACATTTTCATCCTCACCCCAAACATGATAAATGCTATAATGGAATCCCTTTTTAATTTAAAATATAAAATCGGTGACAAATGTTATTATGCATACACAGATAAAGGGTTTCATTTGTCATTTGAATACAGTGGTTTCAAACTGGTAAAAATTGTACTTAAAATAATGTGAACAGCATGCATGAAAATATGAGTACTCTGAAAGGCTGCTTTTGCAGGATTAGATCCATTCCCACTTTGGGAATTACTGATATTTGATTTTCTGGAAACTTCCTTTGTTAAAATCAAACCAGCTGTTTTTTTTCCCGATGTACAAACATTATACCTGCTCTAATAATTAGTTATACAAGAACTTGTGAAGTTACACTCAATTCTTTAAAAGTGGAACTGTTTCAATAAAGGTTCAAAGCACTTGAAAAGGTTACTGTCCTCAGTGCATTCTCAACCAGTAACGTACCCTTTTTTAAGAATTTTTATTCTAGTTTTATATACAGAAAAAAAAGCTTTGTGTTAGTTTAAGTTTTAAAAAGGAAGAAATAAAATCACCCAAAAATTTACATCTTGACAACAATGGGTTCAAGAAAAAACTATAAGGCGAGTGTTGAAGTTGGATCCGAAGTGTTCCATTTGATTTTTCGGTTGTTGTGTCTGCTTCACGGTTTCCACCAACAACGTGGATTGAGCTCTTGTGCCATCTTTGGTCACAGTCGCACCTGTGTGGTTGCCATCAATGGAGTCTTTTTCTTGTCTTCACAACAAAGGATGCTCCTAAAAAAGCTCTCAGAACACCAGTGGACTGATGGCATGTATTGTCTCACACAAAACAGGAAGCAGAATCACTGTCCATGGGTCCTCCACAGCCAGGAAGTGACAACCTCCCAGGTCTTTTGATTGACAGGGAGTGAGTTTTTCATGCTCATGCGTAAGTCAGAAGGGTTGACTCCTCTCACGTGATAACCATTTGTTTGAAGCAGATAGTTGCAGACTGGACTCTCGTACCTGAAGAGCTCAGACTGGAACCCACCAGCACCTCAAAACACTCCCTGGAAACATCTCGCTTGGCTGCTGTACATCTGTAGGGCACACATATAACAACACATATTTAAGTTTTTTCTTTATAGCATTAATATCTAAAAATGTAGCCTGTCTTATATGACCTTTATTTATGTATTTACTTTAATTCAGACAACCCAACCATTCTCTCGTTGTTTTGTTATCTGACAAGACCTGTTTAAAAGCATAAAAAGCACATGATTCTTTTTTCCCAGCAACAACATTTTAACAAGATGTGATGGGTTGTGTGTTGTTATAGTGGCCTATGTTACCATGGAAACTCTTCGCTGGACTTCACAGCAATGTCACATTATTTCCCAGTCTGTTTCGTGCAGATGGAATGATTCACTCCACACATAACATAAGCGTGAACAGCAGCAGGGATTAACAGCCTGGCTGGGGGGATAACAGACTCTTTTTGGATGCCACAATGCTGTTGTGAATTGGGGATTTAGCTGACAAAAACAGGCACAGAGGGTATCAGAGGGTCAATATTATGCTGAGGTGTGTACTGCCCATTAGCCTTGTTGCCTTTGTGACGGTTCCCTATTCACAAACACACAGTGTACACATAGGCCAGTAATGCACAGACATTAGTCAGCCTTTTCAAGTGTGCTGTGTGTGCCAGTGACACAGAACAACTAGTTGGAAAGTGTTCAATTAATGAAACAGTTTCACATGTTGGAAATGAAAAACAATTCAAAATGGACAAAGACAAAGAAGCTGATAGAGTACCTGGTGGAGCACAAGCATCCTTATGATTGAAGCTTTTTATCCCCTGATCTTCTCTCATCCTTTCTCCTGCTACTCCTTGACCCTTCTCCTTGCTGAAAAACAGAAAAGATGCAATATTATAATCTTCTCTAATAAGTCACAATCTAACACACAAACCTAAAACCAAAAACTGAGAGAAAGGAGAAAGCAACACACATACACACACTGTAGGAAAAAACAATCAGAAACCAGCTAATGTTAGTACTTTAGTGTTAAGAAATGTAATTAGCTGCAAAACAACACACCAACCGGACACCTGGAAGAAGAAGATGTATATTATATATAGTATATATGAAGAGGTGGAAATAAGGGAGGTAGACTGCACTTTCACAGCAGAGTCACAGCACCCATTAGTCATACTGTTGACTAATCAGCTAAACATTTTAAAAAGCCATTAAAACCACACAGTTAGGAGGCGCATCGTCAGCATCCCTTTTGTTATGCAAACACAATACACACCAGACAGTGTCAAAACACAACATGCAAGGTTACACTTCAAATTCTCTCTTTTCATGTTTTTTGCCCAACAGAGAGATAATAAAACCTGTTATCTCAAACCAGCCAATACAGTGTTAATTAGAAATTCAACCTCACCACGTGAGGAAAACATGATCGAATATAAGGGATACCTGCTTTCATGCAATTGTTAGGCTTAAACTGCACTCGGGAGCACTGATATCTAACAATGACAATTAACAAGTGGTATAAAACTACAGTGTGTCTTTCTTAATTTCTTTAAATGCAATATTCTGAAATATTAAAACTCTGGACATTACGTCCTAATGGCTAAACCGAAAAAAATAATAAACAGAGTATGTTTAGTGTAGTTTTCTATTAATATACTGAATGATTCTTGGCCTCTTTCTAGTGGTGGACCTATCATTGATTTTCACATGTCTAAAGCAATGCACAATTATTATTTAGATGAAATAAAATCTTATTTTTGTTGCAGTCTGACTACATTAAATAGACTGTGAAGTGCAGTTTTAAGCCTAACTTTGGCATTAGCTGTTAATTCGATTTTAAACCCAGGAACACAGTTAGTGGGTATCTTCATGCCAACCTCCTCCTGCAGAATGGGACTGTGCTGAAGATTACTGTGCTGTCTGTGAGTTCTTTGGTTTTCTGGTGTGGGAGTAGAAACCCGCCGAATAACTTTCCTGATTACCTGGTCGAGGCAGAATAATGACGAAAAGGAAAGAAAAAAGATTTGATGGTGTCTGTTTAAGAAAAAACAAACACTGAGCTTTTCCAGAGCAAATTAAGTTATACATTACTTTTCTACTGATGAGGTTACCATCATGGTCCATATAGTGTTCCTCTGTCATAGTCTCACCTGGGATATTTTTTGCTTCTTCTCCCTGTAAGTGTTTATGGTTAGCGCAGAAAGAATGGCTCACAAAAGACATATTCAGATATTATAAAACATTAATCTACCGACCCCACACCAAAATAACACCGCAAAAGAGAAGAAGAGAGAACATTCATGCCAGACAGCGAACACTAGGTTAGTCTTCAGCGGTGAAATGGGACAGGCTCAGTAGTGTACGCAACTCTAAATATTGCACACATAAATCCACAAACTACAGCTATTAATACACCAAGAGAGATTACTACGATTCACACCAAACTGATCAGTCTATAAAACCCCAAAACCAACCAAGACCCAGCCCAGCTTCTCCTCTAGGCTTTCAGGGTACCTTTAAAATGAGACGCCGTCTGAAGATTCTAGTGGTTACAGTCTGTTCTTCCTCTGAACCGGAATCTACACTAACCCGCTGCTGAGGAAGGTATTATAAGTTAATGGGACATTCTGATGTCTTTAAAGCACTCCATGTTGAGCTGGTTGAAATCCTGAAACCTGAAATAAATTGAGATTCTTTGGACTGAAAAAACCTGTACCTGAATGATGAGAAGAGTAAAATAGGCAGATTAATTAAAAGGTGTATAGAGCTATACTCTGTGCTCACATTCAGCCAAATGGTGTAAAAAGGCAAAATCATGAAAACTCTGTCACTGTCCAGATGCTTCTGAGCTTAACTGTTACCCCTGCAGTAAAAGAATACAAGTTAAATATTCTACTAATAACTGTTTCAAATTTAAATGTATTTCGTACCTGGACTTTTTTCTCCGACACTAGTGTTCCCTCTTCCTTTCTTCCATTCGTTGACTCAGATGAGCCGTCCTGAGGTGAGTGCTTCGAATTGTCGCCATTCTGGCGAGACCTTCCTGATTCGCCTCTAGATGAGGAAGTGATGGAGTCACTAGAGTTCTCTTGGCTGTTCGGTAAAAGACACAAAAAAACATAAGAATTGGAGTTGCAAGATAATTTAAAGACTTGTATTTTTAAAGGCATTCAAATTGAAGCCTATGACTGTACAATACTTTTACCTTTCCTGTATGTTGAGCAGGTCCGAGCTGACACTGCGGCCTGGTGTTGGTGGTTCCACATTGATGCTGGATGAATCACTGTGCCAACCTGAAAGTGAACACACGTCTTTTTCTGTCTGTTCAACCTGATAAAGAATCTCCTGAACCCTGGTCTTGGGCATCTCTTCGTCCTCCTCCTTCTCCTCTGAGCCTTCCTCTTTCTCCACTTCCTCCAACAGAGATCCCAGTGGCTCTTCTGTGTTTACTTTGTCTTTGTCTTCCTCCTCTTCTTCGTTATTGGATCCACACTCTCTGGGCTGAAGTTCCCTAAGGGCTTCCACCCAGGCCTGAGGGGAGAGTCGAGCTGCAACCTGGTCCTGGTGCTCAGCTGTCTGGTTGCTTTCTGAAATCCTGAAAATATCTCTTTCAGCGCCACACAACTTTTCTTCATCCTTAAACTGCAGTTCTACGTCTGTGGCGTCAATTTTGTTAGCCTCACTGAGCCTTTCGTCATTATCCACATTTATTTTTTGTATCTCCTCAGTACCCTCGTTAACAGTCACTGCCTCTATTGTAGTGCAACCTTTTTCCACTTCATGCTCAATTTCTATCACATCACACTGATGACTGAAGTTCTGAACATCCTTTAGTTGCACCACCTCACAAGCTGTCCTCTTAGTCACATCTTTGTCTTCCTCTGAAGACCTCTGTTCCAAATTAGACATATCTTTTGTTATCATCTCACATTTTCTTTCCACATTTTTAATCAAATTCTGTTCAACCCACTTTTCCACTAATCCATTTCCATCTACTAATTCTGATGCAACCTTCTTTATTTCTTCCGTCGCTTCATTTTCACGTCCTTTCAAACCTACATCCTCCTGTACCCCATTAGGGGCATCCAGCTGCACTACTCTCTCTCCAATTTGTGCTCTGTCGGGCGATGAAGGGGTTACTGATGATACTGGTGACAGTGAAGGGGAAGATGTGGAGTAAGCCATGTCAATGTCTAACTCACTCATTGTGGGAAAGGAAAATGACTTCGGCTTGCGGCTCGGCTCCATTTCATGACAAGACCTGTCTTCCTCCTCGCTCAAAAGCAGCTGATCGTTTAAGGCAATGTGGGGCTTTCTGACCTCATAAGGAACAGGATCAGGGACTGGCAAGCTGAGTTCACAGGGTCTAGGTGGGCTCCTAGGGGGGCTGTCTGGCTCTCTGTTACCGGACTCTATCTCCAAGCTCCATGGCAAGTGCTGTGGCTGGAAGTCAGCCAGCAAAGGGGTGTTTGGTTCTGGATAACGGTAGTGTTGCTGGTGGGCAAGGGAAAGGTTGGGAGTGATGGGGAGTTCAGGCTCCAGGAAATGGGGATCAGAGTGCAGTGTGGCAGGGGACTGCAGCTCCGCAAGAATGCTTTGATAATCTGTAGGCGACAGGATGAAAAATGTAGATACGTACACACCGAAACATGCCACAAAAGAACAGCCCAAAAAAGACGCACTCACAACAAATACAGCTTATGAAGTGGACAGTGGCAAAGTGTAAAGCATGTATCCACACCACCACTAGCTGAGGTACAATATAATAGCAGTAATATGGCAACCGCAAACAACTGATTCTAAAAATCATATATATATTAATCATATAGAGTGAAATGTATTCATGCAGTACACATGCATGAGTATCAGTTAGCATAAAGGCTATTGCTACTATCAGAAGTTGTTCTGATGTTCACTGATTTTAATAATTTGGGTAAATTAATATGTGTAAGTGGGACACATTAGTGGCTTAAGGCCATATTAATCATGTAGCAGGGAATGTCATAAGAGTTAGATATTAATATTTGCCAGGGTGTTTTGTTACATGTTCACATGACAGATGAGGGATGTGGGACAGAATAGAGGAGAAGGATGAAGAAAAAGGACAGAGCTTGCTAAATCAATATTTCTAGTGCAGATGTGTCAGTGCGGGTTTGAGTGGGAGACAGTGAGATGGAGGGCGCACAAGTACACCGACAAGCAGGACAAGGAGACAAAGAGCGGAGAGGTGGTGAAGAAGGACTGGGGCTAGGACAACGGGACCCAGATGGAGAGATGGGAGTAGACAAAGAGAGAGGGGAGACAGGGCAGAGGGAAGAGGTCAGCTGGATCACTAAAGACTCTTTGCTCAGAGAGGTCATAACAGAAGTGATGTTAGTGGTGGAAGTTGGAGGTTTGGAGGGGGCAGTAATATGACAGAGCTGGTCAGATATAGATTCAGCTGCTGTGAGAGAGGAGGTGATTGGATCTGAAGGTCGTGATGGGTTTGAAATGGGCATGGTGAATGGGGAGCTTGGGACGGGAGTGGGAGAGGATGGCACAGATGTAGCTGGCGAAGGAACAGGCAACAGAGAGAAAACAGCTGGTGATGAAGATAAAGGTGAGGTTATGAGGGGGATAGGGGAGGATGGCTGGGGTGAGAAAGGGCAGGTTGGGGATTGACAAGTGGCAGCAGGGGGGCACGGAGGGATGAGGCATGGGGGACGATGGGAAAGGAAGGTAAACTGTGGTGTTTCGAATGGTGCTGGTGCCAAATCCTTGAGAGAAATAGAAGATGCATAACTCGGAGAACGGCGTAAGGAAAAGGGACGGCAGTCAACCATTGTAGATGGTGTGAGGGGAGTGGGTGGGGGTGTTGGGGTTGGGGTTGGCATTGGAAAAAAGGGGCAGGGTGTCAGCAGAATAAAAGCAGCCTCAGTGCTTCTGGGAGTTAACGGGATAATCACGCAAACTATAGGGAAGGAATAAGGAGTGATATTTGCAGTGGAAACAAAAACAAAAGAGTAAAGTGGAGAAAAAGAACATTTAAAAGTTTGTTTAATTTGAAACATGCTCATACAGAAATTAATGAATAAAGTGACTGATGGATGTGTGGACATCTAATAATTAATTAAAAGGAGGGCACACATGAATATTAACAACACATGACTCTTGTTAAGAGCTGCAATGTGCTGTTATCTTCTATGGAAGGTGATGGAAGGCAGGAAGAATAGGGGGGACGATGAGAAGGCAGTCTGGTTTCACAGAGAAAAAAGATTCTCTCATCAATCCAAGGAAGGCTCAGAGGAACTGGAGGAGAACTAGGAGAACTAAAATAAATCAACAGAAGAAAGCAGATTCTACAGGGTTATATCATTCCTACTTAAGTCAGACTTAACTGAAAGATTTAAAGCACCATGTACTCTACAACATGCATTTAGGATGGGATATTAACAGTGGATCTTGCTCGTTTGTGACAACTGGTTACTAGATGATTTGTAGTATTTTTAGAATATTCACGCCAAATATACGCCCATCTGATTTATTTTTAAATTTAGTAAAGTTCACTAAAGAAAAAATCAGTGACTTAGTAGTGACAAAGTAGAATCTTACTAATATTCAATAGCAAATAAAGTACAAAACACAGAGGTAGGAAGAAAGGTAGAAACCAGTTGTATAAACAAAATCCAAATTTGATTGTAAATCAGCTTCTCTAAATATTTGTACTAGACTAGACTAGGTGATCCATGCATAGGCACAACAAAAAAGGTAGCAGGGAGAGGTAAGTGTCAGCTAGACAAAGCTAAACTTTACCATCAGCCTGATCCCGGAAAACAGCGTTATCATCGGCAAAACATCTCGTGCCTGAAATGTTACCATAATCAAATATCGGGCCTTCCAGTAAAGTCACAATATCCATCCGATTGACTTTGGTCAGCACTGCAGTTAAGGCATCCGCTGTGGAACAGACGAAAAGGAAAAAATACTTTATAGGGTCACTCGATACAATTGTGAAACATATTTTGTAGCTTTAAGCTAAACTAAACACACAAGTGATGCAACAGACAGGAATGGAGGGGGGATAGACAGAACACGGACAGAGAAAGTATTCCGATTTAACTGGGAGACACAAAAAAATCATGAGCTAGCATTAGAGCTATTACAAGTTCATCATTTTGCTTTAAATCAAGAGCAGAAACACTGAAAAGCCAAGGAGACAGGAAATATAAACAAGCACAGGAAACAAAGTGAGATAAGAATAAAGCACATTTCCAAATATAAATCTAGTCTTACTTGTGGCGTTTTTCCCTTCCCGACTGACCCATTTCTTAAGCAGCATGAAGCTCTGTGCTGTCAGAGAGTTGGGGTTCTCTAGTCTGATGTGGTTGATCTCATCCACTGTGAAGTTCATCTCCCGAGCCAACTCTACAGTGGGACGCAAATAGTAAGTCAGACAGAAATATTCAAAATGTTTAAGTGTCTGTAACTTTATTATTAGAACAAATACAAAAATTGTCCTAAGCTTAAATCTAGTATTATAGTATATCTATCTTTGTGTATTTCAACCTGATTAAAATTCTGTGATAAAATGCAAGCTATAACTTATGTTGTATGATCAATATATTTCTTTTTCAAGCCTTCTGTTTAACAGGCAGAATATTTTATTAGTTTTTATCCTCATTACGTTTTATTAGCTGATCCTCTTCACGGCTTATATTCTAACTACATATACTTGCCTGTTTGTAAGAGATTCTATTAGACTGAAGGTGGCAGTAAATAACAGGGTTTTGGGGCCAAAGAAAAACGTAATGCAGACGAGTAATGTAGAATATGTCTCACCTGTCCAACTGAGTCCCAGGTGATCTGCAACAATAGCCATGCGCAAGTCTGTTCGCTCACAAGGACTTTGGGGACCTGGTAAAATAAAGGACAATGACTCATCAATGCCATTCACTGTCTTCTCCCCCTATATACTTGTCTTAGAGATAAATAACATGAACCTAATTTTCCTTTTCTGGCCATTTATAGTATTCAATATTAATTATATTTGGGTTACATTGCATTGGTTATATTTATAAATATATTATATATAGGTTAATAAAGGTTATTTCATCAAGATGGCAAGAAAAGGATATTTTACACTTGAGACATTATAGACATTATAGGCAACTTAAATTCATAGAGTACGTGGTGCTCTGCGACTGTTTGTGGTATGTATCCTGTAAGCAGGCAGCAACTGTCATGAGAACCACACAAAACAAAACATAACATGACTCTCAACAACAGACTTATAGCTCTACAAATCTAGGTTGGTAAGGTCTATGTTAGAATCTAAAATGTAAACATGCGCTTTTGTGTGTTTTTGGCTAACACTAGTGAGTTAAAATGACATTAGATCACATGAAGAATTTAGTTAGAACTACTAAAATAATTCAGTAGCCACCCTGCACAGACAGACAAGACAAATCAAGAGGTTGTCAAACAAGGGAGGGTTGTGCCAGTGGACCCGTCACTACTACTGGCATGCTCACACTACCATATGAGGGTTAAAAGGGTTGAAAGAAGGGGAGAGAGGAAGGAGAATCTTGCAACAAGGACAATACGGTACACAGTACATCAATGACAAAAAAGAAATTTAAATGACAGCTACTGTTCTGAGGAGAACATGTAAACACGCCACAGGCATTCCAGTAAATCCATTAAATGATCACAACAATGTCATGCAACTAAATATATAAATATATAGATGTATTTTGAACATAGTGTGAAAGTTTTACAAACTAGGCTTGATCTCCGCGATGGGAGGCGTTCGAGACCCTGTGAGTCCCTGACTGCCCTCCTTCCCACCAGTCCGCCTACTCCTTCTGCTCCTCTCACTGCCGGAGGCCCTGTCCGTCGTCGCCACCTTTGCCCTTACGGACGCGGCCCCGGCCTCAGCCCTCGAACCTCTACCAGACCTGGATGAGCGGGAGGGCTGGGAGGGCTGGGAGGGCTGGGAAGGCTGGGAGGCGTCCGACAGAGAGGTGCTCCGAGAGGTGCTGTCTTCCTCCGACTGCTCTGTCTGCATCTTTTTATCTTCGTCTGACAGGTGGTCCACCAACTTTAGCGTCTCCCCGCTAATGCCTTTAAAGTATTCAATGGTGCGCTTACAAACCTCACTAGGGTTTTCCTTTCTGTCCTGTCTACATACTCCCTCACTTGTGATATTGCTGACCTGATGCCTGTCCTTTAGTGGGAGCCTTGAGGGCAACTGTATGGCTGCTCTCTCTGTGTCCAGAGCTTTTGTTGGTTGTAAGGTAACCCTAACTGATACAACTGAGCACGCCGTGGCAGCAGGGCTGCTCTTTTTAACATCCTTGATCGGTATTCTAGACCTGGGCTCTACTTTGGCTATGGCTAACTCTCGTCTTTTTCTGACCTCAATTTTCACTGCTTGTTTGGGCTTCTGTTTGCCTATCGCTGTCCCCTGTGTATGAAATGACCATCCTGCTGCTTTAACTGGAAGCCTGGACTTGGGCTGCTTCACTTCACTTTCTTTGATTGTTTCGCTTTTCTGCTCCTGTACTTGACTGCTGCTGTGTACATCTGCTCTCTCTTCTAAATCCCTACAGCATAGTGTTTCTATTCTACTAGCTTTCTGAAGAGTGGGCTCAGAGGAGGATTGCAAATTAAACACCACACTACCACACTGAATGTAGTTGGCCTGGACATTGGAAGATTCAAGATTATTGTTGTTGTTGCAGTTTTCTGAAGGGTAATCTCTTCTTTCCACTTTGGAATCAGTGTGGCTGCTAGACTGACTCTCTGCATACTGACTCTCTATACTGATGTATTCTGGCACCATCTGACCCTCTGACATCTCAGCTTTACAATCACTGAGATCCCCTGAGTCTTTTTTTACTGTAATCGAAGCAGCTATGCCCATTTTAATAGGAGTGCGTAATTTGGGATCAACTTTAGAGGCTGTGATTGTGCATGAAGAGGCGGTCTCAGCTATGGCTTCACAGGCGGGTGCATCAGTACTGGTATAGCCAGTGTCACTGCCAGGCTGTGCAGGGCTGCATTTTGTCGGTTTTGCTGCTGGTGTTGTTGGTGTGGTGCTGCTGTTTGTGGTAGTATCTATAACCTTCACCATCCCATCTACAGTGGCCCTCTCCCCTGCTTTTGACTGAGAGGATATTACCCCAAGGACCTTGCCCCCTCTCCCCTTTTCCCCTGTTTTAGGGTCAGAGGAATGCTCACCAATCTGGAAAAACTGAAGCCTCTCTTCAACAAAGTCCCGCTTGCTCATGTCAATAGCACCACTGCGGGTCATCTCAAACATCTTCCCTTCGTGGAAAGGGAAGGGGTTAGGTTCACTTGTCGGTGTGCTCTCATCAGTCGGTGTTCGAGCAGGGGTTGTGTCAGGTGTTGTAGCCTGTGATTTGTCCTCCACTGACAGGCCAAATGGCTTGGGATCATCTTCTTTTGTTTTGGACTCAAAAACTCCCTCATTATCTCCACCTTTGGTGGACCAGGGGTCAAAGTCTAGGCCTTTGGTAGCAACCGTTTTAAAAGTTGTATTCAGCTCCTCTTCAAGTTGGTAACCAAAGTAGTTTTCACCAAAGCCCTGCCTATCTGGATGTCTTCCCTCGAGAGTATAATCTTTTTCATCTCCACTGTTTTTCAATGAAGATGTGCTTGATTTGGGTTTTGCATTATCACCACCTTCCTCACATTTCTCTTCCTCTATTACTTCAAGCTTGGACTGGCAAAATGAGCGGTCAGTTGCTTTCCCATCATTAGACAGACTTGAAGTTTTTGGGTCCTCACTCAGTCCATCATCCTCATCCTGAAGGTCATATCCATCTAAAGAGTCTATTTCAGTTGCATCAGTGTCATGGGAGAACTCTGCAGTGGTTGCTATGGAGCAGTCAGTGATTGACTGATCATTGCCATTTTGTTCAAAATCTGCATCGTCACCCTTTACTACACCATTACTGCTAGAATCCTTATTATTTCCATTGTTCTCTCTTTTGTGCTTGGTACATTTCTCTGCTTCTTCTTTCATTTTGAATGTGTACTTTTTGAGAGGGATGGGATGGAAGACAGATTCATCATCACTAGAGTCACTGTTATCAGCTCCAGGGGGAATAGGGGACGGAGGTTGTACCCTTATGATTGGCTCAGCCAAGAGATGCCTATCATGCTCCTCCTGGAGGTTCACCTCCATCATTTCTGTCTCTGCCTCAGAAGAAGCACGTGACCCTTTTTTATCAGGGTCAGACTGCTCTGCCTCTAAAGGAGGTGGAGGTGGAAATTCTATATGAGCCACTCTTTTTTCCCTTGTCTTTTGTCTTTCTGCTTCATGTTTTTTATTGTAATTATCTGAGGCAGCTGGCCTAGATCTGTCTTTTGAGGGCTCCTTATAAATGAATGTCTTCCCTTCTTCCTCCTCAGACTCTTCTGGGATGGGGCTTGGCATGCCAGGCATGAAACCTATCACAGAGTCTGGTGTTCTTGAGGTCAAACTCACTTCCTCTGAGCTGGGGGTCTCAGGAGTAACAGGGCTTTTCCCAGAGCTGTCCATGAAAGTCACTTGTTCTAGAGTGTCATCTTCTGGACTTCCTTGAGGAGATGGAGACTGCTTTTGTTTTACATTGTAAATTGCACCCCTACTCTCATGCACGGTCCTACTCTCATGGCTTACTATTTTTTTGTATGTAGTTCCCAGTTGTCCTGAGGCTGTTTCTTTCTCATATTGCTTCCCTACCTGGATGCTAACATACACAGGTAAGGGTTTAATGTCTTTAAAGCCCTCTGTGACAACGACAGGAGTGACTTGATCCAAATACTCTACTTGGTCAATATCAACACCATTACACACTACATTTGACTGGCTACTGTCTGATGAGTCTGTGGATTTTCCTACTGATGATCCACGAGTAGACTTGTTGGATTCAGAACTACTATGTAACCGGTTCCTAGATAAAGTGGGTATATGAGACCCTGCCTTCTCGTATGGCTCAACAGAGGCATTTAACTTTAAAGAGGTGGATTTGTTATTTTCTGAGAAATTAAATGGCTTTCTTACAGGAATTTGTGATTCCGAGTTTTTTTTTAGACTGTCATTGCCACTTGGACTTTCTCGGACAAGAAATTCTGTGTAGATTATTTTCTTGGTTGTTTCTTGTCTTTGCGAATCACTGGTATTGCCATCTTTCATAGACTCGTGGATTAAAGAATGAGAGAGTTTGGGAGATTGGGGATTATAGCTTCCATAGCCTTGGCCGTCCCATGTTTTGAATAGCCTTTTTTCCTCCTGGTCTTTTCCACTGGCCTCATGTTTCGGTGAGAACTTATTTGATTCACTATCCAGACATCTCCTCTGGTTTCCCGGACTGTCTGGCGTTTTGGCAATATCTGAACCACCAAACATCTGATAAACTGGTAGCTTACTTTCCTGGAGTTTCCTGATAGGAGGATTAGAATTTTGGCCAACCTGAGGACCCTTCTCTTGCCTTTGCGCCTCTTGCTCAAACTTTAGCCTCACGGCACTCACTTTGGAGGAGGACATTTGAAACGGTTTAGGGCTTTCACCTGTGCTTCCCTGTGATTTCTGATCTTCTTGTTTTCTTTTGTCTAAGTCACTGTACTGCAGCAATACTCTCCTCTCTGGACTGCTAGGTAAGCTGGCACATTTCCTGTCACCTGAGCTGAACCTATCTCTAAGCCTTTCTCTGTTCCACTCTTCCCCACTACCCCCATTCCTATAAACTGACCTCTCTGGACTACTATGTGTAGAACTTGGCCCTGATCGAGATTCTCGGAAATCTGGCCTATGAGATTTCTTCTCTGGAGAGGAGAGTTCATCGTTCAGCTGTTCTGTTTTATCACGAAAGAATTGCGATACCTCACTAAGTTTTTCTTCTGCCTCCTTTACAGTTCTATCCACTCTGTCCTCATACATAAACTGTTCTCTGTCCTTAATCTGTGCATCATCTGGCACACGCATCCAAACAGTCTGCTTTGGGCTACCAGGCTCAGAAGAATACTGCAAAAGTGTTAGTTTGTCAAAGTTGTCATCAACATTGGCCATTCTTCCAGATTTGTCAAAGACATTTCTCGATGACCTAAAGACATATTCTGTCCTGGGTCCAACTGATCTACCCTCACTATGACTGCTTCTGTCTGGTGAGTGGAAGCGAGACCTGTCTCTCAAATATTCTTCTGTGTCGGAATGAGATTGGTCAAATTTCTCAGAAAGCAACATTTTTTCAGCAAAATTATAAGATTCACCCCTAAGATCTGATGACTCATCCTCATTGTACTCTACAGATTGCTGGCTGAGTAACTTTAGTGTTTTGTAAGAATCATCTCCCATTAGTTGGGCTGAACTAGGGCGACTATCTTCCTCCTGTGACATTGGTGTGTTCACTCTTGGTGAGTCCAGGTAGACTGGAAGTGATTCCTCAGACTCCTCTTCTTCCAGTCTATTTCCAGGATAGTAATACATTTCCTTCTCTGCGTGGTTTTTTGTCTCTCTGATGATGACCTCCGTTGGTTCTGTTTTATTGCCTTTTTCAATGTGAACCTCAATTATTCTTTCAACCTTAGGTTTAGAATTGATATCCTCAAGGACTCTTTGCGAGGTTTCTTCATTGCCAGATTTGTGTTCAAACAATCCAGCCAACTCCCTAGAGGGATCCTTGCCTGACTGAAAAGCTTTCATTATGTCATGCACAGACATGGTTTCCTCACACCTCTCTGTAGCTGCTTCTTTGCCAGTTGGTTTGTGATAGACCATCCTGGTGGTAGTAGTTATGTGAGTCTCTTCCTTTACCCTCATTCCTTTTCCCATTGGATCCTCATCAGGGCTGACTTTTATTGAATAACATTTATTCTGTTCTGGAGTTGATGTAGCTTGATTCAGATGTCCTTTTGACTCTGAATCAATATATCTTACAGGATGTGCAATCTCCATTACAGGCTGTTTGCTATCCTCTGGGGGTTCATAACTCCTGATGACATGAACAACTTCAGTTCTAGTCTCAGTGATCACAGGAGGTGCTGGAATATCCTGAAAAAGGGCCTTTGGGCCCATGCCTTCTGCACTCTGAGGGGCAGAGGGTGTCCGTTCACTCCTGGTCTCAAAGCCACTGTCTGAAAGGGGACTTTTATCCTGTTCATGTGAAATGTCATCAGGAGATTCTAGCACAGTGTCTACTCCAAAAAGCACATCTGCTACCTTACTTATTTCTTTGTCTGAAGGTGAAGAGCGCATGTTTGTTGGAGGCATTTTGAGTTTATGCTCCTGAACAGCTATGGTGGGTTTTAGGACACGTTTCTGCTTTTCTTTGCCCTCTACCTCTTTCTTTCCTTCATCAGTCTTATGCTTTGATTCATGCATTTTGGAGAAAGAGCTGCTGCCAACATCATTGGCAAGGTAGTCAACCACTTTTGAGAGATTGAAATCTCTATCTGGTATTGTTTTTGATTTGGCCTGAGGTACCACAGTCTCATATCTTGGTGGATAGCTCCAGTTGCTAGGTGGTTGTTCAACTTGGACTTTTGAGAAATGTATATCATCCAAGCAGTCCCTTTTCCTCAAAACCCTACCGTCCTTCACAGCATCTTTTGTAAGGATTTCACTTACTTTTACCAAATCTTGCTTCACTTTTTCAACAATTCTATATGGCTCCTCGTCCTCTATCTTAGCTTCTTTGGGAGAATCAGACTGAAATCCTTTATTGACTGTGGAATTTGGGTCTGTTTGCAAAATGGCTGACATTCGTATCAAGTCCTCTTTCATTTCAGCTACATCCTTCAGGATCTCTTGGCTGGATGATAGCGATGATGTGTTGTTTGGTTTTAGGCCAGCTGAAAAAACAGGAGCTTTGATAGGCGAAAGAGTTCTAGCAAAAGAGGACTGAGTATTGGCCTCCACGGGACCAGTCTTTCGCGGGGACAGAAGAGCAGCGGCTGACTTTGACACCTCGGGTAACCTTTTAAACTGGGGCTCAGGCAGCACATTTATAACGGAGTACACTGGAACCGTCATTGTACTGGACGTTACAGCAGTGGTGGCGTTTGGAGAGGATCTTAGAGGGGCATAAGGGGAACTAGAAGCTGATGATCTTATGGACTGATATGAGGAAGATGCAGAAGAGGACAAAGACTTCAAGGTGCCATAGCCTGCAGAACAGGAGTTAAATGTTTTTTCAACCTCATCAAAGGCTGCATTAACACTTGTGGTTGCAGCATTGGTGGTTGCTTGTATTCTCTCCTGTAGACTGGTGGTAAGTAGAGAGGTTGGGGTTGAAGAGCCGTACTGTGTGGGTGACACAGTCCCATTGATTAGTGCTGCAGCACTAGGAGAGGTGGATTTAAGTGGTGAGGAAAGTGAAGAAAATAAGTTTCGTGCAGGGCCAGTGACATCTGATGCAAAGGAACGCATAGAGGTGAGACCAGGGACTGTTTTTATGGGTGAGGAGGAAGTGGCAGGGGAACTGGAGCCCCCCATAACAGTTTTGTATGGCAGGGGGGAACTGAACATCGTCAATGAAGATTTTGGAGATGTTGGTGGGGTAATGCCTATGGGTGTTCTCTCAAGAAGAGCACTTCCTCCACATGAGACAGTTATGGGGGAGGTTCTAGCAGACATTGCTGCCAATCCTTTCATAGACATGGGGTCTGGGGCGCTTTTTCCTGGTGAGGCCAATGGACTGACCTGGACTGGGTACTGGGCTTGCTGGACTACAGTTTTTATAGGAGAGGACATAGTTCTGTATGAGCGGATGGGAGAGGCCATGTCACTAACTGACTTAACAGAGGAGCCAGGTGATGCAGGAAAGTTGGTCTTGATGGGTGAGACAGAGTTGATGGACCAGACAGACTTTAATGGAGAGGCAGAGGGCGTGTTGGATGACGAACTGGAGAGGGAGCCAAACCCAGATTTGGCTTGGCCAGGGAGGGTGACAGGAACAGGCGACCACGCCTGATAAGATCTCGTTGAAAAGACAGGTTTGTGAGGGTAGCTAGAAGGCTGTGTTCTCGGTGAGCTTCGATCAGTTGTTTCTTCAACAATAAATTAAACCAAAAACAATAAGAAAGCAAAAATAAAATGTAACATAAAATAATATGAAATAAAAAACCAGAAAGAGAAATTTGAGTCAGTCAGAAACTGCATTATTCACAATGACAAAAACACAAAATATTACAAATTAATTGTAATTCAAAAACTCCTATTTAAAAACACAAGACAATATGAGAAGGTATGGCCTAAACACAGTCAGTATGGACATAATACAGCACACCTGATAAAGGACGATGCATGTATAGAACAAAAATGTTTGACATGTGGAGGTAACAAAAAAATGACAATGAAAAAAATACAAATACTGTATTCACAATTCTTTTGACTTTTGATGTGCTTAATTTATTTGCCTCTTTGCAACAGTGCCTTTTACTGTACATGTTTAATGTGTTTATCCTTTCATTTAGCAAATTCTCAATGCCAGAGATGACCCCACAAGTGTATACTATTATCAAAAAAAATGTCACTTGTTTGGTCATGACCTTAAACAAAATATGAGGTTGCACTTCACACAATAGAAACAGCCATTTCATTATCCAGTATGCACTGCATTTTAAGTTATATTTAAATACACATCGGTTATATGAATATATTTTAAGTCATGACTTTCTTTATCCATGATACAAAGTGCTATATTAAAAACTGCATAATGACTGCATGGAAATGTGTGCCAATATATTGTAAATGGCAAAAATATTATTAATAAAAGATTAATATCTTAATTTCTTTCTAGGGACTTACTGTAAAGTGCAACCTTTTATCACATTATTATACACAGCCACACACAATCAGAAAGCCAATAAGAGTGAAATGGCCACTAAAAGAATGAGAACAGTTGAAAGAAATTATTTTATTCAACATGACTTAAAACATTTTGGATCAAATAATAAATGAACAGACAGACATAGATTCCCAGTGTTTCCACAAATGCAAACTAGCAAAAACAAATGTTGAAACAGGGACTGAGACGTTTAGTCAACATGGAATGATTAAGCAAAGCGTAACACACAGTAAACCATGCGAATCTTTAATGAGTGACAGATGAGTAGAATATGTGTAGAAGAGAATAATGATTGATGATTTAAATGAAGCCAAGTGTACAGTGCATATAGGGACCTTAAGGTACTAAAACTGATTAAAATGACATAAATATCTAAAATCTAAAACTTTCATGGAAGTAAAAAGGGGAACTCACTCGCTGCTGGGTCGGTCAAATAGCTGTAGCGCTTACGCAAAGCTAAGGAGGCAAAGGTATGACGTCGTTCTGGCTTTTCAGTCTGAAACAAACAAAAAAGAACAAAAAATGCTTTAACATAAAGAATATAGTGAAATGTAGCTCTAATATATTAGAATGTGGTCAAAATAAAAAGGTAACTGCTAAATGTTAGTGTTAAGATACACGGATCCTGTCCTGTTTTTAGTAAATTAGTATGTGCTAATTGTACTGGCACAAGGAGGCACCGCAGGTTTACTGCTTCATGTACCACAGAGGCTAATATACCGTTTCTACGCTTGTCTTCGCTCACTGCATTTTTCAATGTCATTGCAGTAAAGTAACTACTGAATATGCACTTTGACTGTCAAGCCTATTACTATAAGTGGTGAGCAAAGGCAAAGTCCTGCGGATGTCGTCAGATCATGTACAATTTGGTACACGATATTAACATTACAACAGCTGGAATTTTTTTTGTCAATTTAGATATTAGGACAGTTTATTCAGGTGGATCTCCAGGAATTATGTTCATATTGGACAATTCCCCATTTCATGACATTCAGTATTTGCCAACATTCACCGTTTAATGCATACTACTATTCTCTTTTTGTCAAATACAGTGAAAAGCGTCTATTTTATACCAGTGACCAGAGTTTATTTTCTTCACAGATCATAAATAATGAAAACTATAAAATTGAATTGAAATTGAAACTATAACAAACCTAAATCATATTTTATTACAATAATCATAGTGTAGATGAGATGTGTGGTTATTTACAGTTAGAATATTTTTTAAATGCTGGCACTGAACACTCGAAAATAGTGGTTTAATAACCTGGCTGCTGAACTGTCCATTATCAACATTCTATCTGGTAGGTAGGTTGATGTATTTCTGTACTGTAGAGGGAATACAACATACTGTACATGGTAATAACTTGTAATGTGAATACACACAAATTAGTATTTAGTGTAAGCGAGCCTCATCTCCCTTTAAATTAGGTCTTATAAATGTTTTTGCATGCAGTTAACCGTTAGTATTCTTTGTTACACACAAAGAACAAGGGTGAAAAGGGGAAGCCTCATATATAACAAAACAACAATTAAGTGGACAAATGATAAAGAAAAGGGTTTTAGCTGGCTGAAGATACCATAGTCTTGTGTGAGGCTTCCTCTGAGTTAATAGTAAAGATGGAGACATGGTGATTTCCTGTTTAACATGTATGAATAGGAAGATAGAAGAGATGAAAAACAAGCCGAAGTGTGGCACAGCAATTGGCACCACTGGATTTGGGATGAAGGAAACAATAAACAATAAATCCTTGCCGATTAAAACAATTGCCATTTGCACTCATGCACTACAGGGGGTAACACCAGCAGTGAATTAGATGTGTAAAGAAATGTGCAACCAGAAGCATCTAACACGCAGAGACATTTTATTTGCAATGCACGCATTTATTACAGCATCTGCAGTAAAGCAAACAGAAAGGACGACAAAGAAGAAGCAGTTCCATGTGATGATGAAGAATCTGTTTACCTCATCATCAGGATCAGACTCCATGTCCTGTGGTATTTCCAAGATGCATTTCAGGAGAGGAGAGAGATGACAGAATGGAAAGCAGGGAAGTTATAGTGAGCGGGGAGGTGTAAATAAAATTCAGGGGATGAAAATGGAGCAGCAAAAACAACATAAGGCTTCCGAAAAAATCTATGAGATTAATAAAAATAAACGGCAAAATAAAAAAGCAAAAACAAAATAATCACAGTCTTGTGATCAATCAATACCACAACAAACAAACAAATGATAAGAGTCATTTTGTGCATAATTAATTCAAAACCTACAGGGCGCCAGGCAAAATAACAAACAATGTGCATGTGGGGCTGCATGTGTACGCTGTGGGGTCTTATGACTGGCACAGGCTTTAACACTAATAAAAGACACAAGCAGCAGGCAGTCTTCTCTATACCAAGTGAACTTCAATGGCTCCTTCTCACGTCAGAACAACACTGCTTTCTGTTTCCCAATTTCATTTACATGTAGATGATATGATATGACCTAAAAGAATGAGCTGCTAGAACATACTGGATCCTACCTTCTTGTGGGTTGGCAGTGTAATATTCAAATTGCATATGGCCATTTGTGGAAGGCCTTTGGTAGTTTTGGGTTCTTTCAGGAAGGAGAGGCGACCACATGGATCCTGACCCAAATCTCTGATCTGTAGAAGACAACAAAAGCACATTGCTTTATACTATAAATCAACTTCAAAAATATATTTCCTCAACTTTAAAAGGTTTTATTTTTCTCTCCAAAATCATATTGCACAATTCTAAAATAAGAAACAGAGGTGATAAAATATATTTACTTTGTCGTATGGCAGGCATGTCAAAATATGGGAAGGCAGGATAGAAAGATGTTATACCTTCACGTTGAAGGGAAGTCTGTTTTCCTTGAAGGAGTAGAAATTAAAGACTAACTGCTGGCCACTTTTGGTGAGAGGGGACAGGTTGCCATAGCAGTCCACGTGGATAGGCTTGCCCTCAAGAACCTGTAGATGTTTACTGAGATGTAGTATCACGGCTTAAACGCACTCTGGAGTTGAGCTTAATGAAACTGATAAAGTCATCACTTTATGTTGTTAAAATGCAATGCCTATAAGTATTATTATTTCTTTAGTTCTTCGTTAGACAGTTTATTCACATGAACAGGAAAGCCCACCTCAATATCTTTGCTCCGAGCCACTTCCTCAAAGTTCTCCTGCTGCTCAAGCGTCTTGTCCACCTTGTCGTCTGTCATGCAGAAGCAGCGCAGCCGAGCCTCAACAGTGTCATTCATCTTGGCAAAAACCACAAACTTGGCCAGGTACGGCACGCAGATCAGCTCCCGGTATAACTGAGACGCTAGACTCACCGTCTCAGGAATCTGGTGACAGTCTGCGAGCCAGAACCTGAAGAGAGAGAGAGAAAAGCGGGGACAAATAAGCAGATGTTTAAACAGTTATGCAAGTTACCTGATATGAGGATTAATTCATTTGAGTTTTTAATACTGCAATACACATTTTAGCAGGTTGCTTATTTTTCTGAAAGGTGAGGACAGAACTGTGGCAACTTATCTAATAAAATATTAAATGATGCGCTTTTATTATCATGCAGCACACTTACTGCATATTAGCTAAAAACAAAATTAATAAGGTAAGGTAAGGTAAATATAAAACTGTCAAAACTGTTCTTTTCTAACTTTCTCCAGACGCAGCCCATTGTGTGTATAATACGCGTATGCACTGTGGGTTTGTGCATGTGTGTGTGTGTGTGACTCACCTGGCCGACACATTTGTGGTGAAAGAGACACAGTCAGTAACAAAGGACAGTGGTGTGGTCCCTGTGATGTCCTCCCACTGGGCAGGGGACGTCCCTCCTGCATAAAACAGGGCCAAAAGATGAGCTTGTGTTCTTTACAACTGAGCCAATGTTTAAGCTTCTATAATCCACATCCTTTTGTCTTCTCAAGTCTCCATCTTCTCTGTATTGACCTGAACATTGATCAAAGTAGGCTCAGTGTGCCTACAGCTATTCAATTCACTGTGACTCTGAATTGCCAACTCTATTTCATGTTTTAAAAACAACTATGTCTAACATCACATTTTTTTGCTCTTAAGGATACAGTGACATTGACACACTAAACTCAAAGCTAGACTACCTAAGGCCATTTGGATAGAGGTCTACTTGCCTGTAATGCTGCACAGGAGACGCAGGCAAGGTGCAGAGTCTCCTCGGTGCCCACTGGGATGGCCTTCTGCCGATCTAGGTGGGACAGGGATGGTCATAGTGATGGGCTTGTGGAACTTCCTCCTCCTGGGCTCTACAGTGACGATGGGGCTGAAAGTGGCTCTGTTCCCAAGAACTGCCCTGACCATGTCATCTGGCACAGGCTGAGCCTAAACAGAATCAGTGGATGACCAAAAAGATAGAGGCTTAATGTTGGTTCTTTGATTGAACCTCACTTTTTCTAAGCTACCCACTGAAACAAATGAAATGTACCCGTACCTGCAGGCCAACACGGATCCTCTTAGTTAGTGCCCCTTGTGGGAACGAGGCCTGGACCATGGTCACAGTGCTGCAGGACAGGACACCTCCATCAGGACCCATGTGGTTGGACTCCTGCTTTATACGTGACACCACAGCAAAATACTGAGGGAAATCGCTGGTGACTATTCGGCAGATGCGCTTCTTCTCCAACTCTGCGGGACTGTCCAGCTCTGTGAGGGAAAGTAATGACTTTTATAAATGTAATTTTGAGCACAAATAGTTTTTGCCGTGGCTGTGATCATTAACCTTTCCTTTACCTTCATCCATCCCAGTGACTAAGTCAGCAAGGTCTTCTGGTCTTTCATCAGACTGGTGCTCCTTCCACGTGTCACCATTGTCACTCCTCAAAACAATCAGCTCCCTCTCTTTCCCCCGCATGGAACCAAAATGGGGGATCTCCACAATCACAGGGCTGGAAGGGCAAAACAAGCCAGACAGTACATCTGAGAACATTGATGGTTCAAGGTGCACCGTGACTCGGAGTGGCTCTAGCCCCTTGTCAGCACTCTACATTGTGCAATGGATGGAAATAACTAGTGACAAGACAAAACCATTTACTCAGCCGTAATATATTCAGTAGATTTTAGATCTTGATTTGTTTCTGACCAGAAAGTTGCATCTCATAAACAAAATATGCCTAGAATCCTACCCAAGGAACTGAGCACCAGCCGGTCCGACCTCCACCAGGCGGCTGACCAGGCCCTCTCCCTCCACCATGGGTGGGGGGTAGGCTAGCTTGTGCCTTTTGGCCAGGCGACAGGTGATGCGCGTGGGCGCTGTGCACTTTCTGGGAGGGATGATGATGCGCATGCCATTGTGGCGACTGCCTCTCATGGAGCCACCACGGGCATCCACCATGAAGCTGACCAAGAACCTACAAAATCAAAGAGAACAAAGTCAACATGAGGAGGAAAAAACACAGACAGAAAGAAAAAGACAAAAGCCATTCCACGGACACACGTGAGTAGGACGATTCCCATGCTGTGATCACTGTATACCCAAACAAATCAAGGAAAAATAACACAAAATAGAGAAAGAAGAAAAAAAGGTGCTTTGAGATCTGAAAGTTGGCAATTTTCACCTTCACTTAGGTAAATTTAGAACATTAAACAATGGCTAAAGCTAAACAGGGTGCTAATAAAGCTGCAGTTTAGTTTGCGATTCTGAGGCCGGAGGTGAGATTATTGCCCAAGTTTCAGCTCCTCTAAAGCAGCATTCAGTGATCAGATATTAAACACCTCCACAGATGTTTCACCAACGTAGGGTTAATGTGATTAATATCTAATGTGTCCAGTTCTTTCTTTAAAAGACTTAAAATTAAAAGGCTTTTTTTGGCATCCCTTTAATGATATTCATTGAAACAAGGAAAGGGTGCGGGTGGAGCAAGGTCTAAAATTAAATGTAGACTATTCCCTTTTCTGGTGTTAGGTACTGTATAGCTGCTCTTCTAAACAATATGTTGTATGTGTGTATATATGTTTATGTGCACTTTGAGTGAACGAGAGATGGCACGTCAATGACACGATCGCGAGGATGTTGATTACACACTTCTAATGTCTAGGCAGTGCAAATGAAACACCAGACCAATACGAATGAGACGAGCACAGACTGGAGGAGTAGAGGAGGCTAAGAACAGAGGACAGAGTGACGAGTTGAGAGCGAGACAGAGGTGGAGGAGTGAGATCGAGTGAGAGTGACATCACTGCGGCATCATGGGTGAAAGCAGTGAACTCAGTCGTCACCTGGAGTCATACTGAGGGAGCGGAGAGGAGAAGCTGCAAAAAAAAACAAAAAACACATGGAGACAATGCAGGAAGGCAAACGCCCAGAACCATGTTTTAGTATCACAGTCTCACAACCACTGTCGTAATCTGTAATGGCTGGTGTAGATGAAGGAACAATCAAAAACGAGATGAAAAAAAACCTGGTAAACCTAAAACATACTGCCGACACATACAGTGAATAAAATATATAAATACAATGACAAACATTAAATGTTTATAATGAGTCAGAAGGAAAAATAAAGACCAAAACGGGACATGACAGATCCCAGGGTTTCATTACTGAGCACAACATCAAAGAAATTAGGTGTAAACGTCTGTGCTCGGAGAGCTCTGTTTTATTTATGGCAGACTGTAACATTTTATAATGTCATATATTCAAAGTACGTGAATGACATGAAACCAGAAAACCTTATCAGTTTATCCACATGAAGCGCATGAGCCACCTCACTGTGAGCTCACACAGACCTGCACTTTGTTTCTGCGATGACAGAAACAGAGTATGTCAGTGAACATGGGGGGTGACTTCTAGACCATGTCTTCAGATTTATGATATGATATGAGAGCTTTAGAGGACGAGCTGTGTCTTTTGTTGCCCTAATGTAATGTGCACAGTAGTAGCACTGCAGAAATCTCACAGCTCTGCACCAGTGGTGCAGGATTTGCTGAATATTGACTCTTAAGGGGAGAAGAAAAGATAATACAACAGTTTGGTGTACTAAGCATAAAAAATGTGTGATTTTTGCAATAGCTGTGTAATTTAAGCGTGTTTATGTCTCCTAAACATATCTGGACAGTTCGGATGAGACAGTACAGTTCTTACCCAGAGTGAATGGGGCTGGACACAGTGTTGTGGCTGTGGTCCATGGAGTCTGGAGTCCAGCTGTAGCGCCGCATACACTCTGAGCTGTGGTCTCTGGTCACAGCCAGGTGCTGGAGGAAGAAGATCCACGGATACAGATGAAGATATAACAGGAATTTGAAAGAGTAAGAAAATGTTACACCAAGAAGAAGTGAGAGCAAACTATTGATCACTGCATAAACGTTACTGTTAACTATGAACCTCCCTTCTTTTAGACCTTGAGTCATGCATGGTATGGAGCAATGTGCTGTGCATTTTCCACAGTCTCATCACAATCATGACAAATGACACAATAAAGACACAGGAAATGTGACACTGCATACATGTTGTAGTTGAGATGCAATGAAACACGTACACGCGATATCTAAAGTAAGAAAATGGAAATTAGCTTTAACATGTACTGTTTGTAAATGCTGAATCATAGGAATTCATGTTCACCGAAAAGAGCATGGGAACATCTGAACAATGAATTTACTGAACACAGACAAGCACCACTGAATAGGATGGCATAGACCCGACACAAACAAATAAATGCAGATGAAAACTCAGGAGAAGTGGGAGCTCAATCACTGTGACACTGACAGAAATGAACCAAACTGACGAATGAGTCAGACATTCACGAGCCTTTTATACCTTATTGAGTGGGTCAACCAAGTAGGAAATGTCTTTGCAGACACTCTGAAGCTTGGGGCAGAGGAGATAAAGTTCACAATGTGTGATTGGTGCTTTGTTTCACTATAGGATCTCAATTTTCCCCAAAAACATATGATCCCAATTTCTGTGATCTTATTACTGAACACTGAGCAAATACTGTTTCTAATGTCAAGAGTTTCTGTTTTTGACCTGACCACTAAGTGTTGAACAGGCAGGATGAGCTCTGCAGAGCACTGTGGTTTTCTATGAGAAAGCAAAAGGAGGGCTCACAAAGCCCTTAGGTTTGAATAAAAAGTCAAGGGGCTATTCTCATCCTCAGCAAAAAAGCAAAGATAGATTCAACATTGTTTTGTCCTATGACCTCTGTGTAAGACAAGTAAAGCTGCCATGCTTCTTGTTCTGCACAGCCTGTTTTCACCAAAAAAGAGGGGGAACGAAGACAAAGTGATGCACCTAGGAATTTAACCAACAGCTTGACAACAAACACCTAAAGATATCAAGGGAGAGAAATGTGAACACAGACTGAGAAAGAATAAAATCCTAGATACAGAGGACAAGAAAAAGAGCAAGAAACTGTGGAGAAAACAAACAAAAGACAATGAGCATAGAGAGAAATGGATCTTACCGTGTCCTTTGTGGGAGCCAGAATCTCTTCAATCATCATACTGTCCCTTGCAAACGAACTCCGGTTGAGCGTGTTGGACCTATCCGAACTGAAGGAGCGGAGGCTACATGTTACCACGCAACCCAGAGCCGCGGGCAACAACAAGTGACGGGCAGGGGAACACAACAAGCAAAAAGCAAGGAATCCATTACTACATGCAACCTCCAGGGAACCAGCTTTTTACTTAGTGGACAAGAAGGTCCACTGGAAAATGGAGAGAGGAGAGGTGTAACTGTCTGCAGCTGAACAGGAACAAGATCCTGCAGCTGGTTATTCAGAGATGGAAATGTGAGTGAGGTCAGTTTGTTTGCATTTGGAGATAGAAGGAAAGAGGAAGAGCAGAACACTGAAAGACGACTGTTGTCTTCATTTCCATATGCAGCTGTGGTTAGTCTACAATATGACCACGGATGTAACTACATGCATCTTAAAAGTGCGACAGATTAGTGGACTGCATGCACCTGGGTGACGTGTGTCTGAAAATCACGAGACGTCTCTGTGCAGATCTTGTATTAATCACAGTCAAAGAGTTTTCTACACTGTTAAATCCTATTTAAGCTCAAAGATGACTTCATTCTAAGATTAGCTGCTGACCTAGACCTGTTCAGGATCAGACAAGTACAGAAGGAAAGCTGGTCTTCTCTGTCTGTCCTGCTGCAGTCTGCTTTATGGCTGCGTGTACAGTGATGTGTGTCTATGTCTGTAATGCGGTGCTGTGGAAGTTTTTATTCGTGCTGTTTTTGCCCGAGCGATCTGATGAATGCAGAATGATCTAAGCCCTTCTACGATGTCTGTGTTCACGCACGGGTACTGTCAGTTAAAGCGCGCGCGCCTGTGTGTGTGAGCATGTAAGGAACATATGACAAGTGCGTTTTCATATGTTTGTGTGTGCACCTGCAAAACGACAACAAAGCCGACAACACTGTGCCTTATTCTGTAAAGTGTGTTAGAGTGTAAACTGTAAGTATGCATTGATGTGCTGTGCGTGCGAATGTGAGAGGGGGGAGAGAGACGGGCGAGCGAGGGTGAGAAAATGCAGAGCTCAGCGTGTTTGAGTGGGCAAACTATTCAGCACAGAGAGAAGCCCTTTATTCAGCACAGCCTGCCTATCCTGCCATCAAAGTTGCCAAGCAACTCTGTACGGCCTCAATTAACTCGCTGGCATGGCAGCATCGCGCGACCCCCCCTCCCTCGTCACTTTCCCTCCCTTCTGCTGTCCCCCCGACCCCGTTTGTTCTGCACAGCTTCCTCCTGTTTCTCATTCCGTCCATGGCTATGTTTATAGGAAGGCATCAGCGTGTTGTTATTGTTGTTTAAGTCACTGGGCATCCGTGTGAGTGTGTGTGTGTGTATGTGTGTGAATACATCCCTGTATGTGTGACTGATACTCTGTTCTCTGACTTATTTTAGAAATTTCTCAATGCTGGACATGAATTCATGAGAAGTTTCCATCTCTGCAAACCATGAGCCAGTCACTGAATAAACTCATGTGTTTGATCCCTGGAAATTACACTTGGAGACACAACAAAAATATATATAAAGTGCCACTTAAGAACAAGCCGCATCAAAAAGTCAGAGAATTAGTTTGAACTAATTCAAACTGATGACAAGTCTGCACGACACGCTGCTTTTATTTGACCATTTAGATTTTTTCCCCACAGCTGCAGCAGAAAATAAATGCACCTTCATTTTGCAGATATGAGGATTTTGTGAGACAGATGAAAACATAAAACGTCAAAGTGATCCACTAGAATGGACAAACACATAACAGCAACACTGTGACAGATGTGCTACCACAAACAGAGAGACGGCAACACTGGGTGTTAATGTACAATGAACGAGTTGAGTTAGAGGACTTAGAGGTGGGGGGTAAAATAGTAGTTCAGGGAGCATGGGGGGTACAAAATTCACAGCTAATGTTTCCTACTGTTACTACTACAGGTACTACTCTTTTCTTACCTGATTCTAGGGCTAGAGTGAGGAACAGTGTGCAGGAAAACAAGGAAAAGAACATAACAGAAGATTGAAAAGCAAAGCTTTTTGAAGACATTCAAGCATGATGTGGCTTTCTTTTGTTTCCATAGGACATTGATGCTGTGCTTTTGCATGGTTGCCTGCTATGACTAGGCACAAATGTTTTTAGGTTTACATGAGTGTGTGTTTGGGTATATGCAGCCCAGTCAAAAAGCAAACCATGCAATGTTAATGTCATAAACAGAAAAGTAAGGGAGAGAAAAGAACTTGCTCAGCATCATAAATTCATTGATCAGTACAACATTTCATGTATTTCACAGTGGTCCAGTCACATTCACACCCCTGCAAAGAGACATGTCGACATATTTTACACCCCCTGATCTGTTACTGTATGTATGTGACAGTAAAACAGGAGCAGGTTTAGTGTCTGTAGCTGTTAAATGCCGAGACACTAATCTTAAATATAACGATAAGTCTCAAGCTACTTATTAGCATTAATTTTAATTCATGTATTTGCCCACAGATTATTTTAACTTCAACTCTTAGCTCTGACCATCCTCAACCACAATTTAATATTTGATACTTTTAAAGCATCGTCCCCAAAGCTTTTCCAACTAGCCCGTTTACATGGAATCATTTAGGTCTTTCCCTTGTTGTGGTGCCCTGCTGGTGTTGGCGGCTTCCTGTCACAGTTAGTGTCGTTGTTTTTATCAATCCAAACATCACAGGGCATCTGCCATCTGTCAGCGTGGCTGTCGTACACTCTGGGGCTGCACAACGCTTGTCCTGTGTGCTGCTGATGTGTTTTCACTGCAGCCTGCCAGTTTTCCATTACATACTTTCCTCTATTTGAAACTGTAGCAAGGCCTGTATCGAGTGCTGAACTGCAGCTGTTCACTGAAAGTATCAGAGTTCCTAGATAATGCTTACATCTCTTATACTCCACTGTGGGACCTTTGTCATCTCTGCCTGGGTTCGAATGAGGCCACACGAAAAGCTGAATCATTTTGTCAGGTTCAACCATTAGATGGCATCTTTCCAGCTGCTCTCTCTGGCAGTTTCCTTTATTCTATTCTGTGTGTTTCTGTGTGTTGCAAGGATTGTTCACATTTCAGGCCATTAAAAAAAAACACATCAGATATGACATCATAAGCTGTGAACACAGGCAAACATGGTGTCACACAATTAACAACCTGCTAAACCTAACCTGGTTTCAATATTCCAAGAAGCTGGACCCCGGTTGACAACGCTGCCTGTTACTTTCATACGGATTTAATGCAGATGACAGCCTTACCTGGCTGAGCGGGCTCCTATGCTGAAACCCATGTACCCCTCCTGAGGGAGGGAATCGTCCCCCAGCTCTTTGAGGTCCTGAGGCCGCAGGTATTTTTCCGTGTCACCGGTCATTGCATCCTCACCTGGTGAAAGGAAGAAATGATAAAGTCGTCTGGTTAATTTCCAATCCCAAATGTAATCCGCGCACAGCAGGCGATGCAGCACTCCAGGAAGGAAAAACACTGCTGAACCAGTCTCACTTATTTGATTAGGGTACTTAGAGGAGGCCTCGGATTATTCATCAGCACCACTCTGTCACTAAACCCAGCATTCCTCCCTGCAACTGCATAGCCCACTGCAACTTTTCTTCCCGTCTACGGAATTGACTGTGGCACAACATCATGAACTGGAACAGCAAGCAGCGCGATGCGCAGCCCGTGTGACAGCGATCATGTAGGAGAAGATGAGGAGAAGAAGCCCCCAGAGGCAGCAGTAATCTGGAGCGCTCCTGGAAAACCACACGCAGCTCCTTTCACAACATTCAAACACCAAACGAAGCAGAGGGCTTCACAGCTGCCAAAGCCTGAGCACAATAAGCAGAGAATGAGCACAAAGTGCACAACCGCACCGCACCTCGATCGGCGGACCGGTGGACGATGACACGCCGGTCCACGAAGCCGGCAGAGCGGCTACAGTGTTTCTGTTTCTCCCTCATGTCCGACACTGTCCTGTGAGTCTGCAACACACTGCTCCTTCACCGCAGCCCCTCCTCCTGTCTTCAACACTGCCGCACTCCGATCAGACACCAGCACCACTGTCAGCCTTCAGGACACCGACCGGGAGCGTTTCCGGTGGTTTATTTCAGAATAACGGCACTGATGGCAACCTGAGGCGTCACTAACAATCCAGGCAACGTCCCTCAGTCTACTGCACAAATGTCCCACTCATGATGAACATCTTTTGTAATAGTTTTTACTAGAAGATATAGTCTGTCTGCTCAGTCTAGCCTCTTGTTGTAATTACGTTTTATTATTTTAACTTCATTACTAACCTGAAAGCTGTATGTTTTTGGTTATGAGACTGCAGTAAAAAGTCTAAATGTAATGACAAGTTTCAATGTGATTCCAGTTATACCGAAATAGTGTAGGCCTAATATTAATAGTTGAAGAAACTGTTATTTTTGCACATATGGTGCGTTTTTATCTCAGGAAGTAGAAGACAAAATGCAAAGTCTGGGGCCTTCTATCCAACTTTATTTAATTACACACAAAATATAGTGTGTGTGTGTGTGTGTGATCACAAAGTTATAAGTAGCATGAGTCTTATGTAGAGATCAAGCCCCGCTGTGTAGCGCGTTTCTAAGCAAGTTTTGATTTTAGTGTGAAGGGACAAATTATCATCCAGCTTCCTGTGTTTCTCTACATTTTTTCTCTGACTTGACAAAACTAGAAAACGTCCTGTTCAAGTGCTTTAAACCTCAAACATCTACTGGGCCACAAGGAAACCGCATCAACCTTTCTGTCCCCTTTTCCCAAGTTAAAAAACAAACCTAAAGACTGAAACGCTGCCATCCATTTCTAACTTCAACTATTGAGAAGTTTAATAAAAAAAATATCATACTAAATTATTTCATTCTTCTAGTTCCTAAAGTGTCCTATTTTCATTTTTACATCGCACCAAACACCTACTAATAAAACCCTCGATGCTCTTACGAGTTACCTTTGTCCAACGCAGCCATTGTGATGACAGCTCTTCGTATATCCCCTAAATTAGTCTTCTAAAACTCCCGGGAAACGAGGAAAAGTAAGTCCAAAGAGAGGAGTAGTCCATTCACTGCTTCTGGTGCTGATGGAAAATGTTCCCCTCTGTTCTCCCCGCGCACTTAACTCCACTCAGTCCAACTTGCGCATTTGCTGGCGCGCACGTCTCTGTCGCGCTGTCGTCGCGAATGAATTAAAATCATTTTTTTAAAAAGGGCTTTGCTGTGTTGTTGTTGCTGAAATGAATCCACTGCTAAGCAGGAACAGCAGCAGTGCAAAGCATCTGAGATCGGCGGCCACACCGGGGTTAATTCGCCTGCTCAGAAAAGCTCATCTCATTAGATTTAAAGACAGAAAGTCTCCGTGCGTCGATGGCTGAAAAGTTTGCAGCTGTAGTGAAAGCACAGCCAGCTGAATGTTTGGTAACCCCAGTGGAGGAGACAGTGGCGAGAAGAGAACTCTCACTCTCATGCCTTTTCTTCCTCTGTGTGACATGCAACCGAGGACCTGGCTGCATGTCACACAGGGAGGGATGTGTGTGTGTGGGGGGGGGTAAATCTGAAAAAGACCACTTCGTGAAAGTCTTCGCCTTTTTTTACATTTCTTGAGCAAAACCTCCCTGAATAAATCTCCCTTAAGCAGTCAAGCTGAAGATTTAGAGGCTATAGTCTACTGAAAGCATGAGATGAGCTTGTGATTGCACAGGTAATCCCCCCCCCCCACACACACACACACACACCTGCACACGCAACCAGAGACAAGAGGTGCCCTGTCTCTTTCACACCAACCTTTAGCTTAATAGGAGAGGGCTTCCCTCATGTACGATTACAGGAGAATGTGGAATCTCTGAACTCCCTCTCTCCCTCTCTCTCTCTCACACACACACACACAGCAAAAGCAAAAACATTCCACAAAGATGAAGAAGTGCAGGCCTGACAAAAGCCAGTGTGGGACTGTTCTCATTGGGCAAAGTGGCTGTTCTGTACAATGCAGATAAATTATACACAGACTATAAACAGTTTATGTTGAGTATAGGAGACCATGGATTCTACTTACTTACTTATACACACATACAAGCAAAACTACTGTGTGTCACCGTGCCTCTGATTCTTGTATTTCTGCTTGTCTGTTGCCTACAAATATAATAACAGTTGAGCACACACCCCTTTAGTTTTCAGCATATTACCTACACAATCAATTTTGCATGATAACGCTGATACACAAATGATCATCTTCTCAAACAGTTTCCAGCTACTGTACAATACACTCATCCATTGTTGTCTGATGTGTGTGTGTGTGTGTGTAACTTGTTCATTCTAGCTGTATCACCTGACAGAAACTCCACACCGCGCCCAACTGTCCCCTAAGTAACAGCCCATGAACAAGCTCATCAATTTTACAGGCCTGTTGGTTCCGTGGTTCCAAAGCAAAGGACTCAGAACTGAAACAACTTGACTTTAACCGTGAACCTGGCAGTGCTATGTGGCTCTGCAGGACTACGCTAATGCTGACTATAAAATGACTCATAGTAAAACGCGATTACTGCATGGAATGTACACAGGTCTCCCACTTAGAAAAGGAGCTGCACTGCCATAACAAACACCAAAAACAAGTCTAAAACAGTAAAGCTGGTCATAGTAGTTTAACTGTAAAAGCACAGCAGCGAGAGACGTGTGTATTCTGCCTCTGCATTATGAGAATCACTAGTAAACATATACAGCAAAGCCAAACAGTAGCATAGTAAAGGCTCGACCATGAAACAAGTGCAAACAAACAGCAGAACGGTGGAGGCCAACTGGAGACAAATACCTTCATCAACATCTGAAAATGACTTCTCATGGAGAAGTTCTGGCACATTAGCCTGGACTGTGTGATTTAGATGCACATACAGTGAAAGTGAAATCACATGGCACACTCGCAGGTGTATGGAAATAGTACTGGTATTAAAACAAGTCAAACACATAGTTGATGCTGATGACAGAAAATGAGAAGACTAATTTTCCACATACCTTCATCGTCTGACATGTCAAGGAACTCATTCATAGTCTCTGGAACGTTGATTTTGTGTTTTTCTGATGAACTCTGTAAATACAAAAGGAACCACTGAGTTTTTTCTAAAGATTAGTTTGACTGGACCTAACTGATTGCAGATTCAGCTTCAGCAGAGACATAAATCAACAGCAGAGGCGTCGGCGCGGTGAATAATTCATCACTGTTTCGTCACATAGCAGACAGGGACAACCTTAAGCTTTAAACATTACTGCACTCTGTTGCTGATTTTGCAGGATCCTTAGTGACCTCTGTCTCTTCTCTTCCTGTCCTGCACACGCTTGTCACATCCTCGTCATCCTCCCGCCTCTCTTTCTTTTCCTCTTTCTCGCCCTTCTCTTTATACTTCTTCCTCCCACACACGTGTGTGTGCTGATAGTGACCTGGGCTTCACGAGGAGAAACCTTAAGCTTCTATCTAAGCTCTCTGTCTCTTAATCAGGGCAATGTTGCACACACGTGACGCAGTGTGACTGACTGACTTGGAAGCTGATT
>JAUMHF010000007.1:12653913-12676059 GCA_032359275.1 Microctenopoma steveboyesi | reverse complement strand
GAGAATTTGTTCAGACTTTGTTGGAGATGTATTAAACAACGTGATCTAATGTGAAAAGAAACCTGTCTCACCATGGTGGTCAGGGTTTCATCTGTCAGCGGCCTCAGAGTGTCCACCACAGAGATGTACCCAAGGCGACGGGCAATGGATAGGGCAGTGTTCCCATTCTGACCAATGACAGACCAACAGGAAGTTATTGTGGCACACAGATAACACAAAGAGCATTCAGAGCCTTGGCACAGTTGGGGACTGTGTATGTGTATCTGTGCTAATGTGTTTGTGCACTGACCACGGTCAGCTCGTTGGCAGAGGCCCCGTGCTGAAGCAGCAGGTTGATAATATGGGTGTGGCCCTGCTGAGCAGCTTGGTGTAGGGGTGTGTATCCGTTCTAGAAAGAGACATATGGAGTCAGATCAAAACAGGAAATATCACATTCAGATGTTTAACAAGATCTAAACAGAAGAGAAATACAAGACGTGAAGTGAACATATATTTGTCTACCTTGGTTTTGCCATTAATCCTGGCTTGGTTCTGCAGCAGGAAGTTTACCATCTTCGCGTTGCCGTAGTGACAAGCCACGTGCAGTGGCGTGTAACCAATCTGCATGAAGGTAGATGGTGGCAGAGATACAGATATGAAAGTGTCAGTTCATAAGATGGGGACATGATGGAGGCCTTATCTTGAGAAGTTGTTGTTGTTTTGAATAATTTTCAAATTACTGCTCAAGAAAAAAACTCATCTTTTATATGAGAAACGTTCCTGGCATCCACTTCAAAATTGCAACATATTTCACATTGCTGTTGATTTATGTGTGTGATTCCATATTAGTAATGGAGGAGATCAGGGAATGAATAACGTATTCACTGTAAACAACTGTCCTGTCAGCATAAACTCACACACACACCATATAACCTTGTCGGCGCAGCCTCTGCCGCTGCAGGTCTGTCTCAGTGAACGTGAGCCCCCTGTTATGGAATATGTTTTGTAAGCGATTGTAGCTGACAGAGTGTGACTGAGCATGTGTACGTGGTTGTGTGCATGTGTTTCGCTCCACTCCTGCGTGGGGAGTCCATAAAAAAAACACCTTCCACTCAGGTATCAATCCTTTATTTATGTGGCATCTGAGATCACTGCCGACAAATTTGAGTCGGTGCATTGTAAACTGTAAACTATACAGGAAACCCAGTCCAGAGACAAAAACAAAGGGCAACATTTATAGCAAAAACAGTAAAGTAAATTATTATTATAAATTATCAAATGATTTAAAGACCATGTATGTACTATGAGCTTCAGTGTGGGTGTGTGTGTATATATTGTCTGAGAGAGATTTACCCTTGTTTGTGTATTGACATCAGCCCCGTGGTTAAGAAGGACTTCTGCAACATTGACCTTGTCCTCCTGAGCTGCTAGGTGCAGTGGTGTAAGTCCACTCTGTATAGGTAAAAGAACACACACACACACAGACGCAGCACATCACAAGACTGAAGCATGTTACTGTTCTCCGAAGGCACAATGCATTTTGAAAATATATAAAAATCTTCAAGACGACGTCTAGTTTTCTCCTTCGTTGATTGTGAAAGAAGTGAGCACTATTGTAAAAATGGTGATTAAGCAGCATTTACCTTGTTGAACATGTTGACGTTAGCGTTCTTAGTCAGTAGCAGTGACACCAGGTCTACGCTGCCCTCCTGTGCTGCCAGGTGAATGGGGCTGATGCCTTGCCGCGTCACTGCGTTGGTGTCTGCACCATACTCCAGGAGGGTGGTCCCAATTTCCATTTGGTTCTTTTTGGCAGCAATGTGAAGGGGTGTGTAGCCATTCTGGGGCAGGCAGGACAGATGCAAAGGTTATGAGGGTGGTTTACTACTGGATCAGATGTACTTAATCAGAGTAATCACATGAGTAATTCAGAAGTACTGTCATGGTGTTTGATGAAAGTCAGGTACAACATCACAAACTTAAACTGAATTTCTTGGACTGATAACAGTGAAATGTATCGTATTAGTCTTAAAATCCCAAATTCAGATCTCCTGTCTGACTGCTGAGACAAAAGCTAATTTTATGCCACAACTCTGTGATGTTTCCCCGCTCAGACAACTCCCCCAGTACACACGGACTGATGCTTTTCCAACAGCACCTAAATTAGACCAAAGAAACCATACCTAGTGAAATAAAAAACAGTTTATAGAGGAACGAAACTGACAGAGAGGAAGAAAGGGAGAAATGACTCAGAGTGTGGGAGGTAGTGAAGGAAGTAAAGGAATAAATAGTAATATATTTAAAAGGGATGACAAGCAAAGATACATTTGCCTTACAAGCTTCAGATTCACTTCTTGTTTTCAAAAGCTTGATTACCAGTTCTGAAATTCTTCTCAAATTTGTTCTGTTTTTCTACCAAAGCCTAACGGTAGAGGAACCACAGCGTGTCACCGTCCGAGTGTTTGTGAGTCAGACATTTTAACTTTGTTATTGGGAATGCACACAATTTACAGCCCTGGAACAGACTTCACAGAAGTGGGTGGTTTTGACTGGGGACTTGCTCTGGAGTAATTTATGCAAGTATAACACTTCCCAGAAAATTCACATGTGCTCTCACTAGTATCATATTGCATCCTAGCTGACAGTGTGAGAAAATGTTCTGCTAGTCAAGCTGCATATTCACTTGCTGTCTCAAAGTCTAGACGAGGTGGATGGAGAGCAATGAAAGAGTATTAGGTGAATTCATTTTAGTATGTGTTCATGTGAGTTTGTGTAGATACCTTGGCAGCAGCGTGTGGGGAAGCTCCCTGATCCAGCAGCAGCAGTGCCACTCTCTGATTATCGTAGTGAGCGGCTACATGCAGTGGAGTTAGCCCACTCTAAAACATGCGCACGCACACACACACACACACACACACACACACACACACACACACACACAATCATGCAGCACAACATCAAGTTAGAAGATCATTGAACACACACAGAAGCACAGACACACTGATAAATAAAATGAAACAGTCAGGACATGAAAAGAGCAGGATTACAAACTAATGGAATATAGTACACAGCAATTTACAAGGACAAGTGTGTGTGTGTGTGGGGGGGGGGTAACAAAGGTAAATCAGGAGAGACAGATGCATTTGCTCGCAGTCCTATGAAATCTATCTCCAAACTTATCTTCTTTGAGCTGCTGCCTTCATGAGGCAGTTTTAAACCCCACATACAGTAGCTCCCTCTAGAGCCACAAAAGACTTAACAAAATATGTGCACTTATCGTTGAGCACACCTTCAATACTTCATTTCATCTGGCAAAAATTTAAAGAATCAGAATTGGAGATAGATCATTTTCATTGGACAGCAGTGAGTTATTATTTTTTTAGCAAATGTAAGAGAAACAGTGGTAAAGCTCCATCTTAAAATTACACCTACTCATTATCTTTCTTTGAAAACTCCAGGAGCCATTAATATGTAAATATGACTTGTAGACAAGCCATTTCTCCTTATTCTTGTTCCTAACAACTATAAAGTGCAGCCGTGCACAAACATCTTTAGTGACTCAGTCACGTTCCTCAGTACAAAAGTGCACAGATCTGAAAGTGATCGTCTTCTTATTGTTTGCAGTGTGTTTTTATATACTGGGTCAGGACTTTCTAACACTAGAATCAGTGCCAGTAGGCCTGTGCTAATATGCATGTGCATGTGTATCCAAATGTGAGTGTACAAGGGTTCATGTGGAGGTGGAATGAGAACATGGCATCAGGGGAATAAAAGCAAATGTGGCCAGAAGGTTTTTGCAACTGGACAAGCATCTGTTAGCTGTGTTGTCCTAGGATTGGACTCCTCCACACAACCACCCCCAACTACCCCGTGTCCAGCTGCAACTTTTGGGTTCTGTTTACTCTCCTAGAGACATGTTGGATCAGGGCAGGCGACAGAGGAACTTGATGATTAAAAAATGGTAACGTTATCTGATTAACTTCCTGGTTTGCTGCCTCTGTACTGTATAAAAGTATCTGTATAACTTCTTTCTTCATGTTTTGTTTTGCTAAAAATCCCATTCTCCATTTTACCTCGTTTGCTCCTGCTTCACTTTTATGATCAGAACAAATCTGGTTTTAAGATCCGAAAACTCTTTCCTGGCTGTAATAGTCATTAGCATATATCATAGCAACACATCTAAAACCCCTTTTACATTTAGGTCAACTCTCCTTAACATTCACACAAGTATGTTGTGCACCAGGCTTGTCCCCATTTTTTCTTTTAAGATATCTCACCTTTCCAGCAGCATCAGGTGCAGCTCTCTTCTGCAGGAGGAGACTGGCCACCTCCATCTTTCCGTACTTTGCCGCAACATGCAGGGGAGTAAACCCTTTCTGTGGCACACAAATAAGACATCAACTTGCGAGAAGGAGAATACGGTGAGAATGACGAGGAGGAGTAGAGAGAGATAGTCAAGCAGGAAGTGAATATTTGCATTGTTTTATGTCAGCCTGTGTTGGCCTGGGGTCGAGCTTGTTTTTATATGTTGACAGCACTTATAACAAATATACTGTGAGCAACTAAACCAAATTTTCTCATGTATTCCAAATATCTGATTGTTGGATAATTTGATTTTATTCATTAAGGCTTCCTTCCTGTGAGCATGTGAAGATATTTAAAGACATTGGGTCAGATTTTCCAGAGGAATGTGGGACTCCCACAGACTCTCATTCCACGCTCTGAAACACATGACCTCATTTCTGTGACTGGTTAAAGTCGTTTCATGGAGCAAACGACTGCAGCTTAATGCTATATGTTTTATAAAAGGAACCTTCTATAATAAATATTTGAATGTTGATTATATTCTATATTTGTTATATAAACATAACAAATACAGTATGTAATTCCATTATTCCCAACTAATTTCTCTGTTCACAGGTTGATATGACAACAGACGATGAACAAATGACTCAGGTGATGTCCCAAAAAGATGGAGAGGAAAAGAGAGCGATAAAGAGGGCGATACACTAACAGAGGGCACAAGATAGCCCTCAGCAACATATCACACAAACCAGTTCCATGAACTTTACGAGTCTGATGTTACTCCACTGTGTCTCACAATTAAACATGGTTGAGCAACATTGGTTCTCCAGATGTGTTTGTCTGTTTCAGCGTATGTGGCACTGTGTGAAAAAAGAGACATATTCCACTCCATTATGTCACGCACACAGCCCATCAGACCAACCTTAGTGGAGGAGTCAAGCGAGGCTTTGTTCTCCAGCAGCATAGTAGCAACGTCTTGGTGTCCTTCACGGGCAGCCAGGTGAAGGGGGGTGTAGCCTGAGGTGGTGGCAGCGTTGGCAGAGGCGCCACAGTGCAGCAGCTGTTGGACGATTTCAACTTTCCCCAGCCGACTGGCAATGTGCAACGCTGTCTGATCGTCCTGCAGAGAAGGACAAAGTGACTTTTGGTCCAAAGTGACTTTTGGTCCAGTGTTTTCTCTCCTGAACAATGACTGACAAATCACTTAATTGTTTTAACCTTGGATTTTGTGTCCACATTTGCTCCGTTCTTGAGGAGGTATCGGACTACATCAGCCTGCCCTGCCCTGGCTGCCATGTGGAGAGCTGTTTCACCTCGCTGGAACACAAGCAAGAATGGTTGTTAGTGTGAGGTTAAAGCTGACAAAACATGTGGTAACATATAACTAGAAATTATAAATGATCCACTTACTACGTTGGTGGTGTTGGGTGATGCTCCGTGGTGTGTAAGTGCATTAACAATGTTCTCATGGCCCATGAAAGCTGCCACGTGGATTGGTGTCAGGCCAGACTGCAAGGAAACAGATAGCATCAATACCATGAAACAAATAAGTACCAAACTTAGCACAGCTGTGAATTTACTCTCTGAATCTGAACCTTGTTACATCAAATCCAAATTAAGTCTTTGTTATGATTACTGAATACATGCCCGGAACTGTTCCACGTCAGTACAGTTTAAAGAAACAACTTGTGGTGCCAAGTACGAAAATGGCCAAGGTCTAGTAAAACAGAGACAGTTGTAGTATTACCTCAGTGACAGCCTGAATCGACGCTCCATGTTTAAGCAACAGCTCCATCACTTTGACTCTATTCTTCTTGCAGGCAATGTGGAGGGGAGTGAAACCATTCTGCGCACAGACACAAAGTATAAGGTGCACTGTACAGAATCTAAACTGAAATTCATGTTTTTTCTTCTTCTTCTTCTTCTTATTATTATTAGAAAAACAAAATATTTTCAGCTGTTCTGATGAGACTGATGCACAATGAAGCGCAACCCTTTTTCTCAACTTTCTTACTTTCCCAAAACCCTTTTGCATCACTTTGTGTTAGCTGAGTTGTACATTTCAGCATTCGGGATTTGTACTGCCGTGCTCTATTCTCCCATTCCTACAATGCTGAGCCTCCCTTCCACCTTTATCGTTCCCCACGCTATGCACCCCTTTATAATTACCAGGGCCTTGGCATTGGGATTGGCCTTCTTGTCCACGATCAGCTTTGCCACCTTGTAGTGTCCACAGTGTGCAGCAACGTGCAGCGCCGTAAGGTAGTCATTGGTGACGTCATCCACCGGCAAGTCATGCTGGAGCAGCAGCTGGACGCAGTTTAGATGGTCCCCCTGAGTCGCCATGTGGAGCGGTGATAGCCCGTTCTACAGTAGGGGCAGTGGGAAAGAAAGAGAGAGACAGAGGGGAAGAGAGAGAGCGAGAGAGAGAAAGAAACACACACGCAGACGGACACAGATGGACAGACAGACATAGGAAGTTAGGACGTGGCGATGTGCTGCACAGAGAGACTGCGAAGGAAGTTGCTGAGAAGGTTACAGAAGCATTGTTATAACGAGGCCATTACAACAATGTCTATTTTGTTACACTTGTCGTCCTGCGTGGTCAAACTGTGGGGCTATGCAGCGGAGACAGGCTGTTCTGGAGAGGTCGCACAGATGTTATGGAGACAATGCGACAACACTACAGCAACAACAACAGATGTGCTATGTGACTGGATGAGAGATTTCAAATGGCTCTGTGTTGTTAGGTAAGGTATATTATTCAACAATGCTTTTAACAATGCAAACCCTGATTCATGTGAGGCGTGATCTATTCTGTTCTATTTCATTTTATAATATCAAGTAAATGACATGACGTGTTTGTGACATGTCCTTTCCTATTCTGAATAAAGCAGTGTCTCCTGAATTGATCTTCCCAGTAGCTACCTTGGTCTTGGACAGGATGGGAGCTCCTCGGTCGAGTAGGATTTCTACCACTTTCTCGTGTCCGCTCCTCGCGCCACAGTGAAGAGGTGTCAGACCGTCCTGAAAAGATGACACACGGCAAAGGTGTTGATCTCCAAATCTCAGTAAAAGTATAAAATCGTGGTCTCTGTTAGAAGTTAGAAAACTTCCACTTAACTTAGAAGTTAAAAAACTAGTTTGCAGTATTGCAATAGATTTGGGATTGCTTCTGAAATGATATAATATAATACATCTGGCTCTAAACTCAATCCAACTACAGCAGAGGATACAGAGAGTAGGTCACCAGCATCCAAAATACAGCGAATGAGTGACTTCTCTGAAGAAACCAGCTGTAGACACACGGTCTCACCTTGGTCTTTGCATCAATTTTGGACCCTCTGTCTAGCAGCAGCTTGACCATGGTGCTGTTTCCCCTTTTTGAGGCGACATGAAGTGGTGTGATGTCATTCTGTACAAAGAAGAAATTTGTAGTTAGCCAGCCCTCTGTATAGACCCTACGCTACTTATTAGCAAAATAAAAGCCCTGTTGACCCTGCTTATCTAATATTTAATGTAGCAACAAACACATTTTAACGGCACCTGTTCTACAATGTGCATAGTTCATGACATTATTCTACATTTATTAATTTCTTTATATAATGACATCTAAAAAATAAGACGGCTCTGAGATGCATCTACTGTGTGATGAACACTGAGCAATTATGCAGTTCTTGCAACAATTTTATGGATGGTAAAATGATGCTTAAAAGTTAATGTTTACAGTGTCTAATTTTAAGACACAGAGAGGTGCTGAGCAACGTGAGCCGTAGAACACCATTAAGGTGGAAACACTGAAAATATTAAAAAGAAATAACATATAACTTAAGTTCATGTGGATGTTATTGGCTTCCATGTTTTCCCCTCTCTCTTGTAGTAATAGCAGCATGTGCCCTCCCCTCTCCGTGCCACGTGGACCAATAAAGATCATCCTGCTCACATCTCACACATTGTGTTTGCGTCTCCATCTGATGCTCTAACCCTGAAGCACTCATATTTAAAGACAACTGCAGAACGAGTGTAATGAACATGGTGGTGCAGTGAACATCGTTTTCAAAGAAGGTGTTTTGGCTTATTGCAATAGAAACAGAAACACGTGTAAATAATTAATAATGGTTGTTTTCGTGCATACTGTCTCATTCTGTCACACTATCAAGCCTCTTTTATAACTGGATTGGTTGGATTGACTGGAGTAAATGTTAATGTGTCAGTAACATCTATGATAAAGTCAGATTGTCTGCTATGAAGAGGTCTAAACACCCCCAGAGACTCTGGGAGAACCTAAAATAAACTTATGAAAATGATTGTTGTAAACCTTTGTCTATTCTCCTTGAACGTTGGTAATACCCCCTCCCCAACAGCAGAGGGCAGAATAAACTCACCCGAGCCATGAAGTCCACAGCAGCCCCGCGATTCAGCAGAAGCGTGGCCACATTAATGTTGCCGTAGTGAGCCGCGATGTGTAGGGGGGTGAAACCGCTCTGAGGATTGAAGAAAGCCGAATGACACACGTGCAAAATGTAAACCAGAGGCAGGCACATCATATTACAAACGGTGAAACACGCTAGACCTGTACAAGTCAGTAAAGACCTCAGGCTTTACAGCTTCCTGCACCACAATCACACAACCCATCAGACAAGAACCAACTCAACTGTACACTGTTTCACTAATATCTCACTTTCTCATATGGAAAGTGGAAAAAGTCGTCCTGTAGCAGCATCAAACACGGGGCCAGTGTCATGCAGACAGTTAGAGCTGCTATACTGAAATATAAGTCACTGGGCGAAGTATGTCTACATTATGTAGGTCTGACTCAGTTCTTACAGATATTTATTGACTGACCCTCCGTCCTTCATTACATAGGTTCATATATTAAATGAGAAAAATGTCCTGTTGAAACCCCTGGCTTAGTGAGCAACAGCTGTCAAAGCAACAAAAGGACAATGGAAACTATTTATCCAACAACTGGATTAATCTGCTATTAAGAAATCTAATCAGTGGAATCCTAATTCTAAACAAGTGGGAAAGATGTGTACTGAATAGGCTGATATCTGGTGTCCTGTACAAAATTACACTAAGATCATTTTTACACTCTTACACATTGAAATGCATCACAAAAATCAATCTTTTTGTGAACAGTCTATGGACATACAGCACGCACCCAAGTGCTGTCTTTCGCTACATGACCAAGAACGTCATTAGGTTGAATCATAGCAGGTAACTGACCCGCCTGCCAAAGCCAGAAAACGTGCCAACCAAAACAGGCAGTAGTAAGGTGGCCACCTGGCTTTGGGGTGACAAAGGGCTACTTTTAGCAACACAGGCAGTGTCAGTACAGCTTCCTGCTTTGGTCCCATGCAAAATGCATTAAGTAAAGGTTAAAGTTTAGATGTAATAAACAAATAAATGCGGGGTAGATTAGTATACTGTGTTACCAGCTGTCTGTTGCTAGACTGAGTTCCTTTACTGTTTAATGGGGATTTGGTTGCCATGCAGGTTATTAACAAACGGCTGCATTTCAGTGAATGATAACCACCTTTCATGCTAACACTGGTTATCATGCTGAGCAGTTTCATGGAAAGACTGCCAGGTCACATCAGGAGAACATTTTATAAACAATCAAGAGTTTGCCAAAAATAGGAGCCGAAGCTTCAACTTTGGACACCATGAAACCATTAGAATCAAGGAAGACCTTGATACCTAAGTGATTTAAAAGATCAGTATTAGTGAAACATGCGCTTCTCTGACTTTTTCTGTGACTGGAGATTTCCAATACATGAATGAAGCAATGAAGAGGAAGACGGAATTGACTAAAAATGGAAAAAGGGAGGTGACAAAAGGCTGCAGTAACACTACTGCATCAAGTCAGGGGCACTGAAGTTTTTGTTTTCAGAGGTTTTATGAGCAGCGATGAAGAGACTGCGTAATGAACAGAGTAGAGGTGTACCTCTGTAGTTCTATTCACCATCATCTACAGAGTCAGCCAAGAGAGGAGAGAATGAGCAATTAGTGAGAAAAAAACAGAAAAAATCCCCACTGACATGAAGTGGAGAAGCAGAGAGGGGGGACAGGAAGTGCAGTACAAATTCATTTAAAATGTCATAAAGTTATAGTTGCTATTTAACATCTAGATCAATTTTAATCTATTATTTGGCTTCATCATGCAGTATATTCTCAAATTTTTGTGTTTTCTGTATGAAATTTGACACAGTACACAGGTGTCCTGTTCAATTGTGTGATTAAATATATAATATAGAACACATATAATTTAAATTTCACATAAACACAACTAATTTACTTCTGCACTTTTCCCCTTTCTGCCAAAAAAAACATTAAAAACAAATGAAACCAAGAAAAACATAATAAAAACTGAAATCAAATGCATCAATAATCAAAGAAACATTTAAACAATTATGGAATTAAAGAGATATAAAAACCCAAAGCAACAAACACAGGAAAGCCTTCCCATGTGTCGCCACTCACCTTGGACTCAACATCTGCATTGTGGTCGTTCTGCAGGAGCAGGGCCGCGGCCTTGGTGTCATCCTTGCGAGCGGCGATGTGTAGGGCAGGCAGACGTACCTTGCCCTTTGTATCGTTTTCCAATAGCAAGGAGACCACCTGGTCATGGCCCTGCTGAAGGGCCACTGCCAGAGGGGTAAAGCCATCCTACATACGAGGGGAGAGAGGTCTCACTAACACTGCATGGCAGCTGTAAGTATGATGATGATGAGTAGGTTATATACCGATATTATAACGGCCCTTTAGAGTCGTATCTAGATAAAACTTGATTTTATTTTGCAGAAATGCAAATAAATCAAATTGGTGGTGACCACCAGGGCCACAGTGATATTTCATGCATGATAAAGTCAAACCCCCACCAACATTTTTTTAATCTTAGGACATTTTGCAGGTGTATGAACACATACACCTTCATTTGTGCACGTGTGTATACTGTACATGTAGTGTATCAATAATAATATGAGTGTATGGATTCCACAAGCTGAACAATGTAAATGAAAGTAGTGTCGGCGGCAGCAGCCGCAGAGGAGAGGCAGCAAGCAGAGCGGACCTCGTCTGTGACCCACTCAAGGTCACTCTGCCTCCACCACCATGCACTACCAATCAATGACGCTCTGCCCAGTCCCTCGTGAGGAGATGGGGAGAGAGGGGGAGGAGGAGGGGACGGTAAGGGGGCAGGGGGAAGACAAGAGATGTAGAAAAGGTGATAGTGTGAGACAGAAGGGGTGAGGCACAGAGGGGTGAAGAAAAACATAAAGGCAGACGCAAAATGAGTGGGGTCGGGATGGAGGCAGGGAAGGGAACAGAGGAGGAGAGGAATGAACGTGGTTAGTACAACAGATGAAACAACCACACAATTGAGGCATAGACAACGCACGAACACATAATGGTGTGACTACAGAGAGGTGGACATACAAAGGCACACATACACGTATCGTACCTCAGTGGCCATGCTCTGGCTGGCATTGTTTTCCAGAAGGAACCGTACCACCTCCAGGTGGTTCTCCTGGGCTGCCATGTACAGAGGAGTGAAGCCATTCTGGGCGCAAAGACAGAAGGAAAGAAGCACTCACGCATGCTCCTTTACATTACAAGTCGAAAAAGGTGCATAAAACCTTAAATGACTACATTTTAGTTTACATAAATAAAGATCCTGCTAGATCCCCACGCAAAAGGATCTAAATGGCAAAACGTAGGATTGTGTTGTTTTTTTAGAGCAGAGAGAAAGATGTTTGAAATCTTTCCACTCACCTTGATGTGTTAGAGTTAAATGGGAGTGCTAGGACAGCAGAAACAGTGGCCTAGTTGGAAAGGCGCCAGATTTTGTCAGTGGGGATCTTTCCACCGAGTGACTACCTCAGTGTCATTGACTTCCCGACGCACAAGCGTCATGCACATGTGCTGTTTCTATGAGAGTATATCCTACCTGAGACTGTGCGTTGACATTGGCTCCATTTGTGACCAGCTCTTTTACGACTTCCGTCTGACCAGCCAGTGAGGCTATGTGCAGAGCAGTGTTTCCTTTCTGGATTACAGGGAACAAACATAGGAATGTGTGTTAAGCTCTGCGCCACCTGTCCCACAGTATTGCCTGTGCGTGTGACTGTTTGTCATGGCACTCTGCATATATCCATATCAGTATTCATGTGCCTCAGTGAATCCCCTCCCGTCACCCACACTTTTGTACCACTGGTGTTCCATGACCGCACTGCCAAAAATGTGTCACCTCCGAAACCCCACGTCCCACACATAAATGTTCCTGCACTGGGCTCTGGCCATAAATAAAGCTACGGGAGCCTTTTCGAGGAACCTGTACAAATCTTTGTGAAGGCGGAGAGCCGATCCCCAGCCTGCCTCCTGACTGCGTGCTACTGGGCTCCATTACTCACAACAAGTGCTGCGGCACAATGGTGACAATCTGTCACATGGTGCCAGGAAGTCAGATATCTACATATGTCTGCTGAAGCACAAGAATCAATAACAAAGAGACTGTGTGTAGCGCAGCTGAACACGTAAGCTTTACTGAGGCAAAGAGCTTTTCTGGAGTACACAACTGTGAGACAATTGTACTATTAGTACACAGTTATAATCATAAAATGTAAAGACGGTTATTATCACAAATCACGCTTTCTGTTTGTAAAATACGTTGATCTAATGCAGCTCAAACATCATCTGTGCTTCATAGACTCACACCAATAACCTCCCTGCCTGTGACATGCAGACCTCCGATTTAACACTAAAGCTGGACTTCAATAAGGTTTGATGAAAGCTTCACAAACATAATGAAATCCAGTAAAACACCACAAACGTGAGCTCCGTAAATTCCAGTTAAGTCAACATTTCTCTGACAGCGCTGCAAGCTTCACAACAGTTAATGAGCTAATGAACCACGAACAAGGCCTTTAGTTTAATTCTCCCACAACAAGAGCAGCAAAGCATTAAAGGGGCAGACCCACAATTAACTGTAGCATCAACACACACACACTGCCTAAATCAAACACTGTGCTAACTAAATCTGTTTATCTGTTTTTTACCGTTTCCAGTAGCACATAAAACAGAAATTGATGGGCACCAGGGTGCAGGCAGTGGAATCCAAAGATTCAAAGATAATCCCTCAGCATCCTCAGGGTCGCAACACACAGAGGTTTTAATTGGGAAGATTTTTTTTCCTTAATCTTGAATATTTCATTGCGTCCTGTGTTTATGTCAGGACCAGACATGTGGCCTGTGGCGACTAAATGGGAGGGAACACCTTCTGGGTAGAAATGTGGGTAGCGTTTACAGTGGCTCTCCCTCCCTCCTCTGGTTCTTTATCATCAGAGTAAAAATGTTTCAAAGAAAGAGGTCCCACCCCTAATACTGTACAGTACATACAATACTGTATACAACTATTGCAGCAGCTTCTTCTTTAAATGCAATTCCAATAAATACATAGACAGTGCAGTTGCACGCTTGCAGTAACCTACTGTGACCGCTTGGTCTTTAATCCTATAGTGCAGCCGTATTTTGCGCTAGATCCAAATATAGCTCTCCGTAATGTCAGCTGAGCTGTGATGTGTGACAGGCCTTACCTTTGTGGCAGCATCTACTGTGGCTCCGAGCTTCAGCAGCTCAGCAACAACCTCTACATGCCCCTCTTTGGAGGCTAGGTGAAGTGCGTTCAGACCATTCTGAAAAAGAAATATATTTAGTAAAGTGTGTCTCATGCACTACAAAATATCCAGGGATAATGCTTAAGGCACGGGTTAAAATATTCAAATATTCAAATGCTGCTTATTTAATTAGACATGAGCCCTTGAGCCCTCACTTTTAAATTCAGCTGATGCAGCAGTGTAATGTTAGTATGTATGTAGAAACGAATAACTTAACGTCTTTTAATTTCAATGAACACTCAGAAAACTTACCTGATTGCAAATATTAATCTCTACCCCAGACTTGAGGTAGTCAAGGACCTTTTCAAGGTTCCCTGCCCGGGCAGCACGCAGGTAACTGGCATTACTGTCAGACTGGAGAAAGGAATATAAGGAGAGTAAAAGAGAAGAGACAACAGATAAGTATGCAAATTATAAAACCGTTACAGAGGCACACAGGAGAGCAAAAGCTCATTTAAATGTCAAAATGTTACTCTACCAAGTAGAACTCTGTCATTGTTTCTCAGACATCCGAGAAATATCTTAACCATGGAAAAAGCAAAGTCAATATCCATCTATACAATGGCTCCATTATGACGTCAAAATCAATCCTCTCTGTTGTCTCAGATCAAGACAATGCTAAAACGCTAGCATCTCAGAAAGTAAATCCACGAGAAAGCCAACAGATCCAGATCCGCATATCATCCCAACCGTTAGCGCCATTCTCTGTCATCCATCGGCTCCCACCGGACTGTTATTCCAGCTTTGTTACATCCAAATGTCTCCGATTCCCAAAGGTAGGAAGTTCATTAACCGGGTGGTCTTTACAACAGCCAGAGACCTCCTCTCGTCCACAGAAATCTATTCTGAATCTGCCAGTGAAGCTGTGAGTCTGTGTCGCCGTACCATGAGAAGCAGAGCACCCTGTATTCTGCTTGGCTGTCCTTTACTACAGAAATAGGGCTTTGCACACCAAAATAAAATGATGAGGCAAGCATGTTTTTGCCCCTATAACAAATGTGGTGTATATGTGTGTATGGGCGTGTGTTCGCCAGACAGGGAGCACGGAAGAGTGAGAGATCGATAAGGATAAAAGTAAACGAAGAAGAAGAAGGGACAGATAAAAGCTAAAAAGACAATACGAGAAGTTTATATTAGCGTCTGGGAAATTACTTTGACATAAAATGACACACAGCAAACTCTGCACATTCTCTTCGCAGCAGCCTTGCAGAGCATTTTGTTCAACTCAGCACCGGATCTGCTCAGAGCAGAAGGGAGAGAAGCTGTGAAATTCTGCCTCATAATAAAGGCTCAAAAACTAAATTCCCCTGAATTATCAAAATCTCAGACCTGCTAAATTTAGCCTTGTGTCCAGAGACATTTAGGATAAACTCAGCAGGGCCAAACAGTACGAACAGTTATCCAACATTGTACTCCCCCCCACCCCCTCCATCCACCCTGCTTTTCCAAAAATAACTCTGACAAACATAGAAGGATTTGACCCAAAGCCAAAATGTGAGTGAGCAAGACATCCAGCATCAGATTGTTCCACTGATATACATAAAGCTTTAAGTGGAAACTATTTGTGTGCTCATGCATGTATTCGTGATAAACAAAATAGTGGTTATTTCCTGTTTACTACAGACCAAAACACTAAAGTTCACCTTTCTGTATTTCATTATCTGTTGTTTTCTTTCTTTCACCATGTTCCCAGCCTCCAGAGGACGGTATGCACTGAAGCACTAAGAATATGTTTGTTTATGTGGCCTTGAGAAAAGTCATAACATAACAGCCTGAACTACCACGATCACAGGACAACAAATAGGAGAAGTATTAAAAAAAACAAATACAGTCATTGACATTAATAGAGAGTAAAAAATACAGCAAAACTCAGAATCAGTCTGTGAAGTTTCACAAATCTATTTTACACATGCACAAGCTGTTTTACAAGGACTACACATCTTTTGTCCAAATTCACAAACATGCTCAGTACACATACAAACACGGTTTTAAGTAACAAATCGTGTCTACGAGTGCGAAATCAGTGTGACGTTGATTCGATCCCATACATCTTTAGCAGAGCTCCTTTGTATGTGAGCTGTGTTGGAATTTTATCGCTATCATGTTGGATGTTAACTAGAGGGAAATAAAAACGTCTGCATGACAGAACTAACAAAGACCCAGACTGAGGTCTCTCCTGTAGGAGCCAGCGTCCTTCAAAGTGACCTGTTACAAACCCTTTGGCTCGTTCCCAGGGTGAACACAGACAGCAGTCACTGTCACTGAGGGAAACTATCTCCACTTTTACAATACTTCCTGTTCAACTTGATTCATAGTAACTGCTGTTTACAAACGAGGGCTTGCAGGATGTGATGAGAAACCCTGCTCCCATGAAGGGAATATGCACAGAGCAAAACCATGGGGTCAACTTGACTAACTTGATCCACTTCTTCGTATCCCTTTCTTCTCTAGTGTTCTACTCATACATTTTTGCAATAGCACATTATACGAAGTAAAACCAACCATTGTTTTTGTCACATTTTTTGTCACATTTTGAAACCATGGTTTCAAAATTTTGAAACCATGGTTTCAAAATGTGTTTCAAAGGTCCACCTGCTTAATCTTACATGAATTTTATCTTACATAAAAAAAACCTGCTTAATCTCAAAAAGACTTTATAATTCATGCTGCATTAACATTGTGTCTTTTATATTTTTGTATTTACCTATCACCCTATTTCTTTAGTTACTTTTTATGTATACATAAAAGGTTGGAGTCTTAACCTCTCCGCACTTTGTTGTTTGTAAAATGTGGCTTTGTGCTCAACTCCAACTTCAGGGTGATATACAGAAAATCAATGTCAGTCTGTCATCAACTGTTTCTCAGCATAATACAATATCTGTGCAGAATCCGTGTGTCTGTGTGCACATGTGCACGGTGGTGCACATCCCAACAGTTGTTTTGTAGGTTACATAGCTGGCTTGTAATCTCACAGTAGTGTGTGCTGTGCTGTTTATACATGTGTGTGCCAGATCAACAATTCATGATTTGTCAAGTGCCACCAAAACCTCTGACATGGAAATACATTCACAGCTACCAGTGTCATGTTAAACACCAAGATACAGTACTTATCTAAAAAATATGGAGCATTTTTGAATGTTTATACATTTACCACAAAGCATAAATCTTTTAAATCCCATGCCTTTCTTTTTCCTTGTGCGTGTGCCCAAGCATAAGTGCCAACAGATTAAGCCAACATCCATAAGTCACTATTTGTTGTCTTGTTATCCTTTAATGCCTGCGGTGAAAAGCAGTGACCAACATGTCTAAACTTACATCCTCATCCCATCTATGTCCAACATGATGGATCCTGAAGTCTTTGTGCATTAGTATTACATAGGACGGGGCAAGAGATTAGTAAGAGAAATATCATTAAGCCTCCTCAGATCAGAGGATCAAAGAAAATGGGGCCATTAAAGACTAGGCTAAGCCTGAACGAAAGAAATATTCTAACACGTGATACGAGTGATGATGGGAAAAGCTGAATTATGCTGTACCGTCATTCCAAGTTTCAGCCTCACACAATAGCGGCTTATTTTTTGGGTGCCCTCTGATAACTGGTGTCTGCAGACGCTTTTTAAAACCTCCACCTAATGGCTTAAGGGCCATAATACTATTGTTAATTAGGTATTACATTCTTGAGAGTCAGACTTTTCAATCAAAATCTTCAAAGACGAATAAGCTTATTAAACTTCAACAAAATTCAAACCTTATAATACATACAATAACAACCTGATTATCCTTTAAATTTTATGACCATGATGGACTTTGTTGTGGACATTTGCAGAGGAAAATCTTTATTCGACATATTGAGATTAACGACGTTGTGGTGCTGCAGAACATTCGTTTTCATTTCAGTGGAATCTCTACTGGGCCCGTCCCCTTATGACATCAACACAGCGATAGTCCAAATAGATAGAGCATATTTAGTTGTATAAAGACTGATATCCCCAGTCTGCCAGACTTTGATGATGTCATTATGGCTCTGTGCTCGGAGCACAAAAGCAAACAGGAAGTCATGTAGTCTTACATAAACACATAGATGTCAGCTGTGTATTATTTACTTAAAAAACAGGCAGGTGCAGCTATGTAGACAGTAACACAGAAACACGAGATGTGTTTATATCATTGCTCTAGGCTCTGGGTCAACTCAGAGCGCTTAGAAGAGGAGATTCACACCAGTAGCCTCTGTATTGTTTCACTTGATCCCCTGCTCTCCCAACAGCACAAAATGCATCACTCCAGAGCTCCATTAACACAAAGCCAGTGGCATTCAGTGGCTCACCACAACATCCAGAGGTGCCAAGGAACCTCACCCCACCATCCACCAAATTCATTTCTAAACTCTCCGGTATCTGATTAAGCAATGCCTTATCCTATGATTTTAAATGTCAACGTCATCATTCTACAACGTAGAGTAGTAGTAGTAGTAGTAGAGTTTCAGGAACACTACAAAGAGGTTTAATGTGTCATGTGCAGACACTGTCCTGACTTCTAATGGCCACTGGGTGGAAGGACTGTGAATGAACTTGTATGAGACAAAATAAACAAATGAATAAATGAGGAAATTCTTCTAAAAGCTTTGAGTTCTTTTTCACATGTTCAGTTACCAGACTTTTAGTCTAAATGCTTCAGTATGTGAAAAGCAGTACTACAAACAACTTGCTTTTGTCAAAGGAAATTTTCATTTATTCCACTTTTTACTCTCCTGCTGAACATTAGAAATCCTCTGATATATGAGTCAGAGGATGTTAGCTTAGCTTCAGCATCAAAACTGGTAGGAAACAGAACCTGGCTAAAAAAGTCCATCTGCAAGCACCTCTACAGCACAACAATTAATATTTGATATATATTATATCATGTTAAGTCTGTGTCTTTAACTGTCCACTGTACTAAATAATAAATATACAGCATTAACAACATAAATGCTCACTGAACATTAGATATTAGCATCTGCATGTTACAGCAGTCTATGTTATTGCCACACATCATCGAACCCCACATGCTTAACACACATGCTTCAAACACTGACTGCAGCAGATCAGCTGACCTACAATACTTGCACACAGCAAAACCCCTATTCAGTCAAACCGTATAAAACAGGACTAGGTCATTCTAGTAGGTTAGTGCATCATGGAATTGAAAACATCAGATTCTCAGAAAGCCAATAATGTCTTTCAAAATAAATCACAAGAAATCAGTCAAAATCCAACATACTAAAACTCCCAACTACCAAAAACGACTTACTTGTGTAAGAAAGACAGCGCCCTCTTCCACAGCCATGTTTGCTGTCTTTACTTCTCTCTTTCTCTATTTTCTATGAAGAGGAGAGTGAAGCCTGAGCTCAGTGTAGCCAACCAGTCATCTATTCAGTCAGTCGGTCTCTCAGCTCTGCCCTTATCTTAACCTCATGGGTATCCATCCCACTCAGAGGAAAAAGGAAAGTGCCACTGGCTCAGGTAACAAAGTAAAAAAAAAATCAAAGCACACCAAGGAATGCTAACACAGAGGTACCGGATATGACAACTCCTTCCCGCCTGGTCGATGCCCTGCACGTCTTGGAGGGATGGTAGGAGGATAAAAAATGAGTAAGGGCGATAAAAGAAGAGGATGCAGGATGGGGAGGGGGTTAGGGGGTCTATCTAAACCTCGAGTGATGAGTAAACAAAGCGATGTGCGTCTGGCAGTCTTTCACCCTGCAGAAAGGACATGCGCCAGATCTCCTCTGCTGCCTCTCTCCCTCGCTTTTTTTTTTTTTAATATGTCAACAACAGTAAATCCCTGCTCCCTGCCACAGAAAGCACCTTTGAATGGGGAGGGCGCAGGAAGAGCACTCTGACTTACCATAACAGCTGAGGCTTCTCCCTCCCTCTCTGCCTCCTTCCTTTTCCTCCTCACCTACATTCACTCTGAGAGGTGGGGTGGGTGTCAGTATGATCTTGATATCCAAGGTTGGGGTGGCAAGCAGGGAGAGGGGCCAAACTCAAAATAGCAGCTGAAACAAATACTTTGAATAACATGACTCCAGTGGGTTATGTCAACCCCCCCGTCCTCTCTTCTCTCATTATCCCACCCACTCTCTCTCTTTCCCTCCCGCTCATTCTCACTGGTTCACTCTCCCTGCCTGCCTCAATCTCACGCGGCTCTTTATTGTCAACCTGCTTATCAGCTTTTTTCCCCCGTAACAAAGCCCAGTGTGTGTGTGCTTGTGTGTGTGTGTGTGTGTGTGTGTGTGTGTGTGTGTGTGTGTGTGTGTGTGTGTGTGCAGTGAGTGTGATCTGGATGCACTGAATCATCTCAGTGCATGGAAGTCGTACCGATGTGTGATGTTGTTAGGGGTGTTTCACACAACTACTAACAGTAAAGAACAACAATAACGGCAGACGTTATTTTGGGTCGAGTGGCCAACTGGGGGCCTCCCCAACAATCAATGGGGTCACTTTGACAGAGGATTAGGGGCTTTCTCTGTCGTATTAGGGACACCCTCTGTTCTCACCACCTCTCAACCGTCAGCAGACATGACCCACTGCAGTCAGCTGAGCGGGAGCTGGAAATGAGGAGCTTACCCCCACTGATTTCTTCTATTAAGTCCTCAGTGCAGAAAGATAACAACAAATGAAATACAGTTAGGGTTCAGCGTAACATGCAGCATATCCACTGTGTGCTTGTTGTGTGATTTTTCTTGGGTATTACACCTGTGGGTGGAGTATGATCAGATTTTTCTTTCTACCACACACAACAGTAAAGATTTTACTTTAATGTTTAACAACACAAAATGTGTTTTTCATTACATTTTAATACATTTTTGTATTAAAAGTGGCAATTACTAGTGGCAATTTAAAGCTAGAGATTAGGTGTATTCATGAAATTCGTGATTTTAGGTTTAAACAAATCTCCATATAAACATCTTACCTAGTGGAAAACACTCAAGTGTTTTTTATAGTTTTTGAAAAACTATTGTGTGTCTGGTGCAGAGCAATACATATCACGGTTTACATATCACGGTTTGAACAAATAAAGAATATGTGAAAGCAGGATTATCTATTGCTAGTTGCTTGTTCCCTACTTGTCACATTTCTTTCCAAAAAACACCACTGACCTCTACACATGTGATATTTTGCAGAATCCCTCAATATAAACATTACTTAAGCACAATGAGAGTAAAACATGCTGTGGAACTGCTGGTATATGAAAACCACTGGGACTGGTCTGTGGTTCCTCTTTCCTGTCTGTAGCATTGTGATAATAAATATTGAGCACAGTTCATCCACATCACACCCACATGTTTTGGCAGTGCTACCTGTAATACAGTTTACTCCCATGTTCACATAGCGACTATGAACAGTCACGTGCATGCATCTCTCAGCCACTGCTTTTACAGTCTGTCTCCATCTCAGAGGAATGGCACTATTTGCATCATGAGTATTTTCCAAAATTCAGATGACAGACAAAGAGAGTTCTAGCGTTCGCGACTGCTAACATTCAAAAAGGGGAGTGTTCAAAAGATTGTTGCACGTGGAAGCAGAGAGAGGGATTGACTGATGATCCGGACTAGACGAGGGGAGCTGAACATGTGACTGTTTTATCACAGGCCCCTTCACAATATAACACTGCAGTGAGCAGCCTTCCTTGGAAACGGTGGGGTTACCATGGCTACACGGGAGATTACAACAAAAGAGGGAGGGAGTCAAGCCTACTTATGTAAAATTATCTCTTTTGACACATCTCAGCGCCCGTCAACGATCACACACACGCACACAGTTTGGCTTGATACATTATCTGTGAAAATAAATCTTGCAATTAAATACCAAATGGAGATTTGTCTCGTGGTGGCATTTGTATATTATCTTATGTGATAGTTAAATATATTTTCATTTATTTGCTTAATGATATTCGAGAACTAAATAAATACATATTAAAAGATTTGGCAAATACCTATGGTATAAATAACATGTTTGTTTATATACATCTACAGTGTAATGTAGACTGATAGTATACAATATCATATCATCTTTATATTGTATATATGAATTAAAACAATTGTTATAAGAAATATAAAATACAAATTTTATATATATATAAACTATATATAATATAATACTATATATAATATTCAATGATAGATTTATTTAGCATCAAGAGCTGC
>JAUMHF010000007.1:12629712-12643194 GCA_032359275.1 Microctenopoma steveboyesi | reverse complement strand
TCTAGGACCAGGGTGACCTAGCCCTGGTCTATCTATGTATGTATGTATGAGGCTGTTGATGTCATGTCTTTGGTCATTAGAGTGATGTTTAGGATAGAGAAAGAGAAACTGACGTTCAAAATGACCCTCACTCAGGGAAACACATTTCCACCAGAGAGAGACCACACACACACACACACACACACACACTGCTGCCTCAGTGAGATGTGATTGACCTACAGGCAGACTTACATCTCAAATGGAACAGAAGAAAAATAAGAGGTAGCACTCGGCTTTTAAAGCACAATTAGGTTTTGAAGTAGCAGTGTTGGAAATGAAGGGAGAGCTAATCATTCATTGTCAGATTGTGTGTGTACATGCACAGCAACCAGTTTTCTATTCTTGTCTTTTTTTTTCTCTTATTCTTTGTTTTCAGCTTAATGTCACCTTTCCTCCTCTCGTTTTTCTGCATCTCTTACGCACTTGCACTCTTCCTGTCCCTGCCTCATCACATATCCGGTCCCTTATCTCCCCTTTCTTTACGCTTCTTCTTTTGCCCCTCTTACATACCATTCAGCCCTGTAATCACATCATTAAGCAGCATTACTGCATCTGTGAATAATCTCATGGTGAACTGCACCTACTTTACCAGAACAAAAAATATGCTGCATTAACATAAACTCCATTAGCAAAGCTGTACAAAAGCTAAAATAACCGTGGTTTACAGTATGTATTTATGTCCATATTACATTCAAATAGCCACAGAAAAGTGACAATATAAATGTTTGAGTCCCAAAGTGATACACTCACATAGCGTGAATTATCTTTGGAAAAAACTACTAATAACTACGAAGCAGCACAAACGCACAATAACAAGCAGCAAATGTGAAAACTAGTGTATATTATATATTAAGATTTTGCATCAGAGTGAATAATTAAATTGCTCCTTTATGGGTTCAAATAATTGTCCTAAATATATAATTGATCAAATTCAGTAATTCACAGAAAACAATCAGAGAGCAAGAGAGATAAAAGGTTGCACATGGAATAGAAGAGCGGCAAGAAAGATGCCACTCACCTTCAAATGACCTCTCAGGCTTGCAATCACACTCACTCCTGTCTTTCTCTCTCAATTTCTCCTTATCGCTCACTCTCACGCCATCTATCAGTACTTATCTCTTCCTCTCTATTTCAACCTCCATCCTTCTTTCTCACCACTTTTCCCTTTCTGACACTTATCCAGCGTCTATACGACTGGTTAAAAAGGTGTCAGCATTTTGTGTCGAACACAGGGTGAAGCCCCCGATGCCTCTGTCAGATGTACCAGACCACAGATAGACCACAGTAGGATAAACAAATTCCCACACACACTGGTTTCCAGTTACGGAGGTTCCCTAAGAAATCCCATTAACCATACACATATACACAAACACACACCATCCCCCAGCTCCAACTCCCAGTGATGACCCTCAAAGTGGTGGATCAATAATTAGAACAGTCCTTATTACATGCTCTCATTTCCCCTTAGAGGCAGAAGTTAACGTAGTACAATATGCATGTACAGTGGATAGAAGAGGCTGCACGTTTTATGGCCATGTGAAACATGCGAGCGTGGATTAAAAGGGTCGGATTAACTTGTGTTATGGTAACTGTGTAAAAATGTAACCTGAAACAGATCTGATTTGCTCTTCAGATTTCAGACCCGACGCAGACGCAAGTTGGTTCCCTAGTGTTGCTGACATTCTGGGTTTCAGTATAACAACAACTACGACTAAAACATATGCTTTTTATGGAAATCACATGTTTTAAAATAAAATCCAACATGAGTTTCACTACAGGCGTGATTTGTTACAAAGCAGCTTCATTAGATAATCACCGGACGAGTTTCTGCTCATCTCACTGTTGTTTTAGGATGTGGAAAACTGTGTTTCGTCCGTTAGTTCAGGATGTGTATTAATAAAAAACTGTCATTCAACAGACTTTTCTGAGTGTCAATATCATTCACATCAGTATCATGCAAGCTCCAGATTTAAAAAAAGACATGCATGCACCTGAGTGTGGAGTCAGGCTGGTGTTTACAGGGTGACTTTCTTTGACATTCACTTTGATGAGTGGAGCTTCACTGATAAAGCTATTTTGACACTAAAGCCTCTCTACAGCCTCCCTGAGATTAATGGACACACATTAACCTAGACAAAGCGAACAATAGCTGCTTACTTATTAACCAAATCACATCTCATTGTCACTGAATGAATACAAATGCAATATAAAAACGTTACAGCATTTATTATTATTTTTATTATTTTTACAGAAGCATGGCAGGTTGTCCAGTGGCCATTTTGATGGTGAAAACATTTTGTAAAAGTGGGAGGAGTTCCCAATGCCAATCCAATTACTGTAGCTGAGGCATGCATGAGTGCCGAATTCATTAACCTCCATCTTTTATTGGCTGGTGGGAAAAGGGAGGAGGTGAAGGAGTAGATGGGAGAAGGAGGAGGGACGCAACATGCATGCCGGCTTTGTTTCAGCAAGACCAGAAAATGATTGGAAAGAAATGAGAAAATAAAATGAGACAGAAAGAAAGAAATTAGGAGCTGATAACTCTTCTCTCCACTGTTTATGTTTCCTCGGAGGACTTGGCAGTCTTTTGCCTTGCCACAGGCTTGCTGTGAAGGCAGCGCAGGGCTTAAATCCAATTTCAGCACCGCTATTCACCTTCCAGCAGTCATTCCAAAGTCTTGCTTTAGATTCACCACTGTGACGCGGATTCAGACTAATAAAGAGCTGCGATGCTGATGAACGATGATGACATTCACCTCCAATGAGCAGGACGTGCCAGATTATGGAAACGCACTGCCAATCCAAAGGTTTCAGAGTAGACAATGGCACAATGTTAAAACTCACGGCGACGACACTGGTGCACAGAACTGGCAATCATAGACAGAACTCCTTGGAAGAAACATTGTGAGATTTAACTATATATTAAAAAAGCTATCACATGTCCCATATAAGCCCTACGAGAGAAACAGTAAGTACTGTACCAGCGCAAATTCTGTGTACCAGAACCGTGAGTAAATCTAGGACACAGCAGTAGGAAACCTATGCTATGCCTGACACTCTCTCTCTCTCTTCCCCCTCTCTCAGGGAATCCACTGGGGGCTCCTGCCTCTAGATAATGTCATTAGAAATAAAAGCAGCTCTGAGAATTTATGGAACAGTGTAACAGGGGTTTCCCATTGACCACCGCAGATACTGAGTCTCTCACACACACCTCTGTGTTCTCTGAGTCTCCGTCTCCCTGGTTCACACGCCACTATTCCCAGGTTGAAAAGGAACGGACTTTATTCCCTGACCCTCCACTAGGTGTGATCACTAGGTTTGACAGAACTCTACACAGCTTCCTATGTGTCAGCTCACATATTGACACAAACAGATGACTAATAAGAGTCCAAACTCTCAGCTTACTGAGTGTAATTGCAATCATTTGAGACATAGATTGTGTTTCAGTGGACTGCATATGATGTTATATTCTATTACCCCCAACAACAGACAGAATAAACTACAGAGATTGAACACTGTTTTCTGGTGACCTTACCCTGTCGGTACAACCTGTGATTGGCTCCTCACTCCACAAAGTCTTACAACACGTGCCTTCACTCTCAGATCATTTAATTAACAAACCACAACTACATAACATTCAAATGTAAGGACTAAACACCTTAAACTTAACCGCAGGCGATTTTATTACATGTTGTTTGTAATCCAAAGGAACGTACGATTTTTCATCTATGATGCTGCTTAACTACATGAGCAGAATTTTGAAGGTGAATCATAATTGGAGTAACCATATAAATAGGTTCAGGTCAAGTAATATCACAGTTGTATTACTTAAGATCATTTTAGCACCATTATGTATTTGAGCATTTAACATACTCCACCTGTTTTGTGACTAATGCAAAAGTTACACACACCACTCTGCATTTCTAAGTGTTCTCTGCCTGTGTGTTTTGTGTTTTGTGCCTGCACCATCATCTAAATATAGTGTTTGTAGAGCCTTGAAAGGTTTGACTCAAAGCAGTTTGTTACACAATTTCCAAAAAGACAGCGGTAGCAGTTTAACACCACAGGAACAAGGTAGACATAAAGAGGCTGACGTTGAGTAATGGAGGGAAAGTGACAATGTGATGGCTTTATGGCTCAAACATCAACACATGGAGAAAATCATCTTATTAAGATTATGAAGCTAACACAATCATTCACATTCACTTTATTGTTTTTGCTCTCAAAGTCCAAAACATCTGTCTTGTCGTACCTCCTCTCTCTGCTGCAAACTTGTAACCTCCTTTTTATAGTTTTCACGTGTCTGAGACCTCGCTCACACTTTCCCTAAGCATTGTAGGGACACGGAGAGAGGTGAAAGGCCACCAGCAGCGGGAAACAGGAAACAAACGAGGGTGGTCAACGAACAAAACCACAGGAATGAAGACATGAGGACGATTCGTGTGTAAAGAGATACAACTGGTGTGTGTGTGTGTGTGTGTGTGTTGTGTTGTGGGGGGGGGGGGCAGCAAGGTCTAAAAGTCACATCCCTCAGCTGACAAATTAGCTTCAGTGTTTGACTTTACTGAGACAGCACATTATTAAAAGGCGACATGGTGAGAGACAAAGGGTACAAAAAGAGAGAGAAAGACAGAGATGGGGCTGAGGCAGAGAGGAAAACTGTGGGCTGAGGACAGAAGGAAGGACACACGGCAGGCTGAGGTAGTAAGAAAAAGCTTATCATCCCCATGGATGGCAAGGTGCACAATCCAATCAATAAAACCCTCTCCCCTGCCTCCCTCTCCTCCTCGTCTGTGTCTCCTGTTCTCTGCTGGGAAACATGACTCTTCATAAGAACCACAAAACTTCTCTTCTAGATGAGCGACTGTACATATCAGACACAATTCCTACAGAAGAACGAGAAAAAACGCTCACGTGTAAAGATTTGAAACATATTTGACTAAACAGGGAAGAAGCTGTGAAAACAAATTTGAGCATATGATATAATTGGTTTGGTTACAAAAGATCATGCCACCATATCTTGCCTTTTGTTTGTGCTAAGGTCAAATAACATTGCCAGCAGCATAATTCAAAACCAGGCACCCATGGGCACAAGTTACAGTAAATGCCACTGTTATTGAACAGATCCCTCACGGTCACCATCTCCTCACTTTCAGTATGCAGAGCACACTGGATGCTTCTATAACAACCATCTTCAAGACTATAAAAACCATGTTCAAATACATATCTGTCACAAAATGATGAGCAAACCTTTGTTTCTGATTATAGTCATAGTTGTACTTATGTAGCTGCAAACTTAATCTTTATTGCACCTTAAAGTCGTGCCACTGGCCTGTCTGGGAGACGCACGTGCATCTCAGGTCCTCCTCCATCATATGAAAAGCTTTGTCATCAATAAATCAGTTGTGTATGCATTATACATGGCTGTCTGTGCATCCAAGCACACACACACACATATATATATGTGTGTGTGTGTCTGTGCATCCAAGCACACACAGACACAGACACACACACACATACACACACACACATATATATATATATATATATATATACAACGCATTAAGGTACTGACACTCACATATGTAAAAAAAAAGATTCAGAGAAAAGAGTGTAAGACAAGTGCTCGTGCTCTATGTCTGTCCCATTTGAGAACATATGTTGCCATTTTGCAAACAGCCCAGTGTTCATTTAAAGCCAAACGATAACAACCTAGTTTTGGATGAAAATAATAATGAAGGATGTGCGAGCCCTGTGTGACGTACTGTAACTAAAGACTCCTACATTTGAAAACACGGAAAGAGACTGTCAAGAAAAGAAACTGTTTTTCTACAGCATTCACTGGTAGCTACTGTAATATCCTGATTAACATTTATGATAGATATTTGATCATGCACAAGTGATGTAACTGTTTTTGACTTTGAGCTGTCATGTGCACAAAGACACAAACGAATGCAAACACTTGCATTATGCAAACCAACAATAACCACACAGACTAACACGTTTAACATGGACAGCATCAGTAATATCGACTCCACGTGCGTGTCTGTATTCATATGCAGACGTGAACATGTACATGGGTTTACAGTATGTGTGCAAGTCAAGGCAACCTCCAAGCCTGGTTGATCTAGGTAGTCAAGCAGGAGATGTAAAGCACAGAGCACGGAGCACAGGAGATGAAGCCACCAGGCAGCCCTCGTCTGTTACCTTTCTCTTTTGTTCCCGGGACGCGGTTCTCCTGCTCTTCCTCCGCTTCTCCTTCTCGTCCTCTATTGCATTCACATCCACTTCCCCCCGATTCTTCTTCAATTGGGAGGCTGCGTGAGCCATGATAGGTAATGAAAAAAATGAAGCACCACACACTACACACGCATGCCTCACCTGAAATCCCAGAGAAGTTCAGAGGCTGCAATTGACAAAACCGGGATCTCAGAGGAAAAAATCGGGGTAGAAAAGGAAAGGGGGGGAAAGGGAAGAAAAATGCCCTCCTTGAAAAGGAGAATGGAGAAGAGTAGGGTTTCTCTTATGTATGTAGGTATATCCTGTGTGTCCTTTCTTTTGGTTGTTGCTCTTGTCTGGTCTGCTCTTTCTCTCTCTCTCTTTTTTAAGTGATGGAAAGACTGGAGAGAAGAGACAGTAGCTTCTCCTCGTCCCCTCGTCCTCCTCCTTGTGTGTCATCCGCTGGCAGTGTGAGAGGAGGGCGCCCAGGAGAGGTGAGGACAAACCGGATGGAGAGAAAAGAGACACGAGCACCACCAGCACAGAAGTGGAGAGAGGGAGGGGGAGAGAGAGCGAGAGAGAGAGAATAGAGGTGGACGGAGGGAGGGTGCAAAGGGAACGGTTACCACGGCAACCACGTTCTGTTTCAGTCCGTCCTCTTAAACATTTCTCTCCCTCTCTTCCTTATTCTCCACCTGCCTCCGTACCACACCTGGTGCTCCACCACACACGTGTGTGTGTGTGTGTGTGTGTTTGAGGGATACAGTGTGAGAGAAAGAAACAAACTGTGTGTGGAAAGGTGCGAGAGCACGAAAGAAAGGAAACAAAGTGGTGGGGGAGAGAAACATTGCAAGTGGCAAGTGGCAAGTGTGTGTGTGTGCGTGTTTATATAAACCCCCACCTACCCACTACTACACAGGTGCACAAACTTTATCAGCTGTAAAACACACAGGTGAAGGCAGAGAGGATCCTGATGATAATAGTGCACGCACACACACACACACACACACACACAACGAAGTGGCTCTGGGTCATACATATACATGTAATAATACACACAGACAAACCTATAATAGATCAGATAAATAAGAATTCAATGAGTGACGCCAAAAATACCTATTAATTAATTAATTATTCAGTCTATTAAATGGCTGCACCAATCAAAACTAGGTGAAACAATCCCTGTTTCCCTATTCTCTGAGTTCTCAATCCTGCGTTTCTCTAAACTCAGTGTGGTCATCCCACCATCTGGGTTCATTGACATCAGGACGAGGAGGTCAAACAGGACCAGGGGAGCTTTTGTTTCACCAAATCACTTGGGTTTTTGTTGAATACAGAGAGACTGAGGAGGAGGAGGAGGAGGAGGAAAAGGAGGAGGAGGGGAAGACAGGAAAAAAAGGATATACAGGGAGAGAGGAACACAACAAAAGATTTCATTTGATTTACAGAGAGGAGAGTACAAAGTACAGAGGAGGTGAAAGAAATACCAGACATCTTATTTAGGATGTCCTTTAGGATCGGTCGTGCCCACGTCACACATGGCAGCATGGAGACAGCCAGAGCATGCAGCAGCCATCTTTGTGTTTCTTTCCCTGCCTGGGTGTCAGAGGCACCTACAGGATGAGTCTGTCTGGGTCCTGTTGAGGGGAGGCTGCCTCGTTCCATGCCTGTCTGATATTCACAAGATCTACTGTATTTGTTCATGGCTCTAACGGTACTTATGGACTAACTGGGACCCATACAGAGAGAAGCCAGCGATAAGAAAAGGAGATGATAGGACACTGCTGTTAGAGAAAGAGGAGAAAAAGCCTTCAGGGACAGATGACAGGTTTAGCTTGTGGACACCAGCAACGTAACAATGTGAGCGTGAAATTCCCTTTTCTCTCCCTCAAACGTCTCCCTGATTCATGTTTCTTTCTTTTCAACCCCACACAAGCCATCAGGATGGGGGGGGGGCTGACTTACAGCCCCCATCATGCATCAGGGGTGTCACATTATGCCAAATTATCATGCGGTTGCTAGGCGAGGGCCAATGAAGTGGCTTTGAGGAGGACAGGATAGATGGATAAGGAGCGTGGAGAGGTAAGAATGGGAACAGAGGGAGCAGGGGGGCGGGTACAAATGCACCAGTGGATGAATGGAGGAGACACAGAAACGCTATTGGTAATTTTTATTTACTATTATTATTATTATTAAGCAATGAATTGAATAATTGATTCATTCTTCTGAGCTTAGCCATGATAGTGCACTATAGCTTTCAGCTGCATGCTGTTGGTCACACAGTCTGATCAGGGAGGTAAAGTACTGTATACAGTACATCTGACACTGAATATAAAGTATGAAACACCAGAAGCCAGTCTCACCAATCCCTCCGGGATGCTGTGGTTTGGGTCAGACCCCTATCTGTTTGGAGCTGGCTTGTCCTGAGTCTGTGTAGTAAAGTGCAGCCATTCCCGAGGGTGCAACATGACCAATCACAACATCAATCTCATTGGCCTTTTTGACCTCTGCAGCCACAACAGCGTGTGCACAGACAGCATCTGGAGGGGTCACTGTAAGTTTACACAGTGCAATCCTCTTCCTCTAAGCATTGCCCAATAAGCTGTAAAGAAAATTCCAGTGTTATCTTTCACTGAGCGGTCTTTAGAAATAGTTTTTTTGAATGAGACTGAGAAGATGACTGACGAGCTTTCAGCTCTTGCCCTGACTATGTTTGCTGTTCCTGTGACAGTCACATGTGGTGTCATGTATAATATTAGTGTCTAAAAAATTTAAATACAGTGAATACATAGGCAGTGTACAGCAAAATTATTCAGCAGCTGTACTGTGCTGCCCTCTAGTGCTTAACATCATCAACAGTCCAACATGTCCTGAAAGAGCGTGCTCAGTATATACGGTACTAAGTAGTACAGGCTTTTTTTGTCTTTAGAAACAATAACAGCAACGGCAGCAATTCATCAATTTGAGCCAAAATGCCACTATATGTGAATATTCTTTCCTCGTAGTATACGCATCAATACAGTTCACCATTTTCCAAATCTCTTAAAATGACCTGTGTTTTCTACATCACACCTGAAATACCAGACTTGCATTTCACAGTTTAAAGTCTACAAGCATTCCTGCTACACCAAGGCAGACCTGTCTGAGATACAGCCACAATCTAAACCTCCTGCTTTCCTCTCTGCTTGTACCCAGCTAGAACTCTCTAGAAAGCTTGGTCTGCTCTGACTGGAGTGGAAAAACCTTAAGGAAGAAGCAGATCGACAGGAAATAGATCCAGCCGCATAGAGAATCCTGCTGCACCACCAGCTGCACACTTGGCCTGAAGGCTAACGCATCAATATTGGGCGATGTGGTGAGAAGAGCGGGTCAGGGGGGTGCACGGAGATAACTGAGCTTTAAATATAATATTATAAAACAACGGCATACAAACAGAGAAGTGAATCGAATATTTGCCTGCAAGAAAGAAGAGATGCAATACAGGAGCAATGCTGAGCATAAACAATGTAGTTTCAAGCTGAGACGTTCAAATATGATTGCAGCCAGTACATTAAAGACACATCTGAAGGCAAAATACTGAAGTTGCTTTGATGAGCTTTTTTCATTTTATTTATTACTCTCTTCATCATTTAGATGCCAACTCAACCAAACACAAACTGGTACTGACTCACTGAGACACAGTCTCTCTCCTACACCCTCTATATTATCCCCTCCATTCCTCTTCTCCGTCACCTAAATTATTCTAACATCTACCCTCCGGATAAGCAAAACGTATCCTGAGACGTGCGCTTTAACCCAGTTAGCTTTCAATAACCCACCAAAATGTGTGTCACGACCAAGCGGTCGCTTCAAACCAGACCAAAATGTCCTTTCAAGGTTTCCCCACTGTGGGGCAGACAGACACTCACAGTGAAGGCAACACTAACACCCATACACACACACACACACACACACACACACACTCAGGGGCAGACAGAGTGTGCACTGTAGGCTTTGAAGTGGTGTCTTAAAGTGTCGACTGACTGCAGGGGAAGGGGAATGTTCATTTCAATCTTGTGCTGAAATTGTTTAGCCTTTATGGCAAATGATATTTTTTCATATCCAGCCATTACAATAACAGAGTCTCACACTTTTTTTCCCACAGATATACACTATGTAGGTCACAAAGAAGCCACAGAAAAAATAATGCTACTGAAAATCTGGCCAAGATGCAAAAGGAGAAGATTATAGGATGGGTGATTTTACTTATTTTCCTTTTTACCTTCCACATCGAAACATGGTTTTATTCATACCTGGTTAATAGTGGAGCAGGCAGTATAGCCGCTGTATGTTGCACATTAACCACATTTTCAAGTATTTTAAAATAAATATCTGGTTTTCCAACAATGTATTTCATCCCAGCACAGCGAGTTCTACCTGAGGACAGTGTGTAAACACTAGAAGAACAGCTCACATTCATGCTCTCTCATCTGTCATTTTGTGAAGTCCATGTTGTGAATGTCATTAATAATTTTAATAGGCTGAAGCTTTGTTTCCAATAATATCTCCAGTCTATTGATTCAGTGCCATATCCAAATAACAGCAAGAACAAACACAGCTGTCAGCTTATTAAGAATTTACAGAAATCCATAGGGAGTTCTTTTTTTTTTTGGCTGAAACGAGTGGTGGTCTGGCTGTGCAGCGGGGGCAAAGTGATCACTTTTCCTGTTTTACACAGAAAATGGCAGAAGAAGAATAAACAATTTCACGGTCTGTTGGGAACAGCCTTTCACAATTGCACCCAATGTCTTCTATCCACTCCTAGTTAATGCTTTATATCAACATTCAGCATTAAAATAAGTAATTTCACCAAAACATAATACAACTAGGCAAATAATATGTTGAACAAAAGAGCAAGAAGCAAAAAGTATATCAGGTGACTTATTTAAATGTAAGTCTCAGTTATATGCATCATCAATTTTTCGCCTGTTGTGACGTGTACATCTTTTATTTTTCAAACCTTTGTAGTTGATTTACAGTAAGTCATCATCATGTTGCACAGTCTGTTTACATATATTTTTGTTTCAGGGAAAAGTTCAATATAGGCATTAAGAAAATACCATTCCTGATGGACACTATTATGAGGCAGTTTGAGTGGTTTTTAATGGAGAACATAGGGAAGAAATTGTGCTGCTTTTACTCCGATGTCCTGAATGTTATGGAGGGGAATGGCTGAATAAAAATAAGAAAACAAAGAAGTGTTACAGTGTTTTTCAGCTCTATCTGAAGTGAACATTACAGACAAAGAACAGGCGACCTGCTGATGGCTCCGTCACTACAACCAATCACAGATACCGGATCCAGCACGTAAGCCTCTGGGACATGACTTGTCATCTTGGTGTTTTCTTATGATAATACAGTCCCCAAACAGAAAGTCTCTGTTGGGCAAAGGTGTGAGATTTTCCAACACAGGAAACAACAAGAAAACAAAAGCTAGCGGGATGAGGAAGGTCGATTGGGCTCAAGTTTGCAATTAGAAAATGAGTCATGAGTCTCTGCAAACAGAAGACACGGAAACATAATGTTGTCCTCAGTGGATGAGAACGGTGGAAAAAAAGAGGTGTCAATGGTTTTGGCATTTCAGGACATCGATTAATTGTATCAGGTTTTTGAGTTACTATGAGTTAATGTCTGGATTTCAGACATTACATGTAATGTTTTTGCAGAAGTAAAGATTTCTAGTGAACAATTCTTGTGGACTCCAGGAGGGAGTAGTTATTGTTGTCTTTACTTTAGCTAATGACAATCTAATAGTCACTTAGCACTGATCCATTACAAACACAATACAATTATATTTTTCCTCAAAATGTATCAACTGTGTATGTCTGGATGCATGCCTGATAATCCAAAAGCTTTTTATTGGGAGAAATATTCATCCAAGTCTCTTCCTCAGTCTCAGCTTACTGCAGGTTTCCCTAAAGCTTCTAAACAGTACCTTTGCATAATCACAGAAACTAGCGCCACACTACACATGTCCACTGAACTGGACGTGTGCAACATTCACAGGGTTGGGGAATGGTGTTGATGTGGCACGTTTTGGGGTTTGAAAGCTACTGAGACCCGGTATTTCGAGAAAATGCGCCTCAGTTGTTCCGATACTTCTGACACATACGGGATCACCCTGGGTTTCACTTCCTCTCTCCTAACTCTGTCTTCCCAGCTTTGACAAAATTCCAGCTGGGATAACCACATTTACTCAGTGCCTTTTTGATGTGGTGTTCTTTTGCTTCCCTGGTCGCTGAGTCTGTGGGGATGGTGTTTGCTCTGTGATGTAGAGTCCTGATAATACCGTGTTTGTGCTCTCGTGGATGGCGAGAGTCTAACCTTAAATACTGATCTGTATGTGTGGGTTAAGGTCTAGTCTAGTTTACTTGGCAGACGCTTTTATCCAAGGCGACTTACAGGGAGCTAGCGCTGGGTGTCTGGCTCAGGGACGTCAGGAGTCAGACGGGGTTTCGAACCTGCGACCTTCTGCATCTGACGCTTCACCCTTTGACAGACCAAGTCTGTCTGCTTTTGGAACTTCTTCTATCTACATATTTCATATACAAAGGCCAGTACTGGAGGCAGAAGCATGGGTGTGCCATGGGTTCACCTGCTTCACCTGTCCAGATGGCAGAATCCAATTTCTAGAATCAACTGTATTCATTTTAAATGTGTAAAAAATTTACAGTTTTTATAAACATTCTCAAAGCTCGCAATGGATAGACCATTTTCTATGAGGCTGTGCAATTTTGAGCATTTTCCTAAATCCTGCAATAGCAAAAAACAAAACCTAAAGAATGCTCTGTGCAGTATTATATTCCCTTTTTTCAAATAATGGGAAAAAAATGATGCATCCCAAACAGTAAGAGATTTTTAGACTGTACTCTTTGTGCTGTGCACTGTGATTTGGAGTCTGATCAAAGGCAAGCACTGTGCCTTCCTCCCATGTGAAGCAGCAGAAGCCACCAGCACCATATGTGTGTGCCCATCAGTGGGTCCACATGCCATATGCCTGAATGTGCTGGTGTAATGCTTTCTCTGTGCCAATCATCTCACTGTCCGTTCAGCAATGGGGGTTTTCATTAGGGCAGTCCTGGGGTAGCGGTGTTTGAATGAGACCATGTTTATACAGGTCCTTCTCAAAAAATTAGCATATTGTGATAAAGTTCATTATTTTCTGTAATTTACTGATAAACATTA
>JAUMHF010000007.1:12596815-12629612 GCA_032359275.1 Microctenopoma steveboyesi | reverse complement strand
GTTTATCAGTAAATTACAGAAAATAATGAACTTTATCACAATATGCTAATTTTTTGAGAAGGACCTGTATATGTATTTAGACCTGCGCATGTATGTGTGTGTGTTTTGATGTTTATATGTAGCTTTGCATACTCCAGCAAGAAGAAGTTCATGCGATCTTATGTTTAAGTGACAAACTCCAGGAGTGTGTACAAGCCTGTGTGCAGTCATAAACCCACCAGACCCTGTTACTGGAATTGCCGTCTTACTCTCCCCATACTCCTGAGCAGTGGAATATACTCCCCAGTGTCAAGTTTCCCTGTCATGATGGGATGATTGAGACGTGCCAAGCAGCACAGTGGCTGGGGAGCCTTGCTTACGGTCACACAGTGTGCCAGCCCTATATCAAAATATCATCTCTCTCACACACACGCACACACACCTGGAAAGTACTACTGGACCTGGAGGATCCCAAAGTATTGTATTACTCTGTGATTGCACAAACAAATACATTTACAGACACTTAAACACAATATTTCTTTCACAAACATTAACTACAAACTAAGAATTATTTTCTGTTTTATTCTAGAAAAGTCACTGGTATCATAAAGAGCTCATTTCAGTTCCAGTAATGGTAATACAGCTTAGGCTTATTGGTCAATGCATAGAAGTTCAAGTAATTCAACCTGGTAACATTTAGGGTCAGTCACGAACCCCTTTTGTAATGAGATACAGAACATGCATGACAAACTCAAAAGACAAAGCCAAATGACCAACTATGAAATCTGTTCCTCTATTTTTAGCAGTATCCTCAGAGCAAGGTGACATATAAATACTACTTTTAGTGTCTAAATCACAATTGCTCTATTCATCATGTCAAACTGGTAGAATGTTTCTTTATGTCTGCCTCCAAGTTCAGTGGGTATTTTCATTCAGCCAGAAGTGTAGTTTCAAAGGTTTCCATCGTGACCAGAGAGCTGTATTTCCTGAGCAGGTTTCTATCAAAATATACACATGTAGCATGCAGAGATAAAGCGCATCACCTGGAAATAAGCCACTTTTCCACTAGCAACCTCTGGCCTAGTGAGAGTTCCAGCTCAGACTTTTAATCATATGCAGGCCTCATTTTCAATCACTGGTAAGAAGAGGCTGGGTCTCACACACCGGCTGACTCCTGATAATGAGAATGTAGCACTACTAAGCTTAGCTCATTCCATTTCTCGTATTAGGGTTGCGACAAGGTCAAAACAAACGTCAAGGTCTAATATGGCATCTGAAACCCAGGGAAAATGGATAGGTTTCAGATAGAGTATCTGAGGTTTCTATTGGATGAGAATCAGCTAATTGTATTTGCACACTGATGTCAGAGCAGCAAACCAAATAAACGACATACAGTACATACAAATACAGGCATCTAATCACCTCATCTTTCTCACACCTAAGCAATGATTAGCATGCACGAACGCCCCGACTGGATAGTATGAACCCTAAGCACAGGGTAGGGCAGGCTAGGGGTGGTGTAAATGTCAAGTCCTCTCACAAGTGACTTTAAACTGTTACTCCACATTTACATTTGAAATAATATAAAGTATACAATTTGTATATAACATTAAATGTGTGACTGTAAAATAGGTCAAGTATAAACAGGAGATTATAATACCACTATATGTTTAAAGGTCAAAGGATGAACTCTTTTCACCAGAGCACCATCTGGTGAAAGTATGTTTCAAAAATGTCAAGCTGATAAAGCACAATTTATTTCATCCTATGTAGCTCAACAAACAAAACCAATGTCATCCCGTGAGATAAGTCATATGCTGCCAACATCACACAGAGGCTATCGTTCGCTCTATCACTCAAAGCAATAATGTACAGAGAGAGAGAAAGAAAGGAAGAGAGAGAACTTATCAATGTTCTCTCCCATAAGCCATAAAGCTGATCTTGCCAAGTCTGATAAGCAACATCCAACACTCCTCTCTCTCTCTCTCACCCCACCCAACCTGCCTAATGCTTCATCTTGACGAATGGGGCCTCAGTCCCACATCAGTGAAGATTTTTGAAATGTCATTTCAGTAGACTGTGTGAGTGACTGGACATCGTGGAGAGCATTGCTGGCCATACGCAGACAAACACATAATTCTCCCTCTGCTCACTGCTCCCTCATGCTGGCTGTCACCCCAACCTCTGCACTTAGAAGCACAATATGTCTGGTCATGCGTGTAGGTTTTTGTCTCAAAACCCCACTATGACTCACCTCTCTCAGCCCCTTCACATCATCTCCTCACCTTATTGTCCTCAAGAGTTCAACCTGTCATGACGACTCAGCCGGGGGCCAAAATGAAAAGGTGATGGGTCGAAGCAGAGAAGAGAAACCCGTTGGGACACGGTTTTTTAAGATCAATTCACGCTTTAAAGGTTAATGCCATATTAGATTGGGAAACTGACTTCAAAAGGTGAAATTTAATCAGATGAATCATTTATAAATGCTCATTAGGAAGGAAGGTGAGGCCCTTCTTTCCTTCTTTAAAGTCTCGTTTATCTAGACTAACTCTGCGTTACTGAATCACAAAAGACAGAAAACTGTCTGTGCTGAAGACAATGCTAAAATGCTGCTGTTCAACATGTGTAATGTTGATGGTGCTGGTGCTAAATGAAAAGTGAGACGGTCCTCCAAGTGATTACAATTTGATAAATGTTTGTACCAATTTCATCTCGGTAAAGTAGACCAGGTATTGCAATAGTCTATAACCTCATTATCTATCAGGGTAAAAACAGAGAAAGCCGCTGGCTCCTCGCCTTTAGATCCATTGTTAGTAGCAGATAAACAGGTGAATGTATTTTAAACAGCAGAACCACAGCCCTAGCCTAGCATTGACCACTCTGTGGGAACGCTTGTACTGTAAGTAGGTCTTCTTTTACATAATCACTGACATGTAAAAAAAAAGTTCAGGCTCGTGTGCTTTTAAACTCACCCATTCAACTCTTTGCATCTTCTGTTTACCCCGACCATCTCTGACTATGGTCGCACCATGTGAGAAAAGCGAAAGTGTATCGGAGGCCATGAATCGTCAAAGGCAGTACAGCGGGAGAGAGCGCATAAAGCTCTGCCCAACCCACTTGAGCTACAAGTAGCAGCAGGGGTTACAGGCAGTTAATCAGACAAGTGCTAATCTAGTTAGGAGATCAACAAATGAGCCTCTCAGTGCAGAAAAGGAGGACATAACCCCACAGACAATAGGGTGGGTCAATGCCTTTGTGTAAGGGAACAATAGGAAGGATGGAGAGGGAGTATAACTGTCATAATTATGGTAAAAATGAGGGTTAAGTGTAGAGCAGGATCCGTAGGTAGTGTCTACTAGTGGGGATTTCTTTTTTTATAATTCATTATTGTGCTCACTTATGTGAATTATTATTATTATTGATCTTTAGAAAAGATGTGGTTTAGAACTAGCACAACCACCTGTTCTTTCATAGTGTCCAGCTGTGAAGGACTATTAAAGGTAAGTGGCAGCAGGCTGGCAGCACATATGACAAATCCAGTGACCACAGAATGACTTCAGGTTTCTCCACACCTCTTTTGGTCTCCATGGAAACAAGGGCAGGAACACAGGAGCCACGAATAGACCATCATAAGAGAAGAGAGAAACATACATCCCGCTACTGGTATTGCACAGACTCAAGCCCAGACGTTTTCACGCCCCACTGGAATGCAGGTGGTGATTATGAGTCTGCACATTGAAAGTAGGCCATCTCAGAGCACACCTGATGTCTTCTACCTGTCACCGTTTGTCTCCTGCACTTTCAAAAGCCAGCCAGACAAAAATGACTTCAGACACAACAGTGTCTGGCAGATATAGCTACTTTAGAGCTGTGCTGCCATTTTTGTGACAGCACAAATACCTTTCAGAGGGACACTTTGTTTTAGGCCAAAGTAGATCACATTTTAGCCTCTTTTAAGAAAATAAAATCAAACATGAAACTGTGTAGTGATGAAAAGAAAGTGTTGTGCTTCCACTAAGACCACATAAACTGTGACACATTTCGACAGTGTTTATTAAACTTTGCTGTTGCGCAACACGACTTTTGCTGTTGAGCACATGCAAACAGTGACTGATAGGCAACAATCATCCTTCCATTGCTTTCGTGATAAAAACTGTTGAACAGCTGGCCACATTTGTTAATTATTTTCTCTCCAAATATTTTTTTTTGGTTCTAACATAGCTAAATTATTTAGTTTTTAGCTTTGTTGTTGCGATGGCAGAGACGGGCTGATTTAGGGGAAGGAGCAGATCATGAAGTGTGAGTGAGTGAACCATGCAGAGGAGGTGAGCAACTTTGGGTAGACTGGGGCACAGACAGAGGGAGAGAGAGAGCAAGAAATACCATCTTCCTCAACTGACACACTGCTAATGCTATCTGCCATACCATCATACAGCAAAGCACGCAGGTGCGCCGGTACAGCCGAGACAAACATTTTCTCCATCATATACATGTACAGTAACCGACACAAACACACATTGATGCGCACACTCGGGGGGCCTTGTTAAAGTGCGCTTGCAGGCAGGTTCCAGATGCTACAAGCTGGGCTGAATGTCTGCTGGCTGTTCTAAAAGAGCAAACAGATATAACACTTGGCATAACACACACACACACACACACACACACACACACACTGGTGATGCCACTGACACAGAAAGATAAGAACATTTCAACAGCGATCTGTCTGCTTCTCCACCTCTTACTCTCTCACCTTGTCTTCTACCTCCCTGTCTGTCCTTGGCAGCCCAGTGATCTGGCATGAGTGACGGAGCTTTAATGTGGAGACAGCGTGTCTCTGTGCGTGTGTGTGTTGCCAGGGTTCTTTGTAAAAAATTCTACCCTCCATGAGGTTTTCACAGTTTCTTCCTGTCACTCTGAGGCCGCTGCAAGAAAACAAGCAGGCAGACAGCGAGGGAGGAAACTGAAAAAGAAAGAAGACGGTGAGACAAAAAGAGAAAGAAGCAGAAACACAGAGATGGCAGCGAGAGTGGGGAGAAAAGGAGGTCAGACAGTGGATAATGTTTTATGCACTGAGCCAGAGTGTGAATGCCGAAAGGAGAAAGTCTTGCTTCGGGTTCAGATGTAGATGAACAAGGAGGAAATTAAGACATACAGCTTTAATATTTAGGTGTTCAAATTAGATCATATAACATCATAAGAACATGTTATTTTTTGAGCCACAGTATGTCATTGTGAGTCTTTTTTTCTTGTTCCTTCAAAAGTGTTTAAAAGAAAAGAAAAAAGGAACATTTTTTTAAAATACCAATCTATATCATTACATTTTCTGTCAGACAAACCGCTGTTGGGTCTGGCCTTTTCACTCACTGGCTGCATGATTTTCTTTTATTCTTTCTGCCTCTCAAACGTACGCACACACACACACACACACACACACACACACACACACACTCTAATCATCTCTCTTAGAAATGTTGATGTTATGTGGGGCCTTTTTGAATGGCACACTCTAACACAGATTATCAGCAACTTGACAGCTCCAATTAGCTGGCATTATAAACAGAATAATAAGGTAAAGCCCCACTGGAGAACGTAGATTACTCCTCCTCTCCAATCTCACAACCGATGGCACTGGAGAAAATCCCCTCAGAGTTTCACATGAAACACTCGAATATCTAACTACAAAGTTAGAAGGATATTTCTACCAAGAGCATCACCAAAAAAAGGGAAACTGTGACTTCCCCCTTTGTTTGCTCTTTCCTGTGATTTGTCAGACCCAAACCGATAAACTGCTCCAGTGTGGGCTGATTTCAAAAGTGGAACAGAAGTCACGTTAACTTGATTTGCCTCTGTCCACAACACTGGCTTAAGCTCTTAGCACATAGTCACAGGCCTATGTAGGGTCAATACTAATGCTGTCTGTGTCCAGTCTGGCTGTGACACTGCTGGGAAAGCAGACAATTAGCTGGCAGTTTCAGTTAGGTAAAAATATTTCTTTTGAAATGTATTGGAAGTTTCAGCACACTCAGTGGGGCTTGTGCAGAACCATTATTACAATGGTGCTAATTAGAAAACCACCCGAGCGTTGATGTTGGTGAATTAAATAGAAGCCTCCAGTAGTGCAGCCTCACAGTAGATGTTCTGTATGGCGGATGACAAGTCTCAGAGATCAAATGATCTGAAAAGATCATCGTGGTCTCTTCTCCCTCTGCCCAAGACATTTTTAACACACGCTGCGGATGACCCCACTCAACCCCTGGGAAAAGGCTCCAGCCCTCACTACCAGAATGGGAAACAGTTTTTCTTCCCACTGGCCATCAGACTCGTTAACCAGAACTGATAATACACTACCTCACATCCCAACTCCACATATTATTCATTAACATATGTATTGTTTATGTTCTGTACTTGACTGGACATGATTATGATCGGTGGCTAATTAACATACGTTCTGTGCATCACTACAAAACGGGTTTTATGGTGAAATTAGTGAAACAGACTGTTTTCAGCCACTGAAGCTCAGACTGGTTGTGGGGGCCAATCTGAAACCACCAGCTCTGGCTCAAGGCGTCACAAAGTGTTGTCTGAACATCATACTGTGTGCTAATGTATTTTTTTTAACTACAATTTATTTGCCCTAATATTAGGTTTGGCGTTCTATATTGATTATTGAGAAATGTTAGGGACATTTGTGTCTTCATTGATTTAGCGTCTTTGGTTTGACAAACTCTACTCTACTAGAATTACAAAAGCACATCTCACAGAGATAGTTCTGCTGTGGTTACTGATCAATAGACAATAACATGTTCCGGAGAACTTGAGGTGCGTGGTTTATGACAATGATCTTAAATCGCACCAACATTATATTCAAGTTCATTACTAGAGACAGATGCTTCAGTGACAAATCTCCGTATCTGCGGGGATTCGTTTCTTCAGTCTCTGAATTGTGCTTTCTACCACTGTACCTCCTTTCTGCTTCGTTGTGTCTGTGTCTTCTACATGCCTCCATAATAAAGAAACATTTAGACACACACGAACACACACACACCCTGACAAACGACATTATAAATCACAGCCACAGCGAACCACTCAATCCCTCTCTGTCTCGGTCAGTGAGGAGGATGTCGCCATTGTTTAATGACAGTGAGGGTGGAAATGGTTTCGCTTTGTTCGCTTACAACTCCATTACTGTCTGTAGGGGTGTGCAGTACTGTACTGAGCTGACAAGACCACATGATTTAGTAATTTTGACTTTATTTTGTGCTGATATTCTCTTCTCACTCGCTTTTATATAACACCCTCCTCTGCAACTCTATTAAGAAGAGCAGTGAGTTTTAGACACAGGAATATTATATTAAATGTTCAAGTACATGCACTGCAATATAGTCAACAGCACACAGTGGTTATTACATGGCTCTGTTGATATTTGAAAGTTTAATCTATTTTTATCTTTAAACATGTTTGTTCTGCTGTCCTTGCAGGTAATGTGTAATAGCGGGGATGTCCACACAACTTAAATTAGTTTCCTCTGCGCGCTTTAGAAGGGTTTGACTTCAGTTGTGCTGGGTAATTGATGATGGATGAAGCAATCATAAAGACTCCCCAGCTGGTAAATTATGACTGGGCTTATTCTCTGTGGGTAAACTAGGCCATCTGGGATGAGCTATAACTATGAAAGCATGCTAGTCCAGGCTGGACGAGACAGCAAAGAAATCTCAGTAGTGATTTATTCATAACACAAGCGGGTAAAACCAGTCCTCTTTCCTCCCTGCTCCCACTGCTCCCAGTAGTCTCCTAGACACCATCGTCCTTCCCCTCTTTGGCATTGCTGTATCCCTGTCCATTGTGACCACATTTCCAGCTCTTCTCTAACTTGATTTTCTAGCTACTTATATTAAGCACATGAAATAAATTAGAGTTGGGTAATTCACTTTCACTTCTTCTACATATACTTAATGCTTTAGGAGACACGTTAGTGAGAGCAGAGACATTTTCACAGGAGAGATCATGTTGAATGAACATATTCCAAACTGACCTTGGAAATAATAGCATTAAATTCAATCGAATAACTGTAAAGGAAGACGTCACCATTTTGGAAATCATGCTTGTTCACTTACTTGCAGTTGTGATGTATGAAGCAATGGGAACAAAATGCACCGAGCATTTCTAAAGATCATTCGCTAACTCTTTCTTCTAGAATAAAGTCAAAGTTTATTCTTGTCAATTTCCATGTTTTGAAAGTTTTTCTTAGCCAGGGTTGTAACTTTCTAGTCACTTTGGTAGACGGTGTTACAGTTGGGCAGAACAAAACGAGCTGTTTGGCCCAGTTTGTAATTACTGCAGTTCACTATTACAGCTGCAGTGATTTTCCTTTTCTGCAACAAAACACAAAATAGTCATTCAACTCAAAAGAGATACACCTTTCTCATTAAATTTATTTACCAATGTTTTGTTTTGTTGTCAACATAAAACGCACAGAAAGACACACACAGATCAGAGACTATCTCATTAGCAGTTTCACACCCTCACAGCTGGAGGTTGTCACATTCTGTGTGTGCTGTCACTGACCAAAGGGTGGGAGAAACCCTGTGACTGTTATAGAACAAACCAACCCACACACCAGCCTTCTGCAGCCGTTCCAAAACACAAGCACACATGCGCGCACAAACTATTCTGTATATGCTGTGAAAATCACCATGCTTTCTCTGCACAACTCCCACCAGCACCAGCAAAGCCTCAGGCAACGCTACTTTCAGCCCTCATCTTATTGCCAGAGTTCAGTAAACACACTTCAGACATTGTGTGTGTGTGTGTGTGTGTGTGTACAATAATGGCAGCTGTAGTTAGAGGGCACTGGGCTCTTGATTAATAACATATAAAAGTCAATAAAGTTTCAAAATTCATAATTTACACTCATCCCTAGTAACCATGCATGCTTTTAAAATCCCCCTCCATGGAATAGACAGAATAGAAAGAGTCATATACAGTAGTGTCAACAGACAAAACAGAGCTTTTGAAACTGCTGATATAATTGTCAGGCTTCACAGACATGGCAACCCGCAAAGGAGTGATGATGCCAACTTTCTGTCAACGTTTTCAACACAGCTGCTCGAGAATTATTGCCCTGTGGTTTGCAGGAAACATGTATCACCTTCAATCAAATAATTATCTGATGCTCGGGCTGCCATTTGCCAAACATTGACAAAAATGCCGCCGTTCCGTGTTTACTGAGACAAACATATTGAAAAACACACCCAACTATCATGGATAGTGTATGGCCCAGTGGTATGCAGGCTTTTCATTTTAATTGCCCATTACATCACTGTTGTTTGTACAGTGGGCATCATCGGCAGAGGGAGGTCCTCCGCTCAAAAGCAATAACATCTGGGGAATGTGTTGCTGAGCGAAGCAGGTGTTTTGGAAAATGACGAAGCACACTTAACACTGTGGGCTAATGTGAATTGATGTAGGAGAATGGATAGTGTGCCGGAGAGAGTGACTGTAGCAAGAGGTCTACTTAAAGTTTTTGAACATGGTTTTAAAGACTGAGATTTTATGATAATGAATTATTAAACTTCGCCATTAGCAGCATTACACAAAGTAACTGTCTCATCAGGGTAAATGGATCACAGGCTAAACAGAAAGCAGATGGGAGCCTTTAAGTCCATCCACAAGGAGCATTGCCACACCAAATTGTTCTGTCTGCAACAGAAACTGAGTTATCAATATCAATATCCAGAAAATCCCATTTATCTGGCTCCTCCGCTCTGTAGCCATGAGAGTAAAAGAGGAGCGAAAGGTGAGGCGAACATTATTGTTCTTACGCTGAAACCTGACAGTTTTACTACAGCAGCAAGGAGATGACTTCTTCAGTTATTTAATGTCATGATGGAGAAAACTGTACCATCACTGTCGCTGAAGCCCCCAGGGTTGGGGTTCTCATTTATGCTGCAGCGGGTTATTTTAAGTGCACATGTGATCACCTGCATAAAATATGGTACTCATCGACTTCTCCTACAGCTCCTCTCCTCCCACTCTTCCCTTTTCTTAACAGCCCACCATCCCCTGTGGTTTCACTTGTCATGAGCTTCCACACTTTGCAGTCATTTGAAAATGTTATTCTCTCAGTCTTCTGCTGTCTCTCATCCATCATCGTTTTTTCACCTTCCCTTTCTGTACCTACTCATTTCCTCCAGTCATCTTCCCCAGTTTTACTGTACTGTCTGGCTCAGGTGATGTTGCCTGAGGGCTCACGAATATACTGCTGTCACCCAAGAGTTGAAATCTAAAAAGGGGAGCATTTAGCCTCCCTCTACCCACATAACCTCTGATTGTGCTGTTTCAAGAGTCCACCAGACAGCCTGGGAAAAAACATAAATAAAATCATAAATAAGAAAAACCACCAGGAAAATCAATTGCACAGCTTGACATGTGTTTGACAAGCCGGGAACAAATACCTAGTATTTTGTGGTAAGAGAGCCTTTCAGTAGTTCAGGCCATATCTCAAAAGAGGTTACTCAGTGGACAAGTGGACTTGTTTTAGTTTCGTGGAGGTTGTGAACAGCTGTGATGAGTTGGATGAGTTGTGCCATGCGTTATGCACAACACAGAAGGGCCAGCACCGTCTTGGTTTAATATAGAAAAAGTCAAGCAAGCACAACTCATGATGTGAACCCAAGTTCCCCAGGAGAAAATGCTGCACTGTGCCTACTGAACCATCTATTCCCCCGAAACATCTTCAACTACCAGCCAGCAAAAGGTCATAGCACTTTGATAGTGTCAAAAAATAATGTGGAAATTATTATAAGGAAGTTCTAGGAGCCATTGCTTATCTGGAACATGCAAATCTAGGCACTTACATGATAAAATATTGCTTAGTAGAGATGTTTCCCTCATCCGGTTTTCCAGCAACATGAATATCACTAGTGTTAGTGCTAAATGTGTTCAGCATTATCAAAAATCTGCTCTACATTTTAAAACAGGGCCTCCGTTTGGTGCATATCTGTCAGACATTTTGAATATCAGAGGAAGCCTGTTAAGTGCAACTTTAAGCTGAGAGCCAGCAGAAAGGTCTTTACACGCGACCTGTTTGAGAGAGACTGCAGTGATCTCCAGTGCTTGGGATTAGACAGTTCATCTAGAAATTCATTTACCTATTTCTATCTTAAATAAAGCTTGCATTTTTTTATAAGCAGGAGGCAGGGGTGAGCCATTTGGTTTGGTTCCACTGTGAACATATTCTCCACCCCAAACAATAGACACCCCCAAACAACAAACATTAAAAAAAAAAACAAATAGTGATTAATAAGTACTCTTGATTTTCATTTTTTCACTGGCACCATTCAGGTCCAGGTGGGGCTACTGTTCTGAAATCTGAAGATGAAATCCATCACCCACCTCCACTTGCTGTATGCATTTATTGTGAATCAACACAATCGGCCTACACATCAAACATGATAAACGGGAATTGAAGTCACATGACAGCATGTATTTTCCCTGCTGCATTACTGTGGGAATTAGTGTGGGAATACTGACATCTTTGTCAGTTCTCACACAGCAGTTTGGATGTTATATTCCTTTCATCAAGATCTAAGTCTGAACAATTCGTGCATTCATTTCTGTGGTGCTAATTATTTATAATGAACAATTAACAGCCAGTGCAACTGTGACTCAGTTCATTTTAGCACGGACTATAAATAAACCCGTAATTTAATCTGTTTGCATATGGTGTTAAAATTAGTTTTCTTACTCATACAAGCCATAGTTAATCCACTGATGTGAAATAATTGAGAAACAGGTGAGATAATGCTGTGGTCACAACAAGGTCCACAGACAACACAGTGAGCATAAACTACTGTTACAGCTTTTGCTCCAGAACAAAAGCTTTTGTTATACTGCTCTGTTGCATTAAACAGTTGCCATAGCGACACTGAGGCAGGAGAGGCTTAAGGAGGATCCCAAACTCGATAAAAGGGGTTTTCGAAATCTGACACGGGAACTCTCTATTTGACTGTCTGTTTCCAATAGACTTGCACTTTGGAGAAAGGGAAAGAGGAGAAGAGCAATAGAAAGAGCACAACAGGGCGAAATGTAAAGAGCCTTCCGGACAGAGCTGTGGGAAACGGAAGAGGCTGCGGGGTTCAAGCAGCAGAGATTGCCAGCAGAGTGGATATGAAGGCGCACATTATTGCATTGTAGATGTCTCAAAGCCACTCCAGTCAGGGCCAAAAGCCAGACTGGATTGAACATGTTTGGCCTTTTTGCAAACAAATTTGGTAGCGATTCAGCAGTTTTATACATTTTGAGAAGAATTGTGATAAAAAGCACATCCTCATAACAATGTTCACAGCATTTCTCGTGTGTTTAATACCACAGAACAGCCCGACAACACAAAGACAGAAACTCATTTTAAATTGTACGGAGCGCTCACTGCTATTGATTATTTCTCACCGACAGAACATAAAAACCTCACCAGAGCATCTCTCCAAATTGCTTGCTTCTGTTGATGGGGGAGGAAGGTTTCTGGGGGAATGGATTAGGTTAGGGAAAGAGTGGTGAGCCCTTACTTGTGATCAAAGCAGCAAGCAATCAGCAAATCAGTCGAATAACTTGGGGGTTTCTGAAGATATGTGACAAGCCAATGAGCACTAAGAACCCACCCTGGCCCCCGCAGCAGCAGGGCGATCAGGGGAGAGCTCCAGTGCTACAGAGTGACAGACCTTCTTCACTTCCTTTCCATTTACTCCCCAGCTCACACGTCTGCCTTTAGTCAGTCTGTTTCGTTCACTTCTGTCCATATTTTTCTCCGGTCCTGGCTCATCTCCTCCTTTCTCCCACCCTATCTCAGAGGCAAGAGAGGCAGCTCATCTAAGATTGATGGAGCTCTGACAGGCTGATCCCTCTGCCCTCTCCTCGGGGCGTGCAGCTGTGCCTGGGCTCTATGATGCCTACCTCCCCAAACACACATCCACGCCAAAACTGCAGGAATACACCCACCTACACACATGCATGCATACATTTATAGACCTACCGAGGGAGCACACATGTGCACTTACTCACACCTCCACACTCCAACTGCTACAGCACATGTGTGCATGTGCACAGCTTTATGTAAGGCATCACATTTCTATGCTGTAACCAAGATAAGGTAGAGAGAAAGAAATGTCTGGGAGGGGAGATGTGAAGGGGAATAACAGGTTTTTGGATTTTGTTTGGCCTGAAACCAATATCGATATTTAAAGTCAATTGTTTTCACGTTGTTTTTTTGTATGCATGCTTTTGCAAAATATTGAGGAAGATGCAAAGAGGTAAATCTGATTCTAGATTGAAACTTAACCCAGTTTTACATATCAAAAGCTTTTTCAAGGATCATACCTTTGACATTATGCTCACAAGTAACTCGTTAATCTACTAATTTTCAAAATTTGTTAGCAAAAAAAATAAAAAAGTTGATTAATTGTTCCTGCTTTCTTTAGAAGTGCACAATATTTACTGTATTTTTGTCTCCACACACATTTTGCCACCTCCTCCCTGTCCCGAACAACCCAGAAAGCAAAACATAACCCTCTTAAGGATTTGATCTATGCCAAGTCCATTAGCCTAATCTGGAAAACAAAAGCAGCACTTCGTTTCCTCTCCCTGTTCAGCCTTTCTCTACACTCACACATGCACGCAGGCAGGCACACTTCATGTCTTCCATCAGCACATTCACTAGTGCCCGGCTGTTATCTGGGGGATGTGATGTGCCATTTCTCTTTGAAGGCACTGTCATAGAACGGCTTATTTCACCAGTCCTCCAGACGCTGGTCTCCGTGTCTCTGGCAGGGTTTTTCCATTCAAGACAAAGAGCAGAGCTGCCCAAGTCTTGCTGCCTGACTGCCTGGCTGTCTCATTAGGAACAAGACAACATAGGCAGCACGAAAGACAGATGTATACAGGCCAGTGAAACGAGAGTCTACACGTAGAGCAAAAATACAGCACCAAGTAAACGAACTCTCTGTGACACTTGCACAGATGTGTTGTGAGTGTGAAAGATACTGTGGAGAGAAGCAGCAGAATATACTGGATGCAGACAAATATGAATATGAAAAACCCAACAGAAACACCTTTGTTCTTTATGCAATCCTCACACGATTATCAGAAACGCATATTTAGTGCTGAGGGCAGGAAAAATATCATTTTTGGAAGCTAAAACCTCGTAAAACTATTGTAAGGTGACATCTGTGTGTGAAATTCTCTTATATAACAATATGTTTACTGTGCTAAGCAGATTCATTTGGAAAAGACTCTTGATGTGGGCAATTCTTTCAGTTCTCTTTCAGCTTAAAACCTGTCCATCATATAAATTGGCATGCAGCAAAGTTTTTTTTAATTTTTTATTAAATTCACAAGCCTACACCAGATCCCTTCACAATCCACAACCTCCTACCTCTCATTTACATCTATTGTATATAAACATGCTGCACAGAACTGTTATGCAAGTTCTAGATAAGGCTAAATATAATATAAGCATCTTCTTTTTGCCCTTTAATTGAGCACTTACATTTTGTTTTGCTTAATTATAACTATTAGGATTCTGGAAATGTGATACTTCCATATCATTCTCCTGCGGTCTCTTTATCTTGCAGGGAGATTTCCTCCCTTCTTTTACAGCTCTATGTACATTTGAGCAGATAAACTAGCTGCAGAAACCCAACAGAGCAAAACAGATGACAAGTGCGTACTTCATACTTCAAGTGCAACTTCACATATAATGTATGAGCAGAGGTCAATAAGAGGGTTTCAGTTGACCCAGCTTCTATGTAGCAGGGACCTTAGCAACTAAATGACTGCTACTATGTCTGTGTATGTGTGTTATGTAAACCTCATTATCTATATCACTAAATCAGATTCCTATTATTAAGCTGCATTGAGATCATAGAGCATTTGGAGAAACATCAAAGTTCTACTCAAACACTCACACACAGCAGGCATTATAGATTTAAACACACACACACAAAGTTAGACACAAACAACTTCAAAAGGCAAACATAACATTGTGTTTGTTGTTGATTTACAACACCCGTCATAAACGCGATAATGATCTGTCAAACATCTTTTGACTCAAGGTCCGAAAGACCTTGAGTCAAAAGATGTGTGATTGTGTCCTTGAGCTTCCCCCATCACAGCAGCTGCCTCATGAAAAATATATTCCTGCTCTGGACACCAAGTTCACCAGTCAATCCCCTCTTCACGCTCTCTTCCCTGCCTGCCTTCGCCCTCCTCATCTTTTGCTTAGAACAGAAACTAGTTGCCATGGCTACAATCATTAACACATCTGGCATACCTAATCCGGCACACGCATGCACACACAGACCAACATGGATACACACAAACAAACAAACCACGTTCATATGTGAAAAGCATTAATATGCATTCATTTGCTGCGCCCGTTTCATGGCTGCAGATTGTGTCAGAGCGATAACGGGCTGAGGCTTGTTGGGGAAAACAGAGCAACAGAAAACTTTGGGCCTCTGTGATAATCCTACTGGTGAATTTAACCCACTGTCCTTTATCTTACTCTACTGGGAAAGGGAGTTAGATATAAAGAAATTGGCATTTATAAAATGATTTTTAGGCTGATAACAATGTTTGACGGCTTCATATCAATAAAAAAACCACCACGTTGAAATGTATCGCCTGAACATACGTTTTTTTCACTTCTGTTATTACATATTTCATTACACCAAGTTAATTTTGTGCATATTTATTCATTTTTCATTGCGTCTTCACTGCTAACTGTGTCACATTCCACTGTGCCAATATTTCATGGTTGTCGTCTGGAGTTTGAACATCTTTTCTTTTGCTGTCATTGAGGACCCCGACTGACAGCTTTACCACCGAGGGCGGCCCATATCACAGCAGCTATAAATTATTTAATGGGAAACACAAAATACATTTCCTTCTCAATAACAGACCCACTCAGCCTTGTACAATACATAGTGGCTGTCGACTGTGTGCCTCTCTGCTTTGGTCTTCCCCAATCCTTAAAAATCCCAGATCTCAGGGGCCCCGCTGACTAGTGACTAGTTTCAGCCCCTAAAGCAGCTCAAACTGCCTAGAAAATATTCTGTGTGCGTGTATATTTCGTGACACTGTGTGAACAGTGGCTTTTTACCACCGTAAACACACAGACACAACAGCATGGAAGGTAGCAGGCCTGAGACACGCTTTCATGATGATTATACCACAAACAAACATGCTCCTATTTAACCATGAACAACAAACAGATAATTACCACACATGTGAGCACAAACACACACACACAAACATTCCACTTCATAAGTCCAAACATGTTTCTGTGGCTTCAAACTATTTTAATTAAAAGCCATAATAACTGCTCCTGAGGAAAAATAGGCAGCTGTGCAAATGGTATCTAGTGAGTGTGTGTCTCAGAGACACAGCTGCGGAGGAGTTGGACAGTACAACAAATGCAGTGCGTGCATTCTGATGCCCCCACCCTAACCCCTGAGGACATCCTTTTGCCTCACGCTAAACCTTATACTTCACATACCACCACTCCACGTAGACAATCACCCAGAGTGAAACAACCAGAGAGACCAGTTGCAACGTCAGACCTCAATAACTAATGACTGACAAGCGGCATGTCTTAAGCTTGGAAGCATTCCAGGTAAGGCTAAACAAACAGTTCTTCTAAGAGCCACAAGCAACTTTGTGGAAGACAAAAAAATGTAAGGCATTTCTCAGAAAAACAATCAGATGCACAGGCTGCACGGGGAACTCGTTCTTACATAATACAACACAAAGCCAAGTGACTCTTAAAAACGTGAAACATGTTGATATAATGTTACGAGTCCAAACGATCAAACAGAACCGATTTAGTAAAAACCTAGGAAAACATGATCCAACACACCTTCTGTCACGTTGTAATGGATTCATGAACCTCGCCCATTAAGCTCTTCTCATCCAACAACCTCTCACTTTCCATACAAACACAAAAAGCATCTTTTGCTGAGCCCAGCAACAACTGAGCAAAAGCACGCACAACATAACAAAGAAAGCTCTTCATCCCTTACCTTCTTGCCTTTCTTCTTTCGATGGGCTGCTTTCCCGCCGCCTGCTTTCTCCTTAGCCTCCTCACTCATGTTTAGAGATCTCCCCCAGTTCCTCTCCTCTCCTCACTTTTTTTAAAATCCAGCATATAGGCGCTTGTGGAGTGGAGTGGCAGCAGCTGCTGTCTTCACTGGTGAAACGTTGCCACAGAAATGTGAAGGAAGGATTGTGCCGTGCAGAGTGGGCGTGTGCGTGAAGAGAGGAGAGACTGGGAGGACTGTGCTGATGCTCGCTCTCTCCCTCCTCCTCCTCCTCCTCCTCCTTCCCTCTACACGTTCACAAACACACACACACACACACACACACACACCCACGCACAAACACGCTCACCGAGGTCCACTCCCACTTGCTGTGTTTGCTGTGTTTGCCGTGTGGCGACTCTCTCCAGCGCACTCAGCAGCAGGGTAGGCAAGAGGAAGGCAGAGAGACGATGAAGGATGGCAATACATGTTTGATGAAAAAAGGCAGAGAACACAGACAGAAGTAGTATTCCTGCACAAATGTGCTGTTGGGCACCTGAGGCTGGAGACTGAAGACACTTTTCCAAAAGGGACAAAGACACATAAATTGTTAATTTTATGTGAGAGTTGGAAAAAGAGAGAGAATGGAAGCATCCGACAGAAAGAAAGTAAAAGAGAGTGTGAAGTGTTGTTACTGATGTTAGTGAAAGAGCATGAGGAGGGGGCGTGATCCACACAGTCCCTTTACTCTGTCGCCTGGATGGTTCCTGCTGTTGCTCCCTGCACAGACGTTGTGATATGAAATGAGACTCTCCACTCCTCAAAGGCCAGTGGAGAGAGGAAAAAAAGAGGGGGTGAGCAGTAGAGAGAGGATCATTAACACGATGCATCAGGTCCTTCCAGAACAGGAAGTCTCCCCACTAGTCTCTGCCAGCAGGATCAGCTTACTGGAAACTGGAACAGAACTGAACTGAACTGCACTGACTGACTGGCTGGGTGAGTCAAGTGCGCGTGTAAAAAGTGTGTGAGCATGACAGAGAGACAGAAAAAAGAAAAAGAAAGGAGAACAAGGCTGATAAAATCCAAACAAACAATCTCCAACGTCTGTGACGACACTACATACCACGCCTACAGCCTCAACAAGCTACAGCTCAGCACCAATGAAACATCAAGCTAATGAGGCAGGAGGAGTGTGAGTGAACTGGGGGGGAGGAAATGGGAACAAAAAGCCTTGGGTGACACAGAGGGAGAGATGCGAAGCGGGGACGGAGAGAGGAGAGGGTGGTAAAGTGTGAGAAGCGAGAAAATGACAGTGAAAGATGGGGAAGAGTGAGACAGCGACAATGTGATATCAGTGAAACAGACACACCAGAAAGGCACAGAGACAATGAAGGAACAAATGAGGAGCAGACACAAGCACAGAGAGTTTGTTGTGATTACCCGCTGAACAACAGGTTCTTTATTCTGTGGGGATATATGTTTGTCCTTCTTCCTCCTGACGACCTGTATGTCAGCACCACCCCACCACAACAAGGTTAGAGATGTAAGCTTGTGACCAGAAGGTTGCCGGTTCCATCTGGGGACGAGCAGAACGTTCATCCAAGCTGGGATAATATCTTGACATGTCAGGAAGGCCAGTCTGGGGGAAACTGGCTCCAGTTGAAATTAGACGGAATTGATACTGACACATGCACACAGCGCTAATGCACTACTGACAGCACAGTTTTAAAATGAACTCCGATAAAAAATTCAACATGTTACTCAAGATCCTTTTGTAGTGAAACTGTAAAAGGATTTACTTATTTTACTTTATTCACCAGAACGCTGCCAAATAGACACAACAAGTGATCATCTGATTATTTCCATATAATTACATATAATTGTAGTTTCAAATAACAGGAAATCTCATTAGAGAAGGAAAATGGACGACGTGTGATTCATTTACTTTAGTTACGTTGCCTTTGTTGTGCGTTCTGCTTTCCAGCACATGCGCAAGCAACACCAAAATAAAGCTGCACAATTACATAATAGATGTTGTAATTGATCTATCTGCGTGTATCTAATTATACTAAATTACAGGTCACCATACATAACAATCAAATGATAGTGAGAGAAAGGAGAAGCTGTGAGAATAACCTGTTCATGGTATAACGTTTTGTACCAGTTGATAAAAAGGATGTAAAACCTTTATAAACCCCTTTATGTGTAGTATATGTACATTTTAAATGTTAAGATTGTGAAAGGTATGTATTTACTTCACTATTTTTAAAGACCACGGTCTGGAACCAGGATTTACCTTCAGTGAAGTTTCCTATCTCTACCAGTGTGCTCTACCAGAGTGAAAGCTCACTACTGATTACTACCTTTAGCACCAGTGACATATGATGTCCTCCAGTCAAGACCAATGATTCTCTCTTCACTACACCTTCTCCCTTCTACCCCACCTAGTTCTCAGCATGAAAACAGAGACAGACTACACATTGCTGTCGCACACTGTTCTGCAGCTTTGTTCCATTTGGTGTTACAGAAAGTGTGTTATGTACTGAAACTGACAGGCATGTGTGCACAGATTGTGATTTTACTTTGTGCGCGTGTGTGTGTGTGTGTGCTACAGGGTGTGGTCCCTCTGAGTCGGTGCCAGCAATGGTTATTATTGATTGTAGCAGGAGGCGTCTCCATCATCAGCCAGCCATTTATCAGGAGAAGATTTATAGGCCTCACACCTTAACATGGGAAAACACCACAAAGTCATAAATTACATTTAAAACATTGAATCTATGTGTATAAAAACATATTACTGTTAATCATTAGTTATTACTATTAAGAATTACCAGTTAATTATTACAAAAATGTCATTCAAGATGTCTAGTTCAAATAAACACAAAATACTTCTGATGCTAAGAATTATTCAGGTGCAAGTTAATTGAACGTGCATGCTGAATGACCCACTACGTTATGTTACTACTACTACAGTTTAATTTATCCTGGGCTAGTTTAGTGGCTCTCACTACTGACCTAACCTAGACACGTGTACACACAATTCCTACTGTTGCATTCAGGGGAGGAATGAATTTGGTTCCAGAGGATTCTGGAATTCATTTCAGTCCTCAAATCTGCTGTAACATTCCAGGTGATGTAGCGTGACAAAAGTTAGCGAGAGGGAGTAGGGGCGTGAATCTTATATATAACCTTTACTGAATGTATGCCATGTTCATGAATTGAGCGTTATAGTGTAGGCTCTATGTGCTCGTACTGTACATTCAGCAGAGGCTCTCACTGTAAGGAGACACACTAGGTTATCTTCAGTACAGTAGGTTGTCTGTAAGGTTATCAGTCACTGCAGTCATCCAGTACTACCAATCCACACTAAAAGGGCTCTGTAATCTGTAACCAGGAGAAAAAGCACTAAACTAACTAAGATTCTTGTGGTTATACATTATTCAAACTACTAAAACATACAGTCTAGTTGTCTGATATGTTCCAAGGGTACTCATAATAATATCAATAAATTTAAGGACAAGAACTAAACAATATGTTGGGTTTAATAATAGCTGGATAATCATGTGGCTGTGCTGCATAAACTAAATTTAAGTATGTGTCCACATATAATTAATGCTGCATATGTCAATTTTACAACTAGCTGTCTAACAATACTTGCTGAGGACCGGAGAAGCATTAAGCGAGTCTCTAGCTGTAAGTATTGATCCTCATTATAGTCCGGTCCTTCGGGAAAGGACCAGACAATGTCATGGGATTGAACTGTGATCTTTTGGCTGCAGTTTGCCATTAGTGTGACTTTGATCACTGAAACACTGACACACGTGATAAGATGCACAGAAACATAATTGTGCTCTAACTAGAGATAGAAATGGTCTGCAAAAATTTGAGGATCGTTTACAGGCAAAACCTAATGACAGAGATGAGTGTGAATTACTTACCTTTACTTTGCTTAGCAAACGCTTTTATCCAAAGCGACTTACAGGGAGCCAGCGCTGGGGGTCTGGTTCAGGGACACACCTGGTAGAGGATAGACCTGTGACCGTGATTAATTAGCATCCATAAAGAAACAAAAGGCTAGTGGAAAAGAGAATGACGTGCGTGGGCATTCAGAAATCTCGTTTCAGGAGTTGCATCTTGTGTTTTTAGACCTTGTACTTTAAGCTGAATGCTAGAATGTTTACTTGCTCATAATTACAACGTTAACATTCTCATGGTACCATGTTCACCATCTTAGAACGCTAAAATTTGCGATTTACAACTAAAATTAAAATTATATTTACAGGTAGAAATAAGCATTAAGCCTTGATTGAACTTTTGACTATAAATAAGAGGTTAAGGGAGATAAAGGTTGTGTTTAATCCATAAAACATGTGCACAGCCAATAGTAAACACTAAAAATGTCAACCTCAGGGTCATAATAGGGTTGGGGGAGGTAATAGGATTCACTGTCGATATCTGAATCAAACTTCATGACAATCCGTGCAATAGGGTTCAAGAGTGAAATGTATAAAAGGTCAACCTGCTGGTGGCACTATAAGTAAACAGAGAGGATCAGCAAAGTATTTGAATCCACTGGAGTCCATGAATGCCTGAATTGATTTTTCTACATTTTTCATATTAGTATATAAGATATTTTCTACTTAAATAAAGCTGTACTGAACAACACAATGCTTCAACAGTCCAAATAAATTAATGACGCAACACTAATAGAAAGCCTCCATTGCTAATGTGTATGTAAACCCGGGAAGACTCTCTACAGCTGTAACTCAGACATGTCAGTTACCCAGTCGGTGACTAAAGCCACCCTACAAGCCTCTGCAGTGAAGTGTCTTCTTACATCCATCATGCTCGGGATCGAAACGTCTGATCAATGTGCTGTTTGCACAGGCTAGATAGGGCCTGACAGACAGCTCTACAGGGAATTCCCAAACCAGGATCACAAAGACATGGGCTAGAAATCAGGCATAATATATGATGAATTCAGCTCACTCTGTGAAAAAACCTCTAATGTTAAGCTTTGCTGTTTTTGCATCTATCTCACATAAATGTTTAGCAGAAATCAATAATAGTGAATGAAGTTATTACCTCATTCAGATTGCTTTCACCATATTTGTCTTAGGTCATAGTCATACTCTACAGGCAGGCTTTACCTGCATTCTCTGGACTGATGGGCTAGGAAAACGTAAAGAAATGTAGATACCACCGCAAAATACTATTTGAAAATGTAACGCAAACCCAGCACTAGCTCCTTGTAAGTCACTTTGGATAAAAGCATCTGCCTAAGTATTGTTTCTCACCTCTCTCTTTCTCATTATCCTCACCAACGGCAGATGACTCTCCACCCTGATCATGGCGCTGTTGTGAGCTCTTAAACCTTACAGTAAAGTGCCTTATAATGACCTTTGTTGTGATTTGGTGCTAAATTACGGTTTAGAACTTAAAATCAGGTGTGTCCAACTTCAGGACTATCCAATGACAAAACATGAAAATTAAGCTGCCACATGGTATAAATGGTATAACAAATTGACAAATGGAAAACCGGCCAAATCTTAGATACAGTACTGTATGTGCATTTTGTACTACCATGCATTATGTCCAGTGATGTTTTAAAACCATAAACAACTCAACAGAGAGAAAATAAGCAATGAATTAATCAAATGTCAACTGTCTCTAGAAGTCCGTCTCTAAGCGGCCGCTCACGGCTCCCTTTAAACTGTGCTTTCAGGTATTTATTCTGACAACAACAACTAGGGTTAAATGCTGACCTACATTCTTCTGTAATCAGGCCAGGTCTAGACAGGTGCTCCTCCACTGATAAAGCGCTGTCATTGTGGAGGGCACCATTTTACTGCTCATTAATGTTACTAACCTATATAAACACACAAAGGAGCATAACAACTAATCTGATTATCTTCACCAGGGACACAACAAAGCAACTCTATTATTTAGCTTTAATTTATTGGGATTTATTTAGACGTTAGTGGAGGAGACTTCAGATATTCTATACTATTAATATTTTCTGACGCCTTTATCAGTCGGATACTGTCACAGATTACTGGAAATTACATCTTTACGTTTTTTTCTGGTTGACGTTTGGATGATGGTGATGATGATGATAGATGAGGTTAGGAACCTTTGTTATTACAGCCGTAACCACTTACTGAGGTCAGTTATTGACTGTATTGTATGTTCAAGGTTAAAAGACCTCCTAAGTCCCATATGTTGTCATCCTGTCCATCCTCCCTGACTGTACAGCTCTATAACCACCCCACTTGCTTTGCTTCAAATAAACAAGAGATAAAACATACAGAACACACTTAGAAGCATGAAATTGTAAAAATGTTCAACCCAACTCTATTTTCCCATCTGTGGAAGTGTGTCGGAACAACTTGCTTCCTCACAATCATCAGTTAATCCACTTTGCAAATAGTGTAGAGCTTGTCCAAACACAACAACCAGGAGCAAATAGACATGTCTTTTCATTAGCAAAGGGACAAAGAAGCACTGCTCTTTAAATCAATGTTTATGTATTATTCGATGTATTGTTCCTGTTGCCAAGCCCTTCCATCACAAATATCTGCTTAGCTTGCAAATGAATGCAGCATGCAATGCAAACAAGACAAAAACTGGCTATTCGTTTTGGAATTAAAATTTTCCTCCTAAGGGTGCTGATTTTCACACGTCTACGTGAACGTAGAGCAAAGCCTTGCAAATATTCTTATTCCTCTTTTTCTCTGTTACAAAGGGAAATACTTGTATGCATATGGTGAGCATAGTATGAATGGTAGATGTGCTGAAGACTCCTAAACTGGCCTCGCTGTTGATGACACTGCACTGTTCAGAGGCCGCCTGATCTTTCCAGTCAATCCAGTCTCTCTGTGCCGCAGCTGCCAGGAGCAGCACAGGAAGAGAGTTACTTAGAGTAACTGGGCAGGCAGACAGCAGACTTCCTGTTTTGTGGTGTACAGTGCACTAGCACCAACCCTCTTTAATTACTCTAATTTTACAAAATAACAGCTTTTACACTAAAGTGTTCACTCCCAAAAACAAAGAAAAGTGTAACAATGGTGATATTGGACACAGGAACACATATTCATCCTGAAATTGGCAGTAAATGACAGTATAAGAAGGTGAGGTTTAGTGACAGTGACCTAACATAAGGTGAGAACTGTCTGAATAAAAGCAATGAAAGAATTTACCCAAATTATGGAAAAGCACCTTTCTTTTATTGCTTTTAAACAAATTCATTTCATTGCCGCTTCCTTAGACAGGTGATGAAATCTGATGAAACACAGATCACTGAAATGTTAAAAAAGACTGGAGGGCTTTCACAAGAAACAAGTGCCTTGGCAGCACTCCCTCATGACTGATGATCTGGCTCAGTCAAGTGTTGCAGAGAATTAAAAACTACAGAGGGCAGGTTCACTTTACACTGAAAGTGTTTGTCTGTTAGATAAAGTTGTCACGGAAGCGGGTTTTAACCCAATTGTCTCTCCTGTACTTCAGCCTGAAACTGTCCTAACACTTTTTACATGGGCAGCAAAGCTTAACTTACTAGTGGATGAAGGTGCAGACCATTACTTTATATTGATGACCTACATTAGATCGATATCCAATTTCTTTTACTCAATAGGTATGTATTAAGAAAATATACTGTATGACTTATAAAGCATCTCAAAGCAATAATGTGAGACTTATGGATAACTGAAAATAGTTAGGAATAAAACCCCTCAGAAATATCTGCAATAAATGACAGCTAGCTTTATTGTTGTTAACGACAATAGCTCCATAATCTCATGTGTTACGGCTCTACTGTCATATAAATTTAACGTGTCTGCTGTAAACCTTGTTGACAATCAATGCTGCTTTATGGTTTGTTTGTTCTTTGAGATAGCGCCCAGATCGTGCCACTGGAAATTCGATTTGAACTTATTCTTGCGATTCCACACACAGCACCATTAGCCACCATTACAACCTGACGTAACTTTGTTTGAAACCGAAGGAGATTAAATTTACCTGCTTAAATGGGCCATTAATGTCAGAATTGCATTCCAGGAAGATGGAGAACCGGCATGAGAGAGCCCTTTTTTTACGTGCGGGGCGAAGAGAGCGAAAACAAATGCAGCACTTATGAGCAAGGTGATGAGAAAAAAAAACATCAGGTAAACCTCGCCTGTGTGACCAAAATGGGTGTGATACAATGTGAAAGCACATTTCTTAACCTATATCGCTCTGAATGACACGGTTTGGATGTTTGTCTGGTAAATCCGAGATGCATCTTATGATACTCTACTTAAAATGTCATTGGAAACCCCCCCCGGGCCAGGGCCCTGCTACTACATCACAGCGTCTTCATGTCAACGTGATGTGTTGAGAAATCTGATTATGCTAGAAGTCTGTTAACCTTCCAGCCCTGAATGTCGGTCTCTGTTGTCTTGGCTAATATGATCATAATATATTCTGCTGTGTTATCTCCTTTAGCAGCCCTGTGGCAATGTGTTTCTTTTGCTGTGCTAAGGCCTCTACATGTGCTCACTCTGGCAAACACAGAGTTGAAGGCACAACAGAATCAAAGTTACTGCTCTTACACAAACACGTTACGAACATCTTCGAAGACTAAGCCTACGATGATTTCCGCAATAAAGTAAACATCAGTGTAATTGGATGTTCTTGGCACCACAATAATACTCTTAAAGCCTCCAGTGTATTGGTTTTGCAACAGTCGCAGAGGGAGTGACGATCGATGCATGATGCAGCCTATTGATGCTGTCTGGATCGCTTGCTGAGGCGGACTGTTTTTTTTTTTTTTTTTTAATCAACAGATAAAAAGGACAAAATGAACATGTGCCTTTATAACAGAGACACTGACTAATCTGTTGTTGCTGATGTCTAACGATGATGTATGTTCAGAAAAATACAAGCATCTCTGACGTAGGAACCGAAGGAGCAAACCTTTGGAGGAGAGAGTGCCCATTTGTGAAGAGGATATTTTTACAGTGAAGTGTCTCATGCTTAGTGTCAACCCTGAACTAAACATAGTACACGGTTTTTACAGAAAGTAAAGAAAAGATTTATGATTATGCACATTTGTTGATATAAAATGGAAATTGTCATTTTTTTCCAAGATAGTTTCTAGAAAATCTCACAGTTGTGTTCCCATCATCACCAAATTATTTTTAATGTTCTACAGCTGTCAGTAGCTGCTGTACTCTTTTGCAAATCAACCTGTCAAAGCATGAAAAGCACAGGTGTGAATAATGGTCAAAATTCCCTCATGGCAGTAAACAGGGACCAACTTCTACACCTGAGCTCACAGGACATGTCTGTATTAATTCAAACTGCCACAAACACATTGTGTATAGTGTATTTCATTTTAGCAAAGCAGATATACGCTTCTAACGGAAATTGTTAAAAAGGTAAATCATCTAGTCAACACAGATAAGCGCAACACGTCTTTCAGACAACATCAAGTGTCTTTTCAGACGTGCTCACCATTAGCAGACTAATAAATACAAAACTCAAGCTCAGCTCAGTTATCTTTTCCAGATGTGCCATATTATATAATGAAAATCTAAAATTCTGTCTTGTGTAAAATAGCACATTGTGGCGGATATGTTGTTTGCTTCAACCCAGTGCCACTCTCTATTCATTATGTTTCATTTTGCGAGTAGACACACACACACACACACACACACACACACACGCGGCTTATCCTAAAAAATGACTAACGGGTCCTCCCTCTCCTCCTGTAATACCGCTTCCGCCCCTTTCAGAAGTGCTATTAACACCTTCCCATCACCATGGTATCCAAAGTGTTGAGCTTAATTTTAGTGAGGTGGAGCCACAACAGGTCCACAAAACATGATGTTTTCAGAGGCACATAATGTCCAAAGCCTGCCCCTCTTTTAATGTTGAGTTAACGCCTGCATCGTAAATCATCACTGCCTTTACTGTAGCTGTGTGTGCAGCAGCAAACGTTTGAAATTCATTCACTCAACAGACTATTCACTAAACCTGTGAATCAAATTTAGTGCAACTCACAGGCTACACCTTAACTGCTTCCAGATATTCCAGTTGTGTAGACATGTAATTTGTTTCTGAAATAGCATTTATCTATCTGAACACTGCTATTAACTGTCAAACTGTCAAATTTCCACTAATGTCAATGTATGTAAATTATCCAGTTCCTCTAAAGGCCCTGTGAAAATTTTCTAAATGATAGCCCTCACACTCATAACCTTTATCACTTCAAGCTGAACAGTCAAAACCAAGCCAAGCTTTCACTAAGATGTTTCAACCTTGTTTTTCTGTGTTACTATCTATTACCTGAATATGTGAGAATATGCATGTAACAAAACGGCTGCATTCTCTGCTTGTCACGACTTGTACAATCAATCAGCGTTGAGTATGGTGCTCGTCATGGATGTTAGCTGTTTTTCCCCTCAGATTTACCAGGTTTATCATCAGACAAAACCTACACAGTGCTAGACAACTAAATGACTCTTCTTTTGTAAAATATAATCTCTTTTCGTCTCTGTTTGTCTCCAGTATACCCACACATCCACACAAACACACACTGAAACACATGGTTGACTTGAGACTGCTGTTCTGCCAGCAACATCATCACTCTCCTTCCCACCCTTGTCTCCATGGAGACAAGCTTCCAGAGCTGGCTGGTTGCAGACCGTTGTGAATCAGCACAGACTAAAAAGGGAAGGGAGAAGGGTGGGGAGGGGGGGGGTGGTCGCTTTGTGTTTAAACATGACTAAAAGAACACTGTGAGCTGTGTGATATTTTGGTCCCAACAAGGAGATGATCAAAGTGTCCAACCAACCATTCATGCAAGCAAACGTGAAGGGGAACCAGGAATAGTCTGATAAAGACATACGTCTGTATGTAAATGTTTGAGTCGTCATCAGTAATGGGTTATGTACATAATTATAAAGAATATTCTTTGGCACTATACTATTATCTCATTCATAATTTGAATATGAGAACATTCATTTGATCTGATGATGGTCTTGCTCATTGTTAATTTTCAGCCACATTAGATGTAATTCCCCTCTTCCTCACTGACTCACATACATGAAACGCATCATAAAATGCAGCGAGGGAACGTCGTTTTTCTGTTTTTATCGCCGTGATGACTCCTACCGCAGCGTATGGCCTGGCTTTATTACGAAGACATTGGCAATTGTCTTTTTGATGTCAATTCCCACAAATAAAGACAGACAAATTAAATCGGGGGGTGAATGTGTGTGGGTCAGTCTGCCACATTGCTTTACTTTTTTACTTTAGTCTGCTTGGCAGACATTTTCTTCCAAAGCAATTTACAAGGAGCTACTGCTGAATATCTTGCTGAGGGACACACCTGGTATGGGGGATGGGCTGGGATTCGATCCTGCCACCGTCTGCATCCCAGATTCATGCTTATCAGTGGTGAAAATGTTCCTAAAGAATTTCATAAATCTCACCTTAACTATGACATCTTTATGAGTGGGGCCATGCTGAGCTTAGTCCTTAGATCTGGCCTAGTAGCATTAGGTTATGTGGTTTCACACATCTAAGCATTTATGATTTTTAAGTAGCTGATGTGCTCAGAGGTTGCAAAGAGTGCAAGCGTGAGTGACGAGTCCATGAATTTAAGAAACAGGACGCCCATTTTCCAAGGTTTAGAAAGAATGAGGACGTACAAAACTGGTTGGGTATGATCATGAGTATGCAGAGAACAAATGAGTGTGTACAATGAACACAGATCTGCTAAAAAAGCCGCCCACCCGACTTGTTGAGTCAAGAAAATGTCCTCCTGTTGTGTGTCAATGGTGCAGAAAGCTGACCAGAATCAGCTCTAAGCCTCCATGATAAATGCACTAACAGCTGGACGCTTTCACAGTCAGGACAATGTCGGAAGTGTTTAGTAAAGTCGGTTTAAGTCAGGATGTAATGGATCTGCTGGAGTGTCTACGCGAGTGTGTAAAGTTCAGTTCAGGGAGCAACGGAAGAAAAAGCTTTCATCAGCTTAGCACCTTCACCTTAACTAGAAGTCTGAATGAGGACTTGTGCTCATCACATTTACAGACAAACACGAACATGCAGATGTATAAAAATAAACCTACACTCACACGAAGCATGCGTTCATGTCATACCGTTTGTGTTTTCAATTACAGGAGGAAGTGAACCCTATTAAAGGTCAGAGGAGATTCCTGGCAGTGCAAATAGTGCTATACAAGGGAACTGAAAGAACATGATATAGTTTCACGAGATAGCGATGAAGGTTGCTTGGGCTGCTGTCAACTTCCTGCATATTTGAATTTTTCTGAGTGTCTGTGGCATTTTGTTTTATTATAATAATGTCAAAAAAGGCTTTAATGTGAGTTTTATCTGTTTGAAGTAGACCTCAAAATAAACTTCCTGCTGTCTGTTCAGCACAAACAGAAGTGATAAACACATGCTATTTATGTGAATGAATGGGCAGGACAGCTACTCCCAGAAATATTATATTTGTGGACACACAAGGATAAGCATAAGCTAGAGGTCAGTGACAGTTGATGGTCAAGAAGGGCTGGCTGCCTACCTCACAGAATGTTGATTAGAGAGCTGGAATAGAAAGTGGAGATATTGTATTGGAGTTAGAAAATGACAGACGAGTTTTCAAGCTTCTTGTGGGTTTCTTACGAATGTACCCAGACACGTCCAGGTGTAACACAGGCAGGGAAAAATAAAAAAACAAGTTGCCAATCCACAAGCTGGAGGACGATGAACAGGTTGAACAAACCCACCAAACTGAAATGAACCAAACAAGCCCTAATGGGTGCTCTCCTTTTAAATAAGTAAAGCAAGCACAGACTAAACAGACCTCAAGTGGCATACAGGAGCCAGCATACAAAGTAAAATGCCAAACCCCTGAATGGCCTGAAGGCAGGTGCATTGTTGTGCCCCATTAACTATGAAGTTGTTCTGAAAATGACTCGGGGAAAACATCAGTGGCCTTTGCCGCTCGCTCTCTGCCCTGAGAATCAGATAAAATTCCCACATGTGGTGCACAGGGCATACATTGAGTTCACATATAAAGACACAATACCTAGACTGTGATTGTTAAAAAGCAAATAAATTATGTCATTTTCTCAAAGCACACTAGCTTAGACAAGAATTTGGCATTCTTGTTTTCCACTGCTATAGACTCAGAAGTGACAGGGAATAAAAGTTCATTATTCTGAATTATCCTCATGTGTCTGACATTTTCACTGTCAAACATGCAAAGTCACAGTAAGCAAGTCGTGCAGCGTTTTTGGTATTTTCGTCATCTGCTGAAGCGTCGGGAATACCTGGACATGTTCCTACAGAAGGCAATTCCCTCAGGGCACTCTCCTGTACTGCTAATGTTTTTAAAGCAGTAGTGCACAGGAGGCATACAAATGAACATGCACAAACATGATGGGAGCAAGCTGTAATACGGGGTTCCCATGGCAACCACACAAAACGGCATGCACTCACCATGGCAACAGAGCTGGTGAGGGAGTACAGCAGAGCTGTTGCTGGCTTCTGGCTGTTTGAAGTGATACATGCATGTCAGCAGCACAGCATCAGCAAATAATTCACCCTGACATATGACATATGTGAATAAATAGTGTTACTGACATGGCAGGGGAAAATACTGCCACATATATAAATATGGAAAATGAATATTTACATAATCTGCATTTCTAAGTATTTGTTTTATTAGAGAAGACTATGTTAGGTAAAAAATAACATCTAACTGTAGTTTCACTGAACTCTATGGGTTATTTAAGCATCTTATAGCTCTTTAATTTTATTTGCTTTTCTAAAAACTGTCATCCATTCTTGTTGTGTACCCATTCACAGCAGTGGTCTGCAAAATAAACCCAGTGTCTACTAGCTCCAAAGACAAAATGAACAACCGTCTTTTGTGAATATAGTGGAGGATTTAACAGCTAAAGAGACAGATATTTTTCTCAGGAGCGGCTGATTAACCTAAAAGAAAAGTGATACTAAGAGCAGTATTACACCTGTATTTGTCAGAAATATCTTCAGAAGAAACTGCTTTGAGCAAGTAGTCCCTATAGCTGTATTGCTGTATTTTTTTACAGGACTATTACTACAAGGACTGTTGGGAACAGGAAGAAACTGAACAGGCTGGGCAGATCCAGTGCTATTCTCCAAAGTAAATGGCCTTAGCGCAACTTGCGTGCAGTAGCATGACAATAGGAGGCAGTCTATTACTCTATGACTTAACTACCCCATGATTACAGCGACAATAACCTTCATCAAGTGTAAAAAGTGATTTAACACAAGGTTCCTGTGAGAGTAACAATACATTTGCTGCTAAGTTAGCTTATTTGTAGGTTATCCTAACCTTAAACTAGTGCTTACTGTATTTAACCTTTACAAAAAGTAAGGTTTACTCAGTCATAGACATTCAGGAGCAGAAACACACACACAGTGACAAATGCTGTATTATTTGAAAAATAGTCTGAAACAACTGTCCAGTCAAAGGCCACAGTCGGCTGTACTATCGTCAGTCTGTTTCTGTAGTTGATGATTCATATGGAGACATGAAACTACATTTTCAAGACATTTGTTGCCCAGTGAAGTCAAAACAGCTTACCATCTAAAACACACCGTACATTACTGAACCTAATTTTACAATAAAAATGAATGCAAAGAGGTATAATTCATATTGCATGTTATAGGATTCTCAGTCATCCAGGACATGGTTATCTCAAAAAATGTTTTTCAATGGCAGCTGGATTATTTTTTAGATGCTTGACTAGGTTTCACTCTTTCATTTCGAAGGGCTTTTTCAAGTCTGCACATTAGTGGACATTTCACAGCAGAATCTCTGTGGGGTGTTTTTTTTCAGCTGAGCTTCATTCTATAATCCTTGGCTTTAATTAAACACTAAAACACAAAGGCACAGATATTAATCACTCTGATTTAAACTGCTTTTCAATTGAGCATCCATTAAAAGTTGCACCACTTGACTGGGTGCGACATCGGCTTAGAGCGGAAGGAACTGTGTCACTGTGAACCCAGGAGACCTTAAAAAAACATGTTTTTTGAATGTCTGTGGGAGTTAGCCGAGATTTCAAATGCAACATGTGCAAGATAAGATATGGATGTTGCTCAAAGTGTGTCTTTGTCCTTTGTGTTTCAGAGAATACTTGGCAAACCTTCTGAAATTTGTACATAATTTCTCTGCACTGATATTCAGCCACCCTGGGGCAAGACTGTCTGCTGGAGCTGTCTGATCACTGGAATAATTGTGTGGGTGGGTGTGGCAGAGAGCTCACTGGCAATATCAACACCACATGTATCAATTCAATGTCTCCATCTAGTGGAGGCATTAAGAGAACTGGTGGATTTTTTTCAAATAGTTTTTATACATCTGTTACAGTCTAATCTTATTTGTGGAATTTTAACGTAATGGTTCTCTATAGGATGAGAATCCTATGTAATGTAATCTTACTTTTTTATATATGCACTAGTTTTTATATATGCATTGCATATATAAAGCACACATATATATATATATATATATATGCATTATATATGCACTATATGCACTAGGCAGTGGGTCCAGACTGCACTAAGTCAAGGGTTGTCAAGTCCTGTGCGTATCAACTGTATGGGGTAATGGAGGTCATCTTTGGAGGTTCTCCAACACCTCTTCAACCGGAGCCTGCAGCTGGAGAGAGTTCCTCTGGGGTGGAAAAGGTCCTGCCTGATCC
>JAUMHF010000007.1:12567635-12596667 GCA_032359275.1 Microctenopoma steveboyesi | reverse complement strand
AGAGCGGCTGTATTCATGGCAAACAATTTCCCTCTGGGATTAATAAAGTGTTTTGAATCTTGAATCTTGAATCTTTAACCTGAGCCTTAAGCTAGGGCAGGTGCCACAGCTCTGGAAAACCTCTTGTGTGGTACCAGTGCCGAAGACCCCACACCCCAAAGGACTTTAACAGCTACAGGCAAGTGGCTCTGAAGATAATGAAGACCCTGGAGCAGGTGGTTCTTGTGCAGCATAGGCCACTGGTGAGCTCTTCACTGGACCCACTTCAGTTCGCCCACCAGCCTGGCATTGGAGTGGATGATGCCATCATCCACCTCCTACATCGTTGCCTCTCTCACCTGAAGAATGCTGGGAACAGGAAGAGACTGAACAGGCTGATCTGGAAGGTCAGCTCTGTTGTAGGATGCCTTTAACTTTCATTACACACTTCCAGAAACTTTTTCACTTTCTCCATTCACCTTTTCATTTTCCAGCTTAAAAATATTTAGTAGGTTTTCTGTACTAATGCATAAAAAAAGCTTTTTTTCATTTGGCATCTCTGTTCTGAAGCCTATTTATAAAGAATTTCTAACAGGACATTCAGACAGGCAGTGAGAAAACGCAGGCTAAGACTCTCACACAAGAATGTCCTGTTTCATTTAGACTGCTTTTTGCCAGATTAGTCGTCTACTAGATGCTTCCAGCTGTTTTACAGCCAAATACAGTGTCTCCATATTAGAATATTTGTGTTTAAAGTCTATAACAAACTAGTTTTAAAACTTTGAATGTCACTTCATTATATTGTCAAAGTAATTGTTAATAACACAGAAAACACTAAAGATTATTTAACTACATGCTTGTCATAATGAACACCTTCTATGAGATGCAAATAATTAGTCAACAAGTTGATTTATTCCACAGATCAAATCTGATTCATTACACGTCATCATTTAGTTGTTCATGCAACAACTCCCGCACACGCATAGACTAATATCATCATACACACAAAGACTCCCCTCAGTGGTCATATATTATTAATATGCACAAAATAGAAAACTAGCATCTGTCTTTGACATCAATACATAGTGGCTGCAATATCACTTCTCTTGCATAAAATGTTTGCACTTTTATTTACACCTAGTCGTTACTATGCAATGCATAGTCTCCAAAGATTTCTTATTCTGATATTGCATAAGAAATATTATCTGACTTAAGATGCATCTGCTTTGATTCAGACAAGTGCTGGAAGAGAAATTACTAGGATAAGACCCAATAAATAAAACCTTCACGATGTGTGCATAAGCATGTGAGAGCATGACAAAACGGGATCCTGTGCATCTGCGTGTGTGCACTCACCTCTGTGAATGTGACTGTGTCATCAACAGAAGAGTCGCCTCACTGGCCCTGAGACAGCCCATTTAAAATGTATCTAACACACGTGTAGTTACAAATGGGCCAAACAAGCCAGCTCAAGAACTGACTCATACAGTATGTGTCAATCTGTTTTATTAAATCGTCTTAAGCCAGAATGGGTTGAACCCTGCTTCCATTTCAACCAGAAAAATAACAAATACATACTAAAAGAATGGTATGTATGTTATCCAATACAGGATAAAACTCAACACATAACACAGTGCTCTGTGATGTGTAGTTTCATGTATAATCTCTAACCAGTTGTGAGCATCTAGGATGCTGGTTTACAAAGCAGCCACTTTAGAAAGGCAGTACATTACAGTGGGTTACATAAAACCATAGCTGTACGTTTATAACCATGTGGAGGTTGTGTGGGATCTCAACCGATCTCTGTGCTTCAGCATCAATAGAGTTTTGAAGAAATCTCCCACTTCGTATTTCCTTACTTGATTCACCGGCGATTTTAAGATGTACTGTCGGGCAAAAGGGACCTGTTCAGTTTCTGTATATTTTTAAAAGCATTCCCTTAGGTTTAGAGGTCTCGCTCACCTGCCTTGAGCATCGTTTCATTCGATGAGGACCATCAGAAAGCTATGACGCAAATGTCTCTCACTTTTTGCTTCACACTTCTTCATTAATCAGACTGCTACTGGGCTCAATTCAGGTCAGGTCAGCCCAACACTGCTTCAGGAAGCAGTGACAGCCTTGAGATTATCTGTACAAATTTTGCTTGTGTTCTCTCCCCTTTAGCCGTTCATTCTACCCATTTTCTCCCTGCTTTGGTTGCTTTCTTCGTCTCTGTCCTCATTCTCCTGTTCTCACCGAGCGCTCTCTCCCTTCTCTCTCAGTGTTGCAACAGGAAGTTAGTTGCCATGTTGATATCGTTGTTTGAAGCTCTCAGGGCCTCGAGGGCATCAATCCTGGAAAAACCCATTTCTACCAGCCGTGCAACCTGTGGGAAAAAAAAGAATGTCAGGTAAGAGAATGGATCATAAGCGGGTCATAGAACAAGTTTTATTGAAAGTGTGTTAGCAGGCAAACTGACTATGAAGATTCTCATCTATCTGGGTTATAAAATATGTATATTTATATATATATAATACTAATAATATAATATATAAACTCAAAGAACGTATTGGTATCAAGTAACATTGGAAAATGTACACTAAAATGAAGACTCACCTGCTCCTCTGCGACAGGAGAGTTGTCTGATAGCGGTGGTTGTGTGGGTGGTTGTGTTTGACCCTGGGGGTGAGGCTGCATTTGTGGGCGGTTCTGCCCTCTGTGTCGGAGGGAGGGGAACAACCTAGTCCACTGTAACAACCCAGCCTGTACACAGACATGAGAGCAGAATTAAGAACTGTCCATAGTGTGATATATTCAGGGATTGACTGTATAAGTGCAGCTCCTGCCATCTGATGCTTGAAGTGAAATGCATTTTTACGTGTGCGGTTGTGAGGAAGACAGGCTTTGTATCAAAGTGCGATTAAGTCTGTGTGTCCACAAACCTGTGGCTGTTGTCTGGCATTCCTCCTGGCCTCGTTGTACTGAGCCAGCAGTAACTGTTGGTCTAGCAAGTCCATCCTCTGTTGCCTCTGGATGTCCAGAGTGGCACCCATCCCTATAGGTGTCTCACCAGTTGGTTGAGAGCCTTAATGACCACAGATGGTGATATTGATTGAGAATGAGACATTAACAGGCAAAAAATATGCGATACTGTGTAATACGTGTCAAACAAAGGTTTTAGCAATGGCAACTGGCCTTGTTTTAGTTCTTTGACGAAGTATTACCCTTCCAGTCCAGAGGGTTTTCTCAAGTCTGACTGACTGGTAGGAGCAGCATGTTTATAAACCCGGTGTAACCCCGAGGCCACCTCCTCTGTTTAACGAGGGTCTGTTACTTTACTTTACTTTAGATTACTAAAATCTAAAACAAGTCCAGTTGCCATTGCAAAAACTTTTGTTTGAGGTAACCATGACCTGGATGAATGAGAATCTTCACAGATACACAGTATAGAAACACAAAACGTCAGATTCCTAAAGAGCTGGTAATAAAACATTTTAGATATTTAGATATTTTGCTCTTTGGGTACAGAAGCACCATGAAAACTAGACTGGACTGGTATTTCCATTATGCAACAAAATGTGCAGTTCAATACTAATAAGCACAGACTATTTTAGGCCTAAACAGTCCTTCACAGCTGAAATGCTTTAAATGACCGTGTACTGGAGAGGAAGAGAAAGCGATGACTGGGTATTTAATGTAAACAAACTAAAGTTAATGTGTGCATTAAAGTGAAAAATCCCCTCTTTAGTCAGTAAGAAACTACCTTTATTAAAGTTCACTGTGATGTACACTTTCATTTGTATCCAGCATGAATTTCTTTGATTATTTATCCTGAATTAAACAGAGAAGGACAATAACTCCATGTCTCCAGTGCAGAGGATTTACACAGGATTTTTGTGTGATTACTAACACCTGGACTCACTTGAGAAGAGCGGTTCCAGAATATACCGTCCTACACGAGACACACAGGTGGGTATAAAGAGGAGCTTCTGTAACTGCAGGACATTGGAGTGGTACAAACCGCCTGAGATCTGAAAGGCAGATACATTAAAAACAAGGAACCTACAGGCTTTATGTATATATATGAAACTTTGCTCGGTAATTCAAAATGTGCAGGTCTGACTAAGCAAGGCACAGAATCCTGGTTTACCCAGGTATATTAACATCTGTATTAGGCAGGGCTGCAACTAACTATTATTGTCATTATTGATTGAAACGGCATGATAGCTCAGTGGGTAGGGCAGTCGTCTTCAAACCAAAGGGTTTACATGTCGAGGTGTTCTTGGACAAGACACTGATACCCCGTAGTAGCACAAACACAGGTCTGGCAGCTGTCCCAACAACAATTTCCTCAAGGGGATCAATAAAGTATTCATTATTGTTATTATAATTATTATAAAACAGAGTCCAACGTTAACTTCAAATGTCTTGTTTGCCTGATCATTAGTCCAATACCCAGAGATAGTTTGTAGTATGTTTGTAGCGACGGTTTGGTTCAGGGTCAGCTTTTGTTTCGCTTAGTTTGTACAGAATATTTTTATGTTAAAACTGAATTATAGGACATGATTTGCTCATTTTTGATTCCCACCACCCTCAACCAACAACTCACACTCTGTTCTACTTTGAACTGGTCAGAAATCAGTCACTGCTGTTTCACAGTGGCCAGACTAACTGTTAATTAAAAGAAGACCTTTTCCTTACCAGACCACTGAGAGCAAGGGGCCACATGAAGGGGCTGGAAGTCAACAACTGAGGAAAAGAAGAAAAATGGTAAAGACTAAAGATCAGACCGGGTGGAAGTTTTCTCAAACTACATACACGTATGCCCACGCCAGAACATAGGTTTACCTGCAAGCCCACTATGTAGACCAGAGACTTGTTGGTGATATGGATGTGTCCTAGGACCTGGGTGACTGGCATCTTGGGAATTGACAGGTAGAAAGGCACAAACAGAGAGAACACTGGAGCAAGTCTGCGAAGGGGATTAAAAAAAATGTACGTCAATGCATTTAGAGCACAGGCAACGGAGAAATCTAACTGACAGATAGTTTGAGCAATGTTATAAAACATCATAAATGTAATCAAACACTGTGTTTTGCTGTCAGGATACCATGTGGTGATAACACTGAAAAAAACTAAATCTAGAACATGCATTACTGATATGACTACTTAAATGACCACAATACTCACAATCCAGCAGGAAGTTCTTCCACCTCATAGTCAAATAGAAACTGGAAAGCCTGTGCTACCAGAAAATCTATGAGTGCAGAGAGACACCAAGTGCCAAAGAGGAAGGACTGAAGTAAAGAAGAGCACAATAAATGTTAGATAGAACAACTAACCGATAAAAAACATGTTTGCAAACACAAAAAGGCAAATTAGTTGCTATACCATTGTGTCAAATAAAGAAGTTGTACATCCTCTTCTCTGAATACTGAGGTCAATACACCTTTTGTTTATGAAACTGAAGGCCAACAAACACTGAAAGTGTCTGAAGTCAAACCATTCGCGCACATTGTTTTCAACGAGTGAACACGTCAGGGGAATTTGACACATGTCAACTTTCTGGGATTAGAAAATGTTCTACGCTGTGTTGACGCGTGTCAAACCAGCATTTGCTTGGGGGTGCACTCTGTTTTCAGATGCACACTAAACACATGTCAGTAGTATAAACAAAAGCACCACTATCATGCATCATGCTGCTTTAAAATATTAAGTTATTGTGAATGTGTTTGTATTTTCAGTCATTCACTATTTACCATCAGTGCATTTCGCCTGTCTCACCTCAAACTGAGAACATGCAGTCAAGCAGCTCACTGCCTAGTAAAACTATAAGATGCTATCTGAACAATTACATTCACTTAAATGTCGATAGTTGCTACACAATTAATTAGCAAGTACGCTAATATTCAGCAGCATTAAACATAATGTAACGACAACATAATGTAGCTCATCATCGCGTGAACTTTGCAGGGAGGGTATTAAAATGAGTCTTTACTCGAAAATCAAACTTCACATCTACCATCTAAAGCTACACAGCTACAAATCAGAAATACTTATTAATCCCTGAGGAAATTATGAAGCACTAATACTAAGGAAAATGTACTAAATGCAGATAAATACATGGTTTCATTTTCTTAATAGGAGTTTATCACACTTTTGTAGACTGGAAATATTCCACAAACTAATGATTTGAAAAGATTTCCATGTCAAATGTGTCCATTAAAGGGCACAACATAGTTCAGCTAAGAATATCAGCAACCTTATTAGATATTTACTGTGGGACTATGCATGTACTAACTTATCAACAGTGTTGTACTCACAGCAAACTTCCTGGTTCCAAACCTCCTCTCAAAGATACGAAAGTTGTAAATGAGCAGGCTGCTACAAAAGGAGTCCTTGACATCTAGACAAACCAGCCTGCCGCACAGGAACCTCCATAGCTACAGCGCAAAAGAAAGCAGAAGCATATACATTACGACTTTGCGTAATAATTAATTTTAGAAATAATATTGTGCTTTCTGAATAAAGAGAACTGCATTTGTTGATAAGTAACAGCTCAGCTGCTACGTGGAGCACAATTTTAACACGAGATTCTACTGTGAACCTGCGAGACACGTTTTTTCTGAAACAATTGCTTCTTGTTTTGTGTTAGATAAAGTCAATCCTATGTTTTCTGTTGTCAGGAAATCTTTGTCCTGAAGATGATTAAAGCAGTCTCACCAAGGAAAATATTGTTACTGTGGCCCCAAGGCACATTAGTACAAACTCAGTGTTGTTTTTATTGTGTCACTTACAAACATAAATACAGAAATTGGAGACATACCTGGTGCTGCTGTGTGACAGCGTGCAGGTTGTATGCAAACAGTTCTTGGTAGTGTGGCAGCAGCATGAGCATCAATGTCAGCCCATTGAGCACCAATAAGAGGCCTTTAGACAGAGGAGCCTTATCTGTGCAGAACAACAGTGGTGAAATGTGACTTTATTACTGGGTGAAACAATTAATTAAGAACTTGGGTTAAAAGAAATGTCCATGCCATTTAATTGTACATTTTATTCTTAATAAAGGTTTAAACATAAAAATATGATAACACAAACGATAAGACACAACAAAAATACAATTAAAAAAAAGTGGTACAGCTGGTGAGCTGACAGGAAATAATAAAAACTTTTCAGTTGAAGTCCGTTTTCATGTAAAATTTCTCTAGTGTAAATATAAATACCAGAGAGTTTAGGAAAAGACAATTATAACTTTACTTTACTTAACAGGGATAGATTAGGAGTCAGACAGGGTGTGGCTGTCGCTTAACCCATTGAGCTACCAGGCCACTTACTTTAAAAAACTTCACTTTGGAAATTGGTAAAGGTGTTTTATAGAGTTTTGCTGATTGTAGAAATGGAATTTGTAAGTAAAATCAGGGCAGACACCATTTATATGTCTGGCTTAATGATACCGTTAATGATAAAGTGTAAGATTGAACTTACAAGATTGGTGAAGAAGTTTCTGTTTTCAGTATAAAAAAATCAAGCAGAAGTTATTTTAATGATTCATCTGCCAATTATTTTCTTGGTTATTCTGTTATTCATCAGACTATACAAATTAAAATGTGTGAAAAAAGAAATCTACGTCTATCTATGTCAGATGACTTGTTTATCTGACAAATATATTCAGTTTACTGCTGTGTATGACAACAACGTATTAACTGTTCACATTAGAGACTTTTAAAATGATTTTTCTTAAAAACATCACAAATCAAAATGAACTGCAGCCGAATTAATATACATTTGTGTGTGTGTGTGTGTGTTTATTACAGGTTATTTCATTTGTAATGTAGTATTTTACAGAGTGTCATTAGTACTTGTGATAAAGATGTTTTAAATGTTATTAGACTTCAGAAATGGAAGATTATGGTTTGTGAGTAGAAACAGGACAGACTAACGTCCTCGCAATTTATAACGTATTTAGGATTGATGGATATGCAGATAATGCCATTTTCACCAACTTCAAAGATTTTTACCAATATCACCGTAGCTAAGTCAGCTGACTAAACGGAAACGCCAAACGTGGGGTGTTATTTAACTAAATGCGATTGTAACTGACAGATACATCCCAGAGTAAATGAATGACAGCCCAATGCTAACACCAGATAGCTAAGCTAGGCTGCTACCGTTGAAACTGACAGGCAGGAGGAGGGAGGACTGCGACAGTTGTACTTTATCTGAGGTTGGAGAATACTTACAGAGGCCTCGAGAACCGGTGGTGGTAAACATGGTAACTCGATGAGTTACAAAACCCGGCAGAGGGCCGTTAATGCGAGGGCAACACAAAACTAACACTAAAACACACAAAAAAGTTGAATTGAGGATCCATGCTGTGACGAGGAAGAGACGGGGTTAAAGGGATTCTACTAGAGAAGCCCGGAAGGGTCAAAAAGTGTTTGTTCGCCGTTATCTCAAATGATAAAATACTGACCGGATGAGGGCGCTGTTGTTCTGTGCTGAGGACGAGATTAGGCTGTTATAACACCTCTTATGTTTTTTTATAGTTTGTGTTGATTCTAAGTTTAATTCAGATACTATTTTACAGCTAATTGCTGTAAGTGTCGTTCATCAAAACTCATTTAGCAGATTTATGATTTATACATGTTTAATTTAAATTATTTAAATATAATATGAATGCATCATTTAAGTTAATTTAAATTACTTCAAATATTCACTGACTAGATTGGAAATTCCTATTAGAGTCAACAAAGCTTTTTTGATAATTTTATGTAATCATAACGTATTTATTTATTGTGATGTAAATGCTGTAAATGAGTGAAATCTAAAATAATTTCCTCTTCAGAGTACTTCAGTTGTCATATTAAGGTACCCAACGTTACTAATAATATACAGGCCTACATAACATAATACATACAAACCAACAGAAAATCTTTATACTATTTTACTTAACAATAGAGAGATCTGATGTGAGCAAATTATTTTAGGCAAACCTATCATATTTTATGACACTACACCAGTGCTTTGACACAGCAGTGAGAACAGGATCATCCTCTCCTTCTGCACATTTTCTCTGGCCAGTGATCACTAAGGAGCCTATACCTCAGGTTGAGAACCACTGATGTAATGACAGCAGCGCCTCTGCTGCTGCAATTTAGTGCCTTGCTTGCAGGCATTTCAGCAGGGCAAATGCGGGGTTTGGGTGTTTGCTCACTCACTACCATTTACTCACTGTGTTATGTGTTACGTTTTTTTTTTATATGAGTTACTTTATGTCTTAAAAACATGCGGTTAGTTTTCTGACAGAGTGTTAATAGTACTAATCATCCTTGGGGACTTGAGCAGGATGTGGCTGCACATAGTCCAGATTAATGACTTTTTCGTATGGTCCTCTGGCTCTCTGCACACAGTGTCATATTTTGTCAAGGACCAGACTTCCTTCACAGAGGCCCTGCTTTGTCTTACACTAAAGGCTGCCAGTTTTAGTCACATCAAACAGGACGTGTACCTTCATGCCTGGATATGTTTGTTTCAGAGCCAATTGATCGAATGGTTCTGTTACATCCAAGTACATTTGAAAAGATATGGTGAACAGCTGTCTAATAGTGTTGCATTTCCCCATCATCCACAGATGCAGTAGTGCGTTAGTTCCCATTGGTTAGTTCCCGCCCATTAGGTTTATTTGGCTGCCTGTGGTCAGATGTGACTGCAAAGCAGAGCTCGGGAACAGCTTGCTAATTGTGTTTCAGACCTTCTCTGTCACTGATGTAGGAGTGAGGTCTAAAAAGGTTGCTTTGCCCCTGTTCTCAATCAAAGATAATCAGATTAAACAGCACAGAGATGTGTGTGTGTACGCGTTTGTGTGCGCTTACCAATAAAAAGACTCCAGGTTTGGAGACAGCCTTGACTCCTGCTGTTTGCTTTGTTCATTAAGAGGAGATGAGCAGATGGTTTGCTGGTCTGTTGTGTAGTACACACATGCAGACGTGTACACACACACACACACACACACAAATAAACATACACACATGCATGTTCACTCCTGTCACCTTAGCTTTATCCTCCATTTATCTTTTCCATTACACATCTCTCGGCAGGACAATGCTACGCGGTGAGGGATGCGTGCGTGTGTGTGTGTGAGAGATACAAGTGAGTGTGAAAGAGTGGAGTGGTGCTGAATGAAGTCACAAACCTTTTTAGTCAAGACAGCCTCTGAGGTGGTCATCTGAAAAGCTGATGACTCATTTACACATTCATTTACGTGAGTCATTGCTATTCACTTGTCAGCCACTTTGCGTTCACGAAGAATTGCTTGTAACAGAGGTATTGTTTTAGCTTATCTGTCTGTGTCCAGGAAATGGCCCACTGCACATTTAAACAAGGTTGCATGAGCAGAATCTGGCTTAAGATTGTTTTGGCACAACAAATGAGCCCAGGACAATGTGAATGTGTTATTTAGGACTTCCCGTAACTTCATAATGCTTGCCAGCGAGCACCCTGAGCGTTACTGTCTCTCTCTGGGGAAATTATCTGCTTCTAATATATTCAACAGAATTTGACTGATCATTGACCCCTCACACTGTTTTTATATATTCACCCTTTACCCTCTGCACTAGTTGAAACACTTGTAGACATACATGTCTACAAGTGTTTGACATTTACAATCACACATTGTTTTTTTTTCACTTCCCTAGAACAGTTCAGACATTAGATTCTTTCAGTGATATCTTTATACAGACATACCTTTTCAAATTTAACCTGACCTATGACTGAATCACCAGATATTTACAGGGCTTTAATCCAAAATGTGTGATTGGTGTAATTAGACATAGGTTCATCTTCCGCAATTCTAGCAAAATGAATAAATTAAAACAAAATCCCACATGGTGTAAACTACAAATAAACAATATTTTTATATAATGTATATCATTTCTGTTCTTATCTTTGGGCAAATATGATGATGAAAACGAGAGCAGCCACAGAAAGACAGGGCAGAGCTTCCATGTGTCCCTGCTCACCACCTGCTTCTAATGCTTATAACATACATACGTAAATAGAGATGGAGCACCCACTTCCCACACTTTCACATGTTTATAGAAAAGAAAACGCTTAGACCTGTTGTAAATACTTACAAACACACACACACACACACACACACACACACACACACACAAACAAATACAATACAATATAAATCCACATCTGTTCACATAAAAAAACTATTATATGAATCACTCATTCAGAGAAATAAAGAACAAAGCGCTAACACGGTTTCAAAAAAAGTGTTTGTGTTGTTTGTATTGTCAAACTGCACTACTGCATAACATACACAATACAAGTCATTTACTGACTGTACAACATGCCATATGTTTTTGATAATAACAAAAATGATGACTATATATATGTACACAACTCTGTTACAAGTTATATTCATCACTTGTGTCCAGATAAACAGCACTGACAAAAAAACAACTATGGTCATCATCTAGGATCTAAAAACCTTGATTGAAAGAAACACAGTCAAACACATCATTAGAATAAAGTACTGCTCCCACTAGAGCTGAGATTCGATGATAATTGCAATAAATTAAACAACAGTGGAAAAGTTCAAATGTCACCCTTGAAATGTAGAGTTCTTTTGAGGAGGTGGGTATGCGAATCTCAGATGACGCTCTGCGACTGAGCATGCCTGCTGATTGTATTTCTCAAAAATGAGGAATCTTCGCCGTCTGCCCATCCATTCATTTAACCATCCTTCCACTTTCTCTTCAGTACATCCCGGTGGTCTGCAGGAAAACTCTGCCCTCTGAAACCCATAGGAAGAATCCAGAATAAAACAAACAGAAAATACTCAACATTTAAACTAATTTAAGTTTAGATTTTTCAATAGGTGAAAAGAGGGAAAATGTGGTATCCAATTAATTAATTCATAAACTAAATATTGAAGAAGGGCTTGTACATGCTTGACCAAAGATCATTAATAAAAGATTATTATTAAGTAGGGCTCAGTTGAAAGTGTTTTTTGGCCCCTGATCCCTGTTTTTGGCGATAAAACTTCCTGGCACAAAGGAACCACATTCTGCCCTGCTGTCTGACAGACAATTCCCCTATAAATGATTTATTACTGGGTGTTAATTATGCAAATGATGTCCAAACAAACTCGTCATGAGGACAATTAAGACAGCCGTTAATTAGTGGCCAGTTCTCTTCTTGCTTCACTGACATTCAATTAAAAATTGCCTTTGAACAAGCTCGCTGTCTGGTGCGGCGGTCCTGGCATGGCGTGGAGGAGAGGTGGGCTGGAACCCTGCACTCTTTTGATGGGGCTGGGCTAGAGATCACGGTCATTTCTTTTTCTGTCTGTTTAAGATGTTACATGTGGGATTTTCTTACTAATCTATCCCCGTGAAGACAATAACTTTGGCATGATAAACATATTAAATGCCCGTGTCCATTAAAACGGTAGCCTCGGTGAACTGTCTCATGCTTCATTTCATTTTGTTTAATTTCTCAGAAGCGGTCTCCCTGTGAAATCTTTGAAAACCCTTCCAGGAGACTGGTCAGTTAAGCATCAAAAGCAATGAGTAGGTGAAAAAATGAAATCTGTTGTCCTAGCTCGGTTGACAGGAGCGGAATAAATACACACCAGCAGGTGTGTCGCTGTGTATTACACGAATTTTACAGTGACTTCTTTTTACTAAACCGTCAAGTTAAAACTGTTAATAGGTAACGTATTCTCACTCTCAAACTTTGTGATTCACATACCTTTGCTTTTACACAAACAAATTCATACAAGACTCAACCGCAGAGGATCACAGGGCAGTGTGACTCATTTTCACAGTTGCTTCTCTTTTGATATTTTGTTTGTAGGTAACAGAGCATGTCATACGATTAAAAAAAGAACATGACATTTCAAAACACTGTAATAAGGTTGTTTGTCTTCATTTCCTTTAAGTTGTCATTAGGTGACAGACTGTTCTAGCGCTGACAGCAGTTTTTCTGCATGACTACCACATTTTCACCAGTCAGAGTAGGAAACCATGTTTTCACTGCTCCATTCGGAGGACGCTGTACCTTGTACGGTCGCCTTGGTGTCCAGCCTGTTGTCATCGTGTCTGCTCCCATCCATGTCCTGGGTCGCAGATTCTGTGTGAGGAGGGGCTGCTGATGATTGATGGCCTGTAGTTTGGTCATTAATTAGTAAAGACACTTAATTAGAGGCTAACGAACAGCCAAGGCTACAACGCACCAAAGGTTGGTGATATTTTAAAAAGCGTGAGTCAAACAGTAAAATGCAATTCATGAATGCACAGTGTGTGTGTGTTCATCTGTGTGCTGATGTACCGGTGTGTGTGTTGGCAGTGTGTAGCAGACTGTGCTCTGCCTGATCCCGAAGTTTGACCTCCTCCTCCAACGCTTCCTGTAGTCTCCTCTTATTCCTCTTTTCCTTTTTCAGGCGCTTCTGGATCAGAACTGAGTGGAGACAAACAGATACAGATGAAGAATGGCAGAAAACACACATACACAAATAAATGTGTGTTGCAATCATTTCACTTCATACTCGACATCATTTGTATCTATTGTTGTAAGGACTTGTTTATTATATTTCTGTGTGGTCTCCCTGCTTCCTGACCTCTTTGGATCTTTACATCAAGAGATTTGAGGGCCTTTGAAGGTATTGTGAGCTGGGAGTGTTTGTTGTGTTGTTCGATTTAGATATTTTTTCAGAGTAAGTGAAGTCAGTGTGCTCCCAGCTTTCTAGTGCTGAAAAGAGCAGAGTATGAAAATTAAATAACGCCTGAAGAGGTTGTGTGACAAAACCGAGGCACCGCTGCTGGTCTGAATCACCTTGACCACAACTTCTCCATCTGCCAGCGTGACCTTATCGAGGACACTGTCCTTCACTGGAACTTCCTTTAGTACGCTGCGTATAACAGCTTTTGCGAACATGTCAAACTTGATTTAGTTTGTAGTTGCTTGCCAATCTCAGTCTAATTCACCCCTGTGGATGGTAATATACAGTAGGTGTCCCAGGTTCCTTATCAGATTTTCAGGTTTTTGGACATCCCGTCAACTTAGAAGGGGATTAGACTTTCTTCTGTGTGTAAATGTAAAAACGGAGACCTTGCAAGCTTTTATAAATATAAATACTCCCCTATTTGAATGGGAAATCTTAAAACATTTGGCCTAATAAACAAAGTACTGCATATTATAGCGTCTACCTCTGTTTTTCTGTTCCATGCTCAGCTGTCTCTCCAAGGTCTCTCTGAGCTCCCGTTCTCGTACAAGCTCCAGCTTCAGTTCCGTCCTCTCCAGCTGGTCCTGCTTCTCTTGCGCCCGGGCGTTCTCTATGGCAACCCTCAGCAGACCCTGCTTGGAGACACACAGGCACATATCAACAGGTTACACACTGAACAAAAAACGGTATAAAGTCTTCCACAAGCATTTAAACATATACTGACAGAACCTTCACAATTCAATGACTTTTAAACTTTTAGGATCAAAATGACCAAAAATGTGTCCAGGTCTGGGGAAGAATTCACCTAACCAGTGAGTTCTTCACTGTGACTCTGTCACAACAAAGACATGTTAATATCTCAGGCAGGTCAGCACACGCCCATCCCAATTACTGCAGATCCTAAATGTCTGTCTTGTCTGCTATTTACCATTTCAGGAAATCCCAAAGAGTGGCTCATCTCCCTTCCTATTCATCTCAGAGGATAATAATAATAAAGCCCCGCCAGAGCCTCACCTGGATGTTCGTGAGCAGGGTCTCTATAGAGGACAAGCCTTCCGGAAAGATGAAGGGAGTGTGGTGAAGACCTGCTGGGAGCTTCTGTCCCGCAGGGTAAGATACTCTCTCACAGGCCTCCCTGCTTGTTGGGGGTTTCTGGTAGACCTGTCTATCACAGCTCTCCCTGGTTGTCTGAGTGGCCAAGGAGCTGTTATCTGGAGGGTGAAGACACATTTGGTTGTCTAGCTTGTAAGGCCGACATAATGCAGACAAAGTCAGTTCACACACACAGGGCACAGACAGTTTGACTTAATCCAGTGTTAGTGTCTTATAAATTATTGTAATACTGAGTGTGAAGCTCAATTTTCTCTCAATATATAAATATGTGTTTTACCTAAATGTTTGACATCCTAAATGTAAATGCATTTATTTACATCTGTATTCATTTTCTATTTGACTATATATGACATGAAAGTTAATTCTGGACACTTTAAACATATTCTAAACATTCATCGCTTTTCCCTTCCAAACATATTTGTTTTTTTCTCACATGACCTAAAGAACCTCGGTCACACAATGATTCAGATTAATTCCTCATCCACTATTGTAGAACACCATTGTATCCTTACTTGTTTTTCTGAGCACTCACTATACAATAAGGCTCTAAAGTGCTACACAAGGTGAGCAAACTCACTGACATGTTAAATGCTCCTGTATCAAGCTGTGTGTGTTCCACTAAAGGACCCGTACACATTTCCCTGATTAACACAGGATATTGGTGTTTATTTAAAATGTGCAAACCGTGCATCCCTCCAGCGCCGCCATTTGTTCAAGGTTGAATGCAAATGTGTTTAATTTATAGCTCAGTAATATATTACATTAATTTCTTGTAAACATATCAATCCCACCAGTAAATAGGTGTTTACACTAATTATTTTGTGAGTAAGTGTGTGTACACACACACAAAAGTCCTGGTTTGGGCTCCTGAAAATGTGGTTACCCTTTATTAGATGGCACTCTGCCTATTGATAATGCATCACAGCTTGACATCTCCCATAAAACAACTAAGAAGCTGCATTATGGATGACCATCTGTTTGTAAACCTGAGAACTCCTTGTTCCCGATTCGTGACACCGAGGGAGATGAAGATTAGCCGTTTTCTGCATTTTCTTTTTTTCACGTCAGCCAGTTGTTTGCTTTATGCGCTTACTGTCATCCGAACCACTGAGGACGAAGCCGTCCTGGGAGTCCAGCGGTTATTGGAGCAGAGATGAGTGTGAACGTGCAATGCGATATCTGGCAATTTTCTCTGTCTGTGACAAATGACAGTGTTTTCTTCACTTAGCTGACCACAGCATCTTCTGCTCCAAATCCACCCACCTCCCCTACTTCGCCTCGGCCTCGCGTCTTGGCAACTGTCACATTCAAGGTGTTTCACAGATGAGAAGCAATACCCCCCCCCCCCACCCCCCAACACTACCGCTTTCTCCCTCTTTCTTGCTAAAAGCATTGCTCTGTAGAGAAAGGTAATTAGCAGGTGCTGGCGAGCTCAGCGGAGGGCATCCAACTACACTCCTGTGGCTCGCATACAGACACACACACACACATATGTTTGTAGCTGCTGAAGTGCACCGTCAGCAGCATGGGCTCCCCGAGCTCCTTGGATGTGACTGATCCTTTATTGAGTTACTCTTTTACGCCTACTTTACCTCACACTCACACACACGTCTGGCATATACACACACACACACACACACGCATACACACGGGTGCCAGCTCGTTTGATCATTTACCCATCTCTCTAACCAAGGTCACTGTCTGTTTTTCTCTTTTCTCCCAACTTCATCTCTCTTTTCCCCCCTCTCTTATTCCTCTCCCACCCATCCCTAGGGCTAATGAACTTCACCACGTGAAGACTGCCAGTCAGCGGAAGAGAACAGGAGGGAGGGAGGGCGAGAAAGAGAGAGACAGAGAGAGAGAATAAAATTCTGCTGATGTTTGGTTAATGGGAGTGAGGTGTCAGGGATGGCCTCTGATCTTTGCTGCATGGATACGTTGTTCAAAGACCACTGAAACAGCACACACAGCCAAAATTTACTCACTCACACACACACACACACACACACACACACAGATTATCATACAATAGATTGACAGAATGACAGCGCTGAAGTGCTCTTTGAAACTCTGTTCAGTCCACGATAAACCTATCCTGTGATGTTCTAGGTCAAATACAAAAGCCTGCAATCCAGCAAATGTACATGCATTTCATTTACATGCAGGAAAATCAATTGAAAATCAATTGCATAAATGTGATGTGTGATGCATGGCATTCACGTTGTTGATGCCATCACTGTTTTGTCAATATGTTCACAGACACCTGACAGCATCTGAAACCTTGCCTGGGAGGCCTTTGTGATTTTCAGATTTGATTACTGAATAATGCGATTCAGTATTAGAATACATTTACGCAGGCGCGTGCACACACATACAAACGCTCCGTTTCTCCCCTGTTCTCTCTCTCTAGCTGTAGATTTCTGCTGACTGTTTGTCCTTGAGCAGTCCTCATTAAGCTAATGCAAACCTCCCTGACAGAGAGAACCAAACAACTGACGTTGCAGCACCGTGGCAACGCAGGCCCTAACGACAGGGAGGTGGTCGTTATGCAGATGAGGTCCAGCTGAGAGCGTGGGAGGCCGCCTGGCTCGTTAGGCCGCGGCCCGGCAAATGGCTTGCTAATGTAACATCGCTTCCTGGTCTAATGGAGTCCTGTTTTGCAGAATTATTTGTCTTTGCTCTCCACGGGAAGCCAGGAGGGCCACCGACAGCGAGGAGGAGAGGAGGAGGAGAAAAGGAGGAGAGCCAGTGAATCCTTATCGACCTGTTACTGAGATATTTCCTCTTGTAAAACTGCTACAAATCCTTTATCTTGTAAATAAACAGTGTTAAATAAGCTATTGCACAGTTGCCACAGCTGTTTAAACCCACAGGCCAGAAATGATGACACAGACAGATGCACTGGATGGAAACGCAACGCTTGGCAGACGTTATTCAAAGGCAAGTGATTTGTCTGAAAAACAGTCTCTACTCATTAATAATCATTAAACAGTTACAGGCTCGAACACGAAATTCATCTAAACACACGTGTGTGTCGTTCTTTTAGTTCTGCTAAATCAGAGCTAACCCCAGCAGACATAATGCTGCGTCTTACCTCTGTCAGCGTGGCTCCTCTTATTGTCCTTGCTAAATTCCACTGAAGTCACATCTGTTTCTCTGGCCCCCTGCCCCACAGCAGGGGAATGTCCCAGCACACTGTGACCCGATATGCCATCTCTGAGCGGGTCTGGAATACAGAAATCTACATTTGTCACAGGTAACCCTACAGCTACAACATCCTTAATTTTCGATAGAACACCCCGAGTGCATACGTGTAATGTCTGCAGTGCGTTCTGTATGAGACGGTGAACTCGACACGCTGCTGCTGTGATTGGATGACATCTGAGCTTCCTCCAGTGATGGAGAAGGTGAGGGGCTGTCGCGCATCCGTTCCTAAACAACAACAAGGGATGAGTGGAACCCCACATCCAGAAACATGTAACTTCAGCTAAAATTAGTATTCAAAGTTTATATTTATAGATGATGGCTTTCTGAAAAAGTTAAGATGTGAAGTTTGAGTTTTGAGTCTGAAGAGTCTGTGACCACAGTTAGAGACCGCAGAACTGTAAATGTTTTCAGGCAGTAGAGACAATAGCAAGATATCTGACCTGCATTGGTGAGTCATCCACAAATCACACGTAGCTAATTACATTTATAGGGACAGGGAAAGGCTTGAAAACATAATGTGGTATTCTTTTGGTGTTGCACTCCTTGCAACAATCCTTGTAAACCAAACACTGGGACCCAGCCCAGTGTTCGAAAAACAATGGTCTGCATCGTTAAAATTATGACCGGACACAAGCTTCCTGCTGCTGATGAGGACATGATGTGATATAATATTTTGTAAGGGCAGACGCCTACAATATGAAAATTTAGGCAATATATAATCCTGCCAATTCTCATTTAATTAGTCCTAAGAGTGAACGCATGAAACAGTTTTTAAGCAAAGTGACTAACTTGGCTAAGAAGGTCACAGTTACGGTCTGCATGCAGGATATCTTAAAAATGTATAAATAGAAATGGGGCTGGCCTTAAGCCAAGGAACAACTGATTACATTCTGGTACTGATCCAGAGTTTGGATATCTACCAGTAGACAATTACTGTACCCCTTTTTTAGCCATAAGCACGGTTATAAAAATACACGAGGTTCAAAAGATAAATTCACCTAGAGATTTAAGGGAGTAGAAGCTGATTTTTGGTTAGTTTGGGAAGTTAAGAGGAAATAGTAAACTAGTGGTTCTAGCTATTGCTATAACTCTGGTGGACTCTGGCTGCCGGGCATCTGAGTTCACCTTAATGACGGAGGTGGGAGGCCTGGCGGGGGGTTTGGCGTGAAGCTGTGCCACGTTGGCAATGCTGGCCAGCGTGCTCAGTCGGTTCATCTGGCCCATCGCCATGGAAACGGAGGCCGGCGCCAGGCTAGCAGGTATCAGAGGATGTGACATCATCATGAAGGGCAACTGATCCAGGACTGCGGGAGAATAGAACAAAATAGTAAAGTACTGAGGGTGAGAGAGCACAGTGGAGAACAGTAAGAGTCTGCTGCTCCTCGTACGGCAAAAGGTCACATCAGCAGCTCTGTTAAATGCCATCAAAGCTGCACTATACATGCACCCAACATGAAACAGGTCTCATCTCTCTCCTCTTTCATTTTTACTTCAGCTGTATTTACCCATCGTAACTTAAAGGCCTTTTTCTGCTCAGGCTTGGGGCACATACTGAACTGAGAGCCCACACCGTCTCTGGCTCACTGATGACAGGACCGAAGCAGGATATCGATGTCAATTCTATCTGATGCCATTATTATTTGGATGACTGCTCCGTTTCTGAAGACTCAAAAACCGCGCGTCGAGACAGAGTGAGCATGAAAGAAAAAACACGAGCGCAGGAGAAGACAGAAACACTTGTCTGGGTCTTTACTCCACGCAGAGACGTGAATATGTAAAGTGACAGCATCAAGATGCTCCTAAATGCTTTTCATGAGTGACACCTGCAAAATCACAATCTCAGCTGCTCTGGAGATGACAAAAAAAATATTTCTTTCAGTTCCCCGTTGTTCTTGATAATAATCCACTGCGTTTTCTGTGGTTCAAACCAAACTCCTATTATCTTGGACAATCGGTTGTTCGCACTCCTCTCTTCAAGACAAGCATCCACTATTTTTAAAGAAAATCCTTCCTCTCAACAGCACCCTAGTGGGTTGTTGCAGTCGCTCTATTCATGAAACAAACAATCCTGTTGGTGGGGAGGGTGGGAGAAAATGACATAAATATTTATCATTTAATAAAAGGAAAAACAAAAACAAAAGAAACACAGGGAGGAAGTGGAACAAAAGAAGCTGATGGCAGTCCTGGTGCTGGGCCAGCAATGCATGCTGGGTAATTATAAACACAAAGGGAAAAATCTTGGACTCTATTCCGCACAATTGTCACAAATAATAGAACGAGTGCATGAAAACAAAATAAAATGCTATCTAAAGAGGAGAGATGAAACAGGACAAATAAAACAGGGGAAAGAAAAAAAAGAAGAGGAAAGAGAGAGAAAGAAAGGAAAAGAAAAGGCAAACTGAGAAATAAAGAATGAGGCGTTGACTTTATGAGTCGGGCTCGCTGGACATATGTGCAGTGCTTTGTGCATTTGGCAGATTAGTCTCTCACTTGCCCAGAGCAGAAACCAATCCAAACAAAAGATCTGTCTGAATGGAGCTAAATAACCAGATGCTCCGACAATCAACTAGCAGCCAACTCCAAATATTAAGCCTCAGTTAGAAACCAGCGCTCCACTTTTGTCCCCCACACCCACCAGCCCCCCCCCCCCCCACCTCGCTCCAACCCCACTCCCGTCTATAATTTCATTTTCACTCTCGTTCTCCTTCTCGTCCTAACTCTGTTTGTCCCCCTCGTCACTTACTCTGCCCTCGCATCACTCTCTCTTATGTTTCATTAAAAAACATCAAATATCAAAGTGCCTCTCTCATGTTTATCCAAACAAACCATTACTGTAAACAAACAGTTACTGTAAATTTCCCAGAAGATCTTGTTAAATGCAGAAATGGCTGCTCCCCGCTCTTCCCCAGCCCATAAGGTGTCACACTCAGCATTTGTGAGTGTGTGCGCGAGTGTGTAATCTGAGATTGCCTTTGTAGTGGTTAAAGCTTTGGTAGGGGCCTATCCTTCCCATAAGGCCGTGGGTGGCAGTATGGAAAAAACACATTGCGCTCATGTGTGTATGTCGGCCTGTTTGTGTGTGTGTGTGTGTTTCCACTTGACTCTATCATTAACAGTGATTACGTTTTACAGGTTTATAATGGCTGGTGGTAACCATGCCACCTAACTGCGCACAGATGCTGGCAGTCGTAACGGAGCATATACAATGGTAAACACCGTTAAGACTGGGAGTATTTACGGACACATGTACACAAAAAGAAAGTCAAAAACAAGCGTGGGCCATGTGGCGACTTGACTGAACACAACACAAGGACAGTTTCATCTCTTTCCCTCCTGTCCTGCAGCCTCACAGTATGCTGCACATGTTAAGTGTATGTGTCCCAGGTTGATAGAGTATTCCACACAGGCCTCCATAAGCCCCGTCATCTGTCTAAACACACTGATGTCGCTTTAACCTGTCGATAACAGAGGGGGCGGTGAGTCCAATTTGTGTGTGTGTGTGTGTGTGTGTGTGTAGTTGTGTTTGCGTGCGCGCGTGTGTCCGCTCTGCGATCGATTGTCCAGCGTTTGTCGTTTGCATTCAGGATAGTGAATTAGAGAGAAGACTATTGATTTGGCTTCAGCCTCTCATCTTATTCATCTCTCTATCATCCCGGCGCGCCTCCGCTCATCCGCTGATGCTCCACTTTTGCTGGCCGCTCTCCTTCGCTGCGAACCCAGGTATCAGTGCAGTGAAGGGACTAGTTTTGAATAACGTGACTATAAATGATACGGTCACGTGTAATGAGCAGCCAAAGCTAAAACAGGGGGATTGTGTGTTTTCAAGGCACAGAGTGATCAGTTAACTGTAAATGAGAGCTCACTGCTTACTCAGCTCTTTTTTCCTGTAAATCCTGACCTAATGTTACTCACTATGACAGAACAATGTCATGAGTAATAGAGCTGGTTTGGGTTTAAGCTCTTCTGATGTGATGACTAATACATATTGATGATTACGTGGCCACATTTGGAGGCTCCAGAGCAGATTACTAACTGAGTGAGATCTGTGCCCCGAATCTCACTCAATGCAACAAATATGCAAACGAGGAAGGAAATATTCACCCTTCACCATCACTCTGAGGAAATGTACAGGCAGACGGAGTGATGTCACATCCTGGTTTTAATCAGCTTGATCCAGCAGCTGCAAACAAACACAGCTGCTCAAGTCGTATTGACTTGGCTTCGCTGCAGCAGCAGTGGCGGCGACGTGTTGTGCGACCGCGATCAAACATCTCACAGGCACGTACGTCTGTGCGTGGACGGACAAACGGATGAGACTCACCCAGTCCAGGGTTGTGGTCACCGTTCTCCCCATTTGGCCTGCCATGTTGTTGGTTGCTGTGGTAACCGGCCATTGCCTCGAGCTTGATCTTCTTGGCCAGGGTAGAAAGATCTGAGAGAGAGAGAGAGAGAGATAGACAGGTATGGAGAGGAAGAAAAAGGAATAAAGAAAGAGAAAGAAAGAATCAATAAGAGCCAGATCAATGGCCCCAGCGGAGGATTAGAGCAGTGGGTAGGCAGGAAGTTGTCACGGGAAGACAGAGGCCAGTCATTCATTCTTACTGCACCACTGCACTGGCCATTTAGTCTGCCAGGGAATCAGCAGTGATAGGAACAAGCTAAGACATTCATCTCTCCCACACAGGGACATCACATCCCACGGCAGAACACACGGGACAAAACCTAAACGTGGCAGCAGCTTCAGCTTTTTGGCCAGAATGCGCTTCTTGATAGGTACAAATGAAAAGCATTAGGGAAAAAAAGAGAAGAGACTTTTTAATAGAGGTTGTGCACTTTTGGATAATATGTAATGGAGAGTGACACAATGTGACTTGAGGCCTGAGCTACATTTTAATTTGCAGCCTGAACCTCAGAAGGTAGTTTGACCCGCAGGGCAACCTCCTTATGCCACAAAATATTAAACATCTCTCGTCCTAATGCAGACAAACACGGCGACTTATTAAAGTTGGACACACCGCGCAACTGTGCAAACATCAGTGAGCAAATGCAAACAAACCATAAGTCTTCATTTCCTGATGTTTGATACATCTGAACATCTGTAACAAACTGAACAGCTGTGCGTTTTTTTTCTCTCCCCCCCCACACAGTCAGCGCCTGAGTCTGTCCAAGACAACCACAACAAATCGCTCCTTTCTTCCTCATCTTCTCTCCTTCACTCTCTCTCTCGACTTCTTCCTGCTCTCCTCCCATCCTCTCTCCTCACTTTACCTTTTCAAATGTCAGCATCACAGCGGGACATAAGCCACTGCGTTGTGTGTGTGTGAGTGTGTGTGTGTGTGTGTGTGAGTGCACAAGGGCGAGGAAAAAAGACTAAGGAGGATCACATCAAAGATTTTTCCTGCCTTTTACGCTCAAATGTCCTCCCTCTCTCTGTCTCTTTCTCCCCTCTCATGTGGCCAGTTCTAATCAGTAGCACTGACATTGCCGCCGTGCCCTCTCCTTTGGTGGAAAAAGACTCTTTTCCCACTGTGAAAGATGCTCTTGAACGCTCAGGCATACACAACACAGAGACACAAATACACACACTCTCAAGCACCTTTGAACAGTGAGAGGAAGCGGAGGCTAATAGAAAATGGCTTCTTTTGAGGCGAGGAATGAAAAGATCAGGTTGTAGTGAAGAGCACAAAGCCAAGGGCAACTTTGAGAGCGGTGAGGTGCCAGCAATTACTTTTCTCCCTTTCTATGTGCTACACAAGCACACATGCACAAACCCAACACAATGGAGACTCAACCACACAACTGTTTGCGACTAGAACAAGCAGCACTATAGCCTTTAGCAGGCAGTTAACAAAGACCCTTCTTACAAAGTCAAAATACAGAAAAGTATAAAACAAACAGATCCACATTACAAATAACAGACTGTCCTTCACATGTGGAGAAATGCCAATTAAAAAACTGTCTTAGTACCAGCAACATAAAAATGTTTCAGGCAAAGAGCAACTTCTCTTTTTGCTCATGTCTTTTATACATTACCACAGTTCCTGGTTAGAAAAGTCCCCTCTTAACATACTTAACACACATCTTCACACATTTTATAACCTCTAGACATAGTCTGTGTCTGACAAATGTGCTAATGTGCAATAGGTTACACTCGGGTCAAGATCACATCAAGTCGTACTCAAATCAATGTGTTTAATTTCTCCAGAGCAATATGTGTCATTTAAGCAGTAAAACAAACATCAGCAAACAAAACTATTACAAATCAGTGTTGGAAGTAGTTTCATGGAGCTTGCTCAAAGAGGACAGAGGACTTTAGTACTTGATAATTCAAGTAAAAAGACCAAGGTTGCAAGTTATGAGTTGTTTCTCGAGTGTCAGCACTGCGTATGCTAATTTTGTTAATCAACACACAGATCACCTCCCAGAACCCAACCTCCTCGCACTATTGACGATATGTAGAATGTGTCATTGTGGGGAACCTGCAGAAGAGGTAGTGAGAGAAAAAATGTGGTATCTATTTTGCATTAGCAACCTGTCCTTCCCTAATACTGATGGTATAACTCAGCTGGCTGTCACCTTGTTAACGTAATGCTTCCACTTTCCAGCTGAAAAGAGAACAGAATATGCTAGAACCTACTCAAAGAGCCGAAGCAACAAGGTGTCACTAATTCACTATTTAAAAGAACTCATGGAGCCAGGAGAGCGATTTGGACTATAACTTATGTTAAGCTATTAAGAATTATACAAATCTGTCTAAACACACTGAGCAATAAAGAATTACATTGTAATTGGTAAGAAAAAAAAGGTGTACAGTAGAAAATTGGTGAATGCATTGTGCATGCGTAGTGAGGCCTGGGTGGTTACCTGCAGGAGGCATGATCCCAGCATGTATCAGTCCACTGTGGGACAGCATGTGGTGAGTCCCGCCCTCTGTCACACTCTGCAGCCTCTTGGGCGGTCGTCCCGGCCTCGAACTGTAGGCACAAAAACACACAAGCTAACGTTAGTCATTAGGCACTTTAATCCTTTACTCCTTCAGCCAGTCAGACAGTTTTTCCTGCTGAGACTAAGATGGGTGGCCTGGTGAAAGAAACTCTTCGTCAGTCTGTAAACCTCTGATCCTGCTGAAGTGTCAACACGCAAAACACTGAAACCTGACCGGTTCCAGGAAGGCTGCTGTGCAGCAAATCTGACCTCCCTTTAGATACGAGCAAGCAAAAAAGTGGTTTCCCTGTGGCATCAATAAAGCACCTCATTACTGTTCAGCTTAGTCGTTCATTTGTTTGCTTATTAAATGTGTTTTCTCGCCTCCTACTCCCTCCATCCTGTCCTCATTTGGTTATTCAATCCGTTTTTCCCGCCATGTCACAAATTTTTGCAATAAAGGCTGTGACCACAAGCAGATTCACATGGTTTGATTGAGCCAGGCATGCTCAATCAATCCTGGAGGAACTTTGTGAAAAGCTGTCAGGCATCACTTTGGCTCTGACTAAACGGTGTGAATGTCCTGACAGAGTAAATGACACGGGCCTCATCAGGCTTAATGACAACCAGCTCAGCTCATCTCCTTTTATACCAGCCCGATACTGGATAACAGGAGTCTATGCACGTGTGTGTGTGTGTGTGTGTCTGTGAAGAGTGTGTCAGATTTTAAATGTCTGTGTGTGATTTTAAAAAAAAGAGCGAGTGAGTGAGAAACCCGCAGAGGGGAAAGAGGAGATGAAGGTGTGACAGAGAGCAAAGAATCAGAAAGAACAATAAAGGTGGGAAGACTGAAAAGGGACATGAAGGAAAAGATGGGGAAGTGTAAACCGAGAGCCAAACATGAGAGGGAACGTATAGCCGGAGAGTCCAAGACAGAGTTAGAAAAGGTGGGAAGAGAAAAAAAAAAAGAGGTAGAGACAGACTAGCAGCAGCAGCAGCTTCCTAGCGTGGGGTGTCTTTGAGCAGATTTTAATTAGAATCTAATCCAGCCGTCATTAAGGCCCCATAAACGAAGCTGTCAGTCAGGAGATTAATGGCGCCTCATTTGCATATTGCATATAATTCATCAATTACCCAGCAGAAAGGACCAATCCCCTGTTGACACACCCACTGGCTGAGAGGGGGGGAAGATGGAGAGAGACAAAAAGACAGAGAGAAAGATTGTACAGTCACTAACTGTGGGAGAAAAACAGGTAGCTTGTGAGCGCGTGTGTGTGTGTGTGTGTCTGGAATGTGTGTTGTGTGTGTATGAAGTGTTCAAAGGTTAATTTGATGAGCCGATGAGCTCCACAGTTCCTGCCCTCGGTTTTAATGAGTTGTTATTATTGTCTCTTATTATGGGCCCAGACCGACTGGGATGTGACAGCTGACATCAGATATCACACACACACACTCGCACAGACACAGGAATGAAGTCAGTAAGAGACACACTCTGTGTATATGTGTGTACACATATTCACACGCACAACATGACAGAGATACAGCAGGAATGTGCAGGAAGGATTGGAAGTTTTCAATGAGTGTGCGTGTGCGTTGAGTGTGTATTGTGCATTTGGAGATGGGGGTGCGTTCACATGAGACAACATTTTCTTTACGGGGCATATAGAGTAGCATACTGTGCTTAACAAAAGCAGGAAATGTATTTTTAGGGCTCGAGTTTGAAGATATAGCAACACTGAGTAAACATGTGAATGCGCGCACACACGCATGCACACACATGCAGACGCAAACACCAGTTAGCGGAAAATAAAATACACAGAGACCAAAGGCTGTGGCTGGTTTTAACTGCAGCCGCTTCCCTTTCCCTTACTACTGTTTATTTGCACACACTAATTAATGGCTTGTGTGTGCATTAGTGTGTTGTGTGTTCCCTTGTACTGTATATGTAGCATTTTAGGGGTCATAAAAAACTGAAACCTAATTTTCTGTTTAGTGTGCAAGTGCGTTGATACATCAAAGTGACCCGTAGAGGGAGGTCTATGTGCGTGTTGTGCATACGGGTGTGTTTTGTGTGCGTGTGTGTGTGTGTGTGAGGTTGGAGAGCACCGGTTCCCTGAGGTAGGATTAATGAAAAAGCCTTTCATGGAAAAGTCATCAAGCTGAGGGGATGGAATGAGAGAGAGGAGGAGGAAAGAGAGAAAACAGTGCATTGTGTGTATGTGTAAGTGTATGTGTGTGTGTGTGTGTGTCTGTGTGTGGAGGGGGGGGGTGTATGGCATATGACCTCTTTATCTCAAACTTTAATTAAAATCTCACCCAGACGTCCTCCCTCATGCCAACACTCTGGCCACACACACACACAGACACACACACACACATTTATTCATAAAAAAGGTACTCTGTACAGTGAGTTCAGCCCTCCGAGCCTAACGTGTGTGTGTGTGTGTGTGTGTGTGTGTGTTACCTGAAACATGAAACGCCAAACATGGCAGCTGGAGCTTAGCACAGGTGGAACAGAAACAAAACATAACAAAGATGACAGATCTCTCTCTTTCTCACCAACGCACACACGCACACACTGAGGGGAAAGAGAAAAGTAATGAAAGAGGAGGAAGTGTTACAGTCAAAACAGTGGAACAGCTACTGGCTTGGAAGGACTGAGGTGCTGATAGGTAGCAGCTGTGTGTATGTGTGTGTTTATGTGAGGGACAGAGGAAAACAGAGAACTAGCTCAAACAAGATTTTGTTTGGAATATATTAGCGGCGGTTTACAGCTCCCATGTTCTCATCCTTTCAATCTGTGTTTATCACACGGGTTTGTATTCGCCGTCACGGTCCGGTTTGATAAATCATATCGTTGTCGCCGCGCGCAGGAAGAGTTATGTTGCTAGTTAGAGAAGGCAGGGAAAGATTGATGTTGTGATCTTCCTCTTGAATTGAAAGCTGAAAAAGCTTTATGCACCATTGTTATTAGGAGAGTCGGTGTGATGACATCATGAAAGGAGCAGGCAGGACAACACACACACACACACACACACACACACACACAGACAGGACGTTTGATCATGGCAAGAATCTGATCTCCTAAACTGATACTGCCTTGCATTCCTTTCCTACATTCCAGGGTCAAGACGGAGTCAAGACTGTATGTATCTGTGTGTGTGTGTGCTCCATTAAGACCCGTCATAATGGAAGACAAGGAGGCCCTCTCTATCTCGCTGTGTTCTTCTCTATAAAACATCAAAAGAGGGGGGAGGTTAAAGTTGGGGTCACCTCTCCCCCCTAACGCACACACACGCACACAGCCACTTCATCCTAACGCCGCTGACTTTGACAGTGAGTTATGGCATGGCGGCGGGGCTCAGCTTTGAGGAGTCCACCTTCCCATGCGCACACAACACCGGCTCAACCCCTGCCAACTTCCACGGCTTAACTTTGCCACAGAGAAACACAAAAGTGAGCTTTTGTTGCACACCGCGGGCCGCTTCGTCCCATTTATCACTCATCGTGTTATTTCGCTAACTTTTTTTGGGGGACAGATGTTTATTCTACACTTGGATCATAGGAAAATTCACAGTTTTAAGAAATGCTAGAAAATATTTTGTTTGTTTGTTAAGTTTTCTGCTTCCACCCAACAACTGAATTTCGTTTGTGCGGCAGAAGGTTTTGGAAAATATATTATCAACAACACTGAATTAATTTGTCCAGAAAGTGTGTCCCTGTGATGCAGGGCTGGCTAATCATTACATCACAAAGTCAACAGCTTTCATAGATACTATTACTTCAGTAGCAGGTCTAAAGTCAAACTAGATCCACTGAAAACATAATCTGTCTGTCTGTTATCAGCTCTGCAGAGTGATACATTCATCGCCCCCAGACATACATGTTGTTACATATTTGTCATTTGCAACGTACCACAAACCACAATTCACTCACCTACTTTTTATTAGGCTGAAAGCAGAAGTCCTCTTTAGAGAACCAAACTAAAACTATCTGCACAGTAGATATGATGTGGAAAATTAGATTTTCTCTCTCTCTCTCTCTCATATATATATACATACATATATATATATATATATATATACATACGTA
>JAUMHF010000007.1:12547525-12567535 GCA_032359275.1 Microctenopoma steveboyesi | reverse complement strand
TCTAATCATTTAAAGCAATATTGTCTGACAAATGAGTGAAGTACTACTTTTCAGGTCTTTGTGTGTAAAAGGGACACACACAGAAATGAAAAAACACGACTGTTATTAACACATGCTTGAGTTCTTATGCATCGCCACATTACATGACTTTGTGAAACATGTGCAAAGTGGCATTTCTGTGTTCTACATAAAGTAAGTGTATAATATATGCACATGCACACACACACACACACACACACATAGTTTGACCTGAGCGAGCTGTTTGATGTGTGTTCCTCACAGAGAACGAAACTGTTTCTTTGTGTGGGAGAAAGAAAAGGACGGAGGATCAGGTTGCCTCCTACATGCCATGTTCTCTCTGTGGAACTAATGTCATTTAGCAGCAAAGCCAGCAAACACACAGGCGTGACCGTGCGAGTTTGTGTGTTGGGATATGACAACGAGTGTGTGTGTGTGTGTGTTTGTGTGTCATATATGAATGAATTATAACTGGGCCTTAACCGTGGGTGATGTCGGCCCTTCTTCATGGTTTGGTGAGTCAGTGGTCAGGGTGTGTGTGTGTGTGTGTGTGTGTGTGTGTGTGTGTGCGCACAGCAGGAGTAAAACAATGAGACAAAGAGAAGACGGAAAGATATGATTTCTGTAACCTCAGCTTCGTCGCATTTAATTTGAATCTTTAAAAAAAACAAACACTAAACGAACAAATGGCCAGAAGACGGAAAAACAGGAATGTGTGTACAGTATTCTGTTAGTCATGTTCAACTATCAGACAAGCCTGTTATTTCTCCTCCTGCCTGTCTGCTGGTACTGGTCTGGAAAATAATAAGTGACGGCTGTCTTAATCAGTAACCAAAACCTCACTGAGCCCTGACACTGCCAGAGAGACGTAACATCATGCTGCTGGAGATGTTCTCGGAATTGGGTTTAGTCGACCAGTCTTCCCACTTTAACGATAAACATCCCTCTCTGTACCTGCCTCTATACGTTGCTCCGTCCACACAAGGGATTACTTAGAAACATCTAAGGCGAGGGGCTGATACTAATGGCAACCACAGCACATTTGAAGCCGTCAGACAAAGAATCACGGAAGTTGTTTGAAGATTTCAGACGAGTGATGTTTTCAGATCTCATTAACTAAAGGCTGTTTGAGTGTTGTATGGATAATTAGAGATGGTGGAGGCTGTGTATTTTCAGGAGTTGTATAACAACGCTCCCATTAACATTTGACATAGAAGAAATCCCAAAGCAGCCAGAAGATGCATCTGGATTTTGTCTTGGTTGGAGGGCTTCAAATGCTTAAGTGCAGGTGTTAATCCGCGCATGGAGCTTGAAGCAGAATCTCACAATAGTTTATTTCCTTTTGGACTGTTTCTGGTTTCACTCAACAAGTCAAAGCTTGCCACTAAAGTTAACACCTGGTATTAAAAAATAAATGCAGCTTGAAGACAAAAACTGTGACATATTCCAGCAAGAAACCAGCAAAAAAAAACACGGAATGAAATAGTTAATGCATCACAGCCTCAGTTTTTGCTGTATATCTCTACACATCTTGATGCAACCTCAATCTGAATTAATGGCTGGTGCAAATTGGATCATTCATGCTCCAAGGAGCAGGGATTAACTAACAAACAATCTAAATTCCCCAAACTAAGGCTAATCCACACTCTCCTGGATTCCAACCCATGCTGTTATGAGCATGTGGTCTGCACAACAGCAGACAGAGGCATCAGGAAACCACAAATCCCAGCCAACTGAGCCCGTTTATCCAGATATCTGTGTGGCGCATTGGATTGATGACCCATGTAGTTGGTCACCATCGGAGTTCAGCAAAACAGCTAATTTACATAATCGCATCATAAATACCAAGAATTCATTTAATCATCTCCTCTGTTCTGATGCTCTGGGCTAAAGAGTGTTGATATGATAAGACAGCAAGTTATTAAGGAAGGAGCGAGAGGGAGAGAAGGAGAGAGAGAGAGCAAAGAGATCAGTGAGTGAGTGAGTGAGCTTGTCCTGATTTAAGCTGCCGCTTGGGGCCAAATGAAAATTAATTAATTTCTGTGAAGAATCAATTTCTCAGAATGACAGTGTCAGATTCAATGTGTGCATGTGTGTGTCAGAGAGAGTGAGTGAGTGAGTGTGTGTGTGTGTGTCGGAGATTGTAGGCTATGACAAACATGACAAACTTTTAAGACATTGGATTACTAAAATTCATTATCGTCAACACCACCATCATCATCATCACTACGTTTATCATCCATTAAAATGGTAATTAGTAACAGCGCTAACAGCAGAGATGTGGCTGAGAAAAAGGGGGTTAACTGGACCTCCAGTCAATCACCACCCGATGGTTTTCAACCTCCCAGTGCAGACTGGATTATTTTCAAGAAAATTCATTAAAAAGAAATTTAATTACGTTTTTTTGTTTAATTTTAATTCACTTACTCCATAGTTTACACAGACTTTGTTCACTTCTTGTGTGGAGTAATCTCATGCAGATAAAGTACAGCTGCAGCTAAGACCTACAGTACTAAGGAATATTATGACATCATTTGCCACTGAAATACAATTTGCATTCATATTCAGATGTTCCTGATGCATCCTGGGACACCTGGTGTGCAGCCTGATACCGTAGCAGTAGTAAAAAGTGAAAAGTCAAGTCCGTAAATCCTCTAAACCCCCTGTCTTTAGCTCTGGAGCCCTGCTTTCTAACCCCACCTGCTGCATGCCCTCAATCTGGGTAACTCTACATTTGCATCACGACTGGCTCTCACTGCCCCCCCCCCCCCCCTCCCCCTCTCTATCTTACCTCGCGTTGGTACAGTCGTTGAACAGCGTCTCGAAGTCCTGCCTGGAGATGAGTTTGCACCGGTTCACCCCGGGCTGGATGGCCCCGAGCCCCCGCAGCACGCGCACCTGCTCCACGTTGCACACCACCGGGGAGATGTCCAGGCGCTTGAGCTTCGTGTACACGGTGTGGAGCCCGCCGACCAGGTGCTTGAGGAACACGTCGAAAGCCTGAGGAAGGCAGATGAGCTCCGTGTCTTTCACCGTGAACGAGGCCAGCTTGGCGCCTCTTACCTCCACCAGTTTGCACTCGTTGTTCTGCGGCGTGCTCTCCACCGGGGACGGGGTGGCGTACACGGGCTTAGCGCCGCTGGACACCGGAGCACCTCCCGTCTGTAGCGGGCTCCCGTTCGCTAATAACAGGTCCGCCCTGAACTGGTGCAGCAGCGCCGGATGCGCCGCCGGTGGAGCCGGGGAAGATGCGGCGGAGGTGGCCGCAGGTGGCGGAGAGTTTGTGGCCGGAGAGACGGAACTCGGTGCCGGGTGGTGCCCGAGTGGAGCCGCGGGAAGAAGGGTCGGAGCAGCCGGAGTCGCCATGGTGGTCATGTCCCAGAATGAAATGAAAAGTAAACTTCAGAGTCAGCTGTGTGTGAAAAGTAACTTCGCCAAACAAACGCAGTTTCTGTGAGAGAGAGAGTAAGAGAGAGAGCGAGCGAGAGAGAGAGAGTGCGCATTGAGCGTGTGGAGGAGGAGAGAGGGGGATGAAAGAAGAGGAGAGGAGAGGAGACAGGGTCCGTGTGTGGAAAAACAGATCACATAGTTGAATCAGAATGAGAGGTGGTTTGAGCTGGAGATGCTACTGTCACATTATCATAAAGAGGAGGAGCCCGGGCTGTTCTTAGAGAGGCAGGGAGGGAGGCAGGGAGGGAGCAGAGATTAGCCGAGCCCACAGAAAGTTTGGATAAGCCTGTTTGCGAACGCCTAATGAAAAGACACTTCATGTCTCTGATGAGACTTAATCTGTCTTCTTCATGACAATTTGAAACCCACGCGAATTACACATGTTCTAATAGTTGTATGCCTGTTATGCTAAAAAGAGCAAATACTCCATCATTAATATGATTAGAGTCTGAAAAAAGAGACAGCCCCCACGTATATTGGACTTTTAAATGTTTCTGCTCTCTAATATTAAATCAGATCCGTTTGGAAAGGTGTGTATAAAGAAACACAGCAACCAAATTATGTTTGATTGAATGTTATCGCTACACACAGAGAGGGTGTTTTGTCATTGTTGTAACGTAGTTTACACCCTCGTGGTCCTGATGCAACAAAAATCTGAATCAAAAACTCAAACCACAGACACATAAGACTGTATAAAAGTGGGCCAGCAACCTTGACTTGACAAATTGACCCCTTTACTTGTTCCCTGCGCTGCTTCCTCGCTCGCTCCACACTCACTCATACACACACATTAACTCCCACACACACACTCTCCCATCATTTACATATGGAGCTTGCAGTCCTTTCAAAGTGGCTTTCACGGAACATTGTGCTGATAATGATCTTGGTCGTGAGGGAGAGAGAGACACAGATCTCCAGAGACCATCTCACCATAAGACAAGGAGGAAGAGGATAAAACTCCGACTGTACTCCAACTCAAAGGGCTTTAACACTCTTTTCCTCCCACCCCCCCACCCCTTCTCCCCAATAAGCCCTCTTGTGTTTTTTAATTGGCAGAAATTAATCTTTAGGATGTAGATGGTAGATTTACATTCATTAAAAGTCAAGAGAGGAAGCCAGGCTTGATGCTAATCAAATCTGCTTAATTATGCTTAACATGAGTATCTCCAGGGGAAGAGAGAGAGAGAGGGAGAGAGAGAGAGAGAGATAGCTAACTCTAACTTTTTACTTTTTGCCTTTGATAACTCCTGCTGAGTATGGCCTTTTCCTTGCCAAAAAGAAATGTCACGACTCTTTTTCTGCATCTGTAGAAAATACACAGATAAAGCCATTGGTGTTAAGCGGAGCTGATTCATGTGGTAAATTCCCACCTTTAAGAGTTTAATGAGCGGGGAAGTGTTCGGTTTTAACCTCCCAGGCCAGTGCTTCGCAACTTTTGAGGTAATCTAGAAAAGCTGACATGAACAAGGGCCTGATGAGTAATATGCCAGCCAAGAGAAATGATTTGTGATTGTAACCTTAGGTGCTCAGTTTTGTTACATTTTCCATTTCAGTTCATCCATCCATGGTGAGCCACGGTGTCTTAAGAGTATCCCGTCACTGGAGGTTGGATGTCCTGGTGGGAAGTGACTTTGTCTTGAGACTTTAAGGTCACACATTTAATTCATCCAGCAGCTACTGTGCTTAAACTCCCCTGAATTGAAACAATGAGCTGATACTCCAGGAACAATCTCTCCAGTGTGTGATGCAGAGGGGAATAAAAACAATAATTTACGCCTGAACTGTGTCTCTGTCAAAGTCTGTTTACAGGTCTTTGGGAGTAATATGAGAAAAGTTGGGCGAAGTCTTCTCCATTTGTCTGACGAATGGAGATGATGTTCAGCTGGAGACAGGTACAAGTTTGAAATATGGCGGTGTGGAATTAAAAATAAGCGAGGTACCAAACCTTTGTGGCCAACTCATCCTGTCTACAGGCAGAAAGTATTACACACCCAGATCTTCCCCGATTGAGTTATGTTGTTAGAAATGTAGCTGCTAGGTTTTGGCGAAGAAGAACAACAATCAGCCCAAAAGAAGAGATGCCTCTGGCTCTGCTGCGCTGATTGTGATCTTTTACTGTCCACTGTAAATCTGAAAATGTTGTCTGCTCTGAAGCCATTTTCCTTTAGGTAATCATTTTGAAATATTTTGTTATAGCATATTTAATTCATCTAGTTGCTTCAGTGGATTGAGATTCTTAAACTCTCACGTTTGACTCTCAACATTTACCTCAGCTGCTACACTATCTGTCTGGTTTTAGATGAGAAAGGTGTCTGTCAAAGGTGTTTGTCATTATTATTCGTCTCAGATAAACTAAGTGAAAGATTTGCTTTGAAACAAAAGTCAGAGATCTTTGCCGGAGATTTGAATCTAGCTCCACGTCCCTTTTATCTTACGGTTTTCACAGTTTGAGACAAATGCACACTGTTGTTTAGGGACACTGAATCTGCCTGGAGTTTTACCTATTTTAATGGTTCGTATTTTTCCTGCCGTAGTGCCATCATAAGGCGAAGAGACAAAGAAAGTGTTCCTGTTATGTTGCCTTTTGAAAGCCAATCTCCCGTCCTCCCTACGTGTCCGCTTTGGCCAGCGAGCAGCAGAAGCATGAGGGAGATGTGTAGGTGGTTAGATCAGCCGATGAAGTGTAAATACCACTCAATCTGTTCTCATTAGAGGAGTAAAAACATACGAATCACTTCGCCTCTATTAAAAATGCCCCAGGGCGCTGGTTAAGTGTGCGTCTGCGTGTGTGCGTAGTCGTATTTGTGGCTGTGTGAGAGAGAAGGAGGGGGTGACAGAATGATGTTTTGGCATTTGTGTCTGCAGAGGGGATCTGAAATGCCACCACCATCAACGCCGCTTAATTCTCAGAAACACACTCTTAATCTGAACAGACAATCCGTTCCGACAGCCACCGTTATGATTCAAATCAACTTGGAGTGAAGGGTGTGTGTGTGTGTGTGTGTGTGTGTGTGTGTGTGTGTGTGTGTGTGTGCGCTCATGTGAGTGAGAGAGTATGTCATTGTGTTTTGGTATGTGATTAGGTGTCTCAGTGTGTGTACTCATGTCTGTATGTGCGTGTGTGTGTACGACCAAGATATCACACATCCATCCCACATTCCCCTATGATAATGTGGATTGATTATGGATATGATAATGAGAGGCCGGCGCGGCGTCGCGACCTTCACAAGGTCTAATTGAAACAAGCGTTGGTCCTCCGAAGCACTTATCAAGTCACACAGCACATCATTAATCACGGAGAATACAAGCTGTCACTGTAACACACATGCGCACACACACACACACACACTCACTCTGTCACACATTCTCCATATTTTTCTGTTTTCTAACACACACACACACACACAATGCAAGCTGTCACTACAATATGCCTGGCATTGTCTTCTTTTAAGGAGAGTGGACAGCTAGTCCACCCTCCATCTCTATTTTCTCCCTGAAAAGTTGAGGCTGTTGGAGTTAAGTGTAAAAAAAAAAAAGACAAGTAAAACACACAAAAAAAGAGAAGGAATGTTAAAACAATTCAACAAATATGAACAGCTGTTCACTTCAACCAAACTCGCCTCAAATTGAATTAGCTGAAGTTGTTTCACTACCTGCTTTTATTAGAAGACAATTTAACAACCAAATGTGATTCCAATGTCTGATTAAGGCAGCATATGGTGCATACCTGTTAAACACAATGTGTTCGATACTAGCTTAACGCCTCACTGAGCCACTCGAATAAACTAATAAGCCCAGTATTATATTAGTCATTACATAGTCCAACACACAAAATTCCAATCTGATAAAAAAGGGGGTTTCATTATCATCACAGAGAAAACACAAGGGAGTTTGTGAGCACTGCGTAGATGCCATCACCTACTTTGTTAATTGTTATTCAATTAACTTCTTTTGTTAATGAAACCAATTAATACTTTAAAACAAGCAGGGAGATATACAATTATTATGCATCTATGCAGAAGACAGCTAATTACAACTGTAAATCAATCAATTCTACATTAATCAGCTTGGAAAATATCCAAAAACAACAAAGTCACTAAAAGACTTTGGAAGTTTTTTAAACATATTTTGATTGCCATGCCATTATCCTGTCTAATGATTGTTAACGATCCTTTAAAGAGTTTATGATCCAATTTCCTTGCTATGAATTTAATTGGGACCTAAACAGTATAATCTTGCAGTGTAAAAGTGTGGCCTGTACGGTGTATTGGAGCGAGCTCTGACAAGGTCACAGAACTTGTCTTAGGGCAAACACAGTCAGCAAAGCCTCACACTGCTAAGGGATGAGGGCCAGACTGATCAGATATCCATAAATCAATCGCTTCAGTGCCAGCAAAACATACATTGCTATGGGGTGTCAATAATTGTGTTTGGTTGCATCCAGCTGTTATCTACAATTAACAGTGTTAAAAAAAAGTATTCCCATTTTAAAAAAATGTACAAATACTCGATTACATGTAATATGTCTGCATAAAAAATATTATTTTAAGAGACGCTATACAACTTTTAAAAGTTGAAATAGCACACTTAAACATTATCAAGCCAGCCTGATTTCTAAGTAAATATACCAGACAGAACTATTTTTGTTTCCACTTGCTCTCAGTCAGGTCTCCTGATGATTACGTCTTTAAAGAAACAGTCTAAGTACAGAAATGTTACTTCCTGTTACCGTGTAAGTTGAGTCTGGTCTGTTTAGAAAAAAAAAGACTTAACTTATGTCAATTAATAGTAAGTCAGCATTAAATTAAAATAAGATCTGTAATACGGAAATATGATTGTTAATGCATATATATCATATTATATACACCATATATATTGTATTTTTATATTCACATTATGTATTATTTTTTACTTTTACCCATAATTACTATAAAGTAGTACCTTGTTTTACTTTTCACCAGTTTATTTTGAAACACACATGTACACACACACACACATCATATTTGAACTTTATTTATATATATATCTATATATAAATGTGTGCGTGTGGAAGAAAAATAAGTTCTTAAGTATTATTGCATTTCACACAAAGATTTTGTTCTCTGGCCCAAGTTCTACCAAGAAAATCAGACACAAAAAGTTTCCTTCCTATAACACAACTCAATTATTATTTTTAAAATTATAATCATCTGGTGAACTCATCAGTCTTTCAACTAAAAATTCCCTGACATCAACATTTAATGAGCATTAAATTTGCCTTATCTCTGCAGAGAGACAATTAAAGCTACATGTTGGCTAATAATTAGTAACCTAAACATAACAGTTGAGATCTTTGACTTTTGATTAAACTATGCTTCACATAAGGCTCTACGTGGTATTTGTTTTCATGAGACGCACTGTTTTTAATTTAGATTTGTGCCAAACAAACAGACCATCTTTCTTTACACATAAAGAACTTCCAATCAGTCTAGTCTAATTATTTTTGTAATATCATCTGCATGCACCTGCACTGTAATTGCAACACACAGATCTTTCACTTTTAAATGAGACTGCCCTCATTTATCAGATAAATAATCTTCGGCCTGGATAATTATCAAGACATACAAACATAAACACCTTCAGAAGTTCTGTTGTGAGGACCTGCTTGTTTTTTAAGTTTATACAGTCATGTGACCTGACCAATGCCCTAGTTGAACACCTCTTAGATGTTTATGCATATATGGACACTAATCTTTCAGTCAGGACGATGGGATTTGGGAATATTTTGTTTAACAGAGATCAAAGTAGCCGGCTTGCATCAGGAGAAACCCTTCAAACACATCAAACAGTAAGCAATGCATCGTGAATCCCACGCCCACAGTAGCCAATCAAGCCCCGCGTAACTCTTTCTTTTAAAAAGAAAACCATTCTCTATGTGGGTCTCCCTCCGTCAACATCACATGCAGCCCACCCCCCACAGAGGCCAGGGGTTGTTCAGGCATATGAACCATCAAGGAGGTGCCACTGCACCGTATCTGTATGCCTCTCATACTTTACTAACACGATGCCGCTATTGAGGAAATGAGAAATACTGTGTTAGGAGATCAAAGTGGCAGTACAGAGATTTAGACTCGCAGCCCGTCAGTCAAGATGGCGAGACAAAGCAGAAGAAGACAGAAATGCTTACACACGCTCCGGCACATTCGCCGGCTTCCTCTGCGGTGTGCCTGTGAGAGGTGAGGTGTTACTGTCAGATGGCTTAAGGGCTACTCATTTGTAGACATCTACAGCACTACATGAACACCTAAACTCACACACGCACACACACTCACAAGCTACTGATACAACCCTGTGTGGATGACAGGTCACTCCTAGACTCTTTATTGGCCTGTAGAGAAATGTTCTGTGCTCTCAGCATTTTCCCCTCATCTAGAAGATGAACAGAGCTATTTTACGACAGTATAGAAAGAAAAAAATGCTCTGTGTGGTTCAGAAGATGATATAGAGGCTTCATTTCTGGTTGATCAAAGACATGTTTTTTTGTCACATTTGTAATATATCTTACACTTTCTTTTTGGAGAGAGCATGCACATAAAGGAGCAAAGATTTCAGCTCAACAGGACATCCTGTTGTAAAGAATGACCATTGTCCATGTCTTCTCTTTTGTAAAGTATGCTGCCGGTAGATGTGATCACTCCTGCATGGTCTGTTTTTGTATTGTACAATGTTCTACCAATGTATTTGTCCCTTTCACCTAATGTGACAGGAAAGATCATTTCCTTTGTAGAATACGTCAGAAAAGTTCCAACTTTTGCAGACAATCTCAGAAAAAAAACTGTTTGCCATTTTAGATCAGGGCCAACAAATTTAGATCCGTCTTAATGTTTCTGTTAAAAAAATCACAACACTCGTTAAAACAACAGTATCAGGAAAACACAGAAGACCGGAACCTGCACAATTAAAACCCAACAAAGACTGGCCTAATGTCTCATATTGGAAAAAGTGACATAGCACCACCTAGTGGCAATCGACTGTACAACTTCAGTTTTTCATTGATGGGTACATGGACAATGGAAATTGCAAAAGGATTATGGTGAGAAAAACTTTATGAACACACAAAATTAAATAGATTTGTAACAAATACATATTTCTAAACATCATAAAAAACAATCAGAAATATGCTCCAACATTTAGGCAAGATGTCAATGCTAAAATGCTAACAGCACACGTTTCAGACAACGGTGGAAGAAATTTCAACTTGAGGCAGAATGGCTGAATGTGCCCTCGTGTCAGAAAAGGACTTGTGTACAGGAAGAGAACAGATGTTGATATATTCACACAAAAACTCAGACAAAGGTGAAAGAACAGAGCATGAGCATGTTATACTGAGGAGGTGTAGAGGACACAGAAAGAAATCTGGTTGGCTGGAGAGACCATGGTGGATATAAGGCCAGAAACGGGTCATGATCCCATTAAAGATTGATAACAAAGTTGAATAATTCTCATCTTCAATTTGTGCAGTTTTCAGAAGCCTGCAAAACAAAAAATACAGTTAGTAGTTGAAGATTTAGATTATTACCACTAATCTTTTCTAAATCAAATGAGTATAAATAGCAGCTGCAAGATCTCAACTTTCAGTTCAACACTGAACGCATTTAGGTGAATTCTGTTTTTATTCAACAGAATAATTAGAGCAGAAACAGTTTGTTGATTCTTTGATTGGCAATTTTATTAGTCTCCACAGTGAATGGCACTCCACTCACTCACTGACTGAGCCACATGCTATACATGTGTTTGATTATATTTTGCACCACTATATTCAACATGTATTATATGTGATGTTATGTCACACTACAAACCTAAAAGCTAAAATATGAGATATGTCAGTTTGCAAGAGCCCTTTTTAATTTTATCAAAAAACATAGTTACAGTGGTTTTACTGACCAACTTTTATTGTTTTACAGAAAAGGTCAAATATGGGAATGGTATTTGTATTATTTTATATACCATATCACTACATGTTGTTAATATGCTTAATGTTAGTGTTTTCTAACATTTAATTTACATCTTTCACAGTACGACTACTAATAAATTACATAATTTATCAAACCTAACGCCTGATTGATCAGCAGATGGTCAGATTGGAAACTGAACTTCGAAATTAGCTCTACAAACTCTCTAGAATAATGGGAAACATTTGAAAACTTGTTTCTTCACCTTAAGGGATTCAGAAGCCTTCCGCAGTTCTTTGATGACTGCAGACAGAGCTTCGGGGTTGATGCCCTGTTCACAAAGCCTTACGCATATAGACAGCGACTCCATGTCCAAACCGGTGTTCAGCAATCTAGAGATCTCTAGCAGCACTGTTAGGGGAAGAAATATAAACATTGTTCTATTTAATTTTCAAGTTGCAAGTAATAAACTCTATTGCTTCACAATTCTCTCTATGTTAGCTCAGCGACAACCAACAAGACAGTGGTTAACAAACACGACCATTTACTAGCAGCTTAATTTTACAAAAACAGAAAAAGTCTGCATGTGCATTCATTTCTATATTTACCGTCCATCGTCTCCCGGACTGCGTTCAAGTTAGCATTTGCGGCACTTGCCATGGTGGTAAATCAACATAGGTAGCCTTGCCTAGCTTGCCTAGCTTGCCAATACTTGCTAGCAGGTGGCTAACAAGGAAGATGCGAAAACGTCTCTGATGCAATACAATATTTAAAAAAAATGTAAACAATTGACGCAGTTTTCAACCGTTAGGTATTCATTTTAGACAATAACTACAAATATGTAAATTATTAAGGGACCATATTGGCAGCTAATACTAGTTAGCTCTTTAGCTATAAGCTCACTGACAGAATCCGACCGAGGAAGTGACGATAGCTACATCTTCGATGATTGGTTCCCATGAACTTCCGGCAACATTTCTATTGGATGGCGAGACTTCTGAGCGAAATTGAAATAAACGTTTGAACCCTGATTGTTTGCTGCTGTTCCTTCAATGAAGGTTGTTTTTTAGCCGTGTCTTCAAAGTCCTGGCCATTTATCTTTTGTAAGTACCAACAGCTAAACGTTTATATTTGATATTTACGTTTGACCTAATAAGTAAAGCGGTGTAATAAGCTAGAGAGATGCGGGGAAAGCTCTGTAACGTAAATCTACAACTAACCACATTCCCTTTTCAGTAGTTAGTGGTTTTTTGAGGACTGTTGATGCTAAAGAAACTAAGTCATTTGTCTAATTAACATACCAAGCCGACGAAAGAGGGTTTTTGTCGTTTGACTGTATAGCTATGCATTTCCAGGTTTATGCTGACTGTGATATTGCTTCTTGTTAGCTAAGATGGGAGACCATGTCGAAATACACATCACACCAGAGACTCCTGGCAGGCCCCCCATCAGAAACCCCTTTGAAAGTCCAAATGATTACCACCACCTCCACGAATCCCTGGTGCCGAGTCCATCTGTGTTCAAGTCCAAGCCCTGTAAATCTGTAGGTTTGCTTTATCACAGCTATTGCTACTGAATGTGACACACACACACACACACACACACACACACACACACACACACACACACACACACACACACTCACTGAAAATATCTGAATAGTGTGTCGTACGCAGGTTCTATTTTACTTAAGAGTAGACTTTCTCTTCTTTGTCCTAGACTCCACCCAAGTTTAACTGGTCGATAGATGAAATGGCCAGTCTTCATCCAGTACACATAGATCCAGAGGAAATCCAGAGACAGTCTTTCTACCTCAGCCAGACAAGGTATGTGCTAACAAGTAACAGTAGCCGGTGTCGATATGGAAGGGACTATGATTTTGACCTTTTTGGTGGCTAAAGCAGTGTGTTATGCAATTTCCTGAGTTTTTTTTACTGATATCTAAAAAGGTAAACTGTTTTGAAATGACGTATCAAATCAGCTCAAATAACTTTACTCTAAAACATCTAGGATGGATTCTGACATTGAAGAAAAACGGCAAAATGCTATCGAGCAGGTATGCTGATGATTTAAAACATTTTAAAGAATTGCTACACTGACATGATGCCATTGCTAACTGTCATTTGTTTGTCCCTTGATAAAGTTTTTCACTAAAGGAGCCATAGTGCCTTCCCCCTGGGCAGCACCAGACTCGCGTAAAGCCCCTCAGATCCATAAGAAATGTTAGTTATCTTAACTTTTACAGTCACATTTTATTACCTGGAATCTGGCTTAAGATTCATGTTATGCTTTTTAAGTTTTAAGTTTCATGTGTGTGTATATTTGGCATTTCACATGTCCATCAACAAAGAGTGAGTCGCCAACTATTAGGATAAAATAACAAAGTATAATTTAAATTTCTGTTATTTTCTGTTATAATTGTAATAATTGTTAGTTGCATTTTCTCCTTTCACTTGAAGGTTCTGTGTCTGCAGTGATTGCAGAGGAGACGAAACAAATGTCAGGTTAGTTTTTTCTTTGGAAAGAATTCTAAGCCCTTTCTACAAACCCTTAGTTATATACCTCATCTCTTCTTGTTTTCTTAACGTCTTAACATTTATTTTCCAGTTGCTTGTCAGACAACTCTTTCGTTACCTTTGGCATTTGATTTGGAGAAAGTATTAGGTAAGCCTCTAATAAATGGTTGCACAATCAAATTAGACACAGTGAGAGTGACAGATTATTTAATAATCAAGTCACTGTGTCTCTGCTTCTTCCCTCTCCTCAGGGGAATTTTACTGCAATCAGGAAGCATGTGATGCTGTGCAGGAGAGTCTTAGTTCATCCTCCTTGAGACGAAAGCTTTTCCTTGATGGCCAGGGCTGTTTCAGCAGCTCTGACAGTTCCAGTCTACCAAGCCCAGAGCATGCCAGGCAAGAGAGGCCTTCACCTACACCAGGACAGGGAGCTCGAGGAGGCGTCGAGTGCAGTGAGGAAGAAGCTGTATTATCCATCTTTTCCTCCCCTGTGTCCTGTGGTGCGTTGGCTCCAACTCCTTCGACGGTGAGTAGAGATCAGATTTAAAGCATCGTTGTCGATTTAGTATTTCGATTTTTATTGTAAAATATAGTGGAATTTGATTCTGTGATGCATTTATCTTTATCACATAATGCTTCTTTTACATCACAAACATATTGGAGTGTCTTCTTTATCAGTATAATATAGGACAGTATCAGTATTTATAACAAGGAGTGCAGTTTATTTGTATGAAGCTGTTTAAGTTACATTATCAATGTTAAGTGTATTTGTTTTTACCTACAGGGTCAGTTCTCGTCCAGCCCTATCCAGCACGGTTGTTTCCGGGACTGCAGCCTTGGCAGCATCACCAGTCCTCTGTTTCCTAGTGGATCATCTCCTGCTGGTCCCACCTCCCCTACAGTTTCTCCTATTAATGCACGTGTAGCATGCACACCCATAGCCTCAGGTAGGCTGATTTGTTTGTAATATCCAAAAATCATACACAATTTAGTTTTTAGCACTGTGGTAATGTTATCTCATTTTCTCTCCAATCTCTTTCTGTGTTTTTGCCTTAGCTGAGAGGAAGCAACCGAGCAACGTAACTCCGCGTGGCGTTTCCCTGGACACAGATGTCACTTCGTGCAATGAGAGTCCATTTGTTGAGGGCTGTTCTCCCATTCGTAGCTGCTCTCCACACCACCTCCATTACCTCAATGAGCCCCAGCATAATACCAGGCCCAGACCCAGGGTCCGCTGTTGGGCCTCTCCTCCTCTCATCTCCCCTATCCTCAACCCTAAGCTGCAAGACAGTCATGAAGCTGAGGACCAATGCCCCTCATTTTCCTCCCCCTCTATGGAGCTAGATATGTTATCACCCATGGCCCGGGACACCTGCCCTGGCAACACTCAGAGGGTTAGCGTGGATCCTATGGAACCTGTGAAAATGGAGGAGGTCAAGGAGACTAGGATGGAAGGGAAGTTGGATGAAGAAGACGCAGAAGACCAAGGTAGAGGGCCTTCGGAACTGCTGACCAGCTCTCGTATGGGCAGTGTGTCAGCAATAGAAAACTCACAGATGTTTGTATCTCTCCTGGCAGAGGGAAGCAGCATACGCTATGATTCCAGCATGCAGGTTTGTGTAAGCAGTGTTGCACGCAGAACTGCTAATAAGCCATGTAATGGATTATTTATAATGACCTGCTCCGCGTGTGCGTAGGTGGACAGTGGGTACAACACTACCTCAGCAGGCACCGCCAGTCTAATAGATGGCCTCAACGGGGACTGCTACAGCAAAGAGTCCTTGAGTTCAAACCTGGCAGAGGAAGCCTTTCATCTCTCTAAGCACACTAAAGTGAAGGTACTGTTTCACACTTAACCAAACCCGAGTAGAAATGTGTTGCAGAGGTTACTGACAGTATTGTGCAAGTAATTATTGTCAAAGTCATTCCTATTTCATTGTTCTAAACAGTGTTTTTTCATTTTTCAGGCATTCTACGCCTACCACTCAGCCATGTGACTGATGCAATGAAAAGGACCCCCCCCCGCCCTTCCAGTGAATGCTGAAAATACATTTTTTTACAATCAAATATAAGAATGTTTACATTACGTTTAATTGGTTTAACTAATTACAGAACTAGGTGCTAAGGTTTCACAGACGGTTTTGAGTTCCTATAAAGTTCAAGTTGCCTAGCTTGCATTGCCAGTGTGTTCAAGGTTAGAAGGAAGAAAATGAACGTAACCAATCATTATCCCACTGTAAGACAATGCAGTTTTTTGGACCTGGTATTGTGGTGCGATTAAGGAGAACAATGGAGATTTGCACAACTTCATGAATTGATATCCTTTAATTTTTATTTGGTGCTGATAGATCTCGACTTTCACATGACATCAGATTTGTACTTTGTTTTTATAAAACCCTTAATCATGATGTTTTTATGACATGAGCTTTTTTCATCTATTGAATGAGTAAGATTTGTTGAAATTCAGGTTCCTTGAGGATTGTTAGAATATTTATTCTATTTGTTATTTAGATGCACTGAATAATGCCACTAGTGGATTAAAAGGTAAATTAGCCCTTTGTTTACAGTTTTTCTATACTTAAAGCATGGGCTGGATCATTGTCACATTAAATTAACTTGAATACTTATATGAACTGACAGCACATTGTTTGAGTTGAGAACCACTCAATATTGGTATTTACAATAATATTCTAAATTTTAATATCTTAAATATATTAACTTTCTTCCAGAATGATCAGTAAGATTAAATCTCGAGGTTTGTGGATCTTGGCTGATAGGCGTGATTCTGGACATTTTCAAATATTAAAATAATTTTGTACCTTATTAAATCAGGGTTGCATTTTTAGCCTGGTAGCTCAATGTGCTAAGCCTCAGACTGGGATGTAGGAGGTCGCAGGTTCGAATCCCGTCTGACTCCTAGTCCATCCCCTACCAGGTGTGTCCCTGAGCCAGACACACAGCGATAGCTCCCTGTAAGTCGCTTTGGCTAAAAGCGTCTGCAAAGTAAAGTAGTTTTACAGATTAAAAGTCAGACGGGGACAAGAAAACTCAAAACCAAACTATATAAAAACCTTTACTTGTAAAGTGTCAAACTACACAGTTATTTGAAAAGTTGCATTCCTAACTTGCACCTGTTATTTTCTATGTATCAGCAGGTGCTATAAATCATAAAATAAAAAGTATAAGAGCAGAGTGGTGTTGCTTCTGTCTTGTTGTAGTCTTGTGTAAATGCCTCTGAGAATCCAAACTGATCATTTTATAGACTTTTACAATTTCTCCATCTTAAAGATCAGCTGATGGTTTTCTGTTTTAGGGCTCCAATCTTGGTTTCTTGGCCTGTGGCTCAGTTTGTGGGACTGGAACACTCACACCAGGGATCTAAAATAGAGACATGCAGAAGGAGACTAAATGTTATTCAGATTAATTACATTTTAAAGACATACTTAAAGCAGTATGTTAATCATCCTCATTAAACTTCACGCTACAACCGATTAGTTTCAGACTAAACTTATTTTAAAAAATGTGAAATAGTAGCTATAATAGTGTGAAGCAGAAACATTCGTGTTCACTTTGGTCCTTACCACAGGATCAGTCAGAGCCATGCGGATCTTCTGATGCTGAATATTGGAGTCGTCTAGGCTGATGGTGACCTTCACCTTGTCAAATATGTGGAAGGTGTGCTGCTCTACCGTCAGAGTGGGACCCTAAACACGGAGATATTTTATATAAATATATATAACTAAGGTAATTGTGTTCTACTACTTGTCAGATTAAAATGATGCAAAGTTAAGTGACTTCCTACCTCTTCATCAAAAACAAGGTTTGGGCCTGTTTTGTCTTTAGGGTCAAAGAAGACCGTCCCCTCCAGGCCAAACTTAGTGATGAGTACAATGATTGCATTTTTCCTCACAAACAGAACAAATCCCTCCTCGTTCAGTATGCCTCGGCTCTTAAAAAACAACTGGAAACAAAAGCAGTCAATCATCAAAAGTAGTGAACTGTGCGGAAAAGACAGGTTTCAAACCAGTTTACACAAGTCAGACCTGTGTGTTAATGTTGGTTACCTGTGTGTGGAAGGCCACAGATGACCTCTGTGCATACTGAGCCATTTTATGTCTGTAGTTGAGGTTATTGCAGAGTGCGGACTGCTTATGTTTGTCCATCAAATCTGGGTAGGTGCTGTCTGCTCCTATAGCCACAGCCAGCAGGCGGTGTACTATAATATCTGCATACCTGCGCAGGAGTGGAGAGGAGGATTGGACGTCAATAAAAGAGGAAACAATGAGCTACGGCAAGATGTGGTGGTGCTTGTGCGCTGTATTTGATTATGTTTAGTTAACATCGGTTTCCATACCTCCTAATGGGTGAGGTGAAGTGTGTATAAATGGGTGAAGCAAGGCCATAGTGATGGAAATCACTGTCCATGCCAGAACAAAAATACACGGCCTGCATCATGCAGCGAGTGGCCAAAATACGCAGGAGAGTGTTGAAGTATGGGAAGCCGTTCACTTTGGCCATGTCAAGGGAGTCAGCCAGTGCTTTGGCTGAATCTGTGTGAATCTCCACATTCTGACAAGAGATGGAAAATAAATCATTGACACATTAACATATATTTAAAATAGAAATCATGAGCAGTTTGATTGATTATGTTTAGCATATTCTCATCCATGAGTCTCGATTCAGGGAGTGCCATATGTTGTGGCTTTGTTGAAGACAATTCAGGCAAATTGGGATTTTTGACATTGAGCTATAAAGAAAAGGGATTTCCAAACAAGGGTCCTTGTACTTCTCAGTTACTTGGGGGTATGTGGAAGAAAATGTGGAGTAGCTCCACAAATCTGTAATAGTAGTAACTATCACTTGAATTGAAAAAAAATAACATCTCTTCATTTGTCCTCTGAATAATTGTGGTGATCAATTCAGGGGTCTGGAACCAGGTTTTAATGTGATGCAGGTCACATTTTGAATATCTCAAATTACGCACATTCAACAACAATCATTAGCATATCACTTGAAAACCCAAACACCTTTTTCTGCTTGACCACTTTCTCCACCCACCTTGGACTTTGCAGCCTTGAACAGGATGTCATAGTTGGACGGAGGCGGCGCTGGATGTTTCCTCAACAGAGCACACTCTGAAAATTCATCGTATATCTTCTGGGCAACTGAAATATTAGCCAGCAACATGAACTCCTCTACCATAGAGTTTGTTTCCCTAATAACCGAGAGAAATGTATTTATGAATGAGTCACACAGACACACTGAATAAAAAGCACAAAAAAATACTGCAGAATGCTCCTTTATGAAGCTACCTACATGAGTTCTTTGGTCTGAAGGTCGATTGGGTCATGAGTTTCACTGTCCATGTGAAAACGAACCTCTAGGGACGACAGCGTCAGTGCTCTGAAAAATGAATCCAGGCGGATCATTTTGATCAGCTAACTGGCTATTTCTGCTTCTATCATTAGAGCATACCGTCCCGTAATTGTATTTCTTCCATTATTCAGTAGTCCTTACCCTTTCTCTATTCTGCGCCTCTTGAGAATTTTGGCTAGTTTGTTGAGACCCCGCAGGCTCGTGGTGATATCATCAGTCTTGGCGGTGTCATCGATTCTCATTTGGGCCTCAGCATAGGTGAGAGAAGCCTGGAACATATGGAATGATAGAGGCAAACACAGGACAGCAAAGTGATAAGTAATCTGTCAAAATTAAACCAGTAACTCGTGCCCAATAGCTCGTTTGAGGATATACCTTGGAGTTAATGACACTTTTTGTAAACCGTGTCTTCAGAATTTTAGCTTCATGGTTTATCTCCCAGATACACGAGAAAGCCAGTCTGGTGAAAGAAAAGTGATGAGAGACAAACACCTTAACGAGACTCCACAGTTTGAAGCTACAAACCTTTTAGGTTGATGTCTATTTCAAATAATTACAGTTCTCTTATAATTAAAAAGACACTTTTCATGGAGCACTGATGACAAGGAATACAGTGTAGATGCATGTGTGTGTGTGTGTGTGTGTGTGTGTGTGTGTGTGTGTGTGTGTGTGTGCGTGTGTGCGTGTGTGTGTGAGTGTGTGCATCGACACTCCACACC
>JAUMHF010000007.1:12534604-12547425 GCA_032359275.1 Microctenopoma steveboyesi | reverse complement strand
ACAAATCAAACAAAGCGTGTGTGTGTGTGTGTGTGTGTGTGTGTGTGTGCGTGTGTGCGTGTGTGTGTGCGTGTGTGCATCGACACTCCTCACCTCTCTACATTGGAGCGTAAGGAACAGAGATTGGAGCTAAGCAGCTCAGGAACCATGTCAATCCTCTATTGAAAAACAATTAAACACATGAAATTTTAAGGTGCTAACCAAAACGTCTGTGTCGTTTTTGCAGCAGATCTTTACACAGTGAAGTTAATTCTAGTAGCACTACATGACTAAACGTGTCTCACCTTGCCGCACAAATAGACGGTGGTGCCGCGGTTGGCAGCCTCTTTGTCCAGAGCATTGCCTGGTCTGATGAAGTGACTGACATCAGCAATATGGACCCCTACCTACGACACATAAGCATCAAGACGCATATGTATTTTAATATCAGATAACTTAATTATAGTACACAGTAGTAGTAGTAGTAGTAGTAGTTTGTGGGTGCGTGCACTTGTGTGGCACCTCAAGGTTTCCATTTTCCAGCTCTCTGCAGTGCAGGGCATCATCTATGTCTGTACATCCTGGAGGATCCACACTACACACGGTCAGATGCCTGAAGTCCTGTCTGTTCACCATTTCCTGTACCACACAGTCACATTAGTACACAAATATTTGACAGATTTTTGACTAGCATATTGCCAAGTGTAGGTCGACAAACAGTTGTCACCTCCTGTGTGATGGCCCATGGCATTTTGGGAAGGAAGCTGAGCACAGCCTGAGAGAAGGCCTGGTGGGGGACATCATGCTCCAGTAGCAGCACCTCCTGCTCTGTTTCCTTGTCCCCTGCACTGCCCAGACTACGCACAAAGTGACCCTACGAGAAATAAACGGTTTATTATTAAACGGCACCTTTTGTTGTTTCTGACATAGTGTGATAAGGCTTTCAGGAGAAATGTGGTTTCATATAAATGTAGGAACCCTGTAAGAACAAGTTCAACTCACGTTTGGATATCTGGAGTCTTTGGGCCAGCCATCAATGGCTACCATGATCCTCTGGCCGGCCAGTGCGGACGACTGACGTGTTTCAATGCGAATGCGTGGAATACGCCGGTCTGCCGGGGTGAAAAGATGCCGGGTGGACTGAACAAAAAAGGATCAAAAAGGGTGGTGAGCAGTGAGGGTAGTGACAAGTATAATACAAGACAGACAGTCAGTACTGCCTCGGAGGACATGTTCTACACAGCAACAATAAAGGAGATGATTAATTTAAATAAAATATAGATAGAAGTCCTGAGAAAAGCTTTAAATTGGAAATCTGAGCAAAAATAACTATAGGACATATTGTTTTAGAGCAGTGTGGACTCACCTCTTTAATCTGAGAGACATTGAGCATGCCACAGAATGGCCTCCAGTTCCTCTTGATGATTCCCACTACTTTCCCTGTGGGTTTTCTGGCTGCTTCAGCTGCTGATATCCTCAACTGTACTCCCATAAACACGCACACACACGCACACAGATCCTTAAGATGTGTATTTTGTCTTAAACTGCTATATCTCATTTAATTCTAAGTGGAGAGAAAACCAATCTTGTCTCTCTTCTTGTCAGTTTTATTCTATTTTACCGTTTTTGCCTCCTCCTCTTCTTCAACATTATCATCCTTTGCTGCCCCTTCGTCCTGCAACACGACTGACGAGGGCGCCACCCACTGATTCCGGGGTAAAAGCTGCACGGCCACCACGTCCTGGTGCACTGCTCTGTTGAGGTTCTGAAGACCCTGGATGAGAACCTGCAGCAAAGCAAGAGAACAGCACAGAGGTTTTAACATACAAACATGCAGGCACTTTTACCAGTTCCTCTCACTGAAAACACAACATGACAAGTTCTCACACCAACCATACTTTTGGATATTTCTTCAGACCTGACAACAATGTACATTTAAAGGCAAATGGACACACACACACCTCTGTGCTGTCTTCCGCCTCTCCCTGGACAAAGACTGTGGCCTCCAGATAGTTGTCTCTGCTGGCCCTAAAGGTACCCTGGAGGAATGAGGCACTCTTAATTCCTGCTTGGATTCTGGACAGAGGGAGGTGCTCTGGGAATAACACCTTCTTGCTGGTAATCTCATTCTAAGTGAGGAAAGAAAGGGAACTCAAATATCAGAAAACAGAGATAAATTCTGTGCCATTGACATTGGGCACATTACAGGAATACAAATGACAAAATATTTCATATTACCAAAAAGAAAAATGGCTGTAATTGCCATGCACGTTTTGATAGCTTAAAATGTTCTTTGTGTTTACCTGGTCATCATTAGACAAAGCAAGGCGATCCACAAGCTCAGGATTTGCTATCAAGCTCTTGATATACTCTTCACCTAAAATTTAAATTAAAAAAAACTCATGACCAGAAAGTGAATACAGATTATATCTGAGCACATGGTTGTATTAAAAAGAACTGCAACAGTTTTATTTGTCCTTACATTTGTACACCAGCAGTCCACTCTCCTCTGCCTTCTGTTTGTTTCCTTGGTCATTGGTGAGGAGAACCACCTTGAGCCCATCTGAATTGGTCTTGGACATCTTGAGATGCTGACTGTACCATTTGGCTGCCGTGCGGATTGCACGATCATTACGGTCGTTGGCACTCTCCCCTGGTTCTCGTTCAATAAATGTGTCTCTGGAAGAATAAAAGGAGTAGAGACCAGTGTATAAGGTTTACCATGACAACTGCCTATTAACACCTAAAAATAGTGACACAATTAGTATGTATAATAAAAAAAAGATCCGAGGTATTTTTGTACCTGTGGTGTTCATTGGTAAATGTGTAGAAGTGTTTCTCTTTCTCGTGTACGATGTCCTTCAGGCGTTTGTAGATTGGTGCGCTTCGATGGCGAACTTCCTGCAGCACAGTCTGAAGGATTATCACATTACGAATCACAGCATCTTCCAACACGTCAATCTGCAGGATACAGGGAGATGCAGCAGGTCATTTAAAAGGAATGACTAATGTTTTGTGGATTACTGTTAATAAATAATGGATTCATCATCACATATAATCATCATTATCACTTTTAATAACCACTACAACCAAGTGGGTGAGGGTGTACCTAAGTAACTCATTTGTTAAACTGTACATACATATATTGTTCACGTGGGAAATCTGTGTGTGTCATGTTTAGCAGATAATGTTTTGGTTTGAATGAAAACTGACCATACATTACTGTATGCTGACTTCAAAGTTTCATACAAACATTTACATCAGTTATTGTAGCACACTTGTTGCTAGTCCCGGAGATCTTCTTAGTTTTAAAAATGACAAATCTAATGTCTTACCTGATGCAGCACCACATTCGTGTCGGGGACCAGATAATGTGGATAAGAACAGAGATTGCTTTCAATACACGCGTCTTCCTGCAGCACTGTGGAGTCCTGTTTGCATTCAGTACATGCTTCGCTTCCGCACCAAATATCATCTCTCAGATAATGCTCACGGACTATCTTCATTACCCCACCCGACCGGGTCTTCCTAACGAAGGTTTTAGATTTCAACATGATGACAAATATACGTTTAGATGTAAGTTAATCCCGTTTTGTACGTCCAGCATCTGCCTCCATACAAGTTTTAGCTGCCATGTGTAAACTCGATGGGCCGATAAAACCACCCCAGAGTTTAGAGACCCCTCATGAAGGTGTATCTAAGTGGATTTTCGTCAATTGGGAAATTCTTCCTATATGTCATTCTCTAATTATAAATATGTGCATGAATAATACACAAGTTACATATGAAACGCTGTCTGTAGATTTATTGAAATAGGTTTAAAACGGTTACATTTTTGGTTGGCCATCTAATACTTGTTCTATACAACAACGCTGAAGAGAGTCTCACGACTGGTTACATATTATGTAGTACTGTCACAGCGACCCCTATGTTGAGGAGATGGCACTACATGGACGTACATTGTAATTATAAACAGTATATAAAGTGGTGTTTGGTGGTAAAAACAAATACCATGTAAAATGTGAAAACGTATTAAAACATTCCACTTAAGTGTAGGCATGTAATGTTTTGTAACTTCATGAGTAGACGTTGACTGGATTGGACGTTAATGACCACAGTGGGCGCTGTGGCTTCATCCGTCGGACTCAGCGGCGGTTAGCAGGCTTTACAAAGCGGGAGTCTTGAAAATAAAAACAGTCCCCTTTTCAGCTCCGTGGCGTTGCGACAACGACGTATTTAAATCCAACTAAAGTCATGCGTTATTGACCAAAGTATGGCTACACCTGTGCTCCGTTTCACATGCTACAGTGCAAGCTAGCTAAAGCGTTGCTAGGTCTGGATCTGTGTTTTGTTTCTTCACGTAGCGCGATGCTGGCGAAGTCTTGATTCATTTGTGATTTCAAGTACTCTCTGCTGCAGTAACTTGGTCCTTTGCCGTGCTGGATGACGGTATATAACAACAGGAGGACATAAAGTTGGGATCAGGACATCGCAAAATGCCTCCCAAGAAGCATCAGCCGAAGCCCGTAGTAGCCAACGTCTCCAGCTCCTTGGACCTGGAGTCGGAAGACATAAGCCTGGAGACAACCGTGCCAACAACCGAGGACGTGTCCTCGTCCGACGAGCAGCGGGACGGATCCCTCAAGGTGACCCGCCAGCTGATCGAGAGGAAGGAGCTGCTGCACAACGTCCAGCTGCTGAAAATTGAGCTTTCTCAGAAGAACCTCATCATAGACAACATGAAGGCCGACCATATGTCTAAGGTAGGCGGACAGATATGTTGTGCATAGGAAAGGTGGACAGAAACTGTTTATGTAGTACACGTATAAGGTTTGTGACATTATGAGAACTTCTGCAGGTACTACAATTACCACAGTTCTCACTGCTTTAATAATCACCTCTGTTTGCTGTTTCTCAGATTGAAGAGCTGGAGGAGAGGCTAAATGATGCTCTACATCAGAAACAACTATTAGCCCTGAGACTGGACAGCCAGCTTAAAGTTGCCCAGGAGGAAAACAAGTAAGAAATAGGAAGTTTGTCTCTTAAAATGTCATGCAGCAATTTATGCAGATATTCGGTTTAAATAATCTTTATTTGTACTGTGCCAAATCACAACACAAGTAATCATGAGGCGATTGTAAGACACATTGTAAGGTTTAAGACCAAACAAAATAGAATAATGTGGAAAACCCAGCAATCCCACACAGTGGAGAGGAAAAATCTCCCTTTGACGGATAAAAACATTCAGCAGAATCAGGCTCATGGTGCAAGGCCATCTGCCTCGAGCGGTTGGGGTGAGAGAAACTAACTATAAACTTTCTGAAAGAAAAAGGGGAGGACACTCTCTTAGGTAAAGAGAGTGTCTTCTTTCCAAACCTGAAGAGGGAGCTGGTTCCATAGAAGAGGAGCTTGATAACTAAATGCTCTGCCTCCAAGTCTACATCTGGAAACTCTGTATGGTTCTGTGAGGTCTTTGAGATATGATTTCTTTGCATAATGTCTAACTGCACCTCCACACAGTGTACAAGGTTTTGCTGCAGGTAGGTTGTTCACATAATCTTTGACTACTTGCCACAGTTTTTCAGAATGACTCAATGATGTGTAGATGAGTTGCAGGACTCCCTTTTTGTTGCTGTTGCTGAAGATGGTACCTGTCAAGATGCAGAGTAAATGTTATAGTATTGTGTGATAGATAATAATTTAAACATTGAAAGTGTTGAAGGTTTATAAAAGATTGTGACTACTAGACAAATTGACATGTTTTAACTGCAGCTATCCTGATGACAAATGTGCTAACTAAACCTAACCCACCTAGAAAGCAGCAGGCTCTGCGTAAGCAGGAGATGGAGGCCATCCTGCTCAGGCAGCAGCAGCTAGAGGAAACCAACCGACATCTGTGTGAGAAGGCCGGAGAGCTGCGGCGGTCTCTCAGGGATGTGGACATCTCACAGGAAAAGTACCAAGAGCTCCGTAACCTCCCCGAGGACAGACTCTCCATACAGGAATATGTAGCTGTGAGTATGGAGGAGCTCTCTTTAACAAGATATGATTCAGTCCTGAACCAGGATGTGATGACTTTTTCTACCCTGTGCCATGTGCTTAGATGCGTTTCTATGAGGTTGTGACTCCTCTGCGGGCTCAGCTGGCTGAGCTCAGGGTGAAGAGAGGAAGTCTGACTGAAGACCTGGATGCACACAGAGCCCAGATGAAGTCTTTGATGGAGGTACCACACACATCGTTCATCTTTCTGTTCTTATCGTTCTAATAAATGATGGCAGTGTTTACGTTGTTTTAGGTTAACTTATGATATGGTTAAGTTCTCTTAAAACTAAATAGGAAAATTGGAACACAGTTTAAGCACCCGTAATCTTCTGTGAATGCCAGACAGTTAGGTTGCATCATCTTGAACGAAAGTGGTGTTATTTACGACACCAGTCATCAGCAGTCACCCTGTAGGCATAAATGACATGTTGATGAGATAATGATCCAACACGCTGTAGGCAAGGTCAGAATTTGGCAAAGAATAACCCCATGTCACAGACAGTCTGCTGGTGATACAATGCTGTGGAGCAGGGTTTCCTGACACACTGAAGACTAAATGAGCGTACTTTAAATGCCACAGGGTTGACATCTAGACATTGTTACTGAGCCTGCCTTTGATGTGTCTTTTTTCCCACTGGAACACATGCAGCGGGGAAATTACCTCCTTTAATGTGATGTTCATTTCACAAATCTGCTAATAAAAAAAAATCATCTATTAGCAGAATGAAATTTTTTGAAACATTTTTAGAAAAAATGTTTGTGAGGCAAAATATGAATCCTCCATGTAATAAAAATGCTCTGTTTTGTGTATGTGAATACTTAGAGCTACGAGGAGGAACGTCGGCTGCGTACTGAACTGGAACTGAGGAGCCAGAGACTGACTCTAGAACTGGCTGATACCAAACAACAGATACAAGAAGGAGATTACCGTCGAGACAACTACCCAAGCATCAAACGGTTTGTGTTTCTATGACATAACAAAGGTTGTAGAAGAGTCATTTGATAAGGAGATGTCAGCCTGCTAGCTTTGAAAGGTTACAATACTATTTTGTTTCTTTTGAACGAGGTCGGAATGTGGCCCTAACCACTTCAGGATGTAGGAGCGCGTTGTTGATGTTATTAGTATTTAAAGAAACTACTACCAAAGCACTCTGATCTCGAGATATTACGTTTATTTTATGTTTTTTTTGAAGACCAATATATTGTAAGAGACCTATTTGCCACAAGATGCATTAAATAGTTAAAATTATTAATGATATATCTGTAATATAATATTACATGACATGTGTCAGCTAAAATCCTTTGTTTTGTTAGTGAAAGAGAATGTGGAGTTTGTGATTTTGATTATTTTCATTTGTTGTTTATTGAACTGTCCTTTAGTGATTTAGTGATAATCTTTACTTTAATCATTTGTTCGGGTTCTACTTTTCCCATATATCTGAATTCTGGTCAGGTAAGGTGCAAGTTCAGATGTGTGTTAACTGTGGTTTACAGTGAGCGGGACAACTTTGAAGCTGAACTCAAGGAGCTGAAGAGGAGATTTGAGACACTAGATCTGAGTCACACTGCCCTGATCAGAGAAAGGGACAAACTCGGCAAAGAGGTGCTCACACACATACACTATATGTATCTTAGCAATGCTAATTGAATAAAAAAATTGCATCTTATCCTCCAGGTGGCAATGTTGCAGCAGTCAGCGACTCTCTTGCAGAAAGACAAGGAGTACCTACACAGGCAGAACACAGAGCTGAGCGTCCGCTGTGCACATGAGGAAGACCGCCTGGAGAGGCTGCAGGTCCATGCACTCGATCAACTTAGGAGTTCACTTAAAGTAAAAGGCATTCAGTAATAGGAAGCAATCATCTAACTGTCTTCTTGTTTCTATGATTCAGTTGCAATTAGAAGACACCAAGAAGGCCAGAGAGGACGCTTACGAAAAATATGTTGCATCCAGGTTGGGCTTTTCACCAGCAGCCAATATGTGTCAAACATGTCAATGTGTTGCTGACAATGGTCACATTTAGACAGTAATGGTTTATTTTTCCTTGTGACACGATCAACCCTATCATCCAGTCATAATGTCGAAAAAAACATTTTTTTTTATTTTCCTCATACTCCAGAGATCATTATAAATCAGAGTATGAGACCAAATTGAGAGAGGAGTTGGAAAACATCAGGCTGAAAACCAGTCAGGAGATGGACAACCTGCAAAGAACCTCCAGAGAGATGTATGAGAGGGAGAACAGGTACCAGCTACTTTTAAAAATAATATCACACAGTCTCCGTGTTCCTTCCTCCTAACACGACGTTCCTTCTTCAAATAGTTTCTGTGCTTTTTCGCTACACTATCTGGGAATGTTCAAGATTCTTTTGATATTGTCTGTATTTAACAAGGAACTTGCGTGAGGCCAGAGACAACGCGATGCTGGAGAAGGACAGAGCCATGGCTGCAGAGAGAGATGTTCAGTCCAGATATGACCAGCTGTTGGAACAGTGAGTTTTTCCATCATGGTGTCACTGTACTGGCCCCAGTTCCATTGAAATGTTCTCATTATACTTCAACTTCAACATTGACAGAAGTATCTTCCCCTACTTTGCTTACAATCTCCCCAAATTCCTGTGTTTAGTGGCTCTGATGGCTTTTTAGAAGCTGTTTAGCAGGAAGCAATCCAACCACGACTGCTGCATTAAATATAGGTCACTTCCTGAGTGCACTGTCAAGACGCTGTGTATCAGGGAAAGTTAAGGAACTTCCCCGGACGAGGACTGTAAAACTGTCATTCAATAAAATACTAACATTTTGTGTGGGGGGGTCGCCAAAACTAAACTAATTATTACAAAAAAGGGGATATTCTTTGCTGTTGAATAACATCTAAATAATGTGTGTACTTCATTGTACTTCATCTATACTTGCTGCGAGCTTGTTCCCCCTCTGATGCTGATGTGTGAAGCAGCAGCAGTCTGTCCTTGGCGCATGTTGTGGTTGTGACAGGAGTTTGGTGCCCGTGGTTTACCATCTCTTGCTACAGCTCACATGATCAGATTTCTTTAGAGTTAGAGGGTTATGTGGAAGTCAGAGTTGACTAGGTGTCAGTTTAGTCACTGCCTGATCATTCATCCTGCCTTTCAGGAGTAAAATACGAGACTGCAGATTAAATGCAAAGTGAGAGACAAGCCAGGGCCTGTTTGTTTTCGGTGTATTTTCCTGTAGCGTTATTATTATTATTAATTCTATGAAATCGCAGATGCCAGAGGATGCTTTTATTTACATTTACTTTCAATTAGAAGTTCATTTGGCACACCTAGCTAAAACTATCCATTAACTACAGTATACCACTTATCCTGTCAATGCTGTGATAGACTGATAGCCCTGGACAGAACACCAGTCTATCACAGGGCTGACGGAGACAAACAACCACTTACATTCACACCGTGCAGCAATTTAGTCATCATTTGACCTAACTGTGTGTCTTTTGATTGTGGGGAAAAAGGCAGAGTACATGGAGGAAACCCTCACAGACACAGCAAGAACAGGCAGTGATGCTAAAGCCACGGCTGGCCAACACTTTCAGTTTCAGCAGGTTCAGACCCATGACCCTCTAACTACGAGGCAGTAGTGCTAACCATTGCTGGCGGCCCAGCTAAAACTTTGGTGGTCTAATACAAAAGTCAAATTTGTAATAAAGCCTCCCTTCCCGAGGTGATCTCTTGTTTTAGAGAGATGTTGATCCAGCTGTATAATTGTTAATAGTAATGTGATGTAATGGAGGGTGTACTGTACTGCGTTAGGTGTCTTTGAACTGCATTGCATTATATTCATAGACTCAACTGCTGCTATTTTATTCTATCCATCACATTGAGATCATTGAGGCTTGGCTAAATAATCGAAACACCTCTTTGCGTAGTGTAGTACAGTTGACACAGTTAAACAAAAACAATTTCAATATTTTTTTAATAATAGTGCTAAAACATTATTTCATGGTGTATCAGCGACAGACAGAGTTGCTCGCATGCACAGCAGCAGCAGCAGCAGCAGCAGCAGCAGCGACGGCAGCAGTGTCCCTGTCCGGGGTTACTACTACATACCAGTCATTTCTGTAGATCCAAAACACCAGTTGTTGGTCTTTCCACACACACACACTTCACTCTCCCTTGCACACTACCTCTCTGCTGCGATCACATTCCCTCTCTGCGTCCCGTCTCAAGCCAGCAACGACAGATGCTAGCCACAAGCTCTTAACCCCTAACCCCCGGCATGCCCCTATTTTTGGGGCAAAGAATGAGCTTGATATGGTGTCAGATGATTGTAGCACAGAGGGTCAGCTGGAATCTCAGTGCTCAGTTTCAAAATGTTCTTTATGCTGATGAACTTATTCAAAAGAAAGGTGTGATGTATGGTTTTCCATTTTTCATCTGACACAGAGCTAAAATAATTTTCACAAAATTGCCCCTGAGGAGCCCCTGAGTCAGGTACTATTACCTGCTGTAGCTGTAAATATTGCAATTAAATTTGGCATTTGACATGAACGCATAGAGAAAGCAGACAGCAGACTTTACTCTTCTGGAAAGGTGAGTTACAATTTTTAAGAGCGTCTTTCTTTTTTATAACTAGATTGTGGCAACGATTAATAAAAGAAGGCAGAAAATGTCAACCATGTGTACATGTCTGTCACTGGGAGCAGATAGCTCAGGCTCGTTCTCTATGGATGATGAAATCTTATCGGGTAAGCTGTAATCGAGAGTTATTAATATTTTCCATTTGACCACCGTGGCTTGACGGTCTCTTGGTGCTGCCTCAGAAAGCTTGAATACTATTGCTTGTTCATGGTTAAACTCTTGTGTGCAGAAAATGTATTTTCATATTCTATTAATTTGTTTTGTTTAAATTAATAAAGTTGTTTAGTCTGTAATATACCCCATATTAAAATAAAAGCGAACATTATAATACTCAATTGAAGATAATCAGAAAGAGAACAAAACTGTTAAATGATCTGAAGGTTCATCTATTATCATGTGCCTGTGGTTTTGTTGTTTTTGTGTATGTTAAAACGTTAGATCACTATGTTCTTTCTTTTTCTTTTTTGTTGAAGCCAATGTACTTTTAGCTGTGACATTATGAATACCTGTAAATGTGTCATGTGAAAACTGAAACTGTAGAACATGTTCTGTCTTTATTCTTTATTAATTACTACACACAAGTAGGAACACCTTTCTCTAGCTGACGAATACTATCACAGGAGATCAAACGAGGCCAAACATTGCTGCAAGCGCCAATGAGAAATATTTGATAACCAGATGATTAAAGACTTGGGTTTCCTGCTAGGTGACATAGAGTTATACTGTAGTTGTTTTGCTTTTCGTTGACTCTGAACACTTTGTGCAAGGCATACCAGTTAATGCTTCTTGCCAATTCCAAAACAAACATCTGCAAATGTTGAAGTGTAACTGAATCTGTGTGTAGGTATACCCAACATCAGTGAGGAGGCTTGACTCGCGTTCACCCTCTGTGTTATCCACATGATCTGTTTGCACCAAAACGCATCATCTCACCTTTTAGCACATCTACTCACGTGGTTGTGTGCTTCTCCATCTATGCAGGTTTCGTCAGCTCCAGCTGGGTACTGACAGCCGGGTGGCAGAACTGTCGAATCAGGCCAAACTACACTCTTTCGAAGCTGAGCGTGCTCAGATGGTGAAGGAGGAGACAGCCAAGGCTCTGGCCCTGTGCCAGGTGGAGTGTGAGAAACAGCAGAAGAAACTGGAGGTACTCTTTTTCACATGATTATAGAAGAAAGATGTTTTCTCTTTTTAGTATCACGGTCACAATAACTGCAGAGCCACTTTATGATTTGACACTGGAGTTTCTGTTTAGCTTTTACTGTGTTTCACTTGTCTGTAACTGAGGGTTATAAGCCAGCATTTGGTTTTTTTATTTAATCTTTTTTCAGTTAACAAGTTTCTGTTAGCCATCTATTTTTCCACTGATGGAAAGCAATATATCCATTAGCATTATTCATCAGAGAGACCATTGTGGGGAGAGAACTGGACACCACAGAAAACTGTTCTATATTTTGTCATAGGTTCTCTGTCTCCCTGTCCCTCAGATCCTCACTCAGGAGTTTTACAGGCTGCAGACATCATCAGAGAAGCAGGTTGCAGAGCTGCAAGCTCAGAATGCCCAGAAGGTGTCTCAATTAGAGACATATGAAAAACTGGAGCAAGAGTTAGACCATATCACCATGCAGGCAGCTGAAAGTAAGCTCTGGAGTAACCACTACAATACACAGATACAGCCATGCATGCATTTCAAAAAACATCATCATAATATGTAGGAGACAAAAATGTTAGTAACTGGTGTTGTGGGGGTGTAGTGTATGTTATTTAGTGTAACAATAGAAATATACTACGGATTCTTCCAGTCCAGTAAAGATATGTAACGTTCTGAGATAAGAGCAGGACATTTAAGATCAACCACCCATTGCCAGATGCATTGACAGTGTTTGCATTTCTGTCTGTCAGTTGAGAATGAAGAGGAAGCAGAAAGAGTTTTGTTCTCTTATGGTTATGGAGCAAATGTTCCCACAACAGCCAAAAGGAGACTAAAACAGAGGTACGTACTGTAAACAAGGCTGGGATACGTTGTCACTGATCCCACTACACAAAAGAGACCACATTACATTCTGTTACAAGTTGCATTCTGTTACAAGTTACATTCTGTTACAGGTTACATTCTGTTACAGGGTAAATTCTGTTACAAGTTACATTCTGTTACAAGTTACATTCTGTTACAGGGTAAATTC
>JAUMHF010000007.1:12510927-12534504 GCA_032359275.1 Microctenopoma steveboyesi | reverse complement strand
TCTGTTACAAGTTACATTCTGTTACAAGTTACATTCTGTTACAGGGTAAATTCTGTTACAAGTTACATTCTGTTACAGGGTAAATTCTGTTACAGGGTAAATTCTGTTACAGGGTACATTCTGTTACAGGGTAAATTCTGTTACAAGTTACATTCTGTTACAGGGTAAATTCTGTTACAAGTTACATTCTGTTACAGGTTAAATTCTGTTACAGGTTAAATTCTGTTACAGGTTACATTCTGTTACAGGGTAAATTCTGTTACAAGTTACATTCTGTTACAGGGTAAATTCTGTTACAAGTTACATTCTGTTAAAAGTTACATTCTGTTAAAGGGTAAATTCTGTTACAAGTTACATTCTGTTAAAGGGTAAATTCTGTTACAAGTTACATTCTGTTACAAGTTACATTCTGTTACAAGTTACATTCTGTTACAGGTTAAATTCTGTTACAGGTTACATTCTGTTTTAAGTTAAATTCTGTTACAAGTTACATTCTGTTACAGGTTAAATTCTGTTACAAGTTACATTCTGTTACAGGTTACATTCTGTTACAGGTTAAATTCTGTTTTAAGTTAAATTCTGTGTCAGGTTACATTCTGTTACAAGTTACATTCTGTTACAGCTTACCTTCTGCTTTTCTTAACTAAATGCATTGCAAAAATATTTAAGGCCAAACATTTTGCATTTTATTTCTGTTACATTTTGTTTGCATGTTGCACAACCTGCATAATTTTGCTTCTTCTGCTCCTGTACTTTCCTTTCTTTTCTTTCACTTTACACTTGCAGCTCAAAATAATCTGTTTTTTTAGATTTTGTAAGTACTTTCTAAAAATATTATGCTAAAACCCTTGAAATCCAGTCTTGATTTGAAGATTTGTATGCTTGTGCAGCCAAAACCCAAACTCCTTCCACCATTTATGGCCACACACACGGTCGGAGAAACAACACACTAGTATAAACATGTTGGTGTTGTCATGTTTTGGAATCTCTATAACTGTGTTTGTGTTTATGTGGCTGTCAAATAGTGTACACCTGGCCCGCAGGGTGCTGCAGCTTGAGAGGCAGAATACATCACTAAGAAGGGAGTTGGAGAGCCACAAGTCACAAACGGGACAAATATCTGAAGAGGTAAATGCACACAAACAGTAGTTGTGTAGCAGATTACAGAAGTCACAGTTTCTGCATCACACATTTTAAGTCACAGATCAGATCATTTGTCTCACAAAAGAATAAAGGAAAGGAGCAGCTTCTTGGGTTGTTTGCCACATTTTTTTTAAAAGCATTTCAGTCCTTGAGGTTTAACAATGCTCCTGCCAAAGTTTTGAGTCTACATGTAAAACCCTGTCAGGATAATGGCAGGTTGTTTGAGAATAGAAAACAGACACGACAGACCTTACATAAGAAGAGCAAGAACTTCAAGTCTTAGTATCTGTCACGCTTGTTGACACAGTGGAAAACTGAGCCAAAAAAAACATGACGGCCATGCTCTTCACCTACAACAATTCATTGCAACGATCATCAAGGCTTTTGTTGTGTGTGGCAGACTGGGTGCAAGTGTGTGCAACTCTCGAAGTATTATTGTGGGTGTGTGTATTTTGCCTGTGCATGCTGAGTGAGTGTGAAGGCACGTGTCTTCCGCTCGTGCTGTGATGCTAAAAATCATCCAGTAAGGTTTGATATTATGGGAATGACAGTGCTGGCAGCTAGTGCGCCTGCTTGTTTCCCACTCTTACTATAATCGTAATGTGGGGAGAGATTGTTCAATTCAGAATATAGAAACTGGGTAGATTTGAGACTAAATAAGCCAGCCTTTCAACTGTCAGCCGTGACTGACTGGCCGTCTTCTGAAATACCTCATGATTCATAGAGTATGAAAGGAAAGGGTAAAAAATTACTCTTCACGTTCTCTAGAAAAGGCAAGGGTGTCAACCACTTAACCACCCACACAGATACCCTGACTAACTTAACTATTGTTATTAGACTTCCACCCAGTTCTATTCACTGCTGGCTGTAAAAATGGTTTAATGTGTAACACCCTAACCTAATCTGTGCTTGCACAGATTCTAAGCATGATACTGGGCAATATTGTACTAGTGTATATATTATATGTATGAATAGCGCATGCAGATTCTAATATGGGGAATTATAATAACACTATTAAGGTGCTTTTCTGACATAAATTAGAAAGAAACCTGTTGCTAATATTAATAAATGCTTTCTTTATTTCTACCTTTTGGCTTTACCTCTGAAGGTGGTGTGCTACTATGTTTATTAAAAAGGAAGTAAAATACTCAGGCCTTCAAAAAGCTTAGATAGACACTCACCCGAGATAAAGAAATCACTTTAGTCATTAGCAAATACTGCCGAATTGCCCTATTTTATAGCATTAATGACACGTAACACTAGTTTCACAGTGGAACTAAACCTTGAATGCTGATCTAAACAAGTTAACGTTCAATAAAACGAACATCATAGTGACCGACGTTAAGCTGCTGTTGTTGTTGCTGCATCACCCGTAAAGTTCTAAGATATTAAAGTATGTCGCAATCTGATTTTCATTCATCTGTTATAATTTTATAAATTATAATTTTATTAACTCGCAAATGTAATTTCTGTTCGCTATGAAGTGCTATTTAAGTACAAATGAAGACCCAGGATAACAATTCAACATAAACATTTTTGAGATAGGAAGTGCTTTCAATTTCAAATGTACCCAAACAACGGAAAGCAATCGCACATCAGTACATTAAAACTACAATAGAAAAGTTTTGAAACATTTTTTTGGGAAATATGTATACATCCAAAACTTATACTGTATATAGAGTGCGGCTCTCCCATTTACCCAATCAGAATCTCAGTTTCTGCTTGAATAATACTTGAAGGACGATGGCAGAGATTGTAATCTGCATAAAATGTAATCTGTATTCATCTTTATGCTTAGTATCCACCTCAGATCATTTATTTGATGGATGCTGATATTGATAAATAAGGATATTGATCTAGGTCTGTATATCCTCACATCTTTGGAACACTATGTGAAATGTTTTTTAGGATCCAACCCCAGCATTGTTTTGATGAAGCAATCAAATTGCTCAAGTATACATATGTGTGTGTTTTCTCTCAGTTGTTGGCAGCCAACCAACTGTTACAACAGACGCAGCAGCCCCACAGCTACCTGATTGAGACAGTGAAACAAAGGGACGCACAGATCGGCATGCTGAAAGGCCGCGTCACCTCACTTGAGGACGATGTCAGGTACATGTGCAGAAACACACATTCACGAGGAGGAAACACGCCTCTCTGTGTATTTTGCCAAAAGGAAAATCACAAAACACCTGCCATTATTTTTAATTGAGTTCATTAGATCTTTTATTCACCTGCCAAAGTCTTTTACTCTTTGTTAATTTAACTTGTTATATTTTGTATCTTGTAATTTACTGGTCATGGCAGTAGACTTTATGTCCCCACCTTTGGGCGACTTCTCCTTTCTGCCTATATCTTGTGTTCTTTTGTTCCTCCCACATTAAGTTCATTCTGTTTTTGTGCAAACCTGTAGGTGAACACGAGTTAGCTGTGTTACACAGCAGCACGTCAACAGCTACCTGGCGCTGAACTGACTCCTCTTAGTCCCTCTTTGTATTTTTACTTCAGAAATATGCAAACTGGTTTTCTCTTGCTGCTCACTATCCATGAGCTCTCACCTGGGGCAAGTGAATTAACCCTTTTAAGAAAAAAACTGTCAAGCTTCTCCAACCTTCCATCTGCCAGTCTTTCCTTTGCCTGTCCAGTGCTATCCGTTTAACAGCAGGCAGCTCATGGAAGATTCTCACTTTATCTACTACATCTGTCTTAAGCGTTAATTGCCTTCAGATTTTGTTTGGTGATATTAAATATTTACATGCCTCAAATCAGCGGACACCAGTGTCTGAGCGCAATAGTTCTCAGTAAAAAGGGGCCAAGGCTACTGAGCTGAACTTTGCAGGATTTACAGGATGATTTGTTTCACAGAACCCCGATTACAAGCTCCTGCTTGCATGTGTCATAGCCCCAGGAAAGAACACTCAAACCGTATTATCGAACATTTTTGAGTTTTCTCACTAGATTTAAGACTCAAAAGTAAGCCTGTAAAAGAAATTCTTTATTCAGTGTATTTTAGAAACCCATACTTGTTCAATTTATTTTCCAGCTGTGGTTTCTACAGCTGTCAGTACTAAGACAAACTGCTGCCATTTACACTGACGTTTTCTTGTTTAGGCTATAAATAGTACACAGTCACATAAATTAAGCAATATTCAAATTACAATGTACACCACAACACAGGATTCAGTGAACCTGATCTGACCCAGCCCTAAAGTGAACTCAGTCCAACTCACAATGGGCTTCCACTGTATAGAGCGTATGGAACAATTTACACTATCGTAAAATATATTCTCTTAAAATAATGCAAATATCATCAGTTGAACAGAGGGCTGAGTTGTTCTTCTGCTGAGAATCGTGCAGTAAGTAACATAAGCTTCCTATTAACTCAACATCTGATCCCTTTGCTTGTTTTTGGGTGTGACCCCAGTTCTCTCAGGAAAGAACGAACTGCTCTGCAACAGGTGAAAAATAACATGGCTGCCGATCTGGAACGTCTCCTCAGTCATCGAGAGGTACACGCCATGATGCGGTTTGTTGTTGTTAGATGTTAGTTGTTTGTTATACTATTTCACGTTGACATGCTTTTAGATTCTCTCAAACCTTTCCAGTATATCGGTGTGTTTTAAAATGAGACTGCTGTGGAAACTTACAAATAAAAAAAAGTTAGTTCATGAAAACAGTTGAAGACTGTTCTTCTCTATTTTTCTAACTGTATCAAAATAGTAAAAGATTTTGATCATGGCTGTAACTAAAAACTTTATTATAATGTTATTGATTAATCTTTGGATCAGTGACAAACATGCATTTTATTCTGATCAACATATCATTTAACAAAATCCAAGTAAGAACACTTGGAACCATATAGTTATAATATTTTGCTTAAAAATTAAAACGGATTAAGTGACAATCAATATAGTTCAGATTGTATTAATCAACTAATCATTAGAGCTCTATAGTCTACTGTAAATTACAAACGTGCTTTTGATATTCACACCAGACAAGATATTGCACCATGTTGCAATGTTTCCTGCAGGATTGCATGTGTTTGTGTGCGTGTGCACCGGGGAGTGTGTCCTCTCGAGCCAGCCGGTTGCTGTATGAACTATGTGCTCTGTCACAGACAGCTGTTTCTCTGCTTGGCTGTTTGGGATGCCACCAGGGTGCGTGAGTGTCTGCGTGTGCGTGCGCTTGTGCGTGTATGCGACATGCCGAGGCTCATGTCCTCAGGGGTGATAAATAGAACTGTGAAATGGCGCAGAGTTCTCCCCTCTGCCCCTCTGCCCCGCTGCCACCCCTGCAGACCCTTGAGCTTGTTAAGCTTATTGCACGTCGTTCTGTAGTTGAACTTCAAGTGGTGGCCTTGTCACCAGAAATCAGCAGTAAAAATTCTTAAAAGGAAAATGTTGAAAAGGTATTGCAGCAAAATATATAATAAAATTAGCATTATCGTATGTTAATATATGAGTTTTTAGTTCATTCCTGTAAAAAATGGCGTTTTAGTTTCTAATGCTTTCAAAATTACACAACCACCTATTTCTCATTGTTTTCCACTGTTCTCCAGGAGTTAGCAATGATGAAGCAGGTGCTGATCAGCATGCGGTCCAGGCAGGGAGACGCTCTAAACCTGCTGGAAACAGATAATGGAGCTATCAGGACCTCTGGGGCAGGAAAACACAAGCTCAAACGTATCAACGGGGCCACAGAAGAAGAGTCACCAAACAAACCCAAACCCACTGTGTTTGTAAGTGTCTGACTTGGCAACACCCTTGTATGAGTCACACTGCCTTAACCTGCCTGGACAGAAGTTCAGACAAAGGAAGGCGAAAGGTCGACAGGAAATGATAAATTGCCTTTTCTGTTTGGTTTCATTTGAGCTTTTCACTGCAGTCAGTTGAGTAACTCGCACTTTTCTGACCATCGTGTTTCTTCTTTCCTTTATTTGCAGACCAAGAAAGATGTTCCCGATTGGTACCAAAAGCTGAAGCAGAAACCCAAATGAACATTTATGTTACAGCTGGTGGTATTGATTGGCACTCAGGGCTTTAATAGTTGTATGTTTTATCAATGTGTTTGCATTTTAAACTTATAAATTATCAACCGCTTCTGTTGTCTGAGTGTTTGTTGATCTCATTCTTGGTTACATATTGTTCAGAGAGGATAAATGCTCACGCTGGTCCAAAACCAGAGGCATTACCTTCCACAGGGCACACATTCCTAGCTAACTGACTGCCCAAAAATTCCTCTTTCTTGGCAGTGGTCTGTTTTATTAAGTCTGTCTATCATTATTTCTTCATCTTTTTTGGGTTTGCAGGTACTGGTAGCTGCCGACAAACCATATTACAGGAACTTTAGACTTTGATTTGCACAAACTGAGAATCCTTTAAATATAGAAATGTGTATATCTTTAGTATGTGTCTAACTGAGGTCCTATTAAATTTGGACAGTGGGACCCCGTAAAGGTAGTTTGTCCCTCCTCACCAATTTCTTACTCGTGTTTTTTCATGGTATTTTATTTTTCTACAAGTGTAGATTTCTTTTTGTATCAGCTTCGACAGTTTTTAACTTTCTAATTTCTAACTGTTTACGTTCTTATAGGTGAAATGTTGAAGTGTAACCTTGCGTACCCGCTGCATGTCCGCCTGCAGCCCGGCGTGGACGCGTGACGACACCCTGCCTGATGTATTTAGATGGAGCGTAGGGCGGTGCCCGGTGAATGAATGATCAAAGCCTGCTTAAAGGTTCGGTGGGCGGTGCGCGCGCTGTATTTACAGTGAGCAGCTCCGCCCTACAGCAGGAGATAGAAAACTGTCTGCGGTCCGGTGGATGGATGAAACAAGTGGAGGGAGATGTAGCAGACAGGCGCGCGTTGATCACTCCACCTCATCGGCTCCACTCCTCTCCCGGCGCGCTGTAGCATCCTCCTTACATTTGTTGTGTTGTTGTTTTGTTTTTTTTGCACACTAGGACGAACGATCCTTCGCGGTGCTGCGTCGGAGCTCCATGGCCGCGACACTCGCGATGAGCGGCGGCGGGCAGGAGGATCCCTTCTATCCGCTACAGAAGGCGACTCTGTCCGCCGATTTCCCCCTGGAGGATTCGGCGCTGTTCGGCTTGGACTGCAAGATCCCAGAAACGGACAAAGCTGGACACAATGACTACGCGCAGGTACGCACCGATCCCACACGGCACTGATGCATTTCGATGAATGGGCGTGGCGGATGGGTTGTAAATTCAGTTTCTTTTCCTGCTGGCCTCCGAGTCGCGGTCGGCCTCGCTGCGTGATGCTGGTTGTCACCCGCGCGCTGTTTGCGGTGATGAGCGAGCAGGCTGCGGCCAGCTGCACGCGGAGCCGAGCTGCTGCGCCCGCACGCGCGTTCGCCGCATGTTTTCTGTGCAAACCAGTTGGTCACCAGCTGTTGGGCTCTTCTTGGCGTCCCCCTCTTCCCCATCATAGCAGTCGGACAACAACTGACTCCAGCTTTGAGCAGAGAGAGGTCCCGGCAACTCTGTCAGCAGTCAGCAGCGAACTTGTGCGGGAGGGGAGAGAGGTGTATGTAACAGCTGCTCGGATCAGGAGCCTAGAAATAGTCCACCCCCAGACTACCGCTGTTGCGGCAGCGGACAGGGAGGCATGGGTGTTACCCGTTGCCGTTCGTGTTGCTGTTTCATCCTCCGCTGCAGGGCTTCCCTAACTTTCATACTCACATGAATTAGGACAGGCACAAGGTGTTGTCTCACAGGACGTTTTTCTCCTGGGATGCCACCGCTAGCGTCGACGAGCTTCTCTCACAATGTGCAAACGTCTCAGTATTTCACACGAGCCATGAGATGTGGTCCCAGAGCATGGCCTCATAGGTTGGTAGGTTTCTGAGTTCAGCCTTGCATGCAGAGAGGGAATGTTGCAACTGCCTATTGATAACTACTTGATAAATGTTTGAGTGGTGACTGTCCTATCAAACCTTTGTTTTCTCCAAATAGCGTCTCAGAATAGTTTTAATGGTGACTCACGAGAAGTACTGATGCAGCCTGGTTGTGTTTCATTTAAACAAAGCATAAAGAGAGACGTATCTAAATAACACTTTGTTTGTGTGTTTGTCTTTTTAGCAACAGACAAAGTGTGAGATGGACAGATATCTCTCCCATCAGCCTCTGCCCCCTGTGCACCCTGCAGACAGCCAGCAGAAGCCACACGCGGCAGATCCGTACTTCACAGACGATCACACTGGGGCTCCCTACACCCTCAACATGAATCTTTACCTCCCAGAGGTCGCTTATCTGAAGATGGGCTTGTGTCAGCAGCCGCGACTCCTCCAGCACCAGAGCCACACGGGCCTCACTCACATCAAAACAGAATCTGCCTCCCCGTGTTTCTCACCCAACCTGCAGCCACACTGCCCCAACGCCACGAGTAGCTGCAGCACATCGGGGCGCGGGCCTGGTGACGTCGCCATGGAAACCTCAGTCATAAACATGACGTTAACAGGCTTACCAGACTTCACCAGTGTTTTCAATCAGTCAGGAGGCGGCCGGGCTGGCAAGTCAATGCCAGAAGTGTTTGTCAAACAGGAAATGCCATCACATTTCGAGCAGCACGCTCTTCACCATCATGACAACAGCGGCTCACTGTTTCAGCTGCTAAGTTCCGACTTGGACCATCACCACAGTAGTGGTATGGAGGCTCATCATCATCATCACCATCATCATCAGCAGCAGCAGCAGCAGCAGATACGGCACACTTCAATTTCCACGGTCCACACTCCTTTCCATAATTTGCCAGTAACTTCTTCTGCGTCTCAGCAGGAGCAGTCTGCCAAACCTGCATACTGTGGCCTGGGTGGTGCAGCATACACACATCCTCATGCTCAGGCACACTCCCATTTCCTCCAGCAGCAGGTGCCCTACTTGCCGCCCTCTCCGCCGAGTTCTGAGCCCGGCAGCCCCGACCGACAGAAGGAGCTGCTCCACACCATGTCCCCTCCTCCCTCATACGCAGCCACTATTGCCTCCAAGTTGGCAGGTAGCACTTCTGGACTCGGACCCATCCCTGGGCCTGCTGGTTTAGCTATGCCGCACCCTTCAGGCCCCACATCAGTTCCAGGCCCAGTCACAGTCCTTCCCCAAGCCCCTGCATCAACACCAGCCCCAAACCCAGCTCCGACCACCGTGCCTGTCCGCTACAACCGGAGGAACAACCCGGACTTGGAGAAGCGACGGATCCACCACTGTGATTATCCAGGTTAGAGCAAATATGCAGGTCTGTCTTTTTTACACGCGTGCCGATTTCAAGTGTGGGGGTTTTTTTTGCACGCTGCTGTGGTCAGGTGAATCTTTGGTCCCACTCTGTCATCTTTAAGAAAACCAGCTTTATTTTAAGACACCCATGCATTTCTTTGAAATTATATGTTGCGTTTTGAATGACTTTCCCAGGCCTATGACTCACGATATGAACTGTAGCCACAGCAGGGAACACGCTGACCTGGAATTTGAATGTTTTGGCAGTGGAGACCATCAATTGCTCCCTTTCAATTAACCGGTTTAAAACCTACTTTGTAAATGTATCATCACACCTCAAATGACTCCAGCACTCTCCGCCGTGAGCTCACACATTGTTGTGGCTTAAAAATCATCACTGGCATGAAGCGTGTGTGGGTGTGTTAATTAGATAAGTCCTTTGATTTGTCTCTGCACACACACACCTACAGTATGTGCGTACAGTCACAGCTGAAGTCGCTTGCACAGATTAAAAGATTTATTTTCGTTAACTGGCTTCCGTGCGCACACTGCGCCGAGCTATACGGTGTGCAGCTGCGTGGAGGACATGTAAGATCAACTAGCCTGTGGCAGCGTGTAAAATAGGCTTAAGCAGAGCCTCCCGCAGCATGTTAGCACATGTCTTCTTCTTCTTTATAGTCAGAGGAGGCAGATCCATCTCATCCACGAGGACACATTCACTTTATCCAAATGCTAGTCACAATCTTTGCAAAACGTTACATCTTGTTAGGTTCTTATTTAGAATTATAATAAATCTCTGTCTAAATATCTGTCTAAATAATTCGGTGTCATATTGACCTTTTTGACATTGCGACCTGCAAACTATGTGTGACAAGGTGGAAAAATATTTCATAACGTCCTGAACATATCTAAACTTGTAAGTCAAACTAACAGGTGTAGTTTTCAACAAAGTGGCTGAATGGATTTCTTCTTGAGTAAAAGTGCAAACCACTTTTTACATTAACGTTTTGAAGGAATGTGTTATGTGTGACCGCTTTCAGTGTTTCCACAGAACCAACATTTACAATATCTCCTCCCAAGAAGCTTCTGTTCCTCATTAGTTCAGATTTCTAGCATACCACAGCTCCGTTTATTGCATAAAAACACATCTGACACATGGGAATTCTTTGGATTGGGATTTAGCCTTCTGTTTGTGTTTCTCTCCCCGTATGCGATCAGGCTGCAAGAAGGTCTACACCAAGTCGTCCCATCTGAAGGCCCACCTCAGGACTCACACGGGTAAGACATTCCTCTGATGAATGCATCTTTTTTAAAACGCCACACGACTCGTATTTCTGTATCTGCACTGGCACCATGTTGCTAGGCAGAGTGTTGTGTTCTTGGCATGTATGTGTAAATGTATCCTACCCCATTCCCATCATCTGCCCAATATACTGTTCCATCAAAACAGGTGGAAGTGACACACTTCTGCCAGGGGATGACTCTCTGACTATGTGGTCAGCGCGAGACGTGTAGTGTCATCTCTCCCAGGATCTCAGTGTCTGCTCAAATATTCACATCTAGATTCTTCAATATGCTTCTCTGAGACTAGCAGAGGTTGTTTGACACTATATACAAGACCTGTTTGTGCATATAGTTCATTTTCTTCTTCCTTTTTGTTAGTGCCGCCTCTCACGTTCACATTTGAACCATTTGTTTTGGATGAGCAAAGTCAACAAACAGGGTGCTTAGGTGTTGGGCCCCACCTAACTCAAGCTAACAAAACAAATCTTCCCTTGATATCGACGCATTCCTCGCTCCTCGGGACAAACGCGCACAAACTCACTATTACCCCTTTGAGATCTAGAATGTGTTCCATTTATAAACCTGAACTAGTTGTTCAGAACATCATTGTGGGCGTAACATGCCTTACATTTCAGTACTGGCAACATGACACGACAATTAGATCTGGCGTCATTCATGCTGCAGGCTGATTGCGGTTGTTGCCGTTATAACAGACCACAAGATGAGAACACGACACGTAAAGAGGGATGCAGCAGCAGCAGCAGCAGCTTCCATATATCCTCTGTGCCTTCAGCAGTCTTGCTTTGTCTGTTACTCATTCTGTTTCTCTTATTCAGCTGCCTGAATGCACACTTACACATTTATACACACACACACGGGCCGACACAGACACACACCTGTCAGTAATCTGTATGAGATGATTCCTAATGCATTTGGGTCCTCGTGGGAGATCCCACTCCAATCTCCATCAACATCCATTACCCTGATTGTTTGTGCATCTGTGTGTGTGTGTGTACACTATGCATGTGTGTTTCTGTATGTTTGCGTGGGTGCATGTGTGTGTGAGTGTATTATGAGAGCCAAAGACTCTCAGGTCGCTCTTTTTGGTCTCAGCGTCTTTCCTCATTGTGTTCAGTTTCAGGCATGTGTTTCTGTGACACTGTGGGGTTTGGCGACACTGTAGTTGACTTACGTAACAGCTTTACTGTCACTGAAGTACTTGCTGGGCTTGTTTAAACGACTGGTTCATCCAAGTTACAAAAACACATAGAACCACAGAGATGTACGTCTCTAATATTCAACTCCAATGTAATGGATGTGAAGGAAATTATGTTAAACTAACCTAAAGCTTTGAAATATGACATTCAGCACTGGAATGCGGTTGTGGTTTGCACAGTATACAACATATATGAGTACACACATGTGATACGGTTTAATGAGGTACCACTTCCAAATTGAAATGTAGGGCATTTAATCTGTGTAATGTATCATTATAATCAAGATAGACGACGATAGCGATGGCAGAGCATCAGTGGACTGCTGAACATAAGCTGGAGACACTGCGCCTGCATGGTGACCAATAAGTGACATCCACGAAAACTCAACTCGCTATTTACACAAAATGATTCTGGAAATTAGATTTTAGATGTTTAAATGACTGACGACAGTGTTAAGGAGATATGCGGCCTGGTAGCAGAGTGGTTAAGGCAGAGGGGGGGAAGCAGGAGCCCCGGGTTCGATTCCCAGCTGAGGCACCCAGCCCATCCCCCCATACCAGGTGTGTCCCTGAGCGAGACACCCAGCTCTAGCTCCCCGAGTGCCGCCTATGGCTGCTCACTGCTCCCCCCAAGGGGGGATGGGTTAAATGCAGAGAACACATTTCACTGCGTGTTGTACACTGTATAATGATGTATGTCACAAATAAAGAAAGTTTAAGTTTAAGATTACATGAAGTCAACCTTTAGACAGTTTCAAAGCAGGAAACCACTGCTCACAAAACTGAAAGATAAAACTTTGCCAAAGAACATATTGGTAGTGCAATCTTTGGTTTAAGGGAAACCGTAATAACTTTCAGTTTGGGAGATCAGATGGGGTCTAACATATGTGGCCTGGATCTGACCAGGACTACTGCAGCTACTGAACACAGAAGTTACACAGGCTGAGGCAAAAAGTGGAGGGGAGAAGATTATTATAAATTGCACTGGGAATGCAAGTTTGTAAAGCCAAACACTGAGTGACAAGAACAGCCTCGGTCTCAAGAAGCTTAGCAGCAGAGGAATTCCCCAACAAAACAATGAGCACAAACATCACACGTGCACTTTTTAAGAAGAAAAGAGTGAAAACAGCGCCTGGCCAAGCATGTCCCCTGACTTGATTCCAGCATCTCTGGAGTATTTTCAGGCTGAAGGTAGAGTAACAAACCCCTCCAGCAAAGAGCAGCTGGGATCATTTGTGAAGAACGACAGAACCTCACTCAACAGATTTGTGCAAGACTGATATCATTCATGCCCTGCAGGATCCAGGCTGTCATCAAAAATGGAGGCAAACACACAGAAAATAACACAACAAAGCGATGGTATCTCGCTCATATGCTGCAGTTGGATCCTAAATATAGAACTTTTGTTCCAAGACGTCTGTTTTTCTAGTTAGTTAGCACGAATAGCAGTTATAATTATTTCACATTTTATTCACACTGACAATGGACGCACTCACTTGTTTTTGTTACATCATTTAAGTTAACCATTTGTTAACCTTAGTGAGATGTTATCTCACCTCTCAGGAGTTTAGGTGAGTGCAGAAACACACTTTCTAATAAAGCAGAGTAAATTTCATGAACAAATCCTTTAAACCCACTTAGAGACGGGTCAAAACAGTCGACCCTGAGTTTGTGCAACTAGACTGCAGCTGTCTTTACCTTTTTGTAGCGATCAAATGATCATGTTGTGCTGAAATCTATCGTATGAATGAATGATGTAACGATAGGCTACACTTATCAGGAGAAAGAAGCAGGCGACGGGGTGAATGGCAGCTGTACGGTGCAGGACTGACAAGCCGTAGACCTGAGATTGAGACCAAAGTCCCACATTAGATAGTGTTAAGGGAAGAAAAGTTCAATTAGGGTATGGTTTGAGCGATTTTTACCCGATCTTAACCCAGTGCAGTGAGGCCTGAACCCAGCTATAAAACACTAATAACTGCAGTCACACTTCTAGATATTAAAGTGCCATAATGAAGAATAGAAGTTCAATTTACATTGTGAGCATTTGATCAATATGTAACAGAAAACGTACTTCAGTTGCAATTAAAACCGTATTTGTGATCGCAGCATAGTTGTACAGGAACCTAATTCTCAACTGCCTGGGTTGGACTCGTTCGCACAGAATTCCTGTGGTAGTAGCTGAAGATTATTTGAACGTCAAAGTCACAGAAAAACATGCATCTGTCAAAGAGAAACGCTCAGACGCAACGGCAAACAATACAGAGTAGTTGCCCGTGGGAAAGTTGTGCAGCTTTAGCGTTTGAATGCCTGTGACTGTGTTATGACTGCATATGTTGTTAGACAACTATACTTTTCTTAGTAGAGCCTGTTTTACCTGTTCCTCCACCCAACTGTATGAATCACATAAGTCAGGGAATTAGCAACTGTTTAAATGACAATCGGTGTCATCAGTACCTACAGTGTAATCACGCAATCAGGTCTGTTTAAAGCGGGCTGGACACTGCGTGACAGAACAAGAAATTCAGCTCACTGATACTGTTGTCTAGGTTTTTCGGAGCCGCACTCATTCAGTCTCTCTCTTTCCTCCCGCTCTGCAGGTGAGAAGCCGTACAGGTGCACGTGGGACAACTGCGACTGGCGCTTTGCTCGCTCCGACGAGCTGACGCGTCATTACAGGAAGCACACGGGTGCCAAACCTTTCCAGTGCGCCGTCTGCTCCCGTTCCTTTTCCCGATCCGACCACCTCGCCCTGCACATGAAGAGACACCAGAACTAGCACACACACACACACACACACACACACACACAACAAACAAACAAGCACTGTCTGAACACACATAAAATACTCATTTCTCAACCCCCTCATTTACAATGTTACCTGCTGCCTGATGCAGGGCAGCTTTTACTGACGGTACTGCTCCTCCTGGTGATGCCATCATGTGCTAGAACGATACAAACAACCCAGAGTGGGAGAATTCTGAGGTTGTGAGGTAGAAAGTTAATGACCAGAACAAGTTAATTGTCCTATAACCTCCAAATATACTTGGTATAGATTTCTTTGGATGAAAACAAAGAAGAAAAATGAACAGTGGTAGCTCCAAAATGTGTCTCCAGTCATGTTTGTGTGACTGGAATGAAAGCACTTATTACTCGAGGTGTGTAATATTTTGTCTTTGTTCTAACATAGAACTGGCTTCATTATTTTTTTTTTGTAAAGGATGAGCTTTTGTTTGCAAACTAGTCAAACCAAATGTCTTTTTACTCATTGGTTTGTCTTTTTTTTATAACTGGAAAATCCAATTTATTTTTTTGAACCAAATCTTTGGGTTTGCACTAGAGTTGGTAATCTCCGTCTGAGCCGTATTTGGCCCAACGCATCTCATTCACCACTGGAACGATCATTATCACTACTAGACTGAAGCTCACAAATCATTGCTGTTTAGATATTAAAAATTGAAGGCAGTTATACTCTGGAGAGAGGGGAGACAGAGTAGGAAAGAACAAGGGAGCGGTGCAGATGGAGAGATAGAAAGATTTTAGATTTTGGAGAGAGGCGGTATAATGAGGACTGAGAAACAGAGGGAGGTGGGTGGTTGCTAAAGAGCAGCAATTAGGTGATGAATTATTCAGAGTTCCCTACAACGTTTTTTTCCAACCAGAGAAATGTAAGCCGAACCCTTAGACGTGTCTGAGACTTGGTTCTGTTAAAACTGGATTAACTGTATTTGATGCACAAGTTTGAAATGAAGCATCTTCCGAAAACATTTACTGTACACCTGTCTCATTCAGTGTTTACTTCCTTCAGATGTTTTAACCAAAGTATCATCTTCACCACTCATCAGCACCTTATTAAGTGCCTCCTCCTCCTCCGGTTTATGTGTTCGCTGGTAGCAGAGCTCTAATCAATGTCCTTTAAACACACACGGTGCTGTTCTTATTTCTTAATCGTTTGGAATATTGAAGAGGAAGTACATTTGTTTCAAATTTAAACGTTGCCCATCATTTGTTGTAGCGGAACAGCTTCGCTCAGGCCAATTCACAGACATCCTGATGTTTCGTCGGGCTTCGGTTGTTTCTTCGAGGATTTTCTCTCTGACTCTGTACACAACTAACTTGCAACTTGGCTCTATCAGTCAGTCAAATGGACGCATTATTTTTTTTTAAAGCGTAGGTTCACAATTCTTCATTCCTAAAATACTCACATTGCAGGAGTTAACGATCACTGAGATCCTTTTAAGGGTCAAATAACAAATTCCCTCAACATGTCCTTTAACAGCTGTTTGGTTGTTGGAATTTCACTATCAAAAAAAAAAATATATCCATGAGGATTTTGTCAGCTGCACATTCGTAGGCAAAAAATAAATGTGTTGGGCATCTGTTATAGGACAGATGGATAAAACTATGTAGACCTACCCTAACAGATCGACGTCCATTATGATGGTATGATTTAGCCAACGCCTATAACTGTATTTGTTCACTGCAGGTAGTGTTAAGATAATATAGCACTGTAATGTATCACGGTAAATCTATTTATTTGATTGTGCTGAAGTGGGGGTTGTAACAGATCAACAGTCTTTGCCCCCCCCCAACAAAAATGCCTTAATGTAAATATATGCACTGTAAATAACTGATGTTTTTCTTTTCTTCCTATTATTTTGTAAACAAAAGGGCAGACAGAGGAAAAATGCCCTGCATCCAAAAATATTTGAGGCTTTTGTTTTTTTGGTTTCCTTTTGTTTACTTGTCAAATATATTTTGATGCCATGATTTTATATATTGTCCTTCCAACAACTTATGTTGTAAATCCTTTTTATTTCTTCTGTGGTAAACGTTCCAAAGACAAACGTTGTTTTCTTCAACTGAGTGAAGCCAATCTAATAAAGTCAATTGTAACTTTTACAGTTGTGCTCCTGTGCTCTGAGGTTTATTTTACCGCCTGTGAATATAAGATGTGGTACACATTTCGTTTTTGTCCATGTGTTTTATATTAAACGGGTGTTTTGAGAGTTGACCATGCTGTGCAGATAGAGAGCATGGTGTCTGTGGGGCATGAAAACAAGTCTTGTCAAGGCCTAAATGGAACAAATGAGACATAACCACGCTCAATCTGCTAACATCTAAACAGGGTTTCTGTGGAAGTGCTACTCCCCTGAGTCTGACATTTACCGTGGTAGAGCTGACATACTTAAAAGTTCCCTCTCAGCAGAAGGAGATAAAAAGGCGAGATGTGGATGAGAGGCAGAGCTCGTCCAGGACCTGCAAGTAACCTGCAGCACCCTTGCTGATCAACAAACAATAGTCCTTTGATATCACAGCAAGAGACAATGGACAAGAAAATAAATCTGACCACCACTCAGAGACTGAAGGGGAATCCCACTGCATAGAGATGGACGTACAAACGCGCACACATGTACACAACATATGTTCTTGGTTTAAGTCACAAATGTGACCCAGGGTCTCTGTTGTAATCTACCTCAGATGTCAGAAAAGAGGGAGGTGGAGGGAAGAAGTGAAAAGCAGAATAATCTAAACAAAAGGATCTCTAGGGGCATCCAATCAACCACTTCCGTCCTCCTACATCTCCTTTCTCCGTTTTCCTTCTCTGCTCTTATTTAATTTCATTTTTTCTCTCTTCTCTTTGTGTTTCCACACAGCGTAGCCCCCTCTCCTCCCCGGTGGAAAGTATTGTATGAGGTCCTGTCCAGGGGCGCTGCTCTATGGGTCAGAGTGTAGTCTGCTCTCACAACCTGCTCCACTCCTCATCTGTTCCCCTCTTTTTCATATCGTGCACCTTGTCTCCCTTTAGTCCTCCTTCGTCTACAAGAACACTTCTGTCTGAATGTACAAACATGTGGACGTGCAGATATTGAAAAGTTAGGTTGAATGTTTTCACACACACACACACACACTATGGTGATGAGTGAGTGGGAGCTACCGGTTCATGTTTTGGATCAACTAAATTAATGTCACACATCTGGAAGACGGCTCCTGCCTGCTCCACCCTCTGCTGTGCTGCGTTGGTGTGATTCCCAGTTTCCCTTTGTGTGTGTGTGTGTGTGTGTGTGTGTGTGTGTGTGTAGGTGTAATGTTTCCAGTGCTCTTCTCTTGGAACAGACCACCCACTCAGAAGACCAATAGAGTGACCACAGGGAGCCCGGATAGACACAGACACACTTACACACACATGTGAAACTCCCTCCAAAGTCAACTCTTCCTGATATTCTCAGAATAGAGCATGTTGTTATCAGAGATTGGAGAGATACCAGAACAGCTGACATGCTATCACAAAGTTAAAGATAATATCAGAAATCGAGGAGGATTTCATTCCAAGACGCTACGCTCATTTCAAAAAATGTTGCCTCAGGTGAACCCCTGAGTAGTCTGAATGAATCGTACAAGTTTCAAATCATGTTCCACATGTTTGCTAATGCGGAGCACTGCATTTATTGCATTTTTATATAGAGGACAAGCACAAGCACTGGAGAGTGAAGTTGCATTTAAAGTGTGTATACTTCTCTCACACCTTTCACTCTGTTGATGTAAATCAAGGATGTTTTGAGTGGTTTGTTCATAACTGTGTTCGGTTGGCACTCTGCGGCTTCTCTTGCTCACGAATCAGACAGTCGGGACTGCACCTTACACAACTGCTTACTGCCAATAACACAACTGGGTGAATAAGAGGAAAATACTCTACTAAAGATTAACCATTAACTGGACCAATCATGTACTTAGCACCATGGCCCCTGATCCCTAGAGGCCCCAAGACCACTTACCTTATAGCTTGGTTAACTGCAAATTTGTTTAGCAGCACCAAACCTGGTAAAACGGCCCAGTGGTAACATCACATATTTAATTTCTTAAATACAGGAAGGTTTTATTTTAGGAGACAGTAGGAAACAGTGCTTTTCACTGCAGTTAATACCACCTTTAAATGTAAGACATCAAAAGGCCCCAAAGGTTCTAAACATATCAAATATATGGTGACATATATTTAGTCTTATTTATATCAGTATTATACATATGATTTAGGGTAGACTAAGCCCCCCCCCCATTATTAATGCTACTTTAGCAGAAACAAAAAGGAAAAACTGCAGAGAACTTTTTTATATCAGGTATCAAGCTGTTTATATTTGTGCTACCATCCTTATTGGGACAGGTTGTATTTTTGGATAGTAGCACTGCTTAGTTTGTGCACTTAAGCTAAAATAAAACTGCTTGGTGTCTTGTGTTCATGTGTTCTGTACATGCTGGACACATAAAAACAATCTCTGTGAAACCTTATTTCATATTTTGGGGGGTTTCTTTATTTTCTACTGAATTTGTGGCCCAAGGCATTTCTCCCTGTTGTGTTTATTGACAACCAAACATGGATGATATTGAAACACGGGAACGTCGTGCCGTCTCTACTTCACCAGACAACTATGAGGATTTTGTGGCTATTTGAGCTGCCAGAAAGGAACACGCGGGGCTCTGGAGTCTGGATGTAGTAAACCGCGTGCACTGTTTAGGGAGCTGTGCTTTCGATTTAGTAATCCGTGCACACATGATACTTTTCTTTTACTTCACCCTATGTATTTTTCTCCTCTGTGGCACCTCCTGGGCTCGATAGATATGTCAGTCATTACTTAGGAAAAAATAACAAACCCTCCCAAACATGGAAAACAACAAAGTGCAGATTGAAAAATGAAGTAAAAACAAAATTTAAATTCATACCGTGATTATTAGTCTAAGGGTAACGGGAATTTGAAAGGGGGGGGGCATCATTTTTCTCCCCCAGCAGGATGAACTCACAGCCACAGCCAAATGTTCTCAAGCAGTCTCAGCTGCTACTCTTAAAGGTCAAGTCTTGTTTTATTCACAGTCACAAGTTATTTCTTTTTAAATCTGAATTCATTTTTTCCACTTCATATTTTTCTTACTGCCTCACCGTGTGAAATATAATGATGTAGTATCAGCTGTCAAAGAGTTTCAACATCCCTCCATAAAGACTAAATAGAAAAGGATGACAAATCCCACAAACCATAAACCGACATAATAGCCTTCGATCAACACAGTTCCTGATAAAGTACTGTTGAGAGGAGCAGTCTGGTAATAATTGAACCGTTTAGTTCATGTCTTTCAGAAATCTATTACGATAACCTCAAGCTACAGCGCAGTGATTCCATGGGTGGGTTCCTCTGCATTTAAAATGAGTTCAAAGGACAAACCTATTAGGCTTTCCTCCGTATCAGGCCAAGTTGTTTGCACCTGCAAAACCCTCAGGGTCACAGTGTAAGTGAGCATACATCAAAACCCTTTTTGCTTTCACACTTCAGAGTGTGGTAATGGTGAACTTTCTGTGAGCGCTGTACAGTAATTAATCACACCCCTGGCAAATTTGGACTTAAAGCTACTTTTATTCAACCAGCAAGTTATGTTTGGACAGGAAATGACATAGGTGTCTCCCAAAAGATAATACGACGATGTACAAGAGGCATTGTTGAGGAAAAATAACATTTGGCTTGGGCATGGGCTTGACTGTATATATACTGTATATAGCGCTCTCTATATATATATGCTTGTGTGTTATATATAAGTAAAGCTTCCTGAACTTCACAGCTAATAGTTTCCTGTTGTTTTCTTACGTTTTATGGTTTCAGATATTAATATAGATGAAGCAGATTAGGTTGCTGTTCGATTTGTCACTGTGTCCTACAGCTTGGACCTCCGATTTTTATTTTCTTTTTTATTTATTAAATACACATAAAGATTAATGCACATGCATGGACGTCCTCCTAACACATCATCATGATTTAAAAGTAATAACTAGTCAAAGTGATTTTCCAGCAAAGTGTACTGCAACTCAGAAATGTGACACTACAGCCCCTTCTGCTTCTCATTTGAGTAGTCAGCAACATGTCATGTGATACCGCAGTTTGTAAAGAATCACATATTTACAAATGGGAGGGTGTGAGGAGCAGAAACAGACTGTTGACTGAGGGATATGACACGCAGTAACGGGTCATTTACTTGTCACTCAGTAAGAACACAAAAGACTTGAACCTGCAGCTTATGCACCTGATTGAGCTGTCTAGTGTTATTGTTTCAGTTTGAGAAATCAGTTTGTTCTGTTTCAATTTCAACCTCCGCAGAGAAACCCGTATCAAAAACACTGATACAACACAATAGTGCTATTGTTACGTTCCCTTTACTAATACTGATCAGTCTTCTTGGGAGACAAACCTAATTCTGGAGTGCGTCCCAGTGAGACAGTACTGTTGAGTCTAGTTAACATTCGTAATTTGATGTATTTCAGTCGAAACATGTGCTCAGGCAGGACATAAGTCAGACATTATTCACGACTGCACACTGAAGAGATCAGTGGAGAAACAGAGGTGCTCTGATGCTGTGGGAAAGTGTCAGGAAACAAGCAGTGGTTTTATGTCTAATTCTCACATAATACGGTCTATGGTTTCCCAAGGAATAAGAAGCAATCCTATTTTACTTTGCAAAAAATGCAAGCAAATAAAAACATTAAAGGCATTTAACACTTTGAAACACATGAACCTTTGCTGAATCTGTTTACTGACTGCTAAATGTCCATGTATAAAATCAGTTTAAATTCCATCTAGCAGTTATTTTTGGCTCAAACTGGTCACTCAGGTTTGTGCTCCAGCTCAGACCTGAACTCAAGTCACTTCAATTACCTTACCTTCATTAACACCCTGAAGGAAATTTGGTGTGCAGCCAAAAATCACTGTCAACACATACCGTAGAGCGCATACTTGCAAATGACTAGTGGCACCAAACTGTCAGGAGTCATGTCAGGTCTTCACATGTTCTCCAAGTTTATGTAAGGAGTTTCTCTGACACTGTACCTCCCACATTCTAAATGGATTAGAAACTTATTGTTTGTAGATGTTAAGGGTCAATGTTTCCCTCTTTGATCCAGGCTTCTCATCACATTGGAAAGTCCAGGCACACTGCACACTGCTGACTTTATTTTGAAAAAAAGAACATTTGAAAAATATTGTTCTGGCGATGGTCTGCCGTCTGAAACAATCCACCTGATTTCTCAAACTCTTGAAAGCAGCTTCCAAACGTAAGGCAGCCTGGTAGCTCAGTGGTTGAGGCAGATGACTGGGACGCAGAAATAGCAGGATCGCCCGTGGCTGCAGCCACATATTTAGCATATTTAGCTGTAACATGTAGAAATGTATTCAGTGACAATAAAGTGGATTCTTCTTCTTCATTCTATAGGAGGGGGGCAGTTACTGCCCCTTGCTCACCTATAGATCTGCCCCTGAAGAATAAATAAAGTTGCCAACCGAAATGTACTGCAGTGAAAACCTACTCCTGTTCAGAGCAAACATTTCTGATTTCCATGTTTTGTTGGATAAAATGTGAAACACAATTGTTTTTAAGTAGAAGCTGGTCATTCGGGGTTGTGACATTTTTAATAGGGAACTTCATTTAAAAAAATCTGATTTCTTTTGCCTCTGAATTTATAAAAACACATCTGAATTAAAGCAACGGTATGTAGAGACAGTAGGAACCAGATTCTCAAGGAAGATGAAGGCACTGAACCGTGCAGCAGAAACTAGAGATCGCTATCACAAAAACGTCATACTTACTTACAGCAAGTCCACACTTAGCCAGACCAGTTGCTAAAGACCACATTAGTATTTTCATCTCTGGCCTGGAGGAGTATTTGTGGTGGTGGAGGAGGAGGGAGCGATGCACACATTGACACACTGCTTTCCAGGAACTGGCCAGAAGACAACGTTGCTTAATTTTATCATGTAAGATGCTGTATTGGAACCAGTACATGGACCGCATTAATCAAAGCTACACATTAGGAAGATATGCAACTCTACTGTAGGAAGAACTATTCAACACATGCACATGCTGACATGCAGTCTCTTGTACCGAGAGGATAAGCTCATAATTCTCTACATGAATAGATGTTAAATACATAATGAAAAGAGGTTCCGCTTGTTCTAACCTGTCTGACCGGATACTATCCTGTGTACATAACATTACATGTGTGCACTACAGGCCGTAAAATATTGTGGGCGGACAACCATGCCAGACCTGCTTCGCGAAAATAATCATTCTCTCTTGCCCTTCGAATTACCCCTCTTCCCTCCCCCTTTCTTCCGATGAGATAAAACATTATCCTATTATATGACGAAGTCCTCTGTCATGCACGAATCCCCATGCTGCAGCCAAAATATCCCCGAACACCTACACAGTTGCTTAACACATGGCCTAGGCACACACACATGTATGGGAGCTAAAAATCACACATCCCCTACTTCTCAGCCCCCTCCTCCAACCTATTATTTCTGCTTTCTTCTCTGGCAGCTGTGTGTCATTTTAACAGTTCTTTATAAAACCTGGTATTCATAACCGCTGGTCATGATTCCACCCTCGAGTCCTACTAACATTATAATGGTAATAGTTTAATCTGTATGGTCCTGACCCAGTCCTCTTGTTTAGATGTGACCTGAGTGGGAGAGAAGAGGCTCCCACAGCACATGCAACATCGAGGCCCACTACAGCTGGGAGCTATTGTGTCAATGAGAAAGCAACATCCAGTTATATTTCTTCTATCTATCTATCTATCTATCTATCTATCTATCAATCTATCTATCTATCTATCTATCTATCTGTCTATCTATCTATCTATCTATCTATCTATCTATCTATCTATCTGTCTA
>JAUMHF010000007.1:12500663-12510827 GCA_032359275.1 Microctenopoma steveboyesi | reverse complement strand
GAAAGCAACATCCAGTTATATTTCTTCTATCTATCTATCTATCTATCTATCTATCTATCTATCAATCTATCTATCTATCTATCTATCTATCTATCTGTCTATCTGTCTATCTATCTATCTATCTATCTATCTATCTATCGATCTACCTACCTACCTACCTACCTACCTACCTCACTACCTACCTAGCTACCTATCTACCTATCTATCTATCTATCTATCTATCTATCTCTCTATCTATCTATCTATCTATCTATCTATCTATCTCTCTACCTACCTACCTTACATTACCGATTAAATGACTGCATTGATCAACCAGCCTATAGTAATGTTTGATGTAACCATAGGCTCCACTTTACACCTTAATACACACTTTTAATATTGGTGCTCTAAAGGAATATTTTCACATTATTGGAAATAGTTTATTTAGCCTTCACTTTCACATCGGACTGCTTAGTGTTAACGCGTTTTTGTCAACCTGTACAGAAACAATTAGTGCTGCAGCAGAGAGTCCAAGACCTTCAAAGTTGATCTTAAAGTAGTTCTACACACACGCCGTCATAAAAAGACTTGTTTCTCTGCGTATATCTACTTCTTTAACTGACTCATGCAGAGAAAACATGGTGACTCAGGGGCGAGCGTCTACCAGGAAACATGACGGAGTGGTGCTAGATCCACTCACACACACACACACACACACACACACACGCACACACACTAACACACACACACACACGCCACCTGACTGGAAAAAAACACGTGAAGACTTTCTCAGCACCTTTGTGTAAAGAAGAATCATAATAGAGCGGCCATTAGCATTATTTCTGTCTGAATCAAAAGTTCACCTGCAGACTCCTCAAAGCACAAACACGTTGTTATATGGAACCGTGTGACAGTCTGCAAAAAGAACCATGCAGACAGTGGTTAATCATTGCACATCTAGAATCAGCTCCTTTCTTTGACAAACACCTGTTGTGTTATTAAAACTGTCTTGACTTCCCTCAAAGGTGGATGGTCTTCACGCAGGTGACGTGATGTGACAGGATGCTGGCCTCCCGAAGCAAGAAAACCTCAAATGAATTGCATTACATCGAGATGCTGACTGTAGCATAACGACATACAACAGAGGCGTGTGTGTGAGAGTGAGCGTGCAGGGATAAGGAATTGATTGAAAGATTGTGGGTTGAGAGTCATAACCTTGTGCACATAGAATGGGTGGAGACAGACATTATGGAGACAGAGGTTGTAAACTTGGGAAAGACTTTTCCTCATGAAACGCTATTGTTAGTCTTCATATATTTCAGATGAGTAATGTTTTACAGTATGGTTCTAGAAAAAAAGCTTGTGTGCCTTCTGATGATATTCACACTGCTGATCATTTGTTGAAATGTTTATTGGAGCAGTGTGGCAGATTCAGATGAACTTTTCAGAGGCTTTAGGTGTTGAGCAATCGTTCAGAAAACAGGATTTTCAGTTTCAGACAAAAGTTATGTGGTTGACCAAGCTGCCACAAACTTAAACAGCAATTCCAGTTAGTTTCCTTTTGTCTTGATGTTGGGTTAATAAATAAGGCTACAAGTAGAGACATGTTAGTGTCAGTAATATAATAATTACTTTAAGTGTTGCTTCATTCTGATTCTTCGGAATATGCTGAAGTTATGCCATTAATTCTCAATATTGGCTTATTTATATATATTTCACTATAAAGGTGATATATGTGATAATGTCATATTATAGACTAAGCTAACCAGCATTATGATCACAATTAGCCCCACCTTCACGTGATTACTTAATCAGTCATTGAGTGATTCTTGATATTAATCCTGATTCTGAAACAGGGTGTTCTGTGGTGTTTGCTCGAATTCTTCCTGTCACATTTGATTATTCTCGCCCTATTGGCAGAATTCATAGCTTGTGATGTGACGAAACACACAACCGCGTCCATCTATATTAGCTCAGATGATTTCTGTGGTGAGATTTCTCGGACAGTTTCCACTGAATTGTGTGCTGTTTTGGCATGACAGTGCAAGAATACCGAGGTAACCTAGAAGTTAAGCCATGGTACCTGCGCTTCTTTGTTGTTAGTCCTAACTAAGAAATGATTATGAGTTTTACCTTGGGGCATGGGTGAGCACAGAGCTGCAGCTTTCAGTTTGTCAGGCATGCTTCATTCCTCATCACTTGCTCATCCTGTCTGTCCGACCGTCTTTCTCTAGGTTTCTCCCTCTCCGCCTCTTTTTCTCTTTCACACACACACACGCACACACACACACACACACACTGCACAGTATACCACACAGTCAGAGGCAGAAATAATATTTTCACTGAAAGCTTCTCGAACTCTGCAGATGGAATAACATGCCATTATTTTCTGCCGAACTGCCTCTTCCTGGAGGTTGCTGTGTAAGTTGTCTCCAGTTTTCGGAGGTCAGCCAGTCAGTCTGTTATCGAGCGTGTCATCAATATGGCGCAAAAATAATTCAATTATACAGTCTCACTTTGGTGCATGGACCACTTATAATCAATTTACCTTTAGGGTAGGATCAATGAGCTGATGGTCAGACGGACTGAGAGACTTGTGGTTTGCTGCCCTCTACTGGTTTTGCCTCACATTGCAGCTACATTTTTATGTATTTCTGATGGTTTTTAAATCTTAATTATCACATTTAAGTATTTCATTTTCTGAGATTATAGGGTTCTTGCAAGATCAGCTATATAACTGTTCACAAAGGTAATAATAGAAATAGAAAGTCTCTTGTTATTGTAAGTTCTGTAAGTTATGTAAGTAATCTTGTAAGTTATGTATCGGTGCTTTATATGTTTTGTAGTATTTCAGGAGCGTTGTGTGTATACAGGCTTCAGATCTGCTAATCAGAGGAGACCAGGTCACCATATTGCTTTTCATCTTTGTATTAGCTCATTATTTTCGAACTGCACTTTCTTCAGTATAGCTTTTAATTTGTAAAATGTAACTTTATGTTTAATCTCGATATTTCTTTTTTTATATGACACCATGCATTTCTTTTAATCTTTGTGTTACGGTGAGTTTAGGAGCATACAGACTACCACTCTGCCACTTCCGCTGAGCATTTTCAGTATTCAGGTCTCATCACCTCCTCTGCAGAGTAAAGCAGAAATAGAAAATGCTCGAGTCAGCTCAAATGCTAATAATCCTGAATGTATTTATTTATAAAGCCTCACACTATTATATTACTTTTAAAACTTTTATCAAAGCTTATCGGTGACTATATTACAGAGATTTTCACAAGATGTGGATATCATTTAAATGACTATTTGATTCAGTAAATAGCACCAACTCATTTTGCACATCAGTAGAATGTACTCTCATTGTTTACCCTTTAGCATGATGCAATGCTAGGTGAACACATGTATTGAGAACTTCCAAACCTGGAACATTTGTTAATGTTGGCAGGTCTACAAACATAATTTTTAGTCATGTCGTAGAACTGCAGTCCTGGATGAACAGCAATCCAAACATAATCCAATCCACCTTCATTTCAAACCTTTTCATACACACCTTTTTCATTGTTTGTGGTTGTGTTTTACAAGATATCTAAGAGCTTATTTCTAAAAGGACATTTCCATCCATTCAGGGAGAGTGTGAAGTGTGAGGTTTTTGGGAGAGCAAGGGAAGGTCAGAAACTCACTGTAAGAGGCTTAGAGACAAGATCTGTTCTCAAATCCTGAAAGGTTCCATGATGAAGTCTCTGCTGTCCACATGATTTCTACTTATTTGCCACATAATAATGAGTTTCTTCCACTCTTCTGTCGAGTAACCATATGTGGAGAGTTTTAATGAAGACGCATTTACACAACAATCATGTACAACTCATCAGCACACACATTTTAGAAAGTTTTTTGGTCCAGCATACACCAGTTATTTTAGACATTTTATGGAGTCCAACGTTAACATTACATGCACATACACACAACCTCCTCCAGGCCCTGCTGTGAAACTAGATGACACTTTATCCCACAGTGCTCGGTTATTCAACATCCTGCAGACGCCATTACAAACCACAATCATATGAGGTGACATAATGATCACTTTAGCGGTTAATGTTTGATTAAAATGCCCAACATTATTCATATTTTTGACTTTTTATGCAGAAACATGGAAAGTTTTTGTGTTTTAAGTGGTACAGCGCCTGCAATGCACAGTATGACCTTTGTGTTCACTATTTGCTTGCTCCCAACTAGGACTCTAAATCTGCAGTACTGTTACTTGTACAGTGATTTGATAGCACCTGATAAGGCTATAGTAGTCCATTCAGTGTATATATCGAATATATTGAACAACAGTTAGTAATGAAGCCCTGAGGTTAGCCATTTGAATCACATCCAAAGCTAATCATTTAGATATTAAATATCTTCCGTTATAAATTAGATCTTGAAGCACTGTACAGAGATGGCACATTGGCACATACAGAACACCACACATATGGACATCATCTTATACACAACTGCAGCTTATTACCATGAAACAACTCACAGGGATCCCGATCAATGAAAGGAAAACATTTCTGCACGGTGCCTTCTACTTTTCCGTTTGCCTTTGTTTACTCTCATTGCACATGTGGCATAAATGAATGAGTATGAATGAAACGTTACATATCTCTCCACTGTTTGTAAAAGAAAACATGTCAACAGTTTGAGTTTGGACCCATCAAAGTGGCATTTCTCTAACATATTCCCATTTAACTGTGTTTATGATATGTTTGACTAAATTTAATTGTTTGGATTTCTGATTCTGGGGCACTCACACATCTAAGAGTACAGTTTAACCATGTCACCAGAAATACAGTGACACCTAGCCATAATCATTTTTCTCCCGGGGGCACCACTCTAATTAAAACCTGACTTGAGCACTTGATTTCAGGACATTAAGCCTCGCAACCAAAAAAGGCACTATAAACAACTCATTCTTGATTTATCAATGAAGCAGGCGGAATGGAATAGATGCACAATTGAGATAAATCTTTGGCCACATGAAACCTCTCAGTTTGTAGCTGGGTGAAAAGAATTTTACCACGAGAGTAAGTAACTGTGGCCTTGCGGCGTCCCTGGTGCACATGTTTTTTTCACATTTGTGATCAGAGCTAACACAGAAATCCTCTGCAGATGTCACACATATACAAACATCTCGGGCGCCTGTTGTCCCACGGTGTGTGTGAGCTGCTGGGATATATTTTAATATGCTTCACCATTTTGCAGTACACTGCAAAGGTTATTTTGCACTGCCTTTTCTATTCCTGGCCCCTATTCAGTCTGCAATATGCCTTGCAGGTATACACGCATACATTAAAGCCTCTGAGTTAAACTATGCCGAGAAATTGGTTTCTCCGCTTTTCATACGGTGGAATATTCCCCTTTTGACTGTTGAAGTGCAGAATCTGTAGCACTCGTGCTGTTTTCTTTTGGTTCAGATACTTTGTTTTGTAATTATTATGGCATCGTTGGAAGCTAAGAAGATTACTCCAGGGCGTGTCAGTACAACAGTGGTGGATGTGTACAGCACAACATGTAGAAGAGCAAGTCTGCAAATTATAATGTTACTCTTTCAAATGTCCATCCAAATTTAGTAAAATTTCAAACAAATGAACAGAAAATCATCCACAGAAATGAGAAACAATGTGTTTCCATTCATTAACATATGATTATTTGTTGGCACCATCAAGATAAACATCTGGTGGCACAGGTGCACATCCAGTCAGGTGCCATGACATCGACGCAGAAGAAGCAAGATAATATAATAATGATAAAACATGATATTTGTTTCATGCATTCATTTGAAGAAGCTTACAATCTTTTTCCCCTTGATCCACAAATGTTTCCACTTTCACACGTACACTAAATTAAAAAGGTTCATGTTGATTTACATGAGTGTGTTTCTACATATTCCATTTCAACAACATGACCCAATCAATAACAGCAGATATTAAATGTGTGTGTAATGTGTTGATATCAAATATGTGCGTTGACAAACACATGACGTGACAGGGCTGCTTTCTAACATTAACTAAGTTACTTGAGGGTGAACAGTGACAACATTCAGTGTTTCACGCACACTGGAGAAAACGGTGACGACAACGAAGCTTCTGGTTAGTGAAAAAGTAAAAAAATCACAATCGTGAGTCTCAGGTACAGAGTGATTATATGGACATACAAACAATTATTTGTAAACAAAATATACACAGACAGTACTCTAACTCTACAGTGGAAGTCTTTTTTGTTAAAGTCATTCATTTTCAGTTTTAATTCCTTGGTGTCATTTTATATAATCTATTTCACTTAGCTATATATATTTACAAAACTTATCTATTGATATTTTCCATTTTGTTTATTCTACGATTGGGTTGGATTCAAAGCCATAAACGCGTTTCTACAACAACAGCCCTCCTCAAAGTGCAGGGCTGATGGGGGGGGGAAAGTGCTATAGTCCTGCCAGCGAATCACTCGACAACTGTGCCCCGCCAGCCTAAAGACCATCAACTTACTCGAACATGGTTTCACACATCAAACAATGGCACAAATGTTCATTGCATGATTCAAGCACGACAACGGCATGTTGTCCACATAGCATGTTAAGCAAAGCACGCTGGACTGAGATCGCCATTAAAGCTACAGACAGCAGTGAGGAGTCGAGTGCTTTCTTTAGCAGATGACCGTCGCCTCTCCACTCGAGCTTCCCAAAGATGGCAGTTTTAAAATCTGTTACGTGGTAAAAAAAGTGCCACTGGAAGAGAAATGTTCACAGTAAATGCTTCCTTTTTTAGATGGAGAAGGTTGATGACCAAAATATGAAAAGTTATTTATTCACAGCTACTACTAATTGTAAATGTTCTCCTAAATCTATGTCAAAAACTTATTCAAAAATAATGAATGGATGACAGCAGTATGAGACCAGGACGAGGCTGTGTGGGATCATTAAAAAGCAAAACATGATCTTACGTCTTATACAGTAAGTCCCCACTGATTCAGTTCTTACTTCTTGGACCTAAATCTTGCCAAGCAATATTATCCAAACCCCTGCCCACTGGCAAAGACTGTACTTGTTGCTTAGCAACAGTGGCTTACAGAACATTTAATCAAGGAGACTGTGGACGTCATGTCCTGCAAATCAGCTGCAGTTCTGAAGTTACGAAACAGGCAAATATGACAAATTTATCTGGCAACAAGAGTTGTTAGTAGAAAAGTAGGTTGCAAATCTCTTTTTACACACAGCTCCATCTGATCCTGCATGAGCACACAATGTTGGAGGATTGGGAGGAAGTCTGACTGCTGTGATAAATTCCATGTTGGTAGGACAGTAACAAAGCGCCTATTTGAAATAAAGAAAGTCACAGGAACATTTGGACATCAAATTTTTGGCATGAAGATCAAATCAAATGTGAACAAATAGCAACCACGCAGTCCTCATAAAGGACACCGTCTGATATTTTAGGTATTAATTATTAAATCACCAATCAGTGAATGTTTACCATCATAGAGGCATAGTCATAACTAGGTTCACAGACTTTATATGAAACCATAAAAAACATTTCTTGGGCTATTCTTGAGTGGGAGGCATTTTGTGGCACGCTGCTGGCTGTGGCTTTATGTCACCTTACAGTCTTCCTCTAGTGAGCACACACAACACACCTGGGTCACAACAGCCGTACATATACATCCTCAGGCTCAGTGTCACACACACACACACACACACACACACACACACACAAATGGCAGTTCCAGTTGCTAAATAAATACACAACAAAATGTTTAAAACCCATCTGGAGCAGAAATCATTTTCACACTGAACGAGAGAACACCACGATCCAGATTCTTTATGCATGCAGCGTGGAAACACACTGTGGTCCCATTTACTAAGCTTTTGTTACAGGGTCGCAGGTGTTTTTTTTTGCAGAGAGTAAATATCAAGCTACATGTGGCCTTTCAGCCTGACAAGTAGATGCTTCGATGCTCGCGCTGTAGATTTAGGCTCACATCAACAATTTCACTCTTTGACGAGAGTTATACTGTAACCTGAAGGTGACATCATCTTAGCTTGTGGCATTTCTTCTGCTGACAAATCCTTAGTAAATCTTTGTGGTTAAAAGGTGCAGTTTGGTCTCGTGAACTGTCCCATGGCTCGTGATTCTCTATTTTGTAGCGTGCAGTCGCGTGTTGATGAATATTTAAAGTACCACGAAAAAACAAACATCTAGAGGAAGAGAGAAATATGCTTGGCACTGCTTCAGTATGTTCACATAGACACAGACTGCAGAGTCTGAACAACCACGATGTGTAGAGTGTGTAGGGATTGTGTTTATGCGTGTCTGGGTGTGTGTGTTTCTGCTGTGTGCCGTCCTCCTCCTCTTCCTCCTCCTCCTCACTGCGTGGGGGAGCAGTCGTCTAGATCCAGCAGCTCTTTGACCAGTCTCTCTCCAAACTGCGCTCGGCTGTAGCGTTTGACCGTGTAGGCGTCGGACATCTTGTAGAGGATGTACGCGTTGTTGATGGCGATGCTGATGCTCAACCAGAACACCTGCTGCCAGGTCTTGTTTGGTTTATGGAAGATAAAATACCTGTGACAGAATGAACAGATTCTTAATCCACAAATGAATCCTGTTGAATGACGTAATAAAGTTAACACACACACACACACACCCACACACTATAATGCTCTCTACAAAGTGAGGATGTTTGTTGAACAGCAGCTCTGCAAAAACCTGCATGAAAACACTCATCTTCACTGAATTTCTCCTCGTTTGCTTTGGAAGCATGAGCAGGAAGCAGCGACGCCCTGGGAGGTGGAATATGTTTACTTTGAAAGATAAAACATGAAGTGTTCTGTCTGTGCTGTGCTAAACGCACCGTGAAGACAAGTACCGGAGGAGAAGAGCTAAGTCAGCCACGGAGAAACGTCAGTCAATATATATCAAGACTCGTGCTGACCTTAGCTAAAAACACGTTTCTTTATTTGAGCCATAAAATGCTATGAAATGGTGAAATACTACACATTCCCACATGTAAACAAACATCATGTGTTTTTTTTAATCTTATTAACAATCCAAAAACAAAACTAGGAGAAGTGAGGAAAGGCTGTGAGTGAGCCGAAGAATGGGAAAATGTTGGTTTGGGAAAATCAATCTATTATCAAAATAATAAATGAATATCTGTGCATCAGCCATTTCCCAGATAGTTCAGATAAATAATAAAAGGGAACCCAAAGTGTTGATTATCATTAGATCATTAGACATCAGCCTTCTGAAACAAACTGCTGGTAAATGATTGCACATACTTGCTGTACTTGTCGTCATATTTGCAGATGTAGCTGAGGTGAGCTGCAAAGGCCTCCACAGCCAAAGGACACGGGATCTCCCCGCTCTTCCTCTTGATGATCATACCTGCCACAGGTACACAAACACACACCACAAACGGAGAAATGAGAGACGTATTTGCTCCAGACTGTGCGCCTGGCCAGCGGCAGACTGAGGGTGAGCCTCGTTGCTTTTAGTTTGTTCTTATACCTTGTTCGGTACCTGTGGGGACATTTTCACAGCAGACATTTGGACTCACAGCAGGAAACAACCACTCACAGCAGGTGTAACTAATGACAATAACAATGCCTCTGTTGCAGTAAACTAAGTGTGAATGAACGTGTAAGTTTGAAAGAGGTGTGAAAAGAGAAACTTTTGTTAACTAAATAAATAAAAACACATGAAGGTTTGTTGTTGTATTATGAGGTTTACACACACATCACCATCATGAAGACCAACTTTTAGTAAAGTGAAATACACACACACACAGGAAAAGAACTAAATCTATTTGATAATCACAGTGTAGCTGATTTGGGGAGTCACTTTCACACTCATCACTCACAGAGCTCTCAGGAACGCTGAAGCTCTTCAACCTCACAAAACATTTGTTTAACTGAGAGTGGATTATGCTGCAAGGGGAGGGGAATAGCATGATCCTGGCGCCACCTGTAAATGGATTATAATGGATTAGATTGATTTTTCCTGACACAAATACTAAATGATGTGCCAACTCCAGCTTGCATCCACTGTTTACTTTATTTCTGCCAAAAATGTTTGACACTTTTCAAAGTCGCTTTGGTTAACAGCGTCTGCCAAGCAAAGCAAAGTAAAGTAACGTAATAAT
>JAUMHF010000007.1:12483352-12493915 GCA_032359275.1 Microctenopoma steveboyesi | reverse complement strand
TTTTTTACATGATTTCCACCAGATTGAAGGAATAACTTTGAAGGACTGTGCTCTCTTTGCTGTTTTCTCCCTGTTGTTTTCTTTCTCTGCTATCACACAAAGACAATACAATAATCACGTTGGACAAAAGCAAAGCAGTGATATGGAAATGTTGACTTGATGTGAATCGCGTTGTTTATTCATCGGTCCGTTCAAATCATCAGTGCTGCTGTTCATCTGGGGAGGAAAGAAATGCTGGAGAGTACAGTCTGGACCACCAAAAATAGAGCAGCAATGCTGGTGCTCCACTGCCCCAGTTGCATAAATGTGGATCTAATGAAATGAGTGCGACTGGAATGAAGTAGATCATCTGGAGCGAGTCAGATGATAATGAATGTTTACCTTAAGCAATACTTGCTGTGTAGAAGGTCTTCAAACTAGCATTGCTTAAGGGAGCTACCTAGGTGGTTCGCCCTACTTTAGCACATATAGCAGGGTATATATGAGTCCACCTCAAATAAAACAGTATATACACTGCTTCCCGTATAGTATTCACAAACACAATATTTAAAGCTTAAAAAGCTCATTGTTTTTTAACCGTACACCTGATTTCGTTCGTGGTATATTACAAACCTGAGTCTGTGAAGGTCTGAAGGTGCAGCTGAACGACTGCTGCAGTGAATCCAGGAAGGGCTGGATCTTGTACAGACCCTGGGTGCTTCCCTGTGACGGCCGGAAAGCCACAATGTGGAAGTACTTGAGGATCTTCTCAAATCGTGCCTGGCTCATCTTCAAGGCAATGCTCCGGTTGCTGAAGAAACCTGAGCTCCAGATGCTGAGCACTGACTCGCAGCGGTGCACACTGGTGGAGGTGACAAATCCCAAGAACGCCTTCATCTCCTGGGCTGTGACTGGACGCCAACCTTCATCTGAACCAAAGCGCTCCTGGAACTTCTTGGCATACATGTTAGTCTGGGTGACCATGTTTTGGATGCAATTGTCTGGCACAAAGAGCTGGAAGAAGTCCAGCACTGTGGCAGTGTCTGGCATCTTCTGAGCAGGGCCTGGATCAGGACAGGACGGAGAAACAAGTGAAACATTAGGACAGACATAGAGTCGCATAATAAGTCACATAGTTGTAAGACTGTGTGCGATGCATATAAACGACTTATAGCTTAACTACAAAACCACATCATTATCTAAAAGATTGCATCTCTATTACATTCATTTAATATAATCAAATTCAGTTATGCCTTCATATATTTAAAAAAAATGGATCTGAATAAGCCAGGGAAGATTCTGGTGTGAATGTCAAAAGCCCAGGGCGAGCGTTAGAAAGTTTACACAACGTGACAGCCACCACACTGTGACACGCTGTTCTTGCTGAAGGTTTTGCTGTCATTGTTCCTTTTGTGTAATGACGGGCTATCAGTCGAAATCAGACGTCTGTTTGGACATGAATGAAATCAGTGCTGTTTGAACAGCAATGCAATCACATTTTTAACAAAATAAGTGAAACGTGTGGACTTAAACGCAGACACACACAGATAAAGCAGCAGACCTTTTAGGTGGACTTAAAGAGTAAATTACTGTATGTTTCAAACTACTTTTTCCAAAATTTCGATTCATTCATTCCTTTAAAGGTTTTCTCTCTGTAGATGAATGTGTTGCATTGGGGAGCACAGTGAGAACAGGCAATTGTTCTGGCAAATTACTGATTTTCTCCGAGGTTGTTGGCTCCGTGAGGGAGAATCTGGAAGCAGAGCAGAGCGACTTCAGGCTCAATTGAACAGCACAATCTCATTATCTCTGAACAAACGTAACAAACGAGGTTTTCGCTTCCTCTCCTCTTTTCTCTGGTCTTGAGTGCAACCAAAGTAAATAAAGTTAAAAGCAACATGAATTCACACGCCGATATGAGGACGGGGAGAGTAGAAAGCAAAGGAGAGAGCAACCACACAACTGACGCTTGCGGCCATGAAAGAAGAAGTAGCTGGGGCACAGCTCCAAATCCGCTCATTTGCATTCCATTAGACGGGAAAGCTGAATATAAAATCCAGCGTGAGCCACTCCTCAATAAAAACACGAGACACTGAGATGTAAGGTCCACACAGGACGAATGACAAAAAAAGAAAAATCCTTATTTTATGGATAATGGGATTTCTTCATCTGCTGCTGAACAAATATAACCTTCATCAAACATTTCCATCATTTCACTTTGTGTTGCTAATATTAGCTGGTGTTCAGCTACAAGGGGAATTTTAACCAACTAACTAACTAACTTCTAAACTACACCTGACTCTTGAGAGTATTCACAGTCATGTGTTTAAGTATTTTCTGTGGATCGTCCCTTTGAGCTTTAAGCCCAATTTTCTGCAATTTATATCACAATATTTATACAAATACTTATTTTATGGTAACATACAGTATCTCGAATATAAGATTAAGCCAAATCACATGTACAATGATGTGTTGTACTGATAAACATTATATAAAGATATACACACACACACACACACACACACACACAGTTTCTGGATCATTGTTTCAAACTACCCCTGGATCTGACTTCACCTAATTAAAATACAGTTCCTCATGTTTTCATGTCAGTTTTCATGTCATTTTTTGTGTACCATGTTGAATTTCATTTTTGTCCCTTGCAATAAAATTTTGTTTTTTCCCCCAAATGGATCTGCAATGATAAGCGGCAACATTTAGAAATACCAATGGATAAACTGGCATATGGATTACCAGTAATCCATCAGATGCACTCAGCAAAATGAGCGAATAACACGATTTTTAATTCCCCTCAAATATCGCTGCAAGCACAAATGTGGATGTGCGCTTCATAATCCTTGACTTGGTCTTTTGCCATTGGTCTTACACTGCTGGGGAGACAAACCCATGAGATGAACTAAACTCTGTGTTTATGCAAGTCAAAAATCCAGCATATTTTAAAGCCTCTGAAGTTTCAGAACCAAGTGTAAAACATAAAGCAGATGGACTGGATGCTTTCTGACGCTGGCTGATGATTTATGTACGTGGTGCCCATTCTCCCAGGAACAGAGCTGTCACATCACTGCTGTGTCTGTGTCAGAACCTTCACAGCAAGACAAGTAAGAAAAAGACAAACACAGAAAAAACATTTACATAGATACGCTGGAGCTCAGTTCACCGTCTCTGTTCAGACAGATTAAATCATAGAATGATCTTTATTGCTTCAGGACTGAAGTGTGGTTATGCTCACTAGCAGTGAGAGTAATCCGTTCAACCTAGAAAGCCTAACAACCGGAACTCTGCAACACACCCACACCGGCCGAGCTTGTGCAAACAGACACTAACTGTGTTTTATTAAACCAAGAAGATATAACCCGCTGTCTCCCTAGCTGAACTCAACAATGCAAACGTGGCAGAACAGAGCAAGGTGTGGTGGCACAGAACATCCTTTAACCTCTTCCTCAGCGAAGAGCCCCTTCTAGTACCTCAGCACGACTCATTATGGATCCAATTAACTGAAATAGGAACCACAATGAAAATCATTTAAACCTGACAGATGAAATCACAACTGGTTTGAGTTGTAATTATGTTGTTTCTGACACAGGTCACCACTTTAATAATGGGCCATATATGTCAGCAGAGGCCACAATATTCATCATGATCTGATACAAACTTCCTCTTAGTATTTTTCCCAATTGGCATAGGAACATCTTTCAAAACAAATCCTCTGCTGCATACGATACTCAAGAAGTTTATTCATCTCTTTCACTTGTTTTTTGCTCAAATAGGAAGGAAGTGGTAGAGAACCACGCCAAAGAATCCATTTCCAGAGGCTTCAGTGAATGTTGTGCTTTGTGGTTCTAAACACTTGCTTCACTTGGTCCATATCTCCTACAGCCATATGCCGGTTCACCTCCAAGCATGACATTTTGCAACTATCGTCTTCACTTCAGCTGAGCCAAAAGAGACGAGAACAAATCCAATTGAGGCGTGCCAGAGGGAGGCTGCACTAGCAACCCAAACCCCACTCCCTCATCCATGCTGCACATGCTGCACATAGATAACTGGATGAAAACTGCTCTGAAGAGACTAAAGCAAACATGGTGTCATTTATGCACTTTCAGCGGGCTGATGCTGATGGTGTTTTTCAAAAGAAAGCAGCGTTAATGCTGTTTGTTGATACTACTGTGATTCACACACAATTGTTTCCTGTTAGTTATCAGCTTGAGTCCTATGACTTTGTGTGGGTGCATGACACAGGTCCACATCTGCATGTGTTCTACATTCATTTATTACTCTATGTGTGTGTGTGTGTGTGTGTGTGTGTGTGTGTGTGAGTCCTGTGCGTGTGCATGTGCATGTGCAGAGCCAGCAGAGATAACATGCTGTTTCTCTGAATCAAACAGCATGTCTCTCCGCAATGCCCTGAAACACACAGGACAGCATGTGTGCCACAGAGCACCAAGGGGTGAAGTATCAAAGGCTAAGCGTCTGCCATCAACTTACTACAGCAGTTAATGATGCAGTGTCATGCTTCTGTCCTTCCCTCTCTCTCTCACACACACACACACACACACACGCACACACACACACACACACACACACACACACGCCGACGCGTAAGGATTAAGGGACCACACACACACACACAAACGAAAATTAAGCAAGCAACCAGTTGTACCAATAGGCTTTTGTGTGCTGCTGTGGCACCAGATAGAGCCTTATTTCTGTCTGTCTATCCACTCACTTCACACCCACAGGCATTTCCTCCCCACTGCACAAATGACCTTATTCGTCTTGTCATGCATCACGCCTCACCGTATGTGTCTTTGTACGGCGGCACCGTGACGTCCTGCAGAGTCTCCAGCCAGCCCTCCTCCTCTGCCTGACTGCGGGACAGAGAGCCCGGGGGACCGGCTCCGCTGGTCCCGCTGCCACCTCCCGCCCCCCCGCTGTGTCCGCTGTCTTTATCGCCTCGTTTCTGATGGTGGTGGTGGTGGTGGTGCTGGTCCTCCTCGCCAACCTCAGCGATGTAGTTGTCGGAGTCGGAGTCCCCGGAGGTGCTGTAGAAGGGATTGTCACTGCTGTCATCCCCGGACTCCCCGAACACATCGTCGGATATCTGCAGGCTCTCGTACCGGGAGCGGGCCGCTTCCAGGAGAGACAGCGCCTTCCGCCCGCACTCCGCCATCTCTCTCTCTGCTCCCCTTTTCTCTGTCTTCCGTGGCGTGCAAGGGGATCACGATCCTGTACGAGCAAGGGAGGTGTTCCCTTTAATGTGGCGGCCACACCTGCCCCTATCTGAGGTTAGGATGTGTGAGAAACGCGCTGGTATCGGGTGTGGATCCGAGGAGAGCTGTCCGCTTCAAGGGTACTGAAATATTTCCGCCTCCTCGCTCTGCCTACAGCGCAGCGCACAGGGCAAAGCTGTCAACAGTTAAAGCTCCGCATCCGGGTTGAGAGACCAGCGATTTCTCCCCACGGAGAGAAAATGGAAAGAGTCACCTGACGCCAGAGCCCTGCCTCCAATAAGATGACATTTTCTGACCCAAACCCAGAGAAGCTAAAATGAATAACAATCAAAACACACTATGAGTAACGTTGTAAGCTATAGTCCACTAGTAATAAACAATTTGTGATTTCTAATAAATATCATTTATTTTTCATTATCTATTCTATTTTGCACATTTGATCTCATGCCTGCAAATGGTTAACAGCTTTACAATCTTAGCCCATAGGTCCACCTGTCAGCCCTGAGTTTCACAGTCTATCACAAGTAAATTCACTTTTACATTGTTTACACCTCATTTAGTTGTATTAATATAGCACAACAGAAGTCATCTTGAGGCACTTTACATTGTACGGTCTCAGATCTTACAGATTATACGTATACACAGAATAATGTGGAAAACAGGCAAGCACTAGTCAACAGTGGAGAGGAAAAACCCTCTTTAATGGAAGAAAAAAATATAAATCCCCCTCTGTATGTAATAAAATAATGTAAAAATGGAGCAGAATAATTTAAACACCAATGAAGCATGATGAAACCGCTAAGATGGTTTTAAATAGATATGTGAGACTATACAAATATCTGTATGTAATATCTGGTAGCTGCTGCTATTGGCCATCAAATAGCCTGTCTATTATGCAGTTAAAACTAAATAATTTTAGTGACATTAACAAGCAACAAATATCAGAAGTTGTCATTGTTAATAAAAGTAGCTGTTCATCATAGGTATCTAATGGTAAAATAAAATACAACAGAGAAGAAGCATAAGCAGTAAAATCATGGCATGGATATTTTTTTCTCTTTAATAAACTGCATTTAATTAGTGACTAGTTTAAAAAGATTCATAACAATAACTTTTACAGACTAGTTGTACTTATTCATTTGTAGCAGTGAGTCAAGGGGCCACAGAAAATGGTGAAGCATCGGGCTCTAGGGGGCGCAGCAGCATCGTGATTCTTCTTCGTTGGTGCGCTTGCCATGTTTGCGGAAGCTTGGTTACTAACTGCAGGGTTGTTGCTTGTTCTCTGTATATTGTAGTTTCGTTGTAGTTTGTGGTTTTTTTTTCAAAATGAATCTACCAAAGGGACCCGATTCGTTGTGTTTTGACAAAGACGTTTTTATGAAGGTGAGACTCTTTTAAGTTCATGTTCATGCGAATTTGCTAGCGATAGCTAACGTTGTACTAGTTAGCATTAGCTACTTGGTGTTAGTAGTTAGCTGTCCACATCGGCTACTGTTTCTTAATATCTTTGTTTGTTATTGAAACAATATTTGGCTATTTAACACTTTTTTACACAGTTATCGGCTATGGTGTTATGGTGCACGTTAAACGTTAAATGCATCATTATGCTAAAAACCTTAAATGACTGTAAAATTAGTGAAAGGTGTCTCACTTTATGCCATAAGAAGTGTCTGGGTTTGTCATATTGGTCAGTTTCTCGGTAGCTAAGCAGATTACTAAAGGTCTCCTTTCAGATGATCTGAGAGTTCATCCTGGTTCATACCTTGGAGGTATTTCAGATAAATGAGCTGTTTCAAGATCATATAGGAATTAAAAAAATAAACAAGTACATGAGTAAAGATTTTTATCTATAGGTATCAAATATAAAGACTTTAAAACAGATGTGATATGGTGTCTTCCTTTGGTATCAAAGCACTCTGAATCAGTTGTAACTGAAATAGCGCTTTGGGTAGAATCTGGTTCATGTAAAATTGTGCATTAGCCTCTGTGTGCTTCTCTTAGATACACGGCTTCACTGTATCAGTGCTTTTAAGATAAAAAAAAAAATCATACTACCTGACAAATAACACATTTCTTACCAGTGCCAGTTTTTATGTGTTTCTGGTACGTCTGATCTGTTTTTTGATTCTCACTCTGCAGGATGACTTTGATGTGGACCAGTTTGTGGCTGAGTGTCGGAAGCAGGTCCAACTGGAGGAGATGAGAGAAGACCTTGAGCTCTACTATAAGCTACTAAAAACAGCCATGGTGGAGCTCATTAACAAGGACTATGCAGACTTTGTGAACTTATCCACCAACCTGGTCAGTTGCTACTATATGAATATGTCTAATTAGTTTGGAACTTGGCCAATACACCAGCAAGTCCAAGATTCAAGTTGATAGTGATTTTCCTAAATAAATAGAATCAGAAGCAGAAATACTTTATTAATCCCTGATGAAATTTTGAGGTTTCAGTGGCTTCTGACAGTGGAAAGAGTAAAAGTAAAAGAGACATCAAGTTACAAAATTAAGAAAAAAAAAACGCACACAATGTAGGACATAACATAATAAGACATTCACTGTTATGAGTTACTGCAGCCTGTATGAGTAGTCATCCCGTGAAGTCATGCAGAGTGGCATAATAGACCCTATAGATGGAGGAGTTGTACAGTGAGATTTGTGGAGTCATATCATCAGTTTTTTCGTGAAAACTTCAAATTTTAGGCCTAATGATTGGTTTCAGTAACATTAAGTCTTATTTGTGGCTTATTGTTTGGAAAATAAAATTGTATACAATTATTTCACAGTTTTTGTGACTGTCATCATTGTGATAATGAGTATTGTTGTTCAAATGTAAAATACAGAAATCCTGTGTATATGTAAAAATATATCTCAGTCAGTCAGTTGTAAATCTGTCAAATGTCAGCATCAGCCTCAATAATCCAGAACATCGCAACATTTACATATTCTAATGTAACTGTCAGTATGTAGACTGTTTCTAATCTAAGGCCTCTGCTCCCTTGTCTTAGGTGGGAATGGACAAGGCCCTCAATCAGCTTTCTGTACCGTTGGGACAGTTACGAGAGGAGGTTCTGGTATGTGCTGGTACTGTGTATACTGTACCTATTTTATATCTGCCACTGGGTTGCCACTTTATGCGTGTTGCTGGCTCTTTCAGAGTCTGCGGTCCTGTGTGAGTGAGGTGATTCAAGCTATTGATAACCAGCTGTCCAAACAGGACGATCTGCAGAAAAAAAAGGTTTGCTACCCATCTTCCAGTTTGGCTTTATCCTTTAATCATAATTTGTATTTATCATTAAACAGTATATGTAATTTAAAATGCTCTGTAAAAGTCAATTCATTATCATCTTCCTTTTATTATCACCATCCATCAGGTGTGTGTATTGAGGTTAATTCAGGTGGTGCGCTCAGTGGAGAAGATAGAGAGGATCCTTCACTCACAGAACCCCAAAGAATCTAACTCTTTGGAAATCAGCAGGTGGGAAATTGACATTTACCAAAGTCCCTGTCATAGATTGAACGCAGTGGCATTATCAAGTGATGTGACTTTCCTTATTTGCATTTCTGTACCTGGCCTAACCAGTTGCAACAAGTAATTTGTATCAACAAGGATAGTTTTTGTTGAGCTGCAGTGTGAAAATCTATTTCCTTGTTATGTAATGTTGAGCGACAAATAAAGCACAGAAAAATTCACGAGGGTCTAAAAACCTGAGTTCATCACTGCAGGGACATGGTTCTAAGCTTCTGTGTCTGTCTGTGTATGTGCAGTCCATTGTTAGCAGGTCAGATCCTGGAGAGGATAGCTACTGAATTCAACCAGCTGCAGTTCCATGCTGTACAGAGCAAAGGCATGCCCCTACTGGACAAAGTCAGACCTGTAAGTGTTTAAGTGTGTCAGTGAGCCAGCTGGTATATCCACCAAGTTAGTCACTCAGTCAGTGTGGCGCTGCTAAAGGTACTAAAGGCAAACACCTGCGCCACCACTTACACACTACACAGGAAATATCTCCAGAATATTTAACCTTTTTGTGTTGATTGAGCATTTGCTAGAATATTCTGATGCTCGTTGCAGCGTATTGCAGGAATCACTTCAATGCTACAGCAGTCTCTAGAGGGCCTGCTGATCGAGGGTCTGCAAACATCCAATGTGGATATGGTGCGGCACTGCCTAAGGACATATGCCACCATAGACAAGACTCGAGATGCCGAGGCCCTAGTAGGACAGGTGCTGGTCAAGCCATACATGGACCAGGTAAAATGCTACGCATGTTTTAAAAGTTCCCAGAGCTTTTCTGATTTTTGAATACATATTGTTTTGTTTTAAGTGATGTATTAAGTAGGTTTTCTTAAGAAACTAGTTGTCATTCCTAATGGTAGCCTTATTAGTCCATAAATATAAATATAGCAACACAGTATTTATGTAAATACACGTAAATACTTATCTTTTAAGTACTGTATATCTTGCTTTCATATACTGCATTTAAAAAAAAAACCTAAAATCTCTTCTCTTGTCTTCTGCTTTCAGGTGATAGTAGAAGAGATGGTAAAGTTCAATCCCAATGGACTCCAGTTGATGTTCTCTAGACTGTTAGAGTTTGTTCCTCATCATTGTCGACTGTTGAGAGAAGTGACTGGAGGGTCTATATCCAGGTATTTATGTTATCATATAAGCAGTTTCATTAAAAACACTTTAGAATCCTCTATTCCATCTACTGGCAGAAATAACTGCATCAATTTTCCTAGATTATTGTAATGGCTAGAATAGTGTCTGACATAGAAAGTATCATGACACATTTGAACAAGATGCAATTCTCTCTTTCCTCAGTGGCAAAGCTGACACAGTGCCGGGTTATGATTTCTTGGTGAACTCTGTGTGGCCAGAGATAATCAAAGCGATAGAGGAGCGGTTGTCCTACCTCTTCAACCCTGGAAACCCAGACATATTCTATGAGGTACAGCCACATTGACACAGTTGATCAAATATCTCCATGTTGTATTCGGCTGCATCATTCAGATCGCGTTGTTTCACCTGTTTGTGTGTTTTTGCTTTCGTAGCGTTACAGCGTCAGTATGGAGTTTGTCCGGAGGTTTGAACGTCAGTGCAGCTCGCAGGCCAGTGTGAAGAGGCTGAGAGTACATCCTTCCTACACCAGCTTCCATAACAAATGGAACCTGCCTGTCTACTTTCAACTACGGTGCCTGTTACCTCAATTCAATAGTTTTAGCTTGTTGCTTACTTTACATTATGTGCAGTGGATATAACCCACATCTCATTCTAAAGCATCACATCATCAAAATGCAATATATCCCATTAACAAAGATATTTATTTCACAA
>JAUMHF010000007.1:12443741-12472045 GCA_032359275.1 Microctenopoma steveboyesi | reverse complement strand
GCTCTGTTCTAGCTTACTGCGACTGGACAACTGACAGGCCTGAAGTGACCACAGGTGTGAAAACCACTCACATGTTAGAGAAAACAAACATTATCATCAGTTAGTGAAATGTTTTTATTCGCTCTTATGTTTCTCAGCTCAGCCTTCATGTCGTCACAACTGCGGTTATAACATGGGAAGCTGCTCCTGCTCAAGCTCTTGTGAAAACTATGGCAACTGTTGCTACGACTACTACTGTAAGTGTTTCGTCTGTTGACAAAAACAACATTAATAGACTGCCTCCCTCTACTAGTGAAGAAATAAAGCCGACAATTTCCACAGCGCTTATATAGACCTGATAATCCTTTTTTTAACCACAGTTACAGAATAAACAGCAGATTCATTGTAAAGTGTTTTCAAAGATGTGTAAAAGACACTTATCACTTTATTACATTCTGTTACAGCTATCTGTAGAGAGAGCACAGCCAGGCCTGGTGTGACCTCAGGTATGAAAACCTATGTATTAAAGAGAACAATATCATCAGTTAGTGAAATGTTTTTATTTGCTCCTATGTTTCTCAGCTCAGCCTTCATGTCGTCACAACTGCGGCTATAACATGGGAAGCTGCTCCTGCTCGAGCTCTTGTCAATACTACGGCAACTGTTGCCGCGATTACTACTGTAAGTGCCAGGTCTAACATATCAACAATATTATCTAACTCTTCCTGCGAGGAATAAGTTCCTCACGGCTCATTTAGACGTGCATACAGATCTGCAGCAGCTGTATGATGTCATTTCACACAGGTGAAGGGAAAATCACTTTATTCTGCTCTGTTCTAGCTTACTGCGACTGGACAACTGACAGGCCTGAAGTGACCACAGGTGTGAAAACCACTCACATGTTAAAAAACAATCAATCAGTTAGTGAAATGTTTTAATACCCTCTTATGTTTCTCAGCTCAGCCTTCATGTCGTTACCGCTGCGACTGGGACATGGGAAGCTGCTCCTGCTTAAGCAATTGTCACTACTATGGCAACTGTTGTCATGACTACGACTGTAAGCATCAAAGCTCAGCAGACAAGCAGCTGCACGTTATGATTAAAGGCGTCTTGTGTCACACAGACACACATTACTCAGACATTATTCCATAACTTCATCATAGATTACCAACAGGTCTAAAGAGTTGGGATCTGGTTGGCATCTTCTCATTTTATTAAAACATATTCCCTATTGTTTACTATCTAAATGTAAATGACAGACTGTCAGCCATACATCAGATGATTATAGAAACCAGGAGATCCACTAATAACACAACACATAATGGTAAAGAGACACTAAAAAGACACTGTGCCTCTGTAGGAAATACACTAGAACAAATCCTCATCCACTGGATTATGGACAGCCAGCATTTCAGGTGTATAGACAACAGAATGGTTTTTACACACTTAGAATACTAAATACAGGTGTTTCTCTTTTTCTCTTTTAATGCAGCTTACTGCCACGTGACCTCTGTTGGAACCACAGGTATAAAAACATCTAAAACACGCAGAGAACACAGGACGAAAGGAGCCTTTGATTCATTCTGGAATCTAATTTAACATAATCAAAAGATTCCTGTGTTTCTCAGCTCAGCCCTCGTGCCGTTACAACTGTGGCACTTACCTGGGAAGCTGTTCCTGCACACGGTCTTGTGAATACTATGGCGACTGTTGTTATGACTACTACTGTAGGTATTCAGTCATTCAAGGCTCAGCACAGTCTCCACCAAAACATCACACTGAATCCAATGTTTTATTTATTCTCTTGCAGCTCACTGTGGATACAAAACTGAAACACCGAGCACAGGTAAGATCCTCGGCATTAAAAACAGGCCTTCAGAAATGATAATTCATTACAGTGACACCTGCGCCATGCTCTCCACCTTCAGTGGCGCCTTGCGGAGGCTCTCTTTTTGGCTCTGGCACCTTCACCAGCCCAAACTACCCCGACTACTACTATGACAACAGCTATTGTGTCTGGCAGCTCAGAGCTGCACATAACCACAGGATCTCCCTGGAATTCACATATCTACAGTGAGTGAGGACCAGACAGTTTTTTAGGGACCATTAGAATAAATGAACAGCATCTGGTATGAAAATGTCGAATGTACATACAGATCACTATTGTGGAAAAAATTCTTGCCAAATATAGACTTGTGCTCTTAATTGATGACCATGAACACCACATGGGTCTGTACTTTGCATGTTGCTGTGATAAGTCAATAATCAGAATTATTTCTTTAACACTAGATTGGAAAACTGCTGCTCCTGTGACTACATTGGAGTCTATGATGGACCATCTGTAGGTTCACATTATCTGGGGAATGTGTGCAACAACAGTTTGAACTTGTTCTATTCCTCCTCAAACTACATGACTGTGCTGTTTCGCACTGATGGTTCTGTGGTCGCCAGAGGGTTCAGTGCGGATTTCATCAGCACTCTGCCACCAAGCTCAGGTACAGTTAGGTATTTTCTATGGAAATGAAACCATGATGATTTTGAGGGAACAGAATTGAATGTAGGCTAAATGCAGTAGACTCACTGATGACTGTGAAAACTTTATGCAGGTCGAGTGGATTGTTCCTCAGACAACATGAACATTGTAATTGAGCGATCTTACCTGAACTCTCTGGGCTATGACGGCCACAGTCTGTACTTGGATGATCAATACTGCAGACCCATGGTTTCCATTTACCAGGTGGTCTTCAGTTTCCCAATAAACACTTGCGGCACTGTTCGGAAGGTAACCCACCACCTTCTGGAAAACACCAACGATAAACCGTCCTTTCTACCCATTCTTCTATAAAGTAGTGCAGTGTTAAGACGTTGAGTGGAGTTTGCGTGCGACTAATTTCCAATATCTGCTACTTTAAACAGTTTGAGAGTGGCAGAATAGTGTACACAAACACAATCCGTGCCTACGCCTCCAGCTCTGGGGAGATCACCCGCCAGTCTCACTTTAAGATGAACGTTGGATGTCGAATGGAGCAGGACTCGATGTCCCAGATTATGTACATGGTTGAACATAATGGTAATAGCAGCATTACAGGATCAGGAAGATTCAACACCAGCATGGCTTTTTACACATCTAACAACTTCTACTATAAGGTATGTCTGTGAATTAAAGAGCTGATATTTTTAATAATTAATTTTCAAATATTTAGTAGTGATGCTGATATTTTACTCTGCCAGGTGACTCAGGTTCCATATGTGGTGACACTGAACCAGAATCTGTATGTCCAAGTGGACCTGAGAAGAGGGGACAGCACCTTGGTCCTCTTTATTGACACCTGCGTAGCTTCACCATCGCCCCATGATTTCCAGACCAGGCCTTACTACCTGGTCCGTAATGGGTAAGCTGTAGTACCACCAAAGATGAGTGGTGCCAAATATCTACAGACGTTTACTAAAATATTTAACACAACTAACTATTTCAAAGCACATTTTCTGATATCAGCATTTTCATTCTACAGTTATTAGTTTCTTATATTTTTTTCTAATGAGACTTTTATTTTCTAGTCTCATTTTTTGACACCTCTAAATTTACTGTTGGACAAAGCCAGGCTTTTACTTGCAGCACTGGTACCTTTATACTGTTTCCGTTTCACCGTCAGATGTTCTGTGGACAACACCTACTACGCCTACATCTCTGGCAGCACAGCATATGCCCGTTTCACATTTAAAGCCTTCCAGTTCCTGCGAGCCACAGAGTCAGTGTATGTCCAGTGCAAAGTCCTTGTATGTCCAGCCTCTGACTACAATTCCCGTTGTCGTCGTGGCTGCAACAAACGTGTGACCAGAGACCTGGAGTCCAAACATGAGAGCCAGACTCTGGTGCTGGGTCCCATCCAGCTCAAAGGTTTGTAACTATTTGTGCTTGATTACCAATACTTACGAACTAAATAATTACATTAGATTAACAGTAAGAAATTACAATAAAAAACATTTCACTATTTCTCTTTTTCAGATCCTGAGGAAAAGAAAGAGGAGACTCATAATGAAGACCAAACTTAACTTGACGCTGCAGTGAGCAGCTTCGATCATCTTTACAAATCAATCCATCCGTTTCCATGCGGCTTATACTCACCATTTTTCTCTTTCTCACATCATCTGATTAAAAGCACCATCAAAAGGCAATATGTGATTCATTGTGACACTTTAAATAGAACAACCCATTACAATACCACTTTTCTTGATTACAAAGGTAAATAAACGACAAGGAACAACTCAGTTAGAAAACACTTTACTTATAAATTAGTTAGATTAGTCCATCTCACAATAAAATGATTTGCCTCCCCAGAGGGAGGAGAGTGTTCGCCAGAAGGCTTCAACATTCAACGTTTTCTATGAACCTACGACACACCTAGAACGTAAGGCAGCCATTATGAGATGCCCCTATTACTGGTAAGCATGGTGACAAAGAGGTGGTCCTAACAGTGACTATGTTCTCCACACATGTTGCTAAGCAACAGACAACAGTACTGACGACAAACAATAATCTTGCTTAGGTTGCAGTCTTACTGCAACAGGATTTCACTTTTTTTTGACACTGAACATCTAGCCAACCACTCAGAATACAATACTCAGTAAATATTCAGAAAAGCACTGGGATCCATATGATAAAAGAGGAATCTCAGTATGTGTTGTCACAAAGGCTAAAACATGGCACTCTCAGTGCTACGTGGCAATTCTGAAAAAGTGCTCACATGAGACACAAGACTTGGCGACTGTCCTAAACATGGATACTGAATGTCAAAAATGTGAAACTTAATGATTAGAAGGTTATACAAAACCCTTCTAAAAAAACGAGTGATGTTAACATGATGCTGGTCAAAGAAGGGTGCTGTCTGGAGGAACTTCAAAAAAACACAACTTCAACAAAATCTAGTTTAACAACCAAAAACCATGGATACAAGGTTTGGTCAACTTTTACTCTGGATACCACCCATGTCACTCATCTCTGATTAGCAGCACTCATAAAGCAAAGTTTTGGCAAATAAATACCGGCTATACCAATATACACCAAAACAAATGACCAAACCTGTTTTCTAAGGTTCAGGGTCAATCCCGAGGATATTGTATAAAAGCTATTCATGTTCTAAAGTAACAGTCTGCTCTATTCTGGACACACAAAACGTAACTATGTCAGGCACTGCAAAGAAATAGTAGTAATGCACCAAGCACTAATAATTTCAACAAGGCTTAAGTAAGATCACTCAAAGTCAACAGCTTGACTCCTCGGGGCACATCAGAGCAATCTTCAATTGTAGCACAGGGTTGAGAATTTATTTGGGTGGAACCCACACCTCTACAAAATGGTACCTATTTGATTTGGTCTAGATGGGTACAGATCTCAAACATTGTGTGTACTTCAAAGAAGCTCTGTCACATGAAGGTCATTGCAGGTCTTTGAACTCAAATTGAAAAACATAATGCAAATTAAAATCAAGCGATAGAGTGAATTTGGCAATGTTGCACCTCAAATTACAGGGAAGGGAAGTAGATGTAGTTTTTTTTATTCTTCCACCTCAAATAAATTCTCAACTTGTCGAAAACACTGATCATCCCTTTATAATACACTTATTATATTATAGGGCACCTATAACTCTATCAAATTAAAACCATCTGAATGTTGACATTTTACTGTATAAGTACAACTTTCAAAGGCTAGGCTACATCAAGGCCAAGTAAAAGACCAATAAATAAAATGAACATGAATTATTAAAACAAGCTGTCCGTTAAAGGTTCTTTAAAGGTTTTACTCATTCACTCATCACTTGTGCTGCCCGCGGGCGAAATGGCAGGCAAAGTCGTACTTGCTCTTGCACTTGTGGCCACAGATGTTGCACTGGAATGGGTTCTCGTAGCCATGGCAGCCCATGTGAATGGTGTAGAGGATATTGTCAGGAAAGTAGATGTCACAGTGCTGGCAATGATGCAGCATGTGGGGGTCCTGGAGTGGGGCAGACAGACCTGGGGCCGGCGTACTGGGCTGACTGTTGGAGACACTAGGGGTACTGGTGCGCACACTGTGCTCACTGCTGGGACCCCCTCCAGGGCTGCAATTGCTGTGTGAAGGCGCCCGGGGCTCTGGGGTGATGGGGGAAGAGGAGGAGGCAAGGGCCATACTAGTTGTAACAGCCACAGGAGCTGTGGCAGCGTGGGGCTGCTGTATCAGGAAGGGCTTTTCATCGACAATAGATTCTGCTCCAGGAGACATGGGTGGGTGAGTCTGAGCTTGTGACTCTGAAGGCAGGCTGGCCAACTGGCCTGCCAGGGTGGACAGCTGGTTCAGCGGGTTATCCATGACCATGTCATGGTGATGGTGATTTTGATTCGTTGAGAGCCCATCCTCAACTGCTCGACTTGGATTATCGTAAACCTCCCGATGTAAGTGGGGCAGCTCATGAGAGAAGTCATTCATATTGTCAGGTTTGTGCACCACCATAGACGGAGGGCTGAAGTTGATGAGCAGCCGGCGGCCATAGCCCAGCGAGCTGGCCTTCTTCTGTAAAACACTCAGCATCTTCTTATGGGAAAGTGAGCGAGCACCTTTCATTGGCAGGAGTTTGTGGCGTCTGCGACGATGGTGTGACAAGTTGCTACGATCACTGCAGCGGAAGGAGCACAGCTCACACTTGTAAGGTTTCTCGCCTGTGTGTGAACGCATGTGAGCCTCCAGGTGGCGCTCATAGGCCGAAGCAAATGGGCAAAGGTGGCAGCGATGAGGCTTCTCACCTGTTTAATTGAGAAAAATTAGCTAAATGACATTTCTTTATTGCATAATTTACCAATATAACACAAGGTTTTAATTACAGCTGGTCAATCAGAGGTGTAGTCAAAGCATTTATTACATTAATAAATTGTAGTAGCTTAATAACAAAAAAATATCAAAACCATGTCAAAGTTACTTCCTGGAATAACTATTAATGCTTACCTGTGTGAATGCGGATGTGCTCAATGAGTCGTGCTGTGCCTCTGGTGGCATAGTTGCAGTAGCGGCACTTGAGTTTTCCATCATATGTCCTCTCAAAACCATCCACCAGGATCCCTGAGCTGTCCTCCAGTGACATGTCGACTGAGGGGTGATCCAGTCCATTCTGACTGCAGTCTACACAAAGTAACATTAACAAGACATTGAACTAAACAATATAAACCACACAAGTTATGACAATAGTTTACTATCCAATTAATCTATATATTCAATAGTAAAGTCTTATTGTCAAGAATGCTGTACACAGCTAGTGTTCCAGTTAATTATATTTAATTTTAGCTAAAAGTTAAACACATATAGAAAATATAGTAAATTGTGCAACACAAGCTCGACATTGGTTCTGAAATTGTCTTTCATACAATAACAAACTTACCACAGACTTTTTGAAGGACCATTAGTAGTGACCATATCTGATTACAGTAGTTACTCTCAAAGTGATAGCACTCGTGAATTTGAAAACTAAATGGTTGTTGGCGGTTGTAAATAGGAAAAAAAAACTGTACCAAACCAAAACAGCAAAGAATGCATACATACATAAAGTATCTACATCATCTTAATGAGAGACAGCTAGGTACCTGCTGGCAGCTCGTCAGCCTCCTTGACGCCACTAACTGAGCCTGATATCATGTTGACATGTTGAGTCTGCTGGCTCAGATACTCCTGGAAATCCTTCACAAAGTCCAGCGTGTCCGGTTTTTCATCACCCATTGAAATAAACTGAAGCAAATGTCCAACACTAAAAAACGTTATTTTATACGCGCTACTGTGGCGACCACAAATATGGAAGAGCCAAGAAGTCAGAATGAGAGCAAGAAATTAATTATTTATCTAAAATATTATGCAAATGAAACCAACCAGAACTGAAAACTATCGTGCGCGTCAGCTAACCGTTTTCCTAGGATGCACACAAACCTCATCGAAGATAACCTGCCGGATAAATGTGGACAGTTTTGTTTGTTTGCTTGGATAAGTCCGTTTGTGCCTTTCCAGACACAAAGACACGATAATCCTGGAAATTAGTGATTGACAAGCAGGAAATCGGCGCGATCCGATGTCTGGTCGGTCGCTCCTACACACCTCTCCTCGTCGTCGTCATGTTGTTACCAAAGCTACGTACGCTACACAGCTAACGTTAGCTTATCTGGGAGAAAGCATCTTTCTCAGCAACACGCTCAACACGGTCGTTATTTACATCATCTGTGCGCGACTGACTAAATCCTCCATGTGAGTAATAGCTTTTAAAAAATATTTCTGTCGACTCACTTGCTAAGATGCACACGAAAACACAATCTGCTAAATCAAAACAATAAACCAATTTGGAGGGGGGTGAAAGTTCGTTTCGCTGTGCAGCACTAAAATCCCTCCCGCCACATCAGCAAAGTTCCCGCGAAGAAAGGTTCCAGTTGGAATTTCTTATGTGTTTGAAGACTTAAGTTACACATAAACATTCCACAGGACCTAAAACGCGTTGAAGAGCATTGGGAAAGACACACTTTAGCACTAATAATGAATTATTTACTAATGCTCCAGCTTATGACTGAAATTAGCGTTAATATGAGAACAACAAAGTAGTCACTTAAAGGGGAGAGGCCATAATAGGTTTATAATTTGTCAGAACTAGCTATCTACCTATTAAAACCTACACCTTAAATTTTATTCTGGAATTTGTTTTTCACATACACGTGCAGTCGCACCCATCTATTGTTAACAGCTATCATGAAGTTAACTGGTGGTGCAGTGTGTCCGTTTATATTCATGACATGACGTTGGGATGTACAGCTTGAAAATATGCACGTGACAAATGAGGCACAGCAATTGCTATTGACTCATTCATGTTTTATCACTATCAATAATTTACCAGTGAGAGCTCTGTGAGGATCACATTACAACATTTGTGTCAAAGTTGTAGAAAAACCACGAAGGAGAAGATGACAAACGACCAAGTTGACTGAGGGCGTGGTGTCCTTTTACCACATTACAACTGCTACTGTCATAGCAGTAGTATTACAGCAGTAATGTAAACCACCCACCAGTGCACTCTTTACTTTGAAACATGAGTCACTCGTTGGTTGTTGAAAATGTGTCCACCAGTGTACACAAAATTCATATAGTGTCATGGCTTGTGTGCCATATGTTTGTGTGTGTTCCTTTCACATAATTATTGAGTATCATATTATAACATTTCGACAGGTATATTTAGCCCTGCATGTGCACCTGCTGTAACTCGCCTACAGTACAACAGTAGGACACTAGATGGCGGCCATGTTTCAGTGAATCAGGTTGCTCTCGTTCTACCACACACGGTTGTGAGACTGAACTACTCTACATGAAGGGTACAGAGCTAAAGACGTGTACTGTTTCTTAGTCCTAAGCTTGCAGAAAATGAATTGAATGAATGAATTCATCAACATTACATGATCATGGCTGCCACTGTACAGACATGGAAGGCTCAGTATACCATCAGTCTGACCATCAGTCAGTCATTCTTGTCTGTGTCAACTAGGGGACAGCATGAACGGAACCAGTGGAAGACATGACAAGTCAACCTCATCAGTTGAACCATGACCGCCGGAGCAGCCAATTACACCACCTCCTAACAGCCTGTCCACACTAATGTTATTTTATTGCAATTTAATTATGCTCAGGTTTCCACTGAGGCCAGATCCTGCTGAATAATTTACACACAGCCACAATGATTTGTCGGCACGAAAAGACAAAGTGCGCACTTCTCTGCGCTCTCATTAGTTTCAGTAGTTTTGTTTTTAATTCCTCTGATATAAATCATTAGAACAATACTCTTATGTTGTATTTCCAGCTAAGCATTTCTCGCAGTGAGTCATAAGGCAGCCTTTACTCTGAAAGACAGATTTATTAGGCCTAAAAATACTTAAGGGTAATAATTGATCAAACTTAATTTTGCATTAATGACATGTCTCCTGCACGATATATTAAGCTGTTCTGTTAAAGGGCACTGAGCATGTATTAATGAGAGTGAGAGCAGGTAACACTCTTACTTGGTTTGGCATTTACACCCAATAATGCTGTGGTCACACTGATGGAAGCCTGTAGAGAAATGACTTCCGACAGTGTACTTAAGTTTGTTAGATGTTGAATGGATTATTCTCGGGCATGGATACAATTACACAATATATCTAGTGTAATAGAAGTGGACCCTACTAATCCCAAAGGTCTGTGTATTTGTAGACGGTCACACAATAACCAATATACTTAACGTATTGAAAGGGTCTGACTTTCTCAAAACTCAAAATCTTTACAAGACTAATCTAAATTCTAAGAGCGAATTTGAGTATGCACATTGCCACATGTAGAACAGACTCTGGGACAACACCTGTCTTTGAGAAGGTTGCAGTGTTATCCACTTGGTCTGATTCACTTTTAAAAGGCGTGAATGAAAAGGTTCCCTTCTCCTCTTAACTGCTTGTTTTACAGGCTCTAGTTTAACACCACACAAGACAATTCATTTGCTTCTCCTTTCCTGAATGAAATTGGGATTTAATTTGGAGAAGTTCTTAAGCAGTTTTTTAAGACTTGCTGTCATTTGTTGGGCTGGTATAAAAGCTGCATTTGAGATTACCCTCCTGGAAAAGCTTTTTAATCCTAGACAAGTGCAGCCATAGTAACCGTAGACGGAGACCTCTTGGTGACAGAAAGGTGAAGGGGGACTTTGACAAGATTTATTCTTCTTCTACTGAGACTGTTTCTTTTTTGAGGTGTCCCGCTCCACGTGGAGCCTTTTAAAAAGGACTGAGAGGTGGGGGATAATATAAAGGAGGTATATATTAAGCTTTTCTTTCCTCTCACCACTTAATTTCCTTGCAGGCGTGCCTTGCGCCGTTGTAATGAATGTAATTGCTGCCTTTGATGAGAATGCTATTATCTGGATCACACTTTACATGGGCAAACAAGACTGCGCCTCCCTCCACCTCCACCTCACATTTAACTCAGCAATGAGACCTCCCAATTATGCAGGGAACAAGTGGCTTTTCATAAAGCCAGCATGTTGCTCTTGATTGGTGAGGCTTGGAGCCGGCTCCATGTGGACAAAGGATAGATTAGATGTGATATAAGCACACCAAAACCCCCATTTCCTTGATTAATTTCCTGGATTCTTTAGAAAAGAGCCTACTCTGGCCTCGCTGAATTGTATCGCTCCTTTAAAGACAAACTTTCATCATTTGATAGATGTGGTGACTCAATGGACAGACAGACATTTTATTGACCTAAGTTTGACCACAGCTGCCTAGTTTTCAAGAGGGAGTAGAAGCGAAAAGAGAAATGCTTCACTCTAGTGTGGGAGGATGGGCTTATTTTTCTTAGAAAAAGCTCTAAACCTACAGTATCTTTGCCCCTAGCTAGGATAGACTCACTTTTCCTGCTGATCTTTTTGTGCTCTCATGTCATCACCCTCTTCACACAAACACACACTCAGGTTATTTGCCCATTCTCTTTCTCTCTCTTTCACACACCCACACACGCAGACGCACACTAAACACCCATTTGGTAATAGTGGCGAACAGATATGATGGGAGTTTATGAGGCGATGCGCGATAAAGCTGCTGTCACCTTAGGAAGTCTAAGTGTTCTTCTGACTGCCTTATTACCGTATTAAAGCACCACTCGATGAATTCACACACACCTCAGCCTGGCTCCGACAACCCGGCATGATTCTGTCAGATATTTCACCGGGCTGAAATATTGAGAACAATCAAATACACTGTCACAAGTGACAAATGATACTATTACTCTTCAAAGATGCTTGAAATGTATTCATAGCTATTTCTTCTTTATAGGTGAGTGATTATTCCTCTAAGCAAGCAATTCTCAGTGATAAATTGGTAATCAATTCATTTATTATGCTTTGAGAATTGCTGCAAGGGATCAGAAGCACTGGTCAGTCATATCTACTAGAATATATATCCAGCACTAAGTCATGGTGCTGTTGGGCCTGATGGATGCCAGCTGCCTGACCACCTGACTCTCAAAGGTTTTACACCATCAGAAACAGGTTGCCATCCGAACCCAGTCACGACAGAGAACGAATTGGCCAATATTTTTGACTGAAGTGGCATTTTAGCAGTATTTATTCGATGATCCTACTACCAAAACCATGGGCCACAAATAAAGAAGATGGTATAATAGCTTTTGACTGGCCAGCTATCTTGCAACTTGAAATGAAGTGTCCAGTTATGAGTTATCGTTGCCAAACGTCATTTGTACAGCCTGAAAAGTGGGGACATTTTTCTAGCTTGTCACTCTCTGGCTATAGGTCATTGTCCTGAATGATGCCTCTGAACGCACAGTTGCCCCAATACGAGTATTTCACTTGCACCGTAAAAGGGTTGTTAATGGATTTGCCTGTCCATAGGAACATAATATAGTGTGTCCACTGGCACATCCTCAAACACCACTGGAGTATCTCAGCATGTCTGTCACATATTTAGAACCTATGAGTATTATGTTTATAGCAGTGAGTTAAACACATTTTTGGGGGGGTTGCAACTAATAATTACTTTTAGTTACGTTCTCAGCTAATCATGAAATGTGAAAAATATGTTAAATTGTCCTTGAAATCAAACGCAGTAGCTTGTTGACTAACACTTGCAAAATCTAGTATTACTGAACTATCATGTAAAGAAAACCCTGTAGTAGTGTTGACATGTGCTGTCTGACTGCCCAACAACAACTTCCCCAAGGGAATCAATAAAGTATGTCATTATCATTAAAATGTAATTTTATGACTAACAGCAATCTGACATTATTCAGACTAATCAGGCTCTTTTTACTGACAATTCTCCTGCTGCTGCCAGTAATGCTGCCAGTATGCTGCAGTTCAATCAATTTAAATTCCTTAATTATCTTAATTTTTTCTTGCTTAGCATTTTAGTTTATGTCTTGTCTTAAGTCATCTTTGTTTTATTTAAATCTCAATCACATTGTTCTTATTTGTGGAGCATTCACATAAGCTGTCATAAATAAACTTATTAAGACATAACTATATTATAGACTGAAGTAAAAAAGAAACAACCTAAATATGTCCTCAAAAGCACAAAATAAACTGCTTTTCAATGTGTTTACCTGACTGGCATCAGTAAAGCATGTTTCTAATGAATGAAAACTCTTTTCATTACAAATTAAGATCTGTATAATAATTATTATGCATCAGCACCGATATAACTGATCAAAACCTGTCCCAGTATTCCTTGGGGAGCGCACAGCATTAAAAACTTCAGTGCACTCCAAATTAGCTGTTGAGTTTTGATCTCTGTATGGATCCGCTGGAGTGGCTATTGAGTCTGAGTAAAGAGTGGTCTGAATTGGACAGCCCTGCTAATGTGAGGGAAGTTTTAGATTAATGAGGCTTCTGCCCTTTGAGGATATTGATCAAACCCAATCTGGCCAGGAACGATTTCCCATGCTCCCCTGCTGTAATATTAATAATGCATCAACATCATGAACAAAACTGGTCACAATATTCCTTGAGGCACTTACAGAATAGAAAAACCTCCAAAATGTGAGGCGCAGTTTAAATTAGTTGTTGAGATTTGATCTCTGTATGGATCCAGTGGGTGGTCACTAATAGGTGGTTAGTTTTAAATAAATTAAGTCTTTGCTCTTTTAAAATTTTTTACAGCAGCCTCTGTGATCATTTGGTTTAGTATAAACAAACAAACAAACCATAAATTACAGTTACATTATTTATACAGAAGCATAAAAACTTCTGAGCAGCAAAAGTGGGATTGTTACTGTTGTTAAATCATGAATATTGCAGTTAGCGCCGGGCTACTGAGGCACCCTTGATATTAACTGTAAATCAATTCTAAGAAATATTCTAGTCATTACATTTTTTAACAAAAGTGAAAAGCTGTATGTTAACAGGCTACAATTACTTATTAAAGCAGACTAGTCAAGAACAAGTTACCATGCCCCCCCGATGCTCAAAGTCCACTTTTATAAAAGACAGTGCTAGCCAGAAGCCATCACCGCAAATTAAGCTGGATTCATTTACTATATCTGTGCAAATGGCTTATTTTAGTCTCATAACATAGTAGTTTTAAACAACTATGAATAGCAGCAACATGCTGTCACATTATGCAGCGGTGTCCAGCTCGTGGTCTTTCTCAGAAGAAAGACAGAGAGGACAGCTGAAGATTTGGTTAACATTCCCGACAGGAAGGACGCTGCACTTTGAGACTACTCATATATGTTAACTAACATTATCATAGCTATTTCAGGCTTCGACCTGCACAGACTCAATTCCAGGCTCCATGATGTTGCTTCCTCTCCCCGCAGTGACTCTGTCTCTGGCCCTCCTGCAGGCATCGTTAGCCAGGCGATGATGGGAGCTACCGCAGCCATAATGGGAGGGTTGACTGACCCCTGACCCTTTATTGATCTGCTGGCTGTGTCCAGCTGGGCCTCCCCAAACCCAGTCAGCTGGAGAGGTGTTTAAAAGCTAACACCCCAGCTCCCATTCACTGTGCTACACACTCATTAATTACATCATTTACCTGTGACAGTGACAAACCTGCGCAGCCACGCCGCAGTTTATTAGGGTCACTGTATAAGGCCCAGGCCAAACCCAGATCAAAAGTGGGAATGTGTGTGTGTGTGTATGTGCAATGGGGAGTGAAAGGCCCTATCTTATACAGTATGGGATTATGAGTATAGATGCATGCTCCATAGGGGAGTGTGACTGCTTTGTCCTGGCCTGTCAAGCTCCGTAGTGAGGAAGTTTATTTTGATTCATTTGATATGTTGAAAGACAAAGATTGCCAATTTTCTTGTACAGACAGGAATATGAGTATAGATTCTACAAACACAAGGGTAAAAAAAACAGAAGCTCCAGTATAGTTTATCACTGTGCTCCTTCTAAAAAACCACGCAAGCAAAGATATTTGACATGTTTTTTGGATGAAATATAAAACATTGTGGATTTAAGACTGCTTTCATTTTGTTTTGGCTGTTCATGCCAATGTGCTGATTCAGTCCTTGGCTGGTCTTTGTTGTCTTTGCTGCTCACGAGCAGCTGGATGTTTGTGGCCCATTCATTCCTCGACTTTTGTTGCTGCTTTTGCATTGCCTCTTATTTCTGCAGGTGTCTCCAGTTCTATATCTAACTAGAAATCACCCCTGTTCCCCTGGCTTCACCCCTCTGTCATTTCTTCTCTTTTAGCATCCCCTTCCTTTTCTCTTTGCTATAGCCCTCTACACAATAAAAGACTATTGGTTTCCTCTTGCCATACCTTTCCCACTACACAGTGGTATTTCAATCTCAGCTCAATCGAGAAGGCTGACCTGGAGACATAAAGAATTGGCTTTAAGGCTTTTGAAATAGAGCTAAATCTGCTGCAGGTCACACTGGGGGAAAATAAGCAGCAAATGTAAGTAAGCATGAAATAGTTTTTCATAAATAATCCAAATGACAGCAGGCTTTCTAATGGTGCCATGGGGCTGTAAAAGAATATGTTGCCAATTTCTCTCCTATTAAAGTGAAATAGAAAGCCAAATACATAATGGTGCTGACGGAAAAGTTGCATACCTGGGCCCACTGGAGTGGAGATTGAGGACACAGTTGGGTGTTAGAGGTAGCTGCAGTTAAAGGTGAGGTGGAGGAGTGATTGCTAACCTTACCAGTCACGGTTTCATTGTGGGTGGAAAATATTCCCCTCTTCACATCAGATCAATTGCTCAATAACTCCCCCCTTTTCCTGCGTGTGCACAGGTAGGCGCCTCTCAACTGTTCCTATGCAATGTTGGTTTGATTTGCACTTATGTTTTTACAAATAATCAATGCTCCATTTTCACTAATGCAAGTGCCTGTAACAGTATTTGTTGTCAGAGTGGGGAGAGGAGAGAAATATGGAAAGAAGAAGGACAAAGTACTAATTGTGAATTCACTGAAAAGAAAAGTCACTTTGCAACAATGAATGGGGGCAGTCTACCCATAGCAATTTAAAAAGGAGATGTAATACCGTTTTATTAGTATTGAAAATGAAAAATGCATGGGTGTAAGTTTGAAATGAAGAGTCCACCACTAACAGCTTAAGAGTGTAATAATACTCTAACAGCCTGAAAGTGTCTGGAAATGGTATGCAAACAAATGACGGCACGCTGCCTCAGTCATAAACATTTGACTGTTTGGCATCAATCCAGCTTTTTACTGCTACTCTTTGTGTTTGTGTATGTGAGAGAACTGATACGTCCCCTCGAGTCAGAATTATTTATTGCTATTATATGCTTAATTTTGCTGGGTGCCCTGAGGACTTTAGGGAGCATTAAGAAATGAGGAAGGTAGAGTTGTCAGGAGCTGATATGAATGCATGATGTAGTAAGAGAGCAATTTTGAGACGTCCATTAGGAATTGGTGCTGGTCCCTAGTATGTGTATATTCAGTTTTTATTAAACTGAAGGGGAATGATATGACTAAAAAGATTTTTATTTAATGGTAGAGGAGTCCATAGCTTCTGGATTCCATAAAAAATGATGCAGACTACTCCCGCAAAAAAGTTGCTCTAAAGTGAGAAAATGTTTTCTACTTCTTTACTGCCAGGTAAAACAAAGAATTATTCTGGACATGTTAATATCAACCTGAAGGTGTTTAACTTTCAGGTCACAGCCCGATCTTCTGCTGTCACAGCCTCACTTTTCTGGAAAGAGGTCTTATTTTGCAGTTGTAAGTCAGTACATCCTGAAAGGCTTTATACAGGTCAGTCAAGTTCTGTGACACATGCTCAAAACATTTCTTTAATAGTCACACGTTGTGCTTGAGGGCATTGTTATGTTGTAACACTAAAGGGTTTTCCCGAAACTGTTGCATCAAATTTCTTTTTTGCGACGAAAGACGAGAGTGTTCACATATTTTTATCTCATTTTTTAAACTAAATACATAAACCTGTAGGAAAAAAAAACAAAGGCACAAATGAATCTCTCTATATCTCCCTCTGTCTGTGTTTGTACAATATGTGTGTGTGCACAGGCCTCTGTGATCTCTATGCTCAAGTTTCCACTCATTAGTCCTGACAACTACTGAAAGAGGCAGAGGAGCCATACTAATCAGCTGACAGTAATAGCACTCTTTACCGCCCTGTGACACAAGAGAGGGAGAAAAGAGAGCAAACAAACACCAATTATTGTCTGTCACATAAGGGTGGGGGGGTGATAGGCTCCTTGCTATACTCACAGATCAAACAAGAGGCTGAGCAGAGTTGTTTCCACAGGATAGATTCAAGTATTGGTGTCAAGTAGGAACACAAATTCCTATCAGCGCTGTGAGAATGTGAGAGTTTAATACTCGTGTTTTGGCATTTCCCACGTCACCTTTTTCAGTTTTGGAGCATTGATCTCTCCACATGTCAGATAGCTGCTTTTCCACTACACTGATGGAAAAGCAGTAACAACGAGACAGTTAAAGTGCTATTACCTTTGATTGGCTAGTAATGAGCTCTTATTTATAAGCCAATTTATTGATCATTGGTAATCCACATTGGGCCATTTCCAACCCATGAGCTGAATCCAAATCAATTTCCTGCTGAGTCAAGACAATCCCACCCCTCAACATTACGAGTCTTGTCATCAGCCACATGTACTGTATGTGTTACGGCCCCCTTCTACAGAGGTGGCCTGTGAGTACGACACTGTGGCCGGACCCCGTCGACTGGTTTGAGTCTCCCTCAGGTTTGTTCCTCTGGTCTTTTTGTGGGGGTCTAGGGTAACACTTTCTCATCCCTCTCAGGATCTCATCCTTAATACCAACAGCTTGTCAATTATGCAGTGACACAGAGATCAGCTGCCTCTGTGGATTTGGACAAGATAATATGGCGACTCTGAGTGTGCATTACACTGGATCATGGCTCTGGGTTTGTAGCCAAGCTTTTCAAGAGACTGTAAAGCCGGTTGACCTCTTCTGAGGGTGTTTGTCCGAAGATTGTTTTTGCTGATTGTTTTATTCAGTCCAGCTTGATAAATCCTAGTCACCGATCATGCAATTGTTCAAATATTCACATTAGTATACAGTAAATGTCTAACTCTGTGTGAAGCTTTGTTGCTAAAGATTAGTTTATGCATGTACTGATCCCTAAGAGATAGGGGAAGGAAGACTGATACAACTCTGATTTCTGTATCATAAATACATGCATACTATTTCTTGTCTGAGACAATGAATAGTTTTTAGTGTATTCGACCTGTGAGATGTAAGGTGTTTACTTGTGAGCTTTTCAGCTGCCAGTTGGAAAAAGCCAAACATGACAGTGGCATCGATTTTCTCATCTAACATTTGACATGACAGCACTTACACTTATTTCCCAAAGTGTCAAACTAATCATTTAATATGTTCAAGTTCCTCTTTTTTTTAAAAACTACAATCTTGGTTGAATGGTTCGCCCAGGTCACGTTTAGATATTGTTAAGTGGCTTTGAATAGCCCCCTTGATTTCACAGTTCCAAATGACCTGCGATAATCAGGTCATTAAAATGAGCCCATTCTCCACATCTGACACACTTCCACTCCCGTCTCATCTGAATAACAAATCAGCGCTGGAGTGCTTTCTCAAACAGAAAGTGGGGGAGGAGAAAAAGAACAGAGAAATCTGACTTTCTTTATTTTTAGGTTAACTGTATCCCTATATTTAGGAGTGAAGATAGTTAGTAAGCTAGAGGGGGAAGAGGTCCTGTCAAAAGTGTCAGTGCCTGTTCGAAAGTACCCGGTTTTCTTAATTCATCCCTTAGGACCGGATAAGTCTATCAATCTGTTAAATTGGAAAGCCATTAGGTGCCCTGGTTTATGTGTTTCATGCTGTTAACTAGAGGCTGATTGATTGTTGTTCCTTTGATGGGATATGCTGATCTAATCTCACTGTGTGCACGTTTGCAATAAATTACACAATTCATTTCCCCCATTAAAGGGGGGAAAATCACACCTCCAGGCATGCCTCCGCTCTGCAGGCAAAAGAGCAGGGAACCTATTTTATGGTGCCATTTAGCCAACAAGCTTTCAGCAATCCCAGCCTTCTTTCTAACCCCCTCCCCCCACCCTGCACCCCACCAAAAAATCGAAGCATAATCAAGGTGTATGTTTAGAAAATTTATTGTTATAATTTTCCCCCATAATCTCTTCCATTTTCCTGCAGCCGGGCCGACATAGATCATCATCTAAAAAGAGAAAATGGATAGCAGTTTAAAATTTATCGGTCTTTGATTCTCAATTATGTGTGTTTATGACTTCATCTGTCTTCAGTGACTTCAACCTTTTCCATTATGGTGGAATATTATTTGTACGGAATCCATTAAATTCACAAGGCAGGACTCTAATGGTGGGGCTGCAGCGATTTGCAGAGGGAAAAGTTTTGAAAGGTTGGCTTTAGAAAAAGTGTGGCTGTTATGACACAAGAAATTGCTTTATTGATGGTCTGCTCTGCTGCCTGTGCATTTGGCCATTTGTTACCCGGCCCATATCTATATCTCAGGCTGACACTGATGAGAACTTTTTTGTTGCCCTCACCGGATTACCGAGTTGTAATGACACATGCTGGCAGGCTGGGTAAAAGCTGACGATCCAGGGCAGATTTTTTTGAAAGTACATAAGGTGGATATTGAGGCTGGGTGTCTGGATGGCTCAAATGAATCTGCTCGTGATAGAGAAAAGAAAGCTACATCTCTCATATGACTGTTTCCGTCCAAACCTTACAGAGGTCATAATCTCTACTGGGATACGATAAAGGAAGTGTAGTGAAATGAGACGATGGGAGATAAAGTGGCCATATATTCTCATCAGTAGCATGCTAAGCTATGTCATTAAATTATTTCTAAAAGTAAGTGTTCAAATACTAAGGGGACATTACAGCCCCTGACTGAGGTATATTTGCCAGGAGTGCTGCCATCCTCATCTTAAATACATGTTGTTTCCTGTTTACACAGAAAGTAACAAGATTCTCTCAAGTCAAGTGGCTGCTGAAGTGTTCCAACCTGAATGACATTGAGCTCCTTCGATTGGCTGGTGCAAGGGGCAGAGTAAAAGCTAATCAGGCTGTAATTCAAGATTCGCCTGGCCACTTACAATCAATACCTGCACAATCCCAATTAAAGCTTGCCGGGTCAGTGGAGGGCCACCAATTCCTTTACAAGTTAAATGCAATACTTAAATCTAAGCAATCTTAGCATGGCCTTCATTGGTTTAATGGCTCGTCCCAACCGAAGTGTCTAGTTAAAAGTGCAAGAAGGACACAGGCTGGACAGGTTTCAGTGATAAATGGTGTTGTCTGTGTGGATGTAGTTTGACACCTAGATCTTTTTGTCCAACAGGATTCTGTGCAAACTGCCTGTTTCAATTCCTCATATCAAATGAAAACAATAAGGACACTGTTTCATCAAGTGACAGCGATGTTTACCCAAGTCTTTTTGTTTACCTTTTTGTAGAACGAAGTTGGACTGTGTTGATGTGTAGTTCATATGATCCGTAACATTATTGAAATGCACACAATTGAATGTGACGGCATCAGTTCAAAGATTCCGTGCCACTGGTGGAAAGTAACTTTATATTTAAGAGTTTTATGCCATAGTTTTTACCTCACTACTTTTATCTGATGTCTGTAGTTCCATTGTTACAGATTGAGATGAAACCAAATGTTTTAAATTACTATGAAGCACAAAATCTGTAAAATATCTTTAGTCATTATATATCTATAATATAATACTAGATTTATTATAAAATAGTGGTTGTAAATAAAATAGTAAGAAACTGCAATTCTAACTTGTGAATGCATCAGTAATAATAATCCAATAACATCGTACATAATAGTATGAAGCTGACAAGAACCAATTTAATGCAGTAACATTAAGTTTAGGTGCATGCATTATGTAGGTCCTTTTTACTTGTTATGCACTTTTGAAGGTAAAGTAAAGGATTGAAACGCTAACTCCACTTGATTTTACATAAAATCCAAGTTTTATAACACAGATGACTTTTTGGCGCAGTAAAATACTGCTTGCATATTTTTATTGTATGTTATATATCAGCAAAGAGAACCCAATAATACAAACACTGTAAAAATATTTAGTTTTCGTTAACATTAAAACTTTATGATACCTTAAGCATATATTGCCAATAGTGCTGTTTCCTCTTTAAATGCAGTAATTTCCCTTATAATTGTGTATTTTTACATTGCAGTGCTTCTATTTTTACTTTGAACACTTCCTCCCTCCCTGCTCCAAACTCAGTTCACCTTCAACATCACCTATTTTTCTCCATTCTCCTTCCAGTTTTCTCCCCCGTTGAGCTTTTGCTGTTGCATCCATGTCTTTTATCACAATTTTGACCCACAGAAAGGAATTCTCACAAGATATCAAAACAAAAATCTATATTTAATATGGGAGCAATTACAAAGCGAAGTTGGCTGCACAGGGCTGTTGTCACCAGAGCGCGTGTTTTTCATCAAACAGGTCATTAGATGATGATGGATGTAAACCTATAAAGTATCTAAACTGGACCTTTTAACAAACCATGAGCAACACTATCATTTCTCTAATAGAACCTGCTGACCGTGTCATTCCCTGCTGCAATTTGTCATTTTTCCTTGTGAAATAATCAATATCTGGGTGCTTTGAAATAAATAATCTAAAAGTCATAGTAACCTACCAGCGGAGCAACAAAAATAGACTTATGGAGCATTCAAAGGGCCTGTGTTGCTCATGTCTACTGCATGCCTCTAATCAATGCATGGTGTGAACTGTAATGTTAAGTACATATACAGGCAACAGGATCTTAGTACTGTTTAGTTGTCTTTTTCTCTCAATGTTAAGCATAATGGGCTTAAAAAATACGGTACGGTGAGTGTGTTTTACGGTAGTAAAACACACTCAGAAATGTGACTATTCAAAACGTAATAAATACCTAGATGTGACACTTTTGTTACAGGTAGAAGGGAGAGTAAATATATCCGAACAACTCCCAAGAATATATTTATTTATTTATTGCACCATTTTGTCACCAACAGCACCTGCCTCTTTGTGTGGTTTCCTGCATCCTCCTCGGGAGCACAGCTGCTTTCTGAAATCTTGTGACTTAAGTGTTTATTCTTGAATACGCCCATTTTTTTCTAGAAAAAGAAGATGTCATGCATCATATGATATCAGTGAATAAGTTTGGTGCTGTTTTATTGATAAATATTCTATTTGTCTTGCCGTAGTATTAAAATTGTGCTAAAGTGCATTAATGATAACCTGTACCATAAATTTCACTTCTGTTCTTTCTTACCTATTATTTTGTGCATGAATTGTTCATTTTCTGTGTCAGTGTCCATGTGATACAGAAAGGTGTGCAAGTTCTAATGTTAACACATTAAACAACAATTATGCTTGGATAAGAACTTGAATATCCTGAATTCCCAAAGACTAGTTCAAGTCAAGCTCTTTGCATAAATGAATATTTTTACAATTCTTAAGCTAATGCAGACTAATCAGAATATTTTGATACCATTTCTTTTCAAGTGTTATTGAGCTAATAGCACTTAGAAAAGAAAAAATATTAATATTGCAAAAACACGCAAAAATTTACAAGATCTTATACTTTCCATAAAAGAAGACTCTATTCTCTGCTGCTCCAAACATATAGTAACTAGCATCTGATACTGTTACTCTGAAGTAAAAGGAAACAAGCATTATAGGAATCCATAGCATGTTTGCTTTACATTTTCAGAAATCAGCATTTCAGAGATGTCCAAATTCACTATACTCCAGGAATCGCACATTTTGGACTAATGTGACTTCTTCCAGAATTCACAAAGATCCACATTTTGCACCTCTGCCTAAGAGTGCCGTGAAATACCTGAGATGATGACCACCGTGTAAGGAAAGGCGGTAATTACACGACAGTAACGTGATATCTACACTTGAGCAGCTCTCTAAATGAATAACACATGTTAATTACAGTACATGGGCGTGCTGGTGCATGTAAGATTAAAAAATGGCACCATGGCACCCAGGACAATCTTAACCTGACAGCTGTCACACCAGGATGATTCATAACTGAAATGAAATGCATCAGTTATGCCAGACATGCAATTAAGCTATTTTATTGGACAATAATACTTGTTACTACATCCTGAATTTTACAACCTCTAAATGCCACAGCTTTAACAGTAACCAAAATCCTAAAGCCTAACTGAAAATGCAATGACGCAGAACTGCTGTCTGTACTAAAATTGGTGAAAACACCATCGCCACCAACGCCATCATATAGAAAGTATTACAGTTTTCTATCCAGATATGAAACTAATTGTAAAACAACACACACTTTTGTGGTCCACACACATGCATTTCACCCTCGCGCCCCACAGAGGACGCTGCCTCCCCGCTCTTCCTCCACGCGAGCCAACCAATGGTCTGCTCTTAACAAGTCAATTAATTTCAATGAGTGAATATACATAGCACATTTACAAAGAGCGCAATCTGAGGGGTGAATTAACCAAATCGATTAGGCAGGAATAAATGAATAGTGCTATCCGCAGACTTTGTGGAAGTGGTCCTTGCTGGAAATCAATGAATTAGAAATATGAATCTAATCGTGCATTGGTGACACTTGGAGCAGCTGCAGTCTGATCTCAGGCCTTTTTTCATAAAGTGAAAACGTGGAGGGCTATTAATGAAGACTGACCAGTAATGGGAACAAAGTGACAACACGCGCTGGCAGTTAATTTTGTTTTGCTGAGAAAGGACAAATAACAACCACAACTTTGAAAGAAACTGTAATCTACTGATTCAAAGAGCAGCACGTCATCCCAATACGTGAGAAGCGTGTGCGCGACAGCGGGAGCATTGTGTGCTGTAGCCCAGCTGATGGCTTCCTGTCTTCTTCACCTCACAAACAGGCATGACGGGATTTCATGCAGGTAACTCGGTTTTACTGAACAAGAGCCGTTTCACGAACCGCATGAAGATCCGTTTTTAAATACGCAGTTTTGTGGCCATGTATGGGATTAAAATCTATGACATATCTGAAATGTACTGATAAGTAGATGGGTTACACCTGTAGTGTGTGGTGAAAAATGTATCAGTCACTACAAAGGAACCCCCACTGGATTAGGAGCAGTCCGCCTGTGTGTGTGACTGAAATGCTCGCTGCTTGCTCTGACGTCGCTTGTCCCAAGCCTTCCTTTTGGGCGCTAACAGCTCTGTGTTCATTTGCTGCCTAATTGGGACTATATGAGACCAATAACAGGCGAGCGCACACAGCCTGCAGCCAGAGCGCACCGAGAGGGGAGGATGGTCTCTCTCTCTCTCTCTCTCCCTCTCTCTCTCTCTCCGTGTCTCCCTTAATCCCATTTGCCATTGTACATGCCCAATCGCCTATACTTTCCGCATTTAACTTGGATGACATTTTTATTTCATCATTAGCATCAGCCGCCAGACTGACTGACACGGCGGACACAGTCTGCGTTTTGACGGAAGAGAATTAGACATGTTTATGGTCATACGTGTTTTGTTTCTACCTCCCAATGGTTTGGTTTTATTTTTTTTCTAGCTCAGAAGAACGCGTGTTTTGACGCGCTGTCCGTGCGCGAAGGCGACTCTCCGAAGAATAAACCAGGGACTCCGGGCAACCAGGATATCAACAGTCTCCAAACCAGGCTGGTGTTTTTTATATAGCTTTTTTAAGTCCTGCTTCTGTGGTGATCTGCGCTTAGACCACGACCACAGCGATGCCAGAGACAACTCAAGAGACGTGCGCTTCGGCCAAGGATTCTCCTTTCTTCATTAAGAACCTCCTGAACTGTGATAGCAAACCGTCCAAACCCAAGCCGGTACTGGCTGCCACGAAGGCGGCCTTAGAGGGAGGATTTTCCCTTTCCCAAGTCGGGGACTTCAACTTTCCACGCTTTGACCTGCCGGCACAGAGATTCAGTCTTCCGGCTCACTACCTGGAGCGCACCTCGGCGTGGTGGTACCCCTACACACTCAGTTCATCCGCCCACCTCCACAGGGCTGAAGGTAAGTCGGATAAAATATGTTTCAGGACACAAACACACACACACACAATGTCACTCGTGGCAGAGAATGTTACCAGTTTTATTCTGTTTAGATGTCGGCCTTCCTCTCTCAGTCAGTTAAACGGGGAAAACGTATTTAATATAACGATGGTTACGTGATCTCTATGTCTCATGTACACTTTAGCACATATAATATTTCGTGCATAACCAGTTGTTGCACTTCCTGCTCAGAAATCGACTTGATAAAAGTGGATTTGGTGCGTTTTGGTGATAGTCCCACGCGCACTGCCTCTCTCACACCACACAGTCTGTCGTGGGCCCATTTAGTTAAGACACGACGGCGATAATAGATCAATAAAGTGTCACACTGTATAAAACGAAGCAGACATCAAATCATGAGGTGAGAGTGACGATGCGCGGCGTGTTTTTGATTTGTCTTTTGACGCACACTATGAACATCTTACCCCAGGGGCGCAGTCACTGACACTGTTCTTATGTGGCTTTAAATTTAAAACCCGCCGATATGAACGGCGAAAAGGTGCCTTCAAACAAATGAGAACATATTTTTGACATGTAAGAGAGTATAGGAGTGACTAGAAGTGACACATGGTTATGTAAGGTAAAGTTAATGTGTTTGAATACTCTCTTAGTTAGTTAGTCTAACTAACTAAATTGTTTATGTGTCAGTAGCAAGCCATATTTTTACTCATATAGTTGAATCAAAGCCGACGTGCTCCCAGGTATCCACAGACACAACACCAGGCCCCAGAGTTTCTAACCACATCTCCCTGTCTACATTTCAGTCACCGAGAAACCAGGAGCCAGAGACTCCTCTCCTACCTCGGGCACGGACAGAGACTCTCCCGAATTGGTACTCAAATCCGAGCCAGACACGAAAGACGACGACGAGGACGAGCACAACAACAGCAAGAGCGGAGATGAGATAATCCTCGAGGAGAGCGACACGGAAGAAGCCAAAAAAGACGAGCTGGACGAGTGGAAGAAGAGGGACGACGAAAAGAAGCCCTGTCGCAAGAAGAAGACGCGCACGGTTTTCTCCCGGAGCCAGGTGTTCCAGCTGGAGTCCACCTTCGACATGAAGCGGTACCTGAGCAGCTCGGAGCGGGCCGGGCTGGCGGCGTCCCTTCACCTGACGGAGACGCAGGTGAAGATCTGGTTCCAGAACAGGAGGAACAAGTGGAAAAGGCAGCTGGCCGCGGAGCTGGAGGCCGCCAACCTGAGCCACGCCGCGGCGCAGAGGATAGTGCGGGTGCCCATCCTCTACCACGAGAACTCGGCCTCAGAGAGCGGCGGCACCGCTGCCAACGTGCCCGTGAGCCAGCCGCTGCTCACCTTCCCGCACCCCGGCGTCTACTACTCGCATCCCATCGTCACGTCCGTGCCGCTGCTCAGACCGGTTTGAAAGTGTCTGAGTCCCGCGGCACACGTTGGTGTCTGTTTCCAAAAGCAAGTTAAGAAAAAAAGAGAAAACACTGAATATTTTTGTACAACTCACAGAATGAAGAAAGAAAAAAAGAAGAAACAGACACTGGCAGGCCTACGCGGACCTCTGTTTGCGAATATATTCTCATTTTTCCAGTTTACACATAATCCAGCGATTTAAAGCCCATGTTTCATCATTATTATTATTATTACTACATGAAATAATAACCTCAGGAGTCCACCCGCTTAAACTGCCTGATACGTTTTTTAGGTTGATTTTATTTCCTAGTTTTTAAACCACGACTGGACAAAACGTATATGTGTGATGTATTTAAAAAAAATCACCTTGTTTACAAAAATCGGCGCGCGTCTGCTTATCATCCAACACTCTTATTTGATTTTCATTTACATTTCCACAACTGATAACCTGCTGATGTGCAATATACTGACTGTGTGCTGTGAATGAATGAGCCTACTATGAATCATCTATTCACGGCGGAATACTGACGAGGCTTTGTTGTAATATTTCCTTTTTTTTGCTATTTAAAGCGCTTGACGGGGACAATAAAGACACTCTAAAATGTAAAATATCCATGTAGCTTTATGTTAGTTCGTTTTAGTTATTATCACCCCCCCCCCCCCACATACACACACACACGCACACACACGCGCGGACACGTCCTTCAAGCACAAGTGTGAGCTCTGACGTCTCCTAATCTTTGTGTTTTTTGAGCAGGAGCGTGAAAATACACTGAACTTTGTACACACACAGGTGTACAAAATATGTAAATGTATATATTTAAAAAGGCTCGAGGAGAGGAGCTGCCACTTGCGGCTCCACCTTTGTACAGTAAAAACAACGTTTTGATATTGTATTGCTGAACCATGTTGTGAAATAAATGAATATTCCTTACATATCGGTGCCTTCTTGTATGAGATCCTTTTCTGCATCTAGTGGCGAATTCTAAAATGTCAGAAATGATTCGAAGAGGATAAAAAGTCTATCTTACAATAAAAAAATACACAATGTTAATCTACTTTTTTAAAACTCAAACATTTTACCTACGAAGAAATGTAAGAAAAATGGATGACGATAAAACAAATTAATGTTTAATCTGATAACTGATACACACTGAACCCTACACACGAACCTACGTAAAGGGCTTGAGCAGGTGGGTTTTTGTAATCATCTTACTGTTACGCACTTTAAAACCGTTATTTTACATAAAAAAGTGACTCAGATAATTAGAGCGTAATTGTCACCATCTTGCCAAAATTACTCGTAATGTATTCAGCAGAGGAAATCACTCCCTGAGTATTAGCTGCTGTCTTTTAACGTTTTTTCTTTCTCGTGTGTTCAGTGTGAGGTGGAGAGATGTTGGGATATGATGATGATGATGATGATTGAGGAGCCAACAGCTTCCTAAGTAAATGTGTTCCCCGTTGCATCCTTCCGTAACAAAAAAAGCAGAAAGCAAATAGCTCCACTTTGGGATTTTAGTGCTTCTGTAAACTGTACTTCTGTCATTTTTATATGTTGTATATCATTTATAAGCATTTCTGTCTGCTTTTTAAGAAATCTCATATTATGAGGAGACATACATGAAGAAAATATCAAATATATTTAGGGTCTAAAACTAAAACTAAGATTTGCAAAGAACATCTCACTGTATTTAGTAAAACTCATATGTTGCAGCAGGCAAAAACATAATGACAAAACGTTTTATTAAACCGGTAAGATATGATCCTACAGGTGTCACTGGACAGAAACGTGTGGAAATAAGACGTGAACATAATTATTCAGCGTTTGTTGTGTTGTCAAACTGATCTGGAAAACGCGACATGTTTCCG
>JAUMHF010000007.1:12328741-12438741 GCA_032359275.1 Microctenopoma steveboyesi | reverse complement strand
AATAATTAGCCCTGTCTTTCCTCTCATTGCAAATTTAATTGAGCCTACTAATTGATGAAACATGTTTCCAAAATTGCAGGACTACACATCGTCAACCGAGCGTTAAATAGAGCGGGATTTAATTAACAGCTCGCTGCACGCTGAGCGCACGGATGTTGTTTTAAAAGTCGCCTGCTTTCAGCTGTCGATTTAGTAAAAGGCAGAGTTCCCACTTGATGAACTCTCATCTGACTATATTGAAACAGTGTTATTTTATTCACTCCCCGTTTCAAAAGCACGCTGAGCACAGATGCATGTCTGCTCCTGGTATTCACCACCCTCCCTCCCTCCCGTCCCGCAGGTCCCGCAAAAGGACTTCTGTCGGGAAACGACGCGCTCGCACGGCGGCCGCACCTGCCGCAGCCTCTGCTGCAGGATTATAAGGAGGAGCAGGAGAGACCGTGCCATCAAATGTCACCTCTGTCGGAGGAGAGACAATCAGACGGCGCGGACAAGCAGGGCAACTCGGCCAAGAAGAAGACGCGCACGGTTTTCTCCCGGAGTCAGGTGTACCAGCTGGAGTCCACCTTCGACATGAAGCGGTACCTGAGCAGCTCGGAGCGGGCCTGCTTAGCGTCCAGCCTGCAGCTGACGGAGACTCAGGTCAAGACGTGGTTTCAGAACAGGAGGAACAAATGGAAACGGCAGCTCTCAGCGGAACTGGAGGCGGCCAACATGGCACACGCCTCCGCACAGACACTAGTGGGGATGCCGCTGGTTTTCAGAGATAACTCCTTACTGCGAGTGCCAGTTCCCAGGTCTATCGCCTTTCCGACGCCCCTGTACTACCCTGGGAGCAACCTGCCAGCGCTACCTTTATACAACCTGTATAACAAGATCGAGTATTGATTGACTCTAGTGTCTGATTACCGCTGCAGTCCACGTAAAAACGCATAAAAACAATACAACCTTCTTATAAGTGTCTCCACATAACCCCTGTATATTAATTGTATCACTTTATTTGTTGAGGGAATTCTTAATATGCAGCAACTGTGTGTTTCACAAGAAAGCAATCAAGCTTCCCTATATGTATAAAATACACCGTGTGTATAATTATTATAATAATTTTGTACTTTTATTTTCTTCTCTCTTTAAGTGATAACTTTGGAGTTTAGCCTTCATATCACATTCAAGAAAAAATGGGTTCCACAACAAAATGCTTTTACACCGTTTTTATTCATAATTCTGTTAAATATATTCAAAAGGATCATTTAATTTCACCATGAACCCAAAGCTGACAGGAAAACTACAATTCTTCCACTTAAAGCAAAATATCATTGTTTCTATTGTAATTTAGATCTTCAATTATAATCTCTTCATTCAATAAATTTTCTATTTCAGTGAAAATCAGACTTGCTTTGTTTTATTTTATGTCTTGTAAATGTTTGAATAATTTAACATATTTGCAGTTTGATGTAATTTTTTTATTCAGAAACAAAAAAACCAGACAATAATCACGAATAATATTGGAATCTTCACAGTTTTGTTGACCCTAAAGAACAAGCAAGGAGTGCACGAGTTCACACTAATCTGTGATGTTCTGTATGCTAAAGGCTGATGATAGTAGTCATAGATAAATGGTGAGTTTTCTGTTGATCACCAAGAGTATAAATAATCTTGGGGGTTTTATAAGAGGTGCCTTTAAACTAAGGTGTTACCATGACTTGAGTGAGATAAAAACCTGAAGACACTGATGTAAATTTACATATATGACATTAGTGTTTGTACTGTAGCAGTTTTACTTTTGCAAGCCTCAAAATTAGTTTGTTTACTGGGAAATTAGCCTACGTGCAGAATAAAACATCAAGTCGCATCTAAAGTGGAAAATGTTAGATTATGTTTTTAAAATTCATCTAATGGATTCATTTTGAATTCAGATTCATTCCAAGTAGCCACAACACTCTGCTTTAAGTCATGAGGTGGATAGAATCAGCAAGTTGTCTTAATAAGGTAAAAATCTAAAAGTACCTAAGAAGTATATAAAGGGGAGAAGAGAGGCGCTCTGTCACAAGCCAATCTTACATTTGGGTGGGATCCTCTCTCATTTGAAGTCTGCCTCTTATGGCTCTCAAGCATCAGGTCGTGTAATAGGAAACCTAATAAAGAGGCATATTGTCAAAGTTCAAGACGGTTGCCATCATTAATCGAAACTGTTCTCTTTTCTCTGTCAGTGGAATGAATTACTGTATCAGTTACGCTTTCAATTCTGGACACAAGTACAGTTTGTCCGGTTAACTCAGAAGCTAGTTTAGATTTTCCAGAGATTCATCGTACGATATCAACTCACAGTCAAATCTATTCATTATTTCATAACAATCCAACACATGAAAACACTAAACACGAGCCTGAATAGAATCACACTCTGACTTGCAAGCACACACACAAACACACAAATGTCCAGTGGTTGATGTGGAGCGATAAAACTGTGTCATTTACCAGCTTTTCTTGGGTGTGACATCATGTACAAGGGACCCCCGGCACCACCACCACCACCACCACCCACCCATCCTCTCTTACCCATCCCACAATCTCTCACTGTGTGCTAATGGCTACATTACCCAGCAGAATCATGACTAGCCAGGCTCTGCTGCCCTGCAGATTATGCCTGACCCAATTTCTGCAACAGCCGCCCTGTGTTTCTGGGAAAATGGATAGCGTTAGACAACAGAAGTGATTAATGGGTAACTCCGGCACCAGCAGCAAAGAGGTGAGGTGCAGGAGGATGAATTTGTGACAGATAGGAGAGGGAGAGAAAAGAGAGACAGAGAGAGGGATGGGGGACCATAACGCTTATGAAAAGGAGCAATAGCTTTGGTTGAATGAAGCTGTTTATTAGTTTCCAAGTGGTCATTATGTCATCAGGTATGACGGTAATATGCCACTCTTTTGGATGGATGTTTGCACCTCACTGACTTGTGGGAAATCTGCATGACCTGTCACCTGAGGTTGTTTGATTTACAAGACAGGGACAGAGAGAGAGAGAGAGAGTGAGGAATGTGAGGAGATGCAGTGGCAAGCAAAGAAGAGAGTGAGAAAGTGAAGGGGAGGAATAGGTGGGAGTTAGAGGAGGGGGGTTGATGTAACTATGTATCACAGCAATGGCAGGTGTGAATTACAAATTTTAATAGCAGGGCAATGAAAATGATTTGAAGTGGTTTAAACTGCAAAGAGACAGCGACTGGCATGGTGATGAAGATTTGTTGAGATGATGTGTTGTGCCTTAGGATTCATCAAACCTGCCTGGTAAGGTGAAAAGCAAGTGTAATTCACTCTGTGGTATAATTTATGATGGGAGTAATGGAAACTGTGGGCTACACACAGTGTGGAGAGGGAGAGGCAAAGACAGAGAGCACGGGGCAAATTGATTCTCAGAATAGTTTCTAGAGCATATTTACAGGAGCACAATGAATTATATTAAATCCTCCAGATATCACCTGTTTTACATCTTCAGATAAAATGTGAATCAAAACTAACTTAATAGAGAGCCCATTAAATTTAAACAGCCTGCAAAAACATTATCTATCACTTGGCATTCGTATTTACAATGTTCGCTTCTAATATGTGCAGCTCTCTCCCTCTTTTTTTTTAACATATTCTATCCTTGCATCATTTATTTGGATGACCGGTTTTCAACTACCTAGCAACATATTTACTGCCATTTGATTTAAAGAGGGTATGTGTGGCTTCATATTAGAGGTTATGAAGTATAACACCACGAGCAGATGCAGAGCCTCGGGTCTGCCTCAAGACAAGAGTTTTAAAAGCGATCGCAATGCATTAAGCCAGACAACTCTCAAGACCTGTTTGCTCCCTAAATGAATTTGAGGGGAGCATAACAAGGTTTTTGAGGCTGGCCCTGTCATCCGCTGGCTTTAACCAGCTTCTGTATTTATGGGTTAATGGTTAAAAAGGAGAGCTTGGACCAGAAGTGATTTTTCATGATTCTGTTTTATATCAACTGGAAATGAAGGAGCTGAAGGGAAATTGTGTTTGTCCCCCGCCTTCCCAGAGCCCCTACCCTTTCTCCTTAAAAGGAGAGGAATATGCTACTGCACGAAGCAAATGGAAATGCAGGCAGTATATGGATAAACGACATTAAGTATGGAAAACCATGGAAATTATTTGTGCTACTTTCAAGACACTGAAAGAATCACAAAAGCAACATGCATGAACAAGATAAACACGGGGACATAACAAACATTGGATAAAAAATGGTTTAGCTTGAACTGTAAGCAAGCGTGTTTTCAAACAAAAAAACTTAATACTATGATTGACAGTATCAACATCACATATTTTGAGATGTTTATAAGGTCAAATACAAGCAGCTCCACGATATGAACCGTTGTGAAAGCATTTCCAGCTCCAAATTAAACTCCAAAAGAACAATATTCAACCAAAAATCTGGATTGGAGCTTAAATAGCAAAATGCATTATGGTTGATTGTTAAATTACCAACCATGTCTTGGACCGCCTGTTCTGAAGTGCCATTGGCTGTCCAATATGCATCAAACTATTACAGGCTACAGTACATGTAGGGAACTCGGCTATTACTCTAGAGATAAGTCCATTAGCATTACCTTTGACACAATAATGGATGTGAGATACAATTTTCTGCTCTCCATTTTGTATTTGTAAGGATAATAGGGGGATTATCTTGAAGGCCTTATGCTACACACTCAAGAGTAGAGAGCTCTGCAACAGTTGTTTTCACATCCTCCCCTCTCTCCCTCAGCCCTTCCCTCTGCTTCAAGACCCTCTCAGAGAGAGTCAGGGAAGATAAAGCATGTCATTATTCTATTAAAGACCTACAATTTTTGTAATGGGACTTGCAGCGGTCGGCAGAAGTGCAGGCAGCTTCTTCAATATCCTGGACATTATTTGCTCGTTTAGTTAAATGATGTTTCTAATTCCCTCATAATTACTTGTAATGAGGCTGTCTCCCTCGTTTTGATGCGGCTACGTCTTAATACAGTATGGCATTCTTTTTTAGGGATAATTACCTCTCATGAGGCTGGGGAGTAAGGCTGGGGGTTTGTTGTGCCCTGCACACGTGGCAAATTGGCTTGTTTCCTGCCATCTTGTCTTCCTGCAAATTGGTAAATTACGTTTCTTGGCTGGAGCATTATATCTGTTAAGTTTGCTTTCTCGGCTCCGTCAACTGATTGGCTTCACTGACAGAGAGACAGCTGTATATGCTGAGTTTTGTCTTATTAACTTCAAATAGTTTATTTACAGATCACAGTGAATGTTGGCAAAGTTGATTATTGGAGCATTAAAAAGGTGTTGAAGGGAACAGCTCTGAAATTGTTTGGACATATAGTACATCCCAGATCTCAGAACAAAACTGAGCCAATTCATACAATTACTTATTCATACAATTATTATCTATGCATTTTTGGATCTCACATATTTTTTTTAAGCTTAAACAAGAATAATAGCTATAACTGTAATATAAAACGACAAGAATGTAATCTTAGAAATACGTCACTGTAAAGCTATAACAAAAAGTGTCATCATTTTCATCCAGATAATATAATCAATTGAGACCTGAAAGTCATTTTTTATGTCAGGCACAATAACAGGATTTAAAAATTTTGGAGGATTTAAAAATACAGAAATAATATGTATGAGCGTAAGCTTCCAATTGATTTCTCCTTTCCTGTTTCCCTTCAGTTAGCAGACCTGTCTGTGTTGTCCCTCTGAAATGATCCAGCTGCTGTACTCCAACCGCAGCCGTCGCAGGGTTGGCTGAGGGGTTTTTATTTCTAAGTGCTGATGTGTCGCAGACAGTTTGGCTCTACAAGGACCTGTTATACGCCGATTAAAGAGAGGGAAGGAGTGCTCCCACAGGGCGGCCTTGTACATTTACCCTGACCACAAAAAGGTCTAACGTTTACGCCCCAGTGCTGACATGACCTTCATACAAGGTCCCTCAGCTGCCTGGGTGGATACTGGAACTGTCTGGCGGAGACCTGCAGTGAAACTAACAGACAGACAGGAAGAAATCATATCTTTTATATCTGGAATGACCTATCATATCCTGTAAAGTTAGATTTGGCTTTTATTGGGAAATATGGGAAAGAATAGTTTTTTTTACACATCTGGCAAAATGTGACTTGACTTTACTTGATTTTCCTAAAGATTATGTCAGACTCACTGATGTAGGAACAGAACAAAAGACATATCTATTCTCTATTAAAACAGAGCCAACTGACACAAAAATGAAAAGTGAATAATTCAAATAAAAAGCCATTGATTGGTGGACGACAAACAAAAATACTGCTGACTTTTAATGTTAATGTGTAAAAGCAAGGGCCGATTCTCAAGTGTTCCCCTTGTGTTTGCTGGGTCAGTGATCTGTTTGTTATGAGATTTGATATTCAGCTCTTTTTAATACGGAGAGTTGGGATCTCTTTGTAAGGACCAAGTGGTCTCTTTGAGCTGCAGGGATGTATAGAGAGACGATCCGTCACTTCAGTCTGAGATTGACTGCTGACCACATAGCCTGCAGCGCAGCAGCAGGGAGCACAATGAAAGCAGCACACTATCACCCGATAGCTAATTAGGGATCACTCCCCTGCAAGGGAATACATTTTTTTTGAGGGAGTGAGAGAAATAAAGCAAGAGGTCACTGAAGTCTGTGTGAAGTGTCAGTCAAAGCCACAAGACACCTGTAATTTCTAAAGGCAATTCCTTGAAGAGAATTGGCTTGACTGGTTCACTTTCTGCTTATCATTAGTCCTTTGTTAGTTTTTCATCATGGTACAACTGGTGAGCTTACCTTTCTTTTTCCTGTCTCACAGACATAATCTAAAAAAGTTTTTTCTCCCCATGTGGAAAAATCTATTTAAATGTCCAATTCCGTTCAGAAACACCAACTGTCCCCAGTTTTTTCCCTCAACGTGCCCATATTTGTGAGCAACGAGTGTGTGCGTGTACATATATGCACATCAAGCAGTTTGAGCCTACGGTTTGTACGGGAGACCTGGGATTTCTTTGAAAACACATTTGCAACCATTAGTTGAGTGTACGGTTTCATGTGCAGAGTGCATCCTCTGGACTGGTGTCAGAATTTCTGTGGGGCTTTGCTGCAGCCTCTCTTGGAGGGACAGTGCTGAGGGGAGGATGACGGTGGTGGCTGGTGGTTGTGGAGAAGGGGGGTGGGGGGCACTGGAGCCAGGGCGTCCCACCAACAATGCATCACGGCAGGCAGGGTGTAATCTGAGCCCCCCCTCTGGCCCTGGTGTGCCCTGCCACAGCACACTCCCTCTCAGCCCCCTTTGCACCCCCAAGATGCTTTTAAAGAGATTTTGTCAGCGAGAAAACAGCTCTTCAAAAGAATTGTCATCATGTTAGAAAGTAATTAGCCAGGCCTGAGGCTGAGGATTCCCTGACCTGTCTATTTCTGCACCCCTAAACCATCCGTCTCGATGCCGGGCGGCTGGTGAGGCACGCTTTCAGTGAAGTAGGGAGGGGGTATTTTTGCAGGGGAAATTCCCATGGTCCTGCAGGTGAACAAACCCTGCAGAGGTCATCAGGAAAGGTTATTCAGTAATCCATCTGAGTAAGGCTGCAGGTAGATTTGAAAAATGTCACACGACACAGGTACAGGCTTCGTTGATGCTAAATGTAATCCACATAAAAGGGAATAACAAGTCAATGTACTCCAGACCTGCAGATCCTCCAGTCTTCTACAGCTGCTCTAACTTTCAGATCTGTGTGATCTGGGAGACAGTTGCAGACTTCCACAGTGTTTTTGCCGATCAATACAGAGGAACCATTTTAGCACATAGCCACCTGTTCTTCCAAGCCTACGGGCCCCACTGGCAACAACCTTTCCTCTTACTATTAGACAAACTAATCAGATTGGGAAAAAGATAGAAGTGGGGAGGGGCAGAAACTTACAAACCACATGCTGCAGGGTGGGACTCGACACCGCCAGTCCTCTCTTCCAATGTCTCTGATGCTGTAAGAGCTACTATAGCCTTCAGCATTCTAAGACTTACACACAGTAGGTGGTAGAATGAAAGGAAGAGAAAGGTATTGTGCGAGACTCCACTCCTCCAAACAACAGTTTCAACTCTTAAGTTGAGGTTGTGTGTATTAAACTGCCATTTCTGTTTTTATATACGATTATAAAGCATGTGTTTCTTATTTTACTTAAGAATCGTACCTTTGACTGTTCTAGAAAGGTAGGGAGAATCACTTCAAAGCCATCAGTTATAATGTGGTAAGACATTAGGAGAGTGTGAAGGAAAATATACACTTGTTAAACCAACAGGCTGCAGAAAAAGCACTGAGCAATTGGCCAATTAGGAAGTGGCCCATCATGTCAAAGTCATTTGCAAATGGGAAGGCTTAACCCTTAGGGTTCGAAGGTCAGGATCAAAGGGTGTCCCCCGTGGGACCGCACAGAGATCCTTGAAGAAACGCTGAGCCCAAGCTTTTGTAAAGGAATCTTCTAATTACAATAAATCTCCACTGCAAGGTAAAGACAGGGGTGTTAGTACAGTGGCTATATGATAGCTCTCACCCAAGGGCCTGCAGGAGGCCTATAGATGTCTGGATAGAAGACTGATAGGAGATAGTGGTAGCCACCAGGGTAGTGGCCTCTCATTTGCCCAGGTCAGAACCTCAGAGACTGATCAGAGCATAGGTGGCTCAGGCTGACCAGCACCTCAGAGCCTTTATAGCCTCTGGTGTGTAACTGGGTCTTTGACCTTGCACACAGATTAGTATCAGTATCAGTATTAGTACTGGATTTAACTCTTCCCATCTTGTTTTCTCACAATGACTTGTCACAGTTGGCTTCCCTTGAACTGAGCACACTCCTTTATTTGAGATTTTAGTCCCCCTATTATGAACCTTTGAGATGATTACTTTTGCTGTCTGAACTCTTTCATATTGTTAATACATTGTTTTCTCACACAAGACTTTTCTCACACAATACTTGCTGCTGAGTGATGTTTTATATTGGTTTTCAGAAACATTATTTGCATAATAATAGTTCCTGAGTATCAAATGCTCAGCACATATTTAGTCTAATCACCTCTGTAATCCTAAACATTCAGATTTTCTGTTGTGAGCACATGATGCCACTGTCAGATAAGAGGAAATTGTTTCCAAAGGCTAAAATGATTTAATAGCATACAGTATTGAGGCTGACATGGTAAAGTTGAAACTGAGGCCTAAGCTTAAAAAGATGAGGTTTCCACTGACGTGAATGAGAGTCAGCTCAGTTATTCTGCTGAGTGAACCCCCACCCTGCACACTCTCACACTGCCAAACATAGGTCTACATGAAGCCTATGAAAATCAATGGCTGTATGTTCAACCGTGTTTTCCCTCTACATATTGAATCTCACTTGCAGAACAACCTTCTTTGTTCCCGCTCCAAGCAAAGCTGCATGGCACACACACACACACACACACACACACACACACACTGCTTCTCAGTGGTCTCTACCATGGGCCGAAGGGGGAGGAGAGAGGAAAAGGAGGGGAACGTAGCAGTTTGTTCTTCCTGCAATTAGCATTCACGGTTAGCTAAGCAGAACTAATGCAGCGAATCTTTGAGTCTCATGTTACCTGTTTTCTACTGACGGAGTACCTGCAGGCCAGATTAAACTGTAGCGAGATGACAAACCCCCTATGTATCCATTACAAGCCTTTTATTACTAGCTGTGTTATTGGTAATTCCTGTTGAACGGCCATGACAAAAAACTATGCAGTGGCTAAGGCAGACATAACAAACCGTGGGCCACAGTAACACACTGATAATATTGTAATTTTGAGAACAAACTGAATGTGAAAATTAGGCCTGCATCAGTAAGGCATTGTTTGGCAGGCATAGTTAATGATTTGACCCGTTTTTAATGACAGGCTTCCCAAGCAATAGTTAGCACTGTGACATGTCAACACAAGAAGCATCTGCCCTCAAACATCACTTACCCATTTACGTTATTCATATTTTATGTCACCTTCTTTCAGAACATTTTTTTTATTTATAACAATATCTTTAATAAAATGTTCTGTTCCTGCATTGTAATCTAACTTATGTCAGGCAAGGTCATCAACAGCAGGTTATTTAGCATCTAAGTTGAGACTCAATGGTCTCATGACTTCTTTTTCAAATGGGAAAGGATCAGGATATGGGCCAACCGTGACACTATTATGGGACATGGATAAAACTGCAGCGATCTCATGAATCTTCTGTGACACAACACCATGGCCACGTAGAAGACCTTGACACACAGTCCCAAGAAATTGTCACAAAGCAATTTTCAGCTAATCAATTAGTGAGTGAAATTTATTTTGTATGTAGTAAAAATAGTAGATCATCTCTAATTAATAAATGTTCTCTATTCCAGTATGTTCGCTGTGTTTATCCTGAGCTAATCATTATTCAGTGTGTTCAAGTGTTGTCTTATCAGTTACAAACAGGTACAAGTGGTGCAAGTGCTGCCGATTGATCTGTTAAAGACTTCCTCTGTGATGAGGCCACTGTCTAGTCACAAGGAGCCCAAGGAGGACACTGCTCGGGATCAATACGTTTTTCTGTGACACTGGCTCTGCTAGGGTCTACACTTAGCTCAGAGAGCAGTTTAAGAAATCATTGAAATAGCAGTGATACTCTGTGCCATGATTTCTCTGCATTGATAATTTTAATTGCATAAATTGTGCATGAGATTTGAAACCGACCTGCTGAACAGAGGCTTTTATCCCCTGATATAGTGGGAATATAGGATATATGCTTGATTTTTCACAATCATTTTTATCTGACCAAACAAGATCTTCCATTTTCAAAAACATGTCTGCAGCTTGGCTTATCTACACTGCATCACAATTATGTCATCTGTTACTGTAAAGGACTTAAATTAGCTGTTTGGGTTTTAAAAAATATAATAGTCACTGCAATCAACGCACAGTAATTTTTGGAAAAGGTCGAGGCACATTTTACCAAATGGTTTGAGGCACTTTCATTTAATTAATGTTGTATGTCTGTTTTTAACGTACGTGGTTTTAGCTGAAAATTGATAATGTTGCTGAATAGTCCAGCTCAGAAAACTAAAGCTATTTGCAGGGTAATTACTGTAGAATCTCACTGCAGCATATGGGTAAAAGAAATTACATTTCCCTGCAGGGCTTTTATTGCCTAGTGGCCACAGTTTAAATTTGACTTAGTGCTTCAGTTTAAATCAAAGACAAACTGAATTGTCTTAACAAAACAGACATTTTTGAGAGTTCGGAAACAGAAGTATTTCATTAATATATTTCAGCTTTAAATCAAGACTGAGGCACAACTACAAGTGTGTTCGTCTCTCACTCTAATATTTCTGTTTTCACCACCCTGTCTCCTTGTTGAACTATAGCTACTTGCCTCTACTTGATGTCCAATCTAAATAAAAAATATTGAAATATAATAAAGCACCCATAGTCCCTACTTATACAGTACTTACTGGGTGGAACATTGAGATTTATATAACTCCTCTCAATGAGGGAGAAAGAGAGAAAAGGAGGGGAAGAGCAAAGCTAGTTTCTCTATGATTGCGAGGGGGGTTTAAGGTTACCGACTAATTTCCCAGTTGTTACCTGCCGACAACACCACATCCGGTCTCCTCAGTGTTTTTCAACAGGGAACAGTACAATCTGTTATAGTGTAGTGATCATCAGCTCTTCCTCAACCAATGATTACCAGTAATTACCTGTTTTTCTCTCCCTTCATCCATCTCTCCTCCTCCTCCCTCTCCCGCTCTCTCTCCCCCTTACTCCCTTGAGCTATTACGCTAACTGGCTGTTTTGGAGCAAAGAGGAGGTGTGTGGAGAACAAGGCAGGCTTTTATGGACTCCCCACCAGCGCCACTCCACAGCGCTCCATTTTGAAATTATCGGGTCCCCTTGCTTTTGAAGTCTCTGCAAGCGCACCCTCCTATTTACGAGATGGCTATGTACTTAAAGGTCACAGATTGATCAAGAGGTCCTAAAGATGGCCTTTTTCACTGAAAGCACTGCAATAGTGTTGCTTCCACAGACCACATCTGTGGGAAAAATAAAATGTATCACTGCCCAAAGTGAGGCATATTCAGACTTTAATGTACAATTCCATTTACCCTGGAAAATGCCACAATTGAGTATGGAATTCACAATGAGCACAGCAATTTATCAGTGCTTTTTTGGCCATTTCTGTTGGCTCGGGCTTAAGCATATTTTACTTACTGATTACCTACGGGTCACTTTATTAATGTGTCAGACTTTAACTTTGTTCAAACATGAGACCTTCACTCTACTATTTTGTCTATTTTAAAAATGCATTTGACACACACAGTAAGTAACATCAGTATTTTGCCAAAGCCTATGCTGGAATTAACAATGATCAGTTGGCAGGTTGTACTGAAGCTTTTAGGTTAATAATAATAACTGGTACTTTATTATTCCCCTCAGGGAAATTCTTGTGAACAGGCAGTCACATTTAGGCACGAAGGCTTAAAAAGCTGAGTGTCTAGCTAGTGACGCTTCAATATTAAGCCAGGTATAGGGTCAGACCAGCAACCCCTGGTCAAGCATTAACTTTGATATTTGAATTGTAGGCAAGTTTTTGGAAACTGTGTTCTTCTCTAATTGATAAGACAATTTTCTTTCTTTCTTGTAACCAAAAACATGTAGTAATTGTTTTGAGTCTGTGTTTGAGTCACAGTGTGGCTTTTTAAAGAGATGCATTGTCAAATGACAAAACCTTGTACTATTTAAACTGATGATAAAAACACATAGGCACACTGTCAATGCAAACTATATAAATGTTTCCAACATCCACGGTCCAACATAAGGATTCAGAGTCTGGACCAGTGACCACAATGCCATGATCTGTTGTCCTGCCCCTCCTACCGATCAGTGGGGACAGGACATCTTTTATTACTACAGCTCTATATGTTTCAAAATTCATGAATTTAGCGCAAGTTTACACAAAGCTTAACCATCTTGTGCTCAGTAATGACAGATGATGCTATTGTAAGTTTTACCAATAGTCTACGTTTGGTTATGTATCATTTCAACAACATTTAGATATTAATTAACAGCATAAATAAAGTATGAAACAGAGGGCAAAGGCCTTGATACAGTTGTTTGAAACTCATTCGATGCACAGCCAATGTGACACCAAGCTAAGGTGCACAAAAATACACAGGCTTTGTTCATCATAGGGGCCTAAACTAAACTCACTGTGTTATTATTATTGATAGTATGTGCCTTCAGCCTGTCTTTTTTATTAGCTAACTGGGGATGAATGGGAGAGGGCCAGGCGATATATTCCATGCCAATTTGACCCTGTATTTTAAAATATGCACACTGTGAACACCACGCTGAGCACAGACTTTGAATTTTATTGATTGCATCACTCGGCGATAATATGATGCATGTCACATTTGACAACACTATAAGAAGAGGGATAAGAGCATGAGGACTAATGAAACTGTTTTGAGGGGGGAGAGCTGAGTAATGGATGTTGTTTTCTACAACATTAACCTTGCAAATGGCTGTCAGTGATCAGCGATGCCTAACACCACACACATGCACAGACTCTCATGCTGTCAACTCTGGCAACATCCCGATGGTTGACATTAACAGCAAGCCAAAAATCTCCAACCATTAAAAATACCTGTACTCATGCAGGGACGTAAAATGAAATAATAGATTTTTAGATAGATGAAATCTTATTGGCATTACACCATTGTTCATGGCAAAACACTGGGTGATTTGAAAAGTGTCCCCTGCCGTTTGCTAGTGGGGATGACAGATGAGGTGAGGACGATGTAAAGGGATTGGTGTGGAGCTGGGTGGAGCTGAAGTTAGGGAAAAGCTACCAAGGAACACACCCTGAGTTAAATCTCTTCAAAATGAGTAATCCTACATAATAATATCCTCATGCGTCTTGATAAGAGCAAACCCCAAACAAGCCGACAGCATCCATCAGCACGCTCTATGAAAACCCACTAACAATGTTATGGATCCTGAAGGCAGCTATAGCCTTGGCAAATATGCTCTGTGAAACCTTTAATTTGGCAGCTATATCTTCTTTAACAACACCATTACCAGCGGCTATCACCATAACTGCACCCACAGCAACAATACTTGCAAAACCCATGATGTGGAACTGGTATGATGGGTCCTGTGGAGACACATCGGAGTGTTCCTGTGCTGCTACACACACGAACAGACTGCAAACCCAACACAACCACACACATTAAATGGTCTCTACTGACTACATTAGCTATCTGGTATTGTTTTAACAGGGAAGTAATTAACTGACTTAGTCAATAGGTGGGACGAAGAGCCAGTCTGCTGAGGTGTTTATAGGTCCCTGGAGTCATGGCTGGGGTGAGAGTGCATGGCAGAGCCCATCTATCCAAACTCAATGACCTAACAGGGCCTCCGCTAAGGGCTCACATTCATATTAATTATTGATAAGATAAAAGAGGCATTATTTAAAAAATACTGCTGTCACCCACAACTATAAACAGATTCAGCACAACCTGAGCGATACAGATTTGTGTGCTAGACAGTGCCCATGTATACAACATGTTTGTTTGAGAGCTTGTGTCTGAATGTGAGTGTGTAGGTGACAAGCTGAATGCGGTCCCTTTTTATTTTTTAACACGCTGTACAGAAAGGCGCTGTGGATCAGTAAATGGCTCCCTTCGCTAATCATCTCTGCTATAGCAAGGGAAAAAGGGAGAGATAAATGTTTGAGTGGAGAGGTTGAGGGCATCTCTTTCAGATCTGGCCCTACTGTCTGCGAATAAAAGCCTGAAAAGGAGCCACAACGACAGGCTAGAAGTGAGTCCAACTGGGCTTTGAAAACCCTGCCTCTTCTCCGGGCCTTGGTGCTAATGCATCCGACTCAAAGGCTGTAAGTGAGAGAGAGAGAGAGTGTGGCAGGAAGAAAGAAAAAGAGAGAAAAAGAAATCGAGAGACAGGGAACTGGTGCTGCAGAGGACAAAGAGCTCCAAGGTGTGCACTCGGTATTCAGTAATTGGTAAAAGAAGCTTCATTTCTTATAGTGATTTCCTGTCTTTTTACAGCCTCTGACAATCCTGATGCTTTTAATAGGGGAATGAGGACGGGCTATTCTGTGCGCCAACACCCCCCTCCCTCCAAGTCCCCTCAAACACCAACCTGTCTGGCTGCTCGATGCTCACTCCGACCACTCCTCCCATGTCCTTCTCTTCTCACAAAATGGGAAAAGAAAAAAAAACATTAACCATATTCTTTCTGTCATTCTCTCTCTTTGAATACCTCAAACCCCTTTAGCTTTAATCATTTCTGGATCAGGCTCAGTCCAAATAAGCCAAGCCATTTTCTGCACTCAATTACTCCCTTAACAGCATCAAAAAGAGAAAGGATTCAGGTATAGTGAGGAGAGAAAGAGGGTGAGAGGGAGAAAATTGTGAAGCATCTTCATCCGCCAAAATGCTTTGAATGCTTCGAAAGGCTTTCTTTTTTAATGAAAAACCAGTAATAAGAGATGGTTCTGACTATAACAAAATGTTTACTGTCTGTTCGCTAGCTGTAAGCTCTTCACTCCCCCAGATAAATCGTTGAAGAGGTAGAAGGGGAATAAAGGCTTGAAGAAATGGGCCTCCAAATTATTACATTTCCACCGAATCCTGCTTTCATTACCAAGGAAAATATATCAGAAGGTACTTCACTCTGAAAGGTATTTTAATAATACATTACTTTTCACATAACTACTCTTAACCTTTAGATACAATGCATTTTAGATGAATGCAGCTGTCACGGCTTGGTGTTCAGATAATGAGACATCCAACTCTTATTTACTGTTGTCTTCCTAAGCTACTGGAGAATTCACAAAATGTACTGCAAGTCTGGCTCCTATGTGGTCACATATATGCACACTGCAAGTCAGTCCAAAATAACACTATTCTCTGATGGACCAAAATGAGGGCACAGCTCCATCAAACGCTTCTGGGTATTTCATAAAATGTATGCAGGAAGTCCATCTAAATAGGTTGCTCTTTTTCGTAAAGTAGCACTCAATCCATAAGCACGGGCTTTGGGCTTGAAAATGCTGCCCTGTTTTTCCTCATTGCCCAAATTGCCCACATTGTTCTAAACGCCCGCCAGTAGATACAAATCAAGTATGAAATGTGTGAACACCAACAGAGGTCAATAAAGCATGTCCGCAGTAATATAATGTGATTGATTTTTTTCTCTGCAGCCCTTTCCATACAGGTTTCTGCTGTGCGCACATTGGCGATGATTACACAAAAACTGCTGATGGTTAATCATAATAGCTCAGGGTGAGCACTTTACTTTGGTGCTCCCTCCTTCTCATACCTGGTGCACATTTTCCCTCTTAGCCAGACGATGGTCAGTAACGTCAACGTGACACGCATGCATCTCAGATAGCCATCCACAAGGGCGAGAGTGGAAGGTGCTGTTTGGATGTAGCAGAAGAGCCTGTACTGGCACAGGCGGTTTCTCTCCACAGTCTCTCATTATATCAGTAGCGCTACAGTGTGTGCTGGGGTCGAACACTAAGCGCAGGGTGGCCGCTTTTCTAGGGTCCTCAACAGAGAAATAATATCTTTGTCTGCCAGAGGAATGCAAACAGTAAACAGAGAAAGTAAACAGGCAGATGTGAACCTCTTGTGTTGCAATCAATACTCAGGTCTGAAACACCAAAGAAACAATTCCACCTAGTGTCAACATATTCTGTTTGAATCTCCAAACACTTTACAGATTTACTGTGTCATCAGAAAACTTTTCTGACAATGCCAGAATTAATAAACTATACTTTAGTCAAGGTGTTGTATGCTTGAAGCTATCAAATACTCTATCCTTCAAATAATGAAATAAAATACTAAATGAGACAAGGAAGCGTAAAAATTTGCAGTATTGCACTCAACTCTTTTACTTTTGGCATCAAAGTGGGCAAGTAGAAGTTGTGCATTTGGGCTATGAAAAGAAAAGGCCCCTGCAACGTTTCTGCAAAGCACCTTTTAACAACATATTCAAAATTATAGCTCTGTTCTTTCCTAAGATGATCATTTACAGAGCATGAACAAAGCTGCCAGCTATCTAGGGTGTTAATTAAATCTAGATGCCTTTTAATGCATTTAAACACCCACTTTATATTTTCCACTTTTCATCTGTACACAACATATTTTTACCATTCCCTTATTATGCTCTTTAAAGAAGAAAATCCAGGCCAAATGAATGTTCACAGAAAAGAACAGAAGCTTTGACTCTTAATGGGCATGTTAGCCCAGCAAAGTCGCTAATGGACGATGCTAATTATCACAAGCTTGGAAGGCCTCACAAAGGGAGTGGATCAATACCTGACGCACCATGCTCCACTCATTCACAGATGTTGGATGATGACATTTGCTCGAAACATGGCACTAGACAAGAGTGTAGTGTAGGGGTGGGATGGTGGGGGACCAGGAGGGTGAGGACCAAGAGTATTCCTCTCTTTCATTTTCAATGTGTGTTCAAAGAGGATATCTAATGCTTTCATAAAGACAGACAACGGGTGTATGTGTGTGTGTGGGGGGGGCAATGTGTGGTAATGGATAAACGAAAACAACAGAGTGCAGTCTTAGTAAATCTGGTTGTATTGGAAGGTTAACAGAAAGTGGTTAAGAAAACTTTTATAACTGGGGCTAGGTTTAGGAGCCGAACTAGTATTTTCCATAATGAGTGTACAACATGACAATATACTCACTATGCGTAAAGAGAGATGGACAACAGACGACACCTCTTGTCGCCTCTTCTCTGTATATTTAAAGAATTTAAACTGTAAAATGAAACATTACTTTAAGTAATGTTTTGTTAGATTGTATTAAAATGTCCTCAGTCCTAACAGTGGCCTTAACATAAGCAAATAGGCAAAAGAGTGCAATCACCAGCAATCAGATTAGTTCTGGCATTTATAATTGCTGCAAACCCTAATTGTTTACCCAGAATAGATTTCATTCAGACCCAAGTGAGAAATGCTTGTTCAGCTAGGGAACTGTTTTATTAATAGACGAAGCTAGTTAGCTTACTTTTGAAATGCATGGCTGACCCCCAGAACCACATACCTGTATTTGTTTTGGTTTTTTAAAGTTAGGTCAAGTTTTGTCCAGTCTTTCTAGACTTGTGCTTTATGTTGGGTCGTAGACATCAAGAGAACAAAGCTTGTTGGACAATTCTGTGTCATTGTAATCTGTAATACTAGTTACAAAGCCAGATCCTTCATAGGTGTGGCATGGGCATAAAGCCAAAACAGGCAAGTGAACATTAAGCCTAAAACATCTGAACAGGTAACAGGATCACTCACAACTTTGGGGATAATTTGGACACAGCATGGCACACTTTCTTTGGTGCAATATCCTGGTCTGGCTCCTTCCCCCTTCCTTCTCCTCCCCGGAGAGACCCATTGATCCACTGTCTGGAGAGCCCTGTGTCTCCAGTATCAGGATAATTCCAGGAGGGATTGGTTCTCCCTTGTTACCTTGTAGTTGGGAGCCCTGTCTCCACCCCTTCCTAATTCTCCCAGCCTTGACTTCCCAGTGGAACTGGTCACTAGCAACAGACAAGGGTCCCTTTGTCCCCTGTGTGAGGGAAAAAAGTGGAGGAGACAATTTAAATGTATTAATTTAATTTTCTAAACAAATTTAATTTTAAAATAACAGGTAATGTGTTGTACATAAAGGCGTAGCACTATTCATCTTGAATATGTACTCATTGGCCACTTTAATGGGTATACCTGTCACTCTAATGTTATCCAGTATGTATAGCAGCCCTGTCATAAGTTGCACTTTTTCAAGGCTGTAATTTTTCAGTTGAACTGTGAGAAAGTTAATAATTCTGTATTATGGCTTTTATCCTATTATTAAGATCATAGCAGTTGGTAGAGATGAACTAGAATGCATCATGTTATGAGGTGTTTCTAATATTTTGTCCCCCTTTTTTGTGTTCATTGAGTAATCAAAAATGTTGGCCAGTAAGTATGTGAAGAGCTTAAGCTTTTAAACTCCCAAGGATTAAAGGGTGCAACCCACTTTTGCTTAACTTACCTGCAACAAAAATTCATTAACAATTTCCACAGTGTGGATCACATGCTGGAAATCCCCAGAGCACCTTCATGCAAATAAAAGACATTACAGAGAAAATATCTTTGCTGTATTAGAAAAACAATTACCTTATTTTCCTAATACAGCAATATCTCAGATGTTCCTTTTAATGGTGTCATTGAAAATAACAATATATTCGATATCCTCATGTCCATTCATACTCCTGACGTATAAATAAAGACCCTCTTGAAATAGTTCTTAATTTGCTGCTTTGAGTAGGTTATTGTTTTCTTGATGCATGCTCAATAATCCAGTTAAAAAAATCTTAGAAATTTGATTCTGTTAATCGGAACAAAGTTTCTAAGTGGGAGAAATATTTCAAGTCTCCTTCTCAGTCTAGTTGATCTGCAGTGCATACTGTACATCTGCTTTAGACATCATTTTCTCTGCTAAACCATGGAGATAATTAATCCTTATATAGCCAAATAATTGTATCTTTCAGGCAGCATGCACAGGCAGTTGAATAATACTCTCTCTCTCAAAACAACAAAAAAACTGTTCTGTTCTCCGGTATGAGATTTTAGGCTCCCGGTGACACTTGACATCTCTTTTATCATCCCTCCTTTACGCTTACCAGAAATAACGCCACGCGAGCTGCCCCTACAAAAGTTGCCTGCACACAAGCAATTCTTATTTCCTTTCATTGTCCTTGCTTGACAACACAAACAAGCAAACAAGGCTTGAGAACGAAATCATTTCATTTCCATATAGATGAAAAGTGTGCAATGAAATAAGCAAGTGTCCATTTGTACACAAGGCACAATGGTTTTCATCTTGATGCTTCAGTATTGTTCAAAGTGCTCTATGAATTACCTGAACAAAACACTAGATAGGATGATATTCAGCGCATTGTAGTTGTAAAAGGGTACTAATAGATTTTGCCAGTGTCCAAGTACTTGAGACATAAAACGGGTTAAAGCTACATGAGAACAGAGACGACAGTACCCCTCCTCAGTCTTATACAAACAGATGCCATTATAGTGTCTTATCCACACTTCTGACGTCCTCTCCCTTTTGGATCTTGTATGGATGTTATATGAACAGCCCGAGATGGATTCTGTATGAGTGTTGTTGTTTTTTTAACAGTAGAGATCGAATATTTAGAATTCACAGTAGAAACAGGAACATACATCTTTCCTTAGATATGTTGCATGTAGCACATATTAACTTTAATTTGATCTGATATTGCATCAGGAATTTAAGCAAATGAGCCAAAACCACATTACCGTTGAAGTGACAAAGCCTTTTTGCGGCTGTAGGCATACACTGTTCCTTCACAGGAGAAAGAAATGGAGAGCACTTAAAAGGCAATCATTTGTTGCCAATATCTAACAGTCATCTTTGGTTTGTTGTAATAATGACTGTGGTAACTGTCAAACTTTACCATATTGGCTAGTATTTTAACAGTGTCGTAAAAGGTCTTACATTTTGTAGTAGATAATTACAACACAAAATATCCTCTTCATCTAATTAAGCAGTTTTAGTGCCTAAAAACCACTAAATTCCTAATCCCAGTAGGTCATAAAACTGATTTACCCGTCTAACAGTTTGGTTGATTGTGCTGGCCATTATTCTAGTTTGTATTGGTTCAAAAAAATATATGTTTGTTATTTGAACAAATACCATAAAGATACTTAACTAAACCAAAGCATCAAACGAATATTGGTTATGCTATGGTATTATAGTGAAATCTGAATTGAGAATATTTAGATGTGCTATAGTTTTTAGATTAAAACAACTTTATTAACCACATATTAGCAGACGGTCTGTGTATTAATACAGACTGTACAACCATTAGTGTACCTCCGGGCAAGTATGAACTTTTGGTGTTTAATTTAGAAGACTTTTTGGAGAACAAACAAAGTATCCTGTGAAATCTATATGTGTATATTACTTATGTGAATAAATACACACAACACTACTGTGAATATTCATAGTACTGTGAAACCTGAGTAAGGGCTCATATGCAAGAAGGTAAGTGCTTTTTCGGTTGCAGTACTTAACTCAAAACCTTGGTGTAAAATTTGATGGTATTTCTCAATCCCATGGAATAGACAGACTGAATTATAGGTGAAAGGCCTCTTTAATCTGAAAAAAGTACAGACTACAGGAAGTTATAAGGAGCTTTGATAGATGCAGTGATCAAGGTTTGTATTCCTTTCATCTGGACAACCCCCGGTTCTTTACCAACATCTCAAGACCAGTTCCCTTGCTTACACACACCAGCGTCTCTCATCTTATGATGAAAAAGCTTGTATGGTACAAACAGCTAAACAATATTTCACTCTCAGGTTCCAGGTCCCATTTGAAGAGATCACATCGGGACATGAAAGCATTCTTTTTTCCATATATCCAACCCCACTCATGTTTGCCTGAAGCGTTGATCCTGTGATGGTGGTAAATGAGTTAGAGACAATCCAAGTCTTGGGTAAATGGAGTAGTGAGCTGTTAATGCTGCTCGAGTGGTTGTAACAAAGCACTGAAGAGACATAAAATGCAGAAATAAAAAAAAAACAAAAAAAAACACCATACTGTCTTAGACATGTTGGGTGATTGGAGATAAGTACAGACAACACATTAGCAAGAGGCTGAGAACTAAAGAAAGCCCACATGCACTACATCCATTACGACTGAACCCTGAACTTCCGTTTTAGAATCCAACTGTTGACCACAGTTAGTCAGTTGTCACGATTATTGTGGAAACGTTTAATTAAACATCCCAGGATGAATTATGCTAATGTGACCACTGAATAACTTTTCTCCTCTCATAAGAGGTTAGTTGTTTTTAATCTCGCCCAATTAGCACATTAAACACAAAGTGCTACAGAACTGAGCAGCACTGGAGCAAATGAGCCCACCAATCTAATTGGGAATTAATGAATGCTTTAAAGTGCTAGCAGCCAGCACAATTGTAATTCAAAACAAGAGAAAATTAATCACAATAATTTCTGGGAGAGAAAGTTAGCATTAACATAATTGAAGCAGAGAGGATAAAAAGGCCATGGCAGCGTTAGGGAGCACGACTAATCAGTAATCCTCCATGGAGGAAATTGTTTGTTATTCCAATTAATTAGCCACTGTACTTAATCACCTAAACTCAACTGAAAACATTTTTTTGCCCTTTAAGCTAGCTTTCATTTCACAGAAGCTGAACTGTCCAAGTGTGTTTGTTGGTGGGTGGGAGCGAGGTCCCTGAAATGACTGAAATGGGAGGAAAGAAAATACAGATTTTACTGTGACACGGGTAAGTTCCAGTTTTGGTGTACTCACTTTCTTTACTCGTTGTTTTCCCTTAGCTTCAGAATTACTGCCTTTCACCTTTGTATGGGACAAGAGACACATTTTTACACACTGAGCTTGTGAATAAATTGTTTGAAAAATTGGAATTCATTGGCAGTGACGCAGTCAACTGCATATCCTTCATGCTTTACAGTCCCTTTGCAGGTTTGATAGTCCTGAACAAGCAGCAACATTTATCCTGGACAGGGGCATGATTGTAATGATGTTGGGAGAGAATGTATCTGTTGCTTTCAGAGCATCTGTTGCCAACGCAGGCACAATGGCATTAGCAGCAAAAAACCATGGAACATTAACCGCTCCCAACAGAACTTCCAGATGGATTTTGTTCTAATGGCATCATTATACGCTAAATTAAAAGGCGGGTAAATGGAAGTATAAAAATTTAAATGACTGAAAAAATTCTCTCAAGCTTGAGCTGTCTTTAGTGGAGGCCTCCGACAGAGAGATTGGAAGCCGAGCCACACAATGAGTGTTAATCATACGCATATATAAAATAGTAATGAAGGAATGAATAGTACAGTAGGGTGGCAGTACACATTACACTCTGTTATGTTTAACGCACCAGCTGAGGCTGAAATGGCTGCTTTGCAGATGATGCGTTCAGCTTACATTTCACTAAACCTGTTAAGACACTAAGTGATTCCTCTGTCTTCACCCCTTTCTCTCTGTATAATGTTACTATTACTACTACTACTACTGCTGAGGTTATTAGTATTAATAATTAGAATTATGATATTAAAATCAAAGGGGGCCATTTCTTTGTAAACATCATTGTCTTAAAAACCCCACATGAGTGTCAATGACATACAGAAAGCATTTAACCATATTTTATAGCTGGGATGTTTAAGACCCAAGTAATGCGCCTTTTTCTATAAAACACTGATATTCATCATCAGTTTAGCTGATGATGGCAAGGTCATCAATATGATGTAACAGTATTATGTAAATGATGTTTGTTGTTAAAAAATGCCCAGGGATCCTAAAAAAGAATATTGATATGATAGGTTAAAAATATGCCTCACTCACTTTGTCCTCCTGCAACACAGCAGTGAAGGCAGAGCCTCTGGTGCATAGCCCATAGAAAATGAACTGTGATCGCAGACTTAGGGTCATCTGTGGTCCTGACCCTGACTGAGACCTTCTGACCTCTGTCTGGGCCTCAACAGACACGTGTGGCCTTAACCTTTACCCTTAGACAAGCTGTCGTGTCCAAAACCATCTACATATTCTCCTGGTAAGGTCTGGTCCTGTCCTGGATCGATCAAGCACAAGGGGAGTGAACTTTTTTAAGGAACGAACAAGATCATTGACATATAGAGGTTATCAGATAACATGCTGTACCAAAGGTCTTATCATTACATCTTGAGATTTTATCACCATTAACCTTTTCTACTCCAATAAGTCAATTTGACGCTAGAGAAAAACACAATCACTACTTGTAACACTTGATTTGTCTGTTTTTCATACTATCACTACATTTCTGTGTTCAAATTGCTCTCATAAAAGAGCTTCAACAAAAGTAATTGAGTCTATGTTTTACACTGGAGGTACTGCACATTCTGTATTGCTGTGGGAAGGGTCGGCAGCACTCGCTGTAGTGAAGAGGGATGAAAAAGAGGGAGTTTGAGCTGCTACCCTATGACCCAATAATTAAAAATGAGAGATTCGACAAAACGCCATTATCAAAACAACTCTCCTAAACCCATTTAACATGACTTATTTCCTGAACACATAACAGCTAATGTAACTGAGCAACCCTCTTGGTAATGATTGCTACTAATGTTCATATTGTCTACATTTAGCATGTTTTTTTTAATTGTGCGGGCCATTTTTTCACTCACCGCTCTTATGGGGCTAAGGCTGCTATCATTCACTCTTTATCTTTTCAAATAAGCAAATTTCAGGGTTGGTTTCAGGTTTTTATTTTTTGGTCCCTGCATCACAACTCCAATGCCACTAATATTTATGTGAATTTAACTTTCATGTAAAAGATAATTTTTTGAATGATCTCGTCTGTATCTACCCCCTGCTCTTCACTTCCTTTTTGAGCGTCCCTCCACCATGTTTGTCTGCCTTGACAAAAGCTTCATTAGAGAGTCCCATCCATCTGAGTAATTGGGCCCATTTATTTCAAAGGTACATTTAATGGTGTCTCTTATTTTTCAGCGGTGTGCTGAGGATTAAAGTAGATCACAATGCCCCCTTTCTCATGGTTCTATTTTCTTCATTTTAGAGGTGGTCAATTATTAAATTATTTTCACTTTTTCTTTCATCTGCAACATACAATGAATTGCACAGACCTCTTTAGTTAATGGCGGTGGTGGCAGTGGGTGTTTGTGTGTGTGTGTGTGAGCATGCATACTTGTGTGTCTCTATATGTGCATGCAAGTGTACCAGCACTGTAAATACAGAGAATATGTAGTGTTTGCTTATCCAAGCATGACACCCTGCACTGTTTGTATCTTGTATATACTGAATGTATGCATGTGTTTTCAAGGGTATTTCCATATCTACTGTTAACACTGCAGCTGAGGGGGGTTGTACCAAATACCCTTCTATCCTTTTACACACCCCAAAACATCAAAAGCCATGTGAGCAACCAAGGTGGAGGGAAATTACTTTGTGTGCGATTTCTCTGCCTCCGACTCTCATGTCAGCTCTCCCCTTTATGTCAGTAATTGTGGGTGATTATTTTAACTGTGAAAAGGGTAGCAGGTAATAGAGGCTGATTAAATCCAATGGACAGCAGCACAGACAACCCTTAAGACACAGCCATGTAATAATAGTGAGAGCCAGCATCACCTACACAGCCCGTCCACTCAGCTTATTTTCCATGACATGAGGCCAGACGCAATTTAATGTATTTATTGTGGTGTTGGTCCCTACATTGACAGCTGTAAACAGTTGTGGTTAAATTGAATCTTACATCTTTGCCATGGTTGTCTATGGTAAGCTTATGTTACAGTGACAAAATGTGCTTGGAAATGAAAAGAATGCACTTGAGTGTGCGCACACAGGGAGATGATATACTATCATTTGGCAGCCACAGACTGACACAACAGGGATTAGTGTCAGCGCTGAGATCTTTCTTTCAAAAAACCTAATATCAGAACTATTACTGCCAAGAAGCCTGACCTCCTCATTTTTCATTCCTAAACAAGGCACCTTGTAATCTCAACTGGATGTATCCAGTTTAAAGGCCTGTTGGAACAAGTGCAACACTGTCATTATAGATAACTAAATAACATCTTTATTTGTGCCTCTTATGATGTGATAATTTGTTTATTTTATTCAGGGGTAAAATTTATATGACACATAATAAGAGCAAAAGCATCTATGTTCATGCTTGTTAACCTCTGGAAGAATGTGGAAAATATTTAATCATTAAAGGTTGCAATAAAGGACTTTTTAAAGGTGAACTAAACCGCTGAACATCAGCCCACACAAAAGCGCCCTTTTACATGAATGGGTTCAGTGTTCTGTTGGTCATAGTACATACACAGTACACAACTTTAATTCCTTTCCATTAGTTTTTTGCTGTGCAAAATTTCAAATTTAAAGCAACGTGTGTTATCTTGGCACCAAGTCTTACACCTGGAATAGCAATAGTATTGCCCTAGGTTAATTCTGAACTGTGGGTGAGTATTTATTTAGAAAAAAAACTCTTCAGAAATGAAATCTCCGTCTACAGAGTTTGGAGGGAATTCTAAATGTGATCTTTATTGATGAACAGGGCTGGAGCATGAGCAGGCCACAAGCACAAGGAAGTCAGTCTGTTGGTGGTGTTGTGAAGGGTGATATAAATCATGTCTTCTCCATGCTATTAACTTTTGGAGCTATAGGGAGGTTAGCACTGAGGCAGCTCAGGAGCATCCCCTACAGAGACCTTGGTGGATGAGGGACTTTACACCCAAGTAAACAACTCTCCCTGCCCAGAGGGCAGCACCAACAATACCCCATCCATTACACAGAGCAGAGAAAGAAAGAGAGTGGGGAACAAGAAAGGAAAAGAAACAACAAACATTTATTTACTGTCACCGTTGCCACTTTTTCAGCCATTTTTGCCATGATATATGATTGGCTCCGAGAATTGATTGGGTCAGGTGAATTTAAGAAAGAGGCATTGGTTATGGTATGGACGCAGCAGAAATTGCTTTCAGAAATATACAAAAGCAAACGATATTACACTTCCATCATATTATGTGACAAAATGTGAAAACCCACTTTGTCAAAAACTTTTGGTATTAGGATACAGTACGCACAAAAGAATGCATGTTAATACAGTATATCTAGGTATTACCTAGAAAGTAAAGACTCAAGAAGTCTGCTTTATGCCAAGTATTCGATGTTGCAGACAAAATTGGTTTTGCCTTACGTTAGATTATTCAGACACTTTTAGACAACTGGCCAAATCACAACAGAATTACAAATGAAGCACTTGCTTATGGAGGTTTACATTCTTCAGCTAAGCAGGGACAGGAGTGGTTGACTGTGTGCCTAAACATTATCTGGGTTGGTTCCAGGGGACACGAACTGAATGGCTGGCTACTCTTACCTGTGGATTTCCCCATGCTCTCAAACACAGCTCAGACTCTTGTTATTAAATAAGGTGTTTGTGAAGCATGAACCACCTGAGAGAATGTCTGAATAAGCACAATGCCTCACAATGTATAAAAGGTTAAAGCAGAAAGCTTCAATACCTTCACTTCAATAACTGCGCACACATTCTTTGGAAAGTAACATGCATGTTGCATGTTAGGTATAGGTAAGGACTGTATGAAAACCTAAATATGAATATTTATAGAATAATAAAGGGATTAGGGTTAGGATAAATGGCACCTGAAAATAACCTTTTTGTTATTTAGCCAATTCCATTCATGAAAGCGAAGCACCTGTCATGTTCCTGGCTCTTGTGGGTTGTGAACTGTGTCTCGGCTCCTGCGGGTTGTACCATAATGGGAGTCTGATTATTTCAACTACTGCTGTCCACCAACAGGAGGATAAACTGACATTCCAGAAATGTTTGTAGATGTGCCACAACTTCTCTGAATAGCTTTAAACCCACTATGACATTCCAGCCCACACATTTACAATTCTTAAAACACTTCATTCCTTGTTCTTGTACAAAACAACCACACGTTTATTCATAGCTAAACATTAGTAATATGCTACACTAATAGTTTCATTACAGGGCTTTGATCTATTGTTTATGTCACTGACAAGTGTGAATGAACAGACTTCGATATACAGTATTGTGTCTAGTGGTACAGGAGGATCGAAAGTAGAGCATAGGGTAACCAAGTCTTCCAGCTATGAACTCATCTGGATTAGCTGACCTCACCAGGATGTACTACCTTTATGTTCAAAGACAAATAGAATATATTTGATTATATATTTTAAATGATTTCTACATTGGGACTCTGTGTGGCTCTATCATCACGAGTATAAACTGAAATTAGATTTTGTACAGATATTCATAAGTGCCAAATAATCCTACTGGACATGCCTTGACTTTTTTTCTAGTGTCAACGTGACATGTACATACTGTATGTGGATTTGAATTAAATGTTATTTTGTCATTACAACTCATATAATGAAAGACAGTTTACAATTCACGTGAAAGCAATGTGTCATTTTGTGGTTTTTACATTGTAGGTAAACTGTCACAATATAAAGAACATACCAGTCTAAGCATAAAGTTTAAACTGTGTCTAACACAAATCCTAATGCATACAAAGTATTTTTTTATGAGAAAAAAACAATGCAATCTTTTATAGTGAACCATACGACTGTAGACTATTAGTTTTGTTACTTTTTGTATTTATACTATCACATTTCAGAACTAATAATAGTTGATTTAGACTGATTAGTTTACAAAGACAAAAGTCCTAAATATATAAATATTTGAACATGCAGAATTAAAAATCATATATTGCACATACAGTAACAGAGATTCCAAAGTAAGGATTACTTTAGAGGATTTACTTTCTTCATTCTTGTGGACTCAAGATAATTGACCAAAGCTGTGGTGAGAATTGGAAAAGTAAAGGCAAAATGGCAGTGGAAAGAGAAGGAATGGAAAGAAGAGGTACAGCAAGTGATTATTGAGAAGACAAAGACCCTGCTGTCTCGGGTCTGACAGTACCCTCTACATCAGGTGCCCCCGGTCCCTCCCTCCTGCATCCCCAAGCTCACCATCCAATTTCATCCAGACAAGGGAATTTCCTCCTCCCCACCACTCACCCATCATCCATTTATCCCTCTATTCATCTCTCTTTTTTCCCCAACAAATGGAAATAATAACACACAACAGCACAACAACCAACAGTTCACCGTCCGTCCTTTCTCCAACCTCACATCCAAATCTAAGCTTCTCAGGATGATGGGTCTTTTGATCAAACCTCTTAAGTTTGTCCCAGTGAGGGAAAGAGATATTTCTGAATCATGCGAAGAATGTAACTGGCAGGTTTTGGTGTGGTCTAGCCATCCTGTCTGCCAACGAATTCCATACAGTGCCGGCCAACAGTCGAGACGCCTGCTTTACGCAAGTATTCGATGTCGCAGACAAGACTGGTTTTGCCTTACATAAGATTATTCAGACACTTTGAGACAACCGGCCAACTCACAATAGAATTACAGGTGAAGCGCTTGCTTATAGAGCTTTACATTCTTCAGATAAGCAGGGACAGGAGTTGTTGACTTTGTGCCTAAACATTGTCTGGGCCAGTTCCAAGAGACATGAACTACGTGATTATTCTTACCTGTGGATTTCCCCATGCTTTCAATCACAGCTTGAGCTGCTGTTACTGAATAAGGTGTTTGTGATGCGTGAACCACCTGAAAGATATTATTGACTAAAAGGCACAAAGTATCACAATGGTGTAAGCAGAAAGCCACTTTGCAGCAGTTGTTGACTAATGGCACGGGCATTCTTTGGAAGGTATGATCTGTTTCATCATCACCATGCATCAGTTTGGAAGTAGACAGATGTATGTACACTGTGGAGTCAAATTCGTTCGAGTTCTGTCCGTAGACTTTGCTCCAAAACCTTTTTTGTTGCATACACTATGTAGACGTAATTTTGCTAACCTGGTTTTCAAGAATAATTCTGTATTTTTGTTTTAATACAACAAACTGTACTTATTCCTACTGAACATGAATCTTTAAATACTGTTCATGAATATGCTAAATTAAATATATAGGTACATTAATAGAGGTGCTTGGTGTGAAGGAGAATGCTTTACCAGGCCACACATGCAGTATCTCATCAAAGAAATGTAGTCAAATTTTTTGTTGCTTCTCATCTTTTATGGAATGTGACAGAAAGAAAAAAACATACCAAATTTATTAGGGTCACACAGATTTCTCCAGTGTATTTCACATAGTCACAAGCAATGTGGAAGTAAAATAAAGCGTTAAGAATAACATCCATTTGGATATCTTTCCTGAGACCCTTGGGGCACAGACATTAGTCAAAAGGTTTTAGCTCATACTTGTGACCCAGCAAGCTATCTGCCCTACAGCAGGAAACACAAAAGAGAACAACACAGGTGATTCTACACATGCTCCTGTCCTGCTTTTTCAACACTTGTACTCTCTGTTTCTGTCACCCCATGCTACTTAGTGACATCAACCTTTGGCACACTGACAACTTACTCCGGGTTTCAATTTACAGAGCAATAGTGAGCATCCAAGACATTTTTTTCATTCTCAATGAAGAGTCAATTTTCCACAGGGTTCAATTAGTAAACGTCACTGTACTGTAACAAGTCGCATCAATAATTCAACAATCAATAAAGAAGGACCTAAGTTGACATAAATATACTGCACGGGTATAGGGGATTTTGAGAAGCCATGTCACTTTATTCTCTTAATTTAGTTTTACGTCTACTACTGGACAATACAATGGTCTCTCAAGAAATGGTGGTAAGAGGTCAGGACCTGAAACTGAACCCATGTGCTTGGGGTGTCAGCTGAAGGCAGTTCACCTTTAGATTGCTTGTGTATTTGGTAGTCTATTACTAACTTGATGGCCTGTAAAAATATAGATGCTTGTAATGAGCCTATTACTGTAAAAATATCCGTGAGCGAAAGAAAGAAAATGCACAAACTGCTGATCAACATCACAGGCAGTTGTTCAACTGACAATTTAACTGGCATTGAGTAATGGCACATACTTTGTGTGTGCTGGGGATGTGTCATCACCTGCATGTATGCCATTCAATCCACACAGTCTTGTCCTTGTTAATTTACACAATGGCTGAACATGAGCATGCATGGGGCTGCAGTTTTACCTGGAGCCAGTAGTGCTGAGTTACACGTGAACCCAGGATATGAAGGTAAAGCCATACCAGCAAGATCTGAGAGGCAGACAGTTCAAGGAAGGAAATGGGTTAATCTGTGCATGTGTCTGAGCTATGTGTATTATAATATCTAAGGTATGCGGTGCATAATCAGTGCATCAGCATAGACATGAACAGGTACGGTACGGTTACAGATAATGGAGAACATCCCAGAGCAGTGTCTAGAAACGTGCATCATTTATCCACACTTTATCATTATAATACCATTATATATGGTATATAACCACATTATAGCACATGATATGAATACAGAGCTTCTTTCCAGTCTTTTGTCAGATTTTGGGAAAAACACCATCCTAATTTAATTCATATTTGGGAATTCCCAGAGTATTTACGGCTATTATTACCGTCTGGGCTGCGTTGCGTGATGGGCTACCTGATGCAACCAGACAAACAGTAGGCCTGCACTGACAACATTAAGGAAACCAAATGAGACACACGAGTGGGCTTTACATGCACTCTCACTAACAGGCTTCCTCACACACACCTCTACATTTTGGCAGTCTATATCACTCACAGTCTACATTCTACTGCTTTCATTGGTCAAAAGCCATCCACTCCAACCAACACCTGCTTTGCAACACGACTCAGAGCACTGAAAACCCCTTAACAAACATCTGTTTTCAGCAAAAGCCCCATTAGATGTGTAACGTGCTGTTTGGTGACATGCACCCTTTAGCTTAATCACCAGATTTGCAAAGTTATGACCTCAATCACTGTTTCCAACTTTAAAATAGCTCTGCCTTCAGCCCGACTTGGCTAACAGGAAACCATTAAAGCACCAGCAATTACCATTCCCATCCATCCATACGGTCCCTATTTTATTTTAATCTGTTTAAGTGCATTTTCTACGCAAGGTTAAAATATGAATCCCCACCACCCCCAGCTCCTCTCTACGAGGCAGGGTTTTTCTGGCTTACTTGAGAGCACAATTTACAACTGATTTAATTTAGCCTCCGCAAACATTTCTAATGACATTAGGCCCAGTGCATATACTGACTGCCTCTCCCTCTTATTCCATTAACTTCTAAATCAGGTTTAAAGACCATACTGATGCTGGATGCTATTATGGGTGATTATCAAAACAACAGACAATGGGGCAAAGTGTTTACTAACTGGTTTAGCCATAATTTTGCGTAACAAGGACAGATGGGAACACTACACATTACAAATCAATCTTTTCAATATTGAAGAACCTCACATTGTGCTCACTCGGCCAGTCTATTGTGACATGAAGCAATCCAACATGTACAGTGTGTACTAAATTATTTTTATCTGAGATTTTAACTGATGATTGAAACACGTCATAAAAAACAGATCCCGGCTTGATTTTGTGCAAAAAAAAAAACAGCCTCTACTGTGTGATCAAACTGATCTCAAAACAAGCTAAATGCTGGACTTTTCCCAACTGTTATTCATCCATGACAAAAACGTGAAGAGCTCTTTTGGATTACGCCTATTCCGCTTGTTTGACAAGGACTAATGAGGTTGTCCTTCTGCATACATGCTTACACCTGCTTCCCACCCTCAACCAGGTAATGATTGTGTTATTAACCCTGAACCCTATTTCAAATTGTTAACTGCTCAGGGAGAGAACAGAACTAAAGCTGTCTCCGCTCACCTGTCACCAAAGCACTGCTGAGGATGGTTTGATCCTGGTTTGCTATCAGTCATTGTCAAAGGTAGACCTAAGACTGTGAGGAATCACTTTCACACAGACGAGGATCCCAGTGAATATAAGCGCATTCATTATTTCCTCGGTGGATGAAACTTTTGTACTCGACTTTCACTGAAAAAAGAATACAGTTGGTGAACATTTAACAGATATTTGTGTTCCAAAGTTAAAAATTATAATAACAGAATTTAGCTTTTAACAGATCAATTACACAGAGAGAAAAACATGATACACAGGCTTCTATCTTCAAATGTCTTGGTCTTTCCTGAAACACTCATTTCATTCTAAAGTTTGCATTCCAGACACCATTAAAAATTAGATAATCATAATCATAACTAACAGCCATAAAAAAGAGACAAAAAAGACAGAAACTGACAGAATAAATCTCAAAAGATGGAAGTGAGATTTACAACCGCAGATTGCACGAAACAATGTGGCCTCTCCTAGTGATAGATATGCTAATACTCTGCTTCCACTCCACTTCACTCTCTTTATTCCCCCCAATTAAAGCAAATGCCAGTGAAACTGTAATTAAGCCGTGACCAGGCAAAAGACTGCCTGCTGCTTTTAATGAAGCCCCATTGATCCTTGGTTTATTTGCTGTTGGTCTCTCGATAACATCCACAGCCTGGAAAAAAGGGAAGTTAAAAGTGTAGTTCTTCCCATCCAGGTTGTACACAGTACTGAACTTTTAAATTAAAAAACCGAGAGCGATTGCTCTAAGCACGTAGCATATTAGGGAGAGTATGCGATCTGTTTGCAAGTTTGCATCACTCACACTCTTGTGTGGGTTCATATGTGGCTGAGTCCATGAACGTGGCTGCAAATTACAATCCAGCTGGTCTGTAGGCTAATGAGCTGAACTTCGGTCTCTGTCTCTTTAGTCTGAATGGCTGAGAGCTATACAAGTATCCAAACAAAAGCAAAGCAGGCGCACTGATTTGTGAAACACAGATGACCTCATGTAATCAATACCTTACAATTTAACAAAAAATGCTGAAACCAATTAGCCAGACTGAGCTATAGCTGACGGCAAAATTGGTCTAACTGGAAGTCCGATGTGAGCACAATTAAAGATAAAAGGTTTGGTCAGGCAGAAGGTTAGAGTCAAACTGTCAATTAACTAGAATCACAGCTGGAGATCCTCAGTAGTCACTCTAGAGCTCAACCAACAATCCAACAAATTTAGAGAAATTCAATGTTTTGCTGCTGGTGATATATGATGGTTTAACTAACAGAATCTCCCAGTATCTCCCAACCTGAAATTGTATCTTATGATCTTTTTTGTAGTTTAAATGCATAAACTGTTTTCAGTTCTGACTTTACACACAGTTTGAATGAGATACTGAGATGCCTTCTAGAATTGCAATTAGATTTTTAAAATAATAACCGTGTCAAAATGTAACATTTCCTGCAGAATTATGAATCTATTTTTTCTTTAACAATGTTTTTCTTGGTCGCATCCTTTTTTTGCAGGAGTCCTTGTGTCAACTTGACTTCTCTAAGACAGGTGTCACCATGAACTTAAAACTTATTTTTATTTTTTCCCAAAAAGATAAGATTATTATAATATAATAAATGAATGTGTGAAGTGATCTGAAAAACTTGTGGGAAATTCACAAAGGACAGGCAAGTAGATAGATATAAGTATCACTATCACCATTAACTACTTTCTCCTGCTCTATAGATCCACAGTCCTTATTAAGAGATCTAGTAGCCAAACTAAAACGTGAATTTAGTGCATTCAGTGTAGAATTTATTTGTGCTTAGAACACTATATTCTAATTTGTAACCTAAATGATTGTTCTGTAACTTCCTTATTCACAGCAGTTGGTTTACGCTATTGAGTCCTTCATATTCACTTTGGAAAATTTGCATAGCTCTCAACCAATACACGACTTGGTTTTCCTATCGGCCAAATAAATATGCACTTACAATAACTGATACAGAGCAGATATTATGTCAAAGTTATTTTAGTGTTGTAAATGTGTAAATGCTTTGACTGCATACAGTATAGCTAGTATCTCTTTCACTACATTACAAATTCTTCCTTCTGCACACATTTGGATATGCAAAACATCCCTACATGCACACAAATGCAGGGACTTTCTCAGTCTGTTCCACTTTTTCACTGACCTCAGTAAAGCATAATAAAGTTATGATAGAAATAACTTTCATATAGCTATTCAGGTTAAGGGTAGAGGTAAGACTGAGGATCCAGCATGGATAATATACTGGATAGTAAAAAGGTTTTTTTCTCTTAAAGTGGAAACAGGATCTGTATCCAATTTATAATGTGGAATATTGTCAAGCATTGATCCTGGAGACACCTTGATCAGCCCTCTGGGAACTTGATTTGAAACAATCAGCATCAATATTTTGGGCTAACACATATATTATGGCACCACTACAGGTGTATCTTGTCTAAGCACCTTCATGTATGGCAAAGAGGAGCCAAGAGTCCTACCAATGCCACTGTGGTTCATTAGCTCTTATATGTTAGGTGTGTTGTGGTAGAAGGAAAAGAAATGTGATCCTGAAGTGTAGTACATGTAAGTGACAATAAGTGGCATCCCAATGGCATCTGGGATTAGTTCCAGCACCCCTGCAAGCTTTAACAAGTAAAGCAGTTACAATAATGGGCGGATGGTTAACTAGACCTCAGCAAAAGCTGCGTAAACTCTGAAAATGATTTTGGTCACTGACAGGTGATGCTGTCCTACTAATTGAGGTCTCAAATCAGAAAACACTGTTACAAACACAGTGTACTTTGGAGGAGTTGTTGGAGACGCAAAAAACCCACTGAATTTTTGCTTATTTTTCTCACGTTGAGCAAAAGTAATGAAGTGTGAATACAGGACATACAGTATATGCAGGAGGTGCTTTTTGTGCTTTTCCTTCTTTTCCCCATTCAGTCAACTGGCATGTTAACAGGGCCAATATTAAAAACACATTTCTCAATACACCAGCCTGTGTATAGCATTGTAATAGGTATCAAATAAGAATTGAAGGCACATTAGTTTAAATGTACTGCAAAAGCTTCTTGCTCATGCCTCCTATGTCTGAAATGTGCCCTGAAATTACCACAACGAATATCAACCTCTAATGGATTAATAGGAAGATTTTGAAAAAAAAAACGCTATTATGAAGAGTAAACAACCAACAAAGATTACGGCAGTGGAGAGGAAGAGAGGGAAACAACTGACTGGTGCTCCAAGCCTAATGGTTTTCCACCTGGGGAAGAGAGTAATTTAAACAGGTATATTGTACTCTTACTGAGTACATTTTGTCTCGCTGATGACTGAAAATGGCTCCAGTCTCCTTTTTAACCTTAATAAACAAAAGAAACTGCACAAAAGAACTGAAACATTTTAACAAACAAGCATCAAATCTAGGGAAGACACCATAAACAAGCACAAAATGATGCCCTCCCTCCACGTGCTTTATTTCCCAAGCCCCTCCAATCTATTTTCTCTTAACTAAGTAATCACCCTAGTTAAAATGTATGAATATTAACAAGTTGCTCATGCAGTATATCTGTTGTCTAGTCAGCTTGCCAATTTATAATTATGACAATGTGAAGAATATCACTCGTAAGTAAAATTAACAAGCATAATCCAAATGCAAACCTCTGGAGACAGATATGAAAAGTACCTTTAATAACAAGGGGCTGATAATGCACTTTTTCTCTTTTCTTAGCCAACCCCACCCGCCTCCTCTGCTGTTTTTGATCCCTCCACCCTCCCCCACCACCACCTTACACCCCCACCCCTTTTTATTCTCCCTAACAAATCTTCTGATAAATTAACTGCTTTTTAGTTTGCAGCTCCGGTACCCATTAATCCATATAGAGAGAAGTGTAGTCAAGTTACACTAGAGAGAAGAGAACTGGTACATTTTAGCGATGCAATTAGGGCCCATTAGTCTTGGCTTTAATTAGAAGGCTGGAGCGTTGATATTTCAAATGCTGGTTTGTGCTGGTGTTGTGTTTCCCCACAGCATCACTCGTCTCCGTCCTGGACTAGGAGTCTGTCTGGCGCTTGTGTCGTTTTCTGCTTTTTTAGTTCTTTTCCTATTCTGAATCGGCTTCAGGTCAACCTGAATAAACAAATGACAGGGACAAGACTATAAGTGGAAAAATGGAATAAAAATTTGAAAAAAAATTAGAAGTGTTGAAAAAAAAATGCAAGACAGAATAAGCCAGAGTGCAACAGCAAAAAAGCAAGTGAGAGATGAGCGAGGAGTTAAAACCTGAAGCCTCAAAGTAAAACTGATCTGCTTGAGGTGCCACATTTAATTGTTAGCCAACAGACAGACATGACATCTTAGCTCCGCTGCTCTCTCCCCGGCCACATTAGCCGACCGCACCGCTTCATGTTCACAGAGTGGAGGCAGACTGTCTGGAGGAGGAGCAACACTCATCATCCCTCCATCCTCCTTCCTGACTCATCACCTCTTGATCACTGCTCCTCTGACTCTCAGCCCACAGGAGCAGGGACAACAGGAAAGGTCATTACACTGCAAAAATCGCAGGACATAATTGATATTTCTGACTTGGTTTATATGAGAGATTGTCAAATTCATCTGTAAAGAGTAAAATCGTACTGGTAACAATAAAGGAAAAAAAATGCTGCTCCTCTACATAATGACAGATAACGTAGCATTAAATTCAAGCATAAACAGAATTTTTCAACTCTGTCCTGTGCCTCCCACCACTCCACTCGTTCACTTTGTCAGCAATAGTTTATTAAAAACAACAGAGCTCATTATAGCCAATTAAGCAATGATTCATCTGTCTAGATAAACAAGCGGTGGCATGGCATTAATGTGATAAGCAGTCTGTTTAGACTGCAATATGCACACAATGACGCACAGGCGCAAACACACACTCACACAAAAGCAGAAACACTCTTCTAAGTACTGTGTTGCTTATGAAGGCTAAATATAACTTGTATAGGTTGTTACAATGGTCAAAGAATCAAAATTAGAAATGACAGAAATCATTTTAGGCTTTGTTTGTGATTCAGACTACTCTCTAAATTAACGTTAGGCATGAGTTGCATGATACTTTTTGTAAATAAAAGAGTAAATATGATGCTTCATCTTTTCAATTCATAAATTGCAATACATTTTCGAACAGTACATTAAGTATAGCTGCTATATTTTACGAAAGAGGACTTCTTAAATATAGTTCATTCATTTATTAATTAATTAATATTAATTAACTGCAGTTAACTACTTCTTCGTCATTAATTAACTGCAATATTAATCTCTTTAAACTGTAATTCCACATTTTAGTTAATATTGGTAGAGTTACATTACATTATGTGCTGTTAGTGGACAATAACATTGATATACAATTTATCTATGCTAAGACTTGGATTCTTGTTAACATGTTCTTGTGAACGCTTCATAGTATTATTAGCAGTTCTTACAAAGCTGCATTGTCTTATTCATTCACATTGCAGAACCTGTTCAATATGCTCAAGGCTCCAACTGTAACAGAAGTTATCAGATCCCGCTCTCAGACAACAAATCTGTTACCTTGCTAGTTTGCAACATACTCCTGACACTTCCCTATTGCCCCATCTAAACAAAACTATTTCAGCGGTTATCTATCTTTTGAATATGTTGTAAAAAATAATTAGACATTGGTGTCCTGGGAGCCTGTTTGCAAATCTGCCATGGCATTCATGTTGACAGGCCAAAAGGAGGCCCCAGGGGATAAGGAAACCCAAACAACAAGAATCTATAATGTCTCAGCCTCTTTGTGTGATGGGTTTTCTAACCTATAACAAAGAAGATAAGATTATTATTAGTATTATTATTATAATAACAACAACTAATTCTGAACATCCAAACAATGTTGATAGGAATTTCACACTTCCTGAAAGGTGTGTTAGCAAAGTTTCTAAATACAGAAGCAAAAGCAAAACCAGCCACCCACTTCAACATGGGAGAGTTTCCTAAAAACAAAAAATGCGTCAGACTCAGGAGGGTGATGTGTCCATTCTTTAGCCAGTGATTCTTTGGCAGCTCGGAGCAAGGCTGAGACCAGAGCTCCTTCATGTCTCTCTCTGTTTACAGGGCAAGCAAATCAAAGATGCGTCTCATTTCAGAGGCTGTAAAAGTGCGTCTGGGGATGGATCAGGTGTCTCTGATACACCCAATCCTCCCTGAGCAGCCTCTACTTACAGGCTACCAATCCATGTATCCTCCAAATGAACACTGCAAACAAGCAGTATAATTAAGTGTTCTCAGGAATAAAGTGCATTATCTGTTCATGTAATCTTAAAAATGGCTTCCCCAGTCATCGCAGCCTGATAGGCTGCTAGTATACATACTTATTGGAATAATGTTGTATTCCTGTCTTATTAAAATCATAACCGAATCGTGCTCACTACCAAGTTTGATTTCTCATCTAACAATGTCAATATTGCAAAAATATTCTTAAGTGAATCTGGAGGATTTACAGGCTCACCAACTATGACATGTTAAACTTTCCTGCGCAACAGTAACACAAACAGGGCATATCAACTTATTATATATGCAGCTCTATTAGTGCTTTTAGCGCATCATAGCTATGGGCTTTTCCTCCTCATTCTATGAAGAAAAAAAAATCAATGGAGGATCTCTGTTGAGTTTACCCTTACAATATTTTGTTTCTTGTGGTGTATTTGTTTCCTGAGTGGTCAAGAATAAAGCCCATCTAATCGAAACATCAATTTATTATCTGAAAGTGCTTGTTCAAAAAAAAGAAGCACTACATTTTTACTGGAAATTTCACAGCCTCACATCCGCTCCCATAACGTGTCTGAAATGAAATATGACTTAATGTTTTCTATGCACTTTCACTCATCAAAGTTCTCAGGGATTTCATTTCTGTGCCAGTAAACGAAGAAGCTGTTAGCTTGTCTCTTGTTGAGTGATTTAAAGTCTCGGAGTGGACGTGTTGGCTGAATGGATGAGACAGAAGCATCTCCTGACATTTATCCCTTTTGGTTTGCATTTCCAGCCCTCCTGACAAACACTGCAGGGTGGGAAACAGCAGCATGGCCAGGTCCATTAAAGACAGCAAAAAGTCCTCCATTTACAAATGTTTTTTTGTAAATACTATATCATGTTCTTAACACAGCAGGTCCCCAGGGTTGTGCAAAAAGCCCTATGAGAATATGGGTGAATTTCAGTATCGAACTCTGAGCATCTGGAGACTGGATGTCCTGTCCCTTGTTCATCAGGACAGAGAGCCACCATGGATAATGTCCTGAGGGATCTTGCCTTCTGCTGCTGTAAAAGATTAAGAGACACAGGCATGGTCTCCTTGTCCCCGGCGGACCACGTGCGCACACGCACACACAGACACACACACACACACACACAAACATACTGCCGCCACATGGACCAAGCATCTACAAACAGAATATGCCAACAACATGTGGCTGATCTTTTTCTTTCCAACCTTTCCCCTCCACTCTCAACATGTACATGGACACACATGGCCTCACACACACAGAGCAGCACACCCCCACCCCCTGATTACCTCATAATGGACAACTGATGTCCAGGAGACCCCAAGGACCTCCCCAGGGAGTCCTACAACTCTGACCCCTATCTCCACCCGGCACTCCACCTTCTTTAAACACACTAAATAATCTTTCATTTGACAGGGGCTTGAATGAAATTCTAGTTAGATCTGCATCATTTACCCTGGACAATGGAATATTGATAAATTAATTTATGTTATCCTTGGCTTGGGGGAAGAAGATGTAGATTGTTCTCAGCTGATTGTGTTATTATTTAACAGTTGTATTCAATCATTATGTTGCTACTTTTTGTATGCCTATTGGGAATATCTGCAAATTAACAACAAAGGACAGAGGGAAAAATATATATACATTTAACTTAAACCTTGATACAAGTTCAGTATCAAACCACTGTTTAATGTTGTTAATGAGACATTTACATGATCCCACATCTGGACGTTTATTTTTATACAATCCACAAAGGCAAATAAACATGTATTTATGAACCCTGTGCGATTAAGCCTATGCCACTATAGAAACAATATCCGGCAGATTCATCAGAGCAGGCAATTAATCACCTCACTCTAAAATAAACAAAACAAGGATCCTAAACATGTGCCTATTAAATCAGCAAGCGGGGCTGGATGGCTGCTTTTAGATGCAACATTTACATGTAATTATCTTCTTATATAATTAAGTGCATTCATTTAACAAGCATCTTGCTAACGGGCCACAATGCTTACCCAAACGAGCGGCAGGCAGCCCAGAACGCTGAGTGAGTGAGTAATTAGAGCTCAGCATGCCAATGTTAATGGAAGTGATCTAAAAAATCATCACCAAAGAGGGAGGGAGTGAGGAAGAAAAAAAAGGACAGACAGATCAGCAAAGTCCAGGCAGAAAGGAAGAATTTCAGATATTAGGGAAAAGTGGATCTAGTTGGTAAATTGTTGGTTTGCTGATTTCAAATTTCAGCAGCATTTATATAGTTTGAAGCTACATATTTATAATCAACTTGTAACATGATTTATTAGCTAGTAATATGATTTACATCCCAACATGAACTGATGTCCTTAACTACAATCACTGTTTACGTGCTAAACTTAAAAGTTAATGATTGAAGTTTCCATTAGCCTTAAAGGTGAATAAAGGGATATATTTATATATAGAATACTTCCCATATTTGAAAATGTATCATTTAATTTGTAAATATTCACAACAATGTTGTGGTAAGATAACTAGAGCCCAAATACTATTTAGAACAATCTTTTCTTTTTCTTTTTATAAATGAAGTGCTTCACCTGAGTAACAAGGAAACAGCTAAAGTGGATGGCAGGCATCGGAGCAAAAGAATGTGAATCCAGAGCCTGGAGTTTCTATCCAGACCTTAATATGTGGTTAGGTTTGCGCAACAAAAACAGTTTTGTTTAGTTAGAAAAAGCCTGTGGGTTGAATTAAATATTAACACATTACAGATAGGGTGTATCAAATCACTGTGAAGTTAATCTCTAATTACATCAGACCACAGTTGTTCCCTACCTTTATCAAAGTGATATATACAGTATCAGCATTCATGACATGACAAACAAGATATAATGTGTCAATTAGAGACATTTCGAAAAGCTGGTACAGTGATTTTATTGTTTTTTAATTCTGGATGGAGCCAAAAGTGCAATTTCACCCTGATATCAGTCAACATGATAAGCTAAGCAAACTATCTTCAGGCACCAGCTTTAACTGACACATACTAGATGAGAGTCATATCAATGTTGTCAACCAATGCTATTTTCCAAAATGCTGGATTATTATATTAAGAAGTGACTTAAGAAAAAGAAAAAAATCCAAGCCATACCAGTTATTACTGCTGTGAGGGCCTGCATGCAGAAAGGTGTGTTTTACATGACCTATTATAATGACACTGCCATTCAAAACAACAATGGTGTGCGGTGAGTGACGAGTGTGTGTGTTTTACTGATGTTAGCTCTGACACTGTGACACCGAGGTCCACCCTCACTTCATCCAAACACTTTTCTTTGATTCCAAACCATGAGCTCATTCAGCCCGAGGCCACATGGGGACAAGGGAGTGAACTCTGTCACACTCTGCCCTGCTATATCACTTACTTACCTGTCTGGGAGTGTATTGCATAGACATATTTGATTCCAGGTCTACTAAAATACATGCAGAGGTTTAGTACAAATGGAGATTGTCAGGCTATCGATGCCTGATAAAACTTCAGTTTGGCCTACTCTGCCTTTAACTGCCATTGAAAAAGTTTCAACTCAAAGAACAACTCAAAACAAAGATTATCAACATTTAAAAAGCCATATACTAAAAATATTTTTGGATCCCCCAAATCTTAGGAAATCCAAGCAGTGTCTCTCTAGTTCTTAGCCTGCAGCCACTCATCCCAACAATGGACAAGAGCCTTCACATGTCATGTCTAACCACAAACCTTTCAGTCCTCACCCCACTCTGTCAACGTGCCACATAACCTCCTAATTCCACACATAAAATACCAAATACCCTCAAAAAGTCAACACCATTGTTCAGTTAATATCGGTGTTCAGGAGTACCCAGGTGGAACCCACAATACAACTGGGCCAGCTAAAGTTCAAAGACCCACACTGAATGGCTGCCAAAATTCCTCACACAGCACCGATTGCAATTGCTTATAGTGGAATTATAATACAAACTATGCAGCAAGTGAGTAAGGAATATCAGGGCCCTTTGTCCCAGTGCTTTCTGAGTTCAAAAAACACTTATACGCTCCAAAGGACCCAAGCGCAAGAAGGGACAATGATTCCTTTAACAATACAAAAATACTCTATGCTCCAAAGACTAATTGATGTTATTCGCCTTTTGATAAGTCAGAGGTAGGCAGACGTAATAGTAAAGAATACACACACTGCTTTTGATGGCCTGTAACCTGAGAAACTGGAGTACAAAGAGGGAGAGGCAACAGAAATGCTCTGATTTTTGGTTGGTTATCACCAAAGCTATGATCATTTTTGTTTTCAGAGCAACAAGAGTGTAATTTGATTAAGGACAGACTTTAAAAGGAAAATCGCCGCTGTATGTTTAGAGGACTTGGAACTGTCAGCCACTGGCCTGTGGACACATTGGTTATTGATATTCTCTGTATCACACACACTGCATCTGGCCTCTGAAACAATGGCTGAAAAAGCCCTTAAAGCCTGGGTGAAACAAATACATTTGCACTTTTTTTCTTTGCCAGCCAGAGCTGGCAGGTTAAATTGGTGGCTGCGCAGCCTGACATCTTGGCTGCAGTGCCATCTACTGGTGACAGACTACAGTGCTGAGGTGACCACACTCGGAAAGCAGGAGGTGCAGGGAAATAGCATTAGAAACAACAAAAGGATTCATACTTGAGCTGAACAGCTTTCAGATGTTAAACCATCATATTTATCTCCTTTTTACTCTCATGGGCACACAGCACGGAAGGTGCCACTCATTCAATAGAAAAAATGCCATTTTAGACTTGTGTGGGAAAGACTCTATTTCACTCACAATTGTATATGCTGAATATGACATGTGCCATCCGGGACTCAAAAGAGAGGGGTAAGCGGGAGACAGAAGAGTGACAAAAGGATATGAAGTTTGACTAAACTACTAGCTAGATCTCTAGGGAACCACAAAAGTTTAACCTTCAGCTAACCACAAGGCATGGGGAACTTCAACACAAAAGCACCATTTAAAAAAGACCTTTCACTACAAGTCTAATTGAGGCTGGCGATGCACCTGGCAGTAAAAAGCAACCCTTCAGTCATGTGACAGACCGACAAACACAATTCATACTCTGTGCATACGCAATGTAACACATATCACTTAATATCAGATGAACACGAAAAGACATAAAAACATGCACATGCACTAAGATTCATAAAGAGATATAGTAATTACAGTAAAGATTCCATGGAGCTTGACCTCTTTATATGTTCCAAGACCACTTCAGTATCTTTAGTTCTTCTTTCGTCAAAAGGCTCAAGAGTTTTATGCACACAGCGTGCAAAGATCTGCAATTCATCACTGACCACCACAATGAAATGGGACATTAAGGCAGAGATGACATCATGTAGCAAGCCTTGAGGACAAATATAGATCATGTTTATCTTTAATAGATGATTCATTTGTGACATGGCAAAGTGATCTCCGCTGCTAAGGAGATGTCCGCGCTTTCAGCTGATTTTAGCCAGCAGTCATTGGCCGGTCGCATCTCTGTTGCTCATATGGTTTTAGTTAAAAAAGTAAAACAAAAAAATGACTAAACTCCTTATTAAATTTTACTTTTTCTTTTCTAAAGATAGAATTTTTTAAATAGATGTTTGTGCATGTTCTCTCCTGGCCTCTTGGCAAGCCAAAAATGCATATTGATTAACAATTAAACAACCGCGCTGAGAAAAGAGATTATTATAAAACTTAAACTAGAAAAATAGATGAGGGACAAAAACAAAAGCTATAATGTAATCTTTCTTATATTCATTTTTTTCCACATCTCACATCCCTCCTCATCCCCCAAACCCTTGGGAAGCAGCAGTCTAAGGTCTTTCATTTGAGCTTGTATTATGCCCCTGTATCTCTGCTCATTTTTCATCCACATTGCATTAAGTATTGATATTGATTTCTTGTAAATGGTGGCAAAATGGATGGCTCACACTTTTTTGTGTTATTGTTCTGCAGCACTTGTAGGTAATTTATTATGGCTGAGGGTCCGGCGAGGCCTCCCGGTTCTCTGTGCCTCGTCCTGATGGAGCGTGCCAACCTGACTAACAAAACACACCATACACTAAAAGGCCACTCATGAAGAGAATGAAGCATGCAGGAAGTGTGCATGCACACTAGCACCAGCGCAAACATGCATTCACACTGTATGCCTCTCGCTCTCACCATCGCTCACATTCATGGTCCACCATAAACCAGCAGACATAAGAGGGTCCCTTGGAAAAAACACACAGCAATAAAGTGAAAAACACTAACTTTATAGGCATTTCTCAATCTTAACATGAGAGTTGTGCAGTGGGCAACTATTTTATTTCTACTTTCCTCCTATTTTTGAATATTATTCTTTTTAGTGCTGTAGCAGCACTTGTACTGAAATCCATTCCCAGTTTTGTGACAAAGCGTGGCCTTCTTGACAAACTGGAGTGGTTTACTTGCATTGTCATCCTGGCCAATTTCTTTTCCCTGCTGCCGCGGCCCCAGCAGTCTATTTGCATTTCAATAGCCTCTCTGTCTGCCTCTATATTGCCTGATATTATGTCTGCCTTGTATGAATTCGAATTCAATGTCTGCATCTGCTGTTCCACTCCCAAGCAGTCCTCGTAAAAGGTGAATCATGAAATAAGGCATGCAAGCAAAAGACATTGATGGTATGTGATGATGTAAAGCAAGACAAACACATTATGGAGGCTTGTATATGGATTTCCTTTAATAAAAAATATGTTTACATGCATGTTTTGTTTTTACATGCAATGCAAAAACCTTATAGCAAGGAGATTGTGATTCCCATCATTCTTAAGAGAACCATTATCACAAGCAATTCTATTCTCTTATTTATCCTATTTCTAAGCTATAATTGTAGAGCAATATACAACATATGACTCCAATAAAGAGAGAAAGATCTGAGGTAAAGAAAGGTGCTGTGATAAAACTGATACACCCTATTTACCGTCTGTGTCACTACAACGCAGGGACCTGGCCACAAACCCTGGCTGGTGCCACAATGTCGGACACCATTGGCCACATGACCCAAACCAAAGTCCCACAGAGGTCCCTTAAGTATCCCAGAATGCTGTTCTCTCTGGCCGACTCTCTCTCTTTTACATGGTAGAATATATGGGATGTCGGAAGGCCACAGCAGTTACTGTTATAGCCAGGAGGATTTACAGGAATCTTTCCTTTTTAAAAGACATAATGCACCAAAGGCTGATTAATCTATGCATGTTCATGGAATATTGGACAGTAGATGTCAAATACCAAATGAATTGCACAGCCTGTGTTTCCTCTGCTTTGAGAGTCCTTTGAGTTCACAATACTGCAACGGTTCCCAAAACTGTAAGATGTTCATAGCTGAACTCCAACGACACACTGACTTGAAGAAATTGAAATAACAGCATAAAAAAGTGAAAAACTTCATGCATGCTTAATCTTTAGATACAGACACAAAGGAATGTTTCCACCCCTCCTCTTAATGTTAACCTCTGCCAAATGCAGCTTCTGTTCAGAAACAATTAATGCCAACCAGTGCTCGGCTGCACAGGCAGGCTAACAGCTGTGTTTGGGCCACTTGTTGTGCCTCCAGCACAGATAATTACAGCAATCCAAAAGCAGAGCAGCCGCTCAGGGAGTTTAATAATGTACAAGTAGTCACTATCTCTTTATAGATCATGTTACTGCAGCACTCACTGATGTGTAATTTAGATCAATCAAAAAATATGGCAGGGCTATGAAACCAGTGCCTTTGATAATAGTTGGCAGGTAGTAGTCACACCCTGTTGTCGAAGCAGCTGATATAAAAAGGCTTCATTCCACCCTCCATAAAGAGGTCTGGTGTGCTAGGATGAGTAACCCAGGCAACAGATACATAAAGCATTATGGGACTTGATTTAATTTGTCTAAATGGGAGCTGGAGTATCTTGGTTCTCAGTTCGAATGTCCCTGTTAACCACCACTACAATGTAATGGGCTCCTCAACTTGTAGCTGCTGATTGTGTCATGCTGGTATAGGAGGTTTTCCACTATATGCTACTTTTTGACTGTGTGTGCGTGTGCGTGTGTTCACACAAGTGCATGCCCATTTGTGGCTGTATGCATGCAATAGCAACGGACAGTTCTTGATACAAATATGTGTATGAGAGCCATATAATTCATCGCAGGTCAGGCTTTGCACTGAGGACGGAACTCCTAAGCTAAATATGGTCCATTTTGTACAAGCTCCCTGTTTCAACTATTTGAAGACAATTTAGCAGGTGACACCTGGGTATCATTTTCATGGGTATTGCTTTGCCTATTGGATCAATTAAAGTAACCTCCTCTCCTTTTCCTACAGCTAACTTGCCTCTTCCCTAGTTTTCTACCCATGGGTCTTTGTTTTAAATGGCGATTCATCGTGTTCGCCCGCTCAGCCACGTTAAACATCAATTTCCTCACCGAGCACACATTACGACCCAATAGAAAAAAACCATTTATTGTGCCACTCCCTCCTCCCTTTTCTGGCACTGCTATCCACCACTGGCACCCTCATCAAAGCAGCCCACATCCAACAACAAGGGAGCAGCTACACAACAAGTCTGATGCCATTCGACTTCCTCTTAAGTCGTTTTATACTTACTGCAAAACAGTAACGATTTCAAGGGCCTTTGAATTCCTCCAAGAGCCACCGGGTTTATAAAACATGTATGAGGTGTTCAGTAAACAATGCCCAATGGTCTTATTCCTTTTAAATAAAACTATTTCCATGAGATGTAAGAGAGACTTTAATATTGCCTTAAATATTAAAAGAGAGAACTGAGCCTCATCAATTTTTCATTTATTGGGCCTGCGTGTAAGGAGTCATCAATCTCAAAAGAAATTACTGACATTTTCATTTCAAATAAAAAAGGGTACACTTTATCCAGCGGTAATAGGGATTGCCACTCTTACACATGGAGCATTAAATGGCTTCTGGAGTGCTGAAAACGAGAAAATTTTCTTTTGTTGTCTCAGAACAGATTGTGGTTTTTAACCTTGTGAAGCAAACATGCATGAAATTGCTAAATGAAATGCAACATATTACCCTTCTAACACTAGCTTTTAAAGGGAACGCAGTTACAAATCAATAATAGTCTACCTTAACAAGTGCATATTCACGTTTCCGACAAACCCTGCCTCACTGTGAAGTAATAACCACCTGGTTGTTCTGATATTGATATACTGTGACATAAATTCATTGTTCGATTCCATCGGTGTTATGATATATTGTTATAAATGTTTCCATCATTACAGCACCTCTCCGCCTATTTGCCTTTAGGCTTGAAGGTTTGTAATTACTGCACAATAAACAAATGGTTTGGGTAATGGAGAAAAAGGTCTGAGGCCTAAAGGCACTAGGAGAGGATTACAGGGAAGGGAGCCCACTTTTCACCCCCCAAAAACCCTTCAACCCTCACTCCAAGGCCTGTCCCAAGTCTCACCACAACTCCCCCATGGAATCGCCCTCACTGAATTATTAATCACTGAGCGATGTTGATGTATCATCAACCATGTACATACATTGTAGATAGGGAAAATAAGGGTTACAGTAGGGCAGGATTTATAACAAAAGCTTGACATATAGTGCTAATTCACCCTGACAACACTGTCACTTCCTGCTCAGTGAATAATTGTGCAGGGAAAGAAGACTTTCTATGCAGCCTCATTGCCAGGCACTTCCCGATGCAAGCAACTGCACCCATAATGGATGAATATTTGTTCATAATTTCTGTACACAAGTCCGGTTGTCAGTCCCCTGCTCACTGCTTCCTCATTTGCATAGGTAGATTGAGACGCCGCAAGCGTAACAAGGTCGGACTGCATGTAGGTGATGGAGGACGCTGATGAATAGAGCTCCTTCCACTTCATGGCACCTTTGTAAATGTTTGATTAGTTTTGAATGGATTACTGTTAGATTATCGGGTTTGGGGCCCAAACCTAGACATGGCTTTGCTTCTCAGAGACAGTCCCTTACGGGTGTCCCGTGACAAAGTGGTGGGTGTATACTGACTAAGACTGAGAAGGAAGGCTTGTTTATGCAGAGTTGTCAAAATGCTTGATAATGCTTTTGCTCCCCCTGGTTAGAACTCAAATTTCTGGATTACCTTGGATTTGAGAAAATAAAGGGTGAAGCACCTTGACATTAGGGATATCACATCATGATTTAAAGATGACACAGTAAAGAAAGACAAACAAAAAACTTACATGAAGAAATCTCTGAGTCATTTCTGGAACCATACTTTTTCCACTGCAGCCACAATGGCTTAACATTCCAGGGATATTTAATGGGTTGGTGGGAATCTCATAGTCACACAGCTATAAATTTCCTGGGGCTGCCGTAAGACACTCTCATATGGCTTGTGTGGCAATCAGACTGGTGATAATACGGGTAATGAAACACGTGCCTCCTCCTGGTGTCTGGCCCTTCCATTGCCGTCTCCTTCCATCTCTGTCTCAAACTTTCTTCCTCTCTCTGTTTAAAGCTGATGATGAATGAAGCAGAACTATTAGAGAGAGCAGTAACCCAGTTCCAAAGCCTGTTATGCACCGTTAGATGCTGGGTAAAGGGAATACAACGTGTGGAACAGGGAAAGCGTAGCAGGCTGCCTCACAGGTTACCGCAAAACCCTGCCAGCCACCCCTGACGCCCCCCCCAATCCAATTCGTTTGCTGGAAAACGTGTCTTGTATCTTGACAGCACCGCCATTGTGCTCTCTCTCTCTCAATCTGTTTAGCTTCCTGTTGTGACCTTTCATACAGTCAAATATATTAGCGAGTGGTGCACTCTCATTAAAACAGTGCATTAACCAAAAGACTCTTTGGAGTCTAAATGACAGCCGAAGGAACTGAAAGCTAATAGCCCTGGGCAGTTGGGGAAACTTAACTCATGAATCAGTGCGTTAATGCTGGAGCAGCAAGCCTGGAGCGCTGTAAGCGTATGGCACAATCTCCAGTGCCCCCCTCCACCACCACCCCTCCCCTTCTTGCTTCTCTGATCTCCTTCGTTTCCCTCAGTGACTCACTTTATTCTCTCATTCACTCCCTTTCCCTCTCCTACTGCAGACTTATCTCTCATATTCACTATCACTTGCTATGTTCACATTCCACTTCTCTCTGACACGTTTATTCTTTTCTCTCATACTTTCTTTACTTAATCATCCCTCGCTTGTCTTGCTAGGTTATTTGTTCATTTCATTGTCTTTTCACTTCATCCTGTTCCCACTATTGTATTGCACTCCTAGGTGCCATCGTTTCTACTTTCTGCCTCCTATGTCTTACAGTTCTTTCCCTGTGCTCTCCCAAACTCTTAATACATTCTTATTGTTTTGTTTATTGAGAAAAGAAAGAAAGCAAAAGTGGAAAGAATAAAGAAGGAGCTGTAGAGAGATGAAGATAGAGGAAGGAAAATAAGAGTACACTAAAGACGAATATAAGAGAAGAGACTAAAACCTCATTACTTTCCTCCTGATGGGAGAAAATGAGTGAGGGGGCAATAATAAAGCTTGAATTTTTCAATACTGTTACAAATGGGGCTCTGACAGCTCACCGCCAGTGCAAGGGACAGGCGCCGACAACGCATGGTGAGCCACCGAATTAGCAATACTATACATCATAAAATCTAATTAAATCAAGGAGCAGAATCAAATTAGTTTTCTGTGACTCAAACTGCCCGCCAAAAGGGCTCTATTAAATGAACTGTAGAGAAGGAATTAAATAATTCACAGTGAGGGATTTTGCATTTATACAAAAATTGTGCACTTAATTGTCCGTGCTATATTACAGATTTGGCCTTATGTTAACAATGAGCCTAAAGCACACTTACTTGTGCACACTGGGCACACATTAGGGCCTACATGGTCGACAAGCCTTCAAAGTAAGGGGATATTAGAGAAACCATTGGCTTGATGGCACTAGTATAGTAGAGCATAGGGGCTAGAGCGGGTAGAGGGTATCTGATTATACTTCAACGAGCCATAATGTGCACAATGACAGACAGCTGTGTTGAACGTGTGATTATTGTTGCATTTGATGCTTCAAAAGTTGTTTGTGAAGCAAGATTTAGTTTTCAGACTTATTGAGAAACTAACAGGTAGCCCATCAAACGAAACGTGTCAAATGAAGTTCTGTCATGAAAATGAAGCACTGCTGTTAGAGCACCGTGCAGATGTTCCACCATCCCAGCTATTCTCTTCATCTCTTGTCCATATATACTCTTTCCTTCAATTTCTCCATCTCCTGCGCTTCCCTCCCTGGCATCAAAACAGCACAACTTTATTATAGTCGCTGTCAATACCATAATAATAAAAGAACGTGGAGGGGAGAGACTACCATATTACACTTTTAACAAGAATATAGCAGATGCACATTGAGTGAATATTGAGTTTTAAAACTTGTCGGCATGTGATTTGTGGCCTTGTCAGTACAAATATTTTTCAATGTCATGGCAGCAAGCTGGGCCTGTCACTTCAGCGGTCAGCTGGGACGGGGGGAGGAAAAACACAATGATCTGGCCCTTAATGGAGAACCGCTAGGACTGGCATGGAGGTGATGAAGCACTGTTTAGTTTGCGGCTGCCATATTTCTGCTTGGGGACGCTATTATAAAACACAGTGTTATTTTGTCAGATTTCAATCATGAGCCAGGTTATTTGTCACCTGTTGTCACATTGTTGGGGCAAGTCAGGCTGACGGTGATATATGATCTGTCCAAGTCCAACCCCCTGCTTTGGAGAAGACAAGCCTTTTTTTTGTCTCAAGGTAAAGATCTGCTGTTCCACTTCTTTGTCTCATTATTTACCTACAGAGGCAGCAGTGGTATATAAATACAGTTTAAATTAATTCAAACAAAAGTACATTTTTAATCTTATTCCTAACTTCTGTTTTCCTTTTCTTCCTGACTGCCCAACCACTCTTTTCTATAATTTTCAATTCCGTCAAGGAGAACCATCTTTTAGCACAATCACAGGTCTCAATCCGTTTTTGTTTAACATGAGTGACAGTGTCAAGTACTCTCAAAGAGGAATCACCAAGGAGCCTTCATTTAATTTCCTCTAATAAAAAGTGCTATTAGGTGGGCTTTACTCATATATGACCTTATTGTGCTTTCTTTTAAGCTAGGTATTAAGATAATAATAAGGTTTAATCCTCTTCTAACACCCCATGTTGTTCATAAAGAGTCACAAGTGACCCGAGGGACATAAGAGCATCCAGATGTGAGTCAAATTCAAAGGCCCCTCTGCTCTTGAAGATTTATCTATATTTCATTCCTAGTTTTGAGAGCATCCATTTTTAGCTAATCCTTTTTGTAATGATACTGTGTTAAATATTTCAGCAGAATTGAATGCATTCACTTTTTTGAGTGTGGATTACAAAATGATTTAATAAAGTCCAAGCATACAGTTCAGTGACATATGATGAACATTATACTCATGCACAGTTACTGCTGACAGATGCTATGCAAAATGGTATACTATTTGCCATTTAATTTTCCTTTTCAGCGATTACATCTCCTATAGTGTGTCTGACTTGTAGAGGAAAACAAGAACCTGGCTCCGCGATTTGCTTATAGACATTGAATTATGCTTTTCAGTTCACTGTACATGTCAGCGACTCTGACACCCCTCAGTAGCTTAATTTCCAAATCATGTAAGTTTTATTTCCTTGTCGCCCTTGTGTTTGAATGTCATGGCCTCTTGCCAAACAGAAAAGGTATAATCCCCACATCAGACATTTCCTTCAGTTTATGCGAAATGATCTGTATGCACCATTACTTTAGACTGTTTGTAGATGCTGTTGATACCAAACTATCTTCCAATATAACAATATGCAAATAGAATTTGATTACTAAGTCTGCTTTCTGTTCAGAGACAGGGGTGACATTGTGTACTTCCATCACCCATCCCAGTCCCTGAATAAACCTGTGTCATTGCCTTTTAAAGGTAAATGTCTCGTCTAAATAACTGGTCATTTAACAAACAACATTTGGGAATTAACTGACATATGTAAAGTGAGACAAACTTTTTCAGTCGTTTCTGCATTTTAAAAGCTCCATGGGTAAGGTGGTCCTGACTAATGAAATCATGATTACACACGTACGGATGTGTACAATGAAATAAAAAATACATACACATTCAGTACGGCGCACACAGAAGGAGAAACACACAACAACCATTAGCTTTGGCTGACATGATAGCCATTAGCACACTGTTTCTAGTTGTGTGCATTCCAATCCAAAAGAAGAATCATTTACATAATGTGTGTTTTCCCCAAACGGTGTGAACAACCAGCACTCTGTGTAGGTTTTCTGTTGGCAAATGTTTCAAACTGACCTTGGGAAACGGTCCATCTGCAAACGCTATGCAGTTACATCCATAATGGGCCTTTTACTTGTTTTTGTGTATATGTGTGCGTCTGCAAGCATGCAGATGTGCAGTTGAGAGTGTGTGCACACTTATGCATTCCTGTGTGTGTGTGGCTACAGCTGATGACTCTGTGCCAGCCGGACGGCTTTTATATGTATTAATATTAATATGTTCCTGAGCTGCAGCCCATCACAGCCCTGCCCTGTGGTGCAGAGTGTCCAAGGGCGACCATTATTATCCTGTTTTGACTGTCAGTGAACCTGGACGAAAGTAAGATATGCACGTTGACTACTGTGCCGGGGTCAAACAGTCAGGCTAATACAGCTCAAACCACCCGTAGTGCTGAGCATACTGTAAATTGCACAAGGGTGACACACATCTACCCATACTGCAATTTTATATGAAATGCATCTCCATACAGATACAGTATGTCCATAAGACCTACACACTGCCTTAGACAAATAGGCTCAGAAATATTCTTACTTGCCATTATACACACATAGCAACATAAAAAGGGTACACCATAAGTGTAATGTAATGAAAATAATTCCTTTATACTACTGCCTGTTTATCAGGCACCTTACTATGTATAATCTATGACAAGTACTTTTTTCAGACTGTTGGTCTCGAGGGCAGTATTGATGATAATGTTAACTATGTCCCATAAAATCAATCAATAAATGGAATATTAAATGTATATGTCTGGGAGGTTGTCACTGGAGCACTCAGGGGTGAATCTCCAATAGCCTGTCAAGGTTTATTGCCTTTTATGGGGGATCCACCAACACACTGTTTCCATGAAAATACACCTGTACAGTATATCAAAGAAGCTGTGACATCATAGCCACAGACAAAAAGGGAATACAACCAAACCACTTTCTCTTTTCACCATGAATTTTATGCATATAGGCAGAAACGCACCCCACCACTACACACCAAAATAGATGAATTTTGCTTCAACAAAGGCAGTGTGGTAATTAAATGCTAGATAAGGCCTTTCAGAATGCCCAAGGCTGTGCCAGGCAAATATCCTGATCAGCTTAAAATCAACCAAGTGGGACAGAATAACAAAAATCCAAATTGGTTGGTCTAGATCAGCTTGATAGGGCTTTCAATATAATACACAACAATGACCAAAATGAATAGGAATCAAATTACAGGAGCTGTGATATGGCATGAAACTGCATGGGGGAATTCAAGCACAATCACTTTTCAATGTGGCTTTCAATATTGCAGCCAATCCTCGCACAATTCATATCCGATCACAAATAATGTTTATCACCCTCATATCTCTCTTCCTAATGGAAAAGGCCTAGTGTTGGGGTTTAAGGAGTGCATTCATTTTTAATGAGGTCTGGGCATTGGCCAGAATGAAATGAACAGGCAGAGAGTTTTGGGCGACAATATAGCAACGAGTGGCAGTAAAAGGTCGATCCGTTCTTTCTAATTTGATCAGGTTATATGTGACTATAAGTTGCTAAAGTTGTTCATAACAACCAAGCACCATTTCATTGTAATGTTACAAAATTGTTTAGAGAAAAGGTAAAGCTCAGCTGCTATTGCAGCAGCAATTTCTGGCAGGAACTTTCAAAGGGTCCCTGCACCGTGTTGAAGGAAACAACACAAGCACAAACAGCAATGGTGTTTGAGTGGCATCAAATCTATAACACTGAGGTCAACACCCTGATGGTTGCTGTGTGTGTGTTTCGCATTTGTAAAACTCATAATGTAATGCGATATAATATACAGTTGTAGGACTTTGATATTACTTTGACATCTTCCTATAAAGTGGTACACTTAAGACTAAAAAGAGCACAAAAATGGAAGCAATATAACTCGAACTTAGTAATAGGCAACAGCGTTTATGAGTTCAGAAGCACCATCAAATTTCATGTAAAATAAGCTCTCATGCAGGAGAAGACACTCATACTTTATGTCTAATTCTGGAAGAGAAGATGTATTTCCTGCTTCCCTAGAAAGCATGATTGGTGTGTGACTGTATGTCGTGACGAGATCACTTGGCGCTGCTGAGGATAAAATGTCACTTAGGATAATGTGATTGCCCTTAAGGTACAAGGAGGTGAATTATATTCCCTGATTTATAATCTGAAAATTAAAGACTCACTCATTTTCTAATTTAATTCCACCTTCAATGGAACAATGTTCACTCTGAGCCAAATTGGCGAATAATGTTACTAATTCAGATGCAGATGTAATTTCTATTCGGGGGGCTGCAGCGTGTGGTGATGAACGAGTCCCGGATGGATCGTTGCCACTCCTATCTTCTCGTCTCAACAATTCTCTAGCAGTTGTGATAATAACCTGAGCAATAAAGGAGGGAGAGGCAGTGCTACCCTGTTCCACTCTTCATACCCCAAGTCATCTGATACTTCTTCTAATAGTATTTCTGTCCTTTCCTGTGCCGCTCTGTCTTGAGTCAGCTGACACTGCGCTTCTATACAGGAAAACACAGTGTGCTGAATATTATTGATGTAAAACTGCATTAACGCAAAGGCTCTTAATAAGCTGCATAATTACAGCTGCCTTCTGCAATACAAAAAAGTCATTGCAATAAATCTGCTGTTAAAAACTTGATTGAATGCAGGGTAAATGTCAAGGTAATTACAAGGCGGTGAGGGTTAAAAGCAACGTTAAATCCTCCAACAGAGCGGTGACATTCAAGTGAAGGAGGAAGCGATAGCAAGGGAAGACAGCGAGCAAGAGAAAGAGGACCGAGTTTGTAAATGCATCAGCCAATACGAATCCAACAGTTCCTCACTTGTCACCGGCTTTTTATTTAAGACTGCAAACCATTTGAGATGTGACCTCTCTTACTGCACAAGTCCATTAAAAACAGAATTAATCATTCAAAATATCATGAATCCACAAACGCGTCGAACCGGAACATGTGAGTATTGAATTACAAAATCCTGATTTTGGTTTTTCCATGTTAGCTAACTTGACCTAGCTCAGGAAAATTCAGCCTTAACAGAAAAAAAAATCTTCCAAGGTGTGAAAGGCCGCCAAACGCAAAGAAGAGAACAAAAGAAAATGTGTGCACCCACTTCTTCACCCATTTGGCACCATAGGCTATTCTGGAGATTAGAAAGGAAGTCTGCTGCATCCCATCATCCATCTGAGCATCAAGCAACCATACTGATACTGGAATAAAAGTATTTATCAGAGGGGCTGGCAGAGGTCAGGCCATTTACTCACTATCCAGCCTCTTGTGAGTGGGGAGGTCAGGTGGGGGTTGGTGACACAGCTGAGAGGTTGTGTGTGCAGTGTCATGTGCCTCCTCTGCAGGGCCTAATGATGTGCTGAGCATAATGCCTCCAAGATGACAGGGCCCCTACAAGCTTTGACTAGGCTCACTTCACTTCAGAAATAACGTGAAAGAAAAGATTTTTCTCTTGCTGCTTTGTTCTCCCCTGATCTCTTTCCCCCCTTGCTATACACCCGAGCCACTGTAAAACCCAAGGCTCCATGAGAAAAAGCCAATAGAGTTAGCTGCCAAGGTTTGGAGCTCTGAGAGGGATAACTGGCGCAGAAGGTTAAAGCAACAATGTGCTCAGCCCCATTGAGCTGCTCCTTCCGTGTTGATGGTGAATGTGTGTGTGTGTGTGTGTGTGTGCATGTGGATGTCAGAACAGGGTGTGCATAAGGTGTCAAGGGTTGTTAAAATGTATCTGTGCTAATTTATCTGAAAGGACACCTGTTCATTTGTATATTCTACACCTAAATAACGAGCGCCTCATTTGATTTCAACCAAACCTTAGTTATGAGTTTCAGGGTTTAAAAGAAATTTAGCGTGTGCATTGTGTAGCAGTTAAAAACATGAATATTAAAATGTATGCAGGCTTTGTAATTGCTTCATGCTAATTGTTTACTTCTAAAATGCAGTCGTGGCTGAAGTGAAAAGAAAATGTCTGTTTTTTTCTATTACAAATGGCTTTCTCTCACAGGTAACAATTTCAAGGCTACTGCTTTTCCACAGACACAGCTACATTAAAAGGTGTGATATCGCCTCTCTGCAAACCATAATGGTCCCTTGTTTGAAAATGACAGGTGTACGAATGAGGCTCTCTCTTTTCCTAAGTATGGCAAACTGTGGTCATTCACTCTGCTTTGTTTTTAGCGTAATAGCCCCATTTACAAAATGTCTGTGAAATTAATGTGGGACAAACGCGGCGGTAACCGAGCCAACTAATTTTTGCTCATTCAACTTGAATTATTAATAGGTGAGAAATATACCATATGCTTTCAGAGGAATGACATACATTCATTTTATACAGAATTGCTGCTGTTTTGTGAAAAGTATAAGTAGCTTAACTGCTCTTTTCAAAAGGGGTGACTTATATGGAGGCCTTAATGATGTATAAATCAGCCCATGTAATTACGCTTCCAGCTGCTGCCTTGGGTCGGACTGAAACTACAGGCCCTCAGCAGAAAGGCTCAAGTCTTCACCTAAATCCCTTTTAATCAACCAGAACTGGTTTTCACTCCTCAGAGTGCATTATTATGAGTTACTGAGTGATAAGAAGGGACCAAGAGTGTTTGCATGTAAATGTGTTTTTAAAAATGTTTGATCTTTATACAAATACAGCACGTTCATGTATTTGAATCTGTGCACATGTGATCATGGTCTTAAATTTCTAATTCACATTGTAACTTAAGTGGTGTAGTGTACGTTGTGGATCTTACTTAAGAATTTGATGAAAAAGAGTGTGTCAAACATTATTGTATACTTTCACTCATGAGTAAAGATTCACCACTCTGCTGCTGTTGTCATTACAGGGTTAGTGCAAGGTTTAAAAGAGCACTAGAATATTGTTGTCTTGGTGAAGAGATGGGGCACCACCTAGTGCACAGTCACTGGCAGAGCCTCGTGTCGTCTTTCCTTGAAGCGAAACCTTGGTTGTTAAATGTTTGGACACACAGAAATTATATTTTAAAATTGAAAGATTTAATCTGAAATATAGTGTAAACATTGTTACATTAACAATTATTATTGTATGTAGAAACATTTTTTTAAAGAAATGTTTACATAAACATACAGCGATCTATAATCATCAAACATTAGTAAACATTATGTTTGCTGAGGGAAGTTTATTAAAAAAAGATGTTAGCTGATCATTATAAAACCATTATGCAATGATGATAAGACACATCTTTCCATGGAAAAGCTGGTAAAGCCTATGTGTCTTTTGCCTGGTAGTGTACATGTAGATATGTACAAAAACAAGTGTCAAACTTAACATATGCAGAATCATTTACTTTTCAAGGCCTTTGACTCATGTGATTCCTTGTGTTTTTGTTGATAAACGGTGTTACTGGTGGTGCTGACCGATCGAATAGTAATTTGAACCATTGCAATTAGCTAATTGCAAGAGGCTGCGATGAAGATGCTATATGAAAAATATGCAGTGAGTCTGTCCCAGAGCAAAAGCATGACTGCCCTCTCTGTCACAGTCTCACTAAGAAATTGAGTGAGCACACCTCCACTATCCTGAATCAGCACTGCCCTAGCCAACTGCATACCCACCCACCAATAAAAAATAAACAAGAAAGGGCAGTGGAGCGCGATGATGACGATTCAGAGCAATCAGACAAAAGAAAAACACTTCAGTAATATAATAATAACTGATACTTTTTTGATCCCCTTGGGGAAATTCTTTGTGGACAGCTGCCCCTGTGAGGCGCCACGGGTCAGGGTATTGGTGTAATGTGCAAGGACACCTTGACATGTAGCTGCAGGGACTAGGAATCTAACCGCTCACCCTCAGGGTTTAAAGACCGAGGGTGAGCAGTTTGAGCTATCACGCCGACCATAATAACTATGACATAGATGACATTACTTCTGCTTTAAAGTGACAGACACAGAACAAAAAATCTAATTTCCAAGAGCTGTAATCAAATAGATTTCAACACATAGATTTACAACAAACCTCTGCCAGTACAACAGGCAGGTATTTGAGGAGCAAGTGGCTAAAAGGCAACTGAAAGCAGTGCCACTGACACTCATTCTATTACGCAATAGCAAGTACAACGACGAAGTTGTTTGTAGTTGTCACACCCACCATATAAACAAGTAAGCAGACTCGTGATTCTATATGAAAAAACAGATAACACCATAATCCACTATCTTGAAAAAGACATGGTGAATTCTAAAAAAAAGTTTAAAACCTTATCAGAAGCCTTGTTTACAGAAAAGTATAGTCCTTTTATTTGCCATTACTGGAAATTGTCTGCAATAAAGGTAAGTGAGTCTGTTCATTTTATGAAAAATATATTTTCAGATGATTTCTTTGCATTAGAATGAATTCGTTATGCAGGCCTGCATACGCATCTGCTAGACGACAAGGAAGTTGAGGGGTCTACAATTAAAGCCATATTGTGCTCATTTAACCTAAAAGTGATTCTTGCACACTTCTGAGGATGTTAAGATGAAGTTTGATTTTACAAAATAAAATGCAAATCACAATTACAAATGATCCCTAAATATCACATCTTTAATGGAAATCTTTAATTGTGGCATGACACACTTTAAGAAGAGTAACCTCTCTCTCCCTCTCTCCCTTGCATCCAAAATTAGCAAAAATGCTTCAGTGAACGCAAACTATTTGTACAAAAACACAGCAGGGATTTCAGCTGTTTGTCAAACTTCAAGAATCAGATTAGATAACAATGTAGGAAGACCGACAGTGTTGGGGGACATGACTGATGCTTTTGTATGAAGCTCTCTCTTTGAAAAGCCATATGGTTTGCATATACAAACTCCATTTTTTTGGGCGAGCTAAGAAAGATGCAAAGCACAGTGGTCACTATGATCTAGAAAAGGGCACTGGAAAACAACGAAGGCTAGGTAATGACTTGCTGTGAATGTACAAAAATGTTTTTTGAAATGATTCCCTTCCTGAGAAACGCCGCGGTTAGGTAAATGGTAATGAAATGAGACTGTATGTCTTCATCAGTATCCTTTTGTTCTGCCACACAATGCACCAGTTATGATTTACATGTGCTCCTCATTCTGCGGCCACAAATATCTTTTTCATGCAAATGGATTCAGTATAACCCTCAGTCATATTTACAGTCATTGAGTTATTAAAACACATTCTGTGTTAACTGGAAATGATGACCAAACAAACTTTCAGTCATTTGCCACTAACCAACTAAACAAAGCCTAAACATGTATTTTATGTGTTTATGTATGAATTTGAGTGATTAAATAATTCAAAACACTAAACGTACTACAAAAAGAAAATGGAACATCGTGTCTGTTCATTTTTCTCTTCTGGGAAACTCTATTCCATGTATTTGTAACAAATATGCGCATCTTAACAGTAAGAGTCAAACCTTACTGGGATTAATGACTGAGCACCTCCTTGTTAATTGTCACATCAAACAAACAGGTCCTAATTGGAAAGGTTCCAGCTTGGTGCTAAGTGGACACAGAGTGGGCGCTGCTTCTAGATCGGTCTCTTTGTCTGCTTTCATTAGTAGGTCAAGCCCCTACATTAAGAAGCCCACACTGGACTCATGTTTGCTTTGGTGGGTAATGAAATACACACCTGCTACTCTCAGGCAATGAATAGAAACTTGAATCTAATATCACAGTCATGTGGCTTCTATTAGGATGTACAATGCCTATGTTTTGTGTTGATTTTACATTTGTCTGTGTTAGTGTGCATGTCTGCGCCTTCATTTGTCCCGCTGTCTTACAAGAAAGAAGACGAGAAAGGAAAAAAGATATATTGTGTGAGAGAGGAATAAATGAGCAAAGTGAAAGATGAGGCGAGCAGCATTCAAGCAGGGTGGTCAGTTCTGTGTTCGGTTCTCTCAGTTTGCAGTGCCTCCTCTCTGGCCTGGTGGAAGACTCAAATAATACAAGAGCAACAATGCGATACAAACTGAAACATCCAAATTTTAAAACTAATAAAAATAATACAAATTCAAAACAGATTGGTTAAGTTTTCTTTGCCGCATTTATATACAAGCACACACACACACACACACACACACACACACACACACAAACATGCTGCTCCATCTTGAAATGCTAATTTATGATTAGCATGATTATGCAGTAGTGTAATTTCACAAAAGCCTTCCCACAGTGGTGCACAAAAGACTCATTCACCTCCAGAGCCGCTCTGTGTGGAGAAGAATTATGGCACGCAGATGAATTCATTCATGTGGGAAAGGATTTATTCGATAATTATAGACCTTCACAGTTTTAATGCCACTTAATGAGGAGCTTGCATAGTATGATTTCTACTTGGGCTGACGAATGGATGTTGGTTTTTTTATTCTAGTGTTTTTTGTTTTGCTCCATCTGTTAGCCTTTCTATGCTGAGAACTAGCTAAAGCAGCACTTGTGGGGTCTGTTTTTTCTCTCTGTGTGTATTCTACAATAAGTCACATTAAGAATGCAGTTAATTAATAAGCTGGTGGTCAGATATAAATACGTTTTGTGCTAATAAACATCTAAAATACCACAACTCTCACTCTATACCTCTTCTAGCATATAATTGCTATTAAAACATATTAATTTCAGATTTTTTAACATAATTAAAAGACGACAAATATATTTTTTATGTCCTCTAGCAGCTGGCAATAAATGCACTCATACATTATCCAGTTCAAGGCTGTCGCTCGCTGACAGCAATGTTTACAGTGATGCCAGTCTTAATGCCTCATAGCCATGTTGTTGTGGAGAGGTAATTAAGTTGCCAAAGTTTAATTGCTCAATCATCAGCAGTTAACAAAGAGGCATCAGTGGCGTCCTATACTTTCAACGTACTACATTTATAATGGCTAACAATTACAGCAAGGGCCCTTTAGCTGGGATAGCACTAGTAAAAGCTGCCGGCACTAATGAAAAGCTATAATCACTCCACCCACAGCAGTTATTAGTAGCAAATTATGGGTCAGTTGGAGGGGTAGCAGTTATATGCATTAAGATAAGTAGCGCCGCAGCTTGTGGCAAGTACAATAAATGATCAGTGCATGTACATCTAATTTTACCAATAATGCAAATTACTTTTGTTCATGTGTTTTAAAACACAAACTTTTAATGCCAAGACATGTAAAAACATATTTATTTTTGAACAATATTTTGTACTTAGTTGAAAAGACATGCTCATTATGGCCTATGACTGATTCTGCCTAAACCACACTACACTAACAAAATATAATTATATGAATCATAAAAGTGATCACCTTTACCCTGTTTTAACTGCTGAAAAAAATCATTTGTCATCCCAAACAACCCTATTTTTTTCACTTTTCAAAACTTGATGGCCAGACTTTCAGATAAATGTTTTTCCTTTTGCTGAAAGACGTATGCTTAACAAATTTTTATTTAACTATGCAGAGTGGAATATAACCCTCTTCTTACCATAATGCCCTCTCCCTTTCTATCCTCATCTTCCTTTCAGACATTCCCTCCACCCTGCTCCATCTCCCTGTCCGTTGCTCAGCCAGACCCAGTGGAATGCAACGTCCCTTTGATCAAGTCTTCATTATCGGTGACTCTATGACGTATGGTTGTTGGACACTAAGGGGGCTAGCTGAGGGAAAGTGTGGCCTCTGTGTGGAAGAGGCCTCTTCACACAAGGCTAAACAATCACCAGGCATCTCGCCTCCATTAATGAGAAGCATCCCCATCCACTCCCGTCCCCAGGCAGCCTCCACCAGGTGGAATGCTTGGCCCATGTCACTCATAACATTGCTGAGGGCTATTAGCAATTCATTAGGTGACTGACTGAGCGCCTAGCTGTATCAATTAGGCTATAACTGATATGTCTGTTATTGTCAGATTTTATTTGAGATTGCACTGCTTTTCATTTAAGGTCTCCTTTTGGTTTTGTGCTGTGGTAAAAGCTCTTTTTAGTGTGTGTGTGTGTGTGTGTGTGTGGGGGGTCTTTGCATGGCAGTGGTGTATAATAAGCCCAGGATGTTGAAGACACTAAAGAAATAATAAATATTGACAGATTATAACAGGTTTGACTCACTGTAGTTTAGTTTCTGACATATTCATCGTAAAAAGGCAAAATGATAATTGTTGCCATCTGGAGGTAAAATAAAGCATTACCAAAATGTCTGTTGATAAAAGGTTTTAGCATTACAGCGAAGGCGCTTTATAAGCTATGGTTGAAGTTGTTGTAGGCTCAAACTGACTGTGTCAACTGTCATTTCAGGTGAACAGTTAAATCGGCTTGTACTGAAACCATTCTTGAAAAAAAAAAAAGGTCAGTTGTGCCACATATTCATGAGTTTAAAGGAACAAGAAATAAGCAGTAAGTATGCTAATATCCATGGCAATTACAGTTAATATTATGAGGTGGTGTAATACAGTACTGGATGTATAAAATTTGTTTAACAGCCAAGATCTTTGTGGCCTCGCCTGGCTAATATATAAAATATCCCCAAAGAGTCAACCGTTGTTTAGAGCCAGCTAGGCAAATCTCAGGCAAATTCTCCTTGTTGTTCACAACACGATTCCTCATTTCACTCTATGTATTTAGATAAGAGCATTCTTCTTTGCATGCATATCTGATCATTCCATATGTAGATTCAAACGGTGATGACCTCCATCACTGTTGTTCCACAACAGAGGCTCTCAATGAAAAAAAAATAATACGAAAGTGTTGTGTAAAAGTAGCTGTGCACATGTTATTGACTCACCTTGTGCTTATTTGCATTAAAAACTACAGCAATGTAGTCTCACTTAGGCTGGGCGGACTGAGTTGACTGAGTCCTCCCTCTCTCAACTGTCACTGTCACCTCAAAGTGCTGCTTTCACTGTCACACCCAGCCTGCTGGTGACTTTGCATGTTTTGACCACAGGCGGCTCATGTAAATGTACACGAGTCATATATTACATAAATATAGAGTTGCTCTACTAAATGCAGCATTGAAAGATCTGTTATGCTTAATTTATACCAGGTATTTTATCTACATTTAGACAGTAAAGCTACAGTAATTTACTCTTCTATGTAACTTCTACAATTTGAAAGTCACAAGATAATACATTGAAATAAGTAGAAATAAATTCATCTTTGAGCATTATACATAGCTATGCAAACCGTGGGATGCCAACAAATGATGCAAGGCATGTCACACTCCTCCCTTGGTCTGAGTCTGTAGAGTAAAACAGCAGACAGCAGAGCACAATAAAAAACAGTTGATGCCAGCTACATTCAGACCAGAACGATACATGAAAAAGCAACAAAAGACACAGGGATGATGATGATAATGCCAATTATCACATTTTGCTCAGGGGTCAGCAGCAACAGCATTAAACCAAGTCGCCATTACCTGATAAATGGCTGAACAAAACTCTTTTCCCCCTCTGAAATTGTGTGTCAGCCATTAGCAGTGCAGTGTAATGCCAATGACTGACGTTTCTGTCTACTTAGCAGTGACAAGGGATGTGTGTGTATGGGGAGGGGTCAGTAGGGTGGTAGGGGTGCAGTGCAGGGGATTGATCGGGGTCTGCATTGTTGCCAAACGGGAGGCGAGGGTGTATTGGTGCGTAGACAATGAGCCCCGGCCAGCGCTGAAAGGCCCATTCTGTGGATCCCTGTTAGCTGTCTATTATCCGTGGTCTCCAGGGGGCTGCTAAATAGAGGGCATGTGTTAGGCAGACATTTATCATGTAATTACAGCACTAGGATCCGTTTCTGATGGTGTGTGATGATTACTAATAATTACTGTGCATTTCACGCCTCCAAAGGGCCCAGATGGGGTCCCTGGGCGTCAATACAGAGGAAGGGAGGGGGGCATGAAAAAAAGGAAGAGTGAAAATGTGAAGAAATGAAAAGACAGATGAAGAGGGATAGTCTCTTGCTTTAACCATTCAGAGGTGCTCATTAGCTGAATGAATTGAACCATATGTGTCCGTGTCCTAATTACCTAGAAGATAGGAAACAAACACATATTATTATTTTACATGACAACTTGAAATGTTACCCAGAATTATAAGTAATTTCACAATAACAGTGGCAATAAAATAAACAAGAATAATAATAGAGGGAGGCTCTTTACTAGCAACCGTTTTTATATCACTTGAAAGATTCAACATTCAAAAATGTCCATTCCTATTTGAAATGCAATTTCCAACAGAAATACACATGATCAATGATGTCGATCAGAAGTAGTATATACATTTAAACCACAAACAACAAGGTTTCCTGTGGCTTAATTTGTAGTATCATGACTGATAAACAATCACACAGCTCTCAAAAGGTTTCATGTCTATAATAGGCAGTAAATGAATGGGCTGAGACTGGGGTTTAAATAAAAAAGAGAAACACCCTCTTACAAAAGCAGCCATCTTGCCTCTGTCATAGTGGGAGAATAGGTCTGTGTGGTATTGGACCCAATGCAGGTGAAATACAGCAGCTCACTGTTGTATTTCTGCCCTCTGTGGGAATCCAGATAAATCAAAGAGGTCAAGCTGCCATTGATATGATGCAGTAAGGAAGCACAGGAATGGGTTATGCTGTGGAGTATATGTGTGTGCACACAGGGCTTGAATTGCTTCGTGTCACTGAGACCTGCAGCAATGAAGTGTAAAGGACCAGTCAACAGCAGGTGCAGCTGTGCAACGTTTCCTTAAATACTCAAGTCAGGTTTTGTTCTCATCCAATCCTTACTGTTCATTTTACATAAACCCCAGTGGGCTCTATAGATACTCACATTAACCTAAACAGCAGTAAAGATTAGTAAAGACTAAAAAGTCAACAACGTGGTCAAGGTGAACTCAAATGAAGCTCATTGATAGGCAGCATTTTACCTGCAGCACAAAAGGCATCCAAATCAATATGGGTGGGGAGGGAGGATGGTTCTGTTTAATAGAAACAAATTGCTCTCCACTTCCCGGTGACACAGATAGCAGACCATTTGTGCCTGTTGGCCTTTGTTGGGAAGAACAGAAAGGAAATGTACTCATCCTGGCCAGGGATAAAGTTCGGGGCTTTTTGTTACACGCCAGTTACCTTAGCCTGTGTGCCCACCCCCTTGAACAAGCACAGCGGTTAAGTAGTTCAGGTGCTTGCTACATTCTGTTATATTAAAAGGTCCCTGCTTCTGGCTTGAGCTGAATTGCCTCAGTTGGGGTTGAGGGGAGGGAGGTAGTGAGAGAGCAGCAAAGCTGTAGGGCCATGGAGCATGAATGGATATCTTGTGCGTGCTCACAGAAGCGAAACCCTTTGGGACAGCCTGCCAGCCTCTCTCTACACCGAGAACTTGAAAGAAAGTCTTTAGGGTGGGTTTGGTGAGTAGGAAACACAGAGGGGGTGGAAGGTGGCCCAACCCCTCCTGACTCTTACTCTGTTGCTCAATCTATGTCTTCACCCATATTTTCCCCAGGTGAGTGGAAAGCTCCACGTTTGTTTGCAACAAGGACTAGGACAGGTGGGTAGTGGGTAGGATCTCAAGTGCCTCTTTGAAAGCTAGAAACACACATACTGTTATCTCTAGGGAACATGGACCTAAATGGACACAATGGGAACAGGACACAGGGGTAGTGGGGTGGGGGTCTATGTAACTGTGCGCCAGTGTACACCTGTGCTACCCGCTCACTTACGAGGAGTAGGGTCAGAATAAGAGTCAGCTAAAGGTCCGAAAACACTGAACAAAAGGTAACTGACATCTGACACATAGCTGGTTTAACTTACACATCAGTTATTGATTGGCAGCTGGCTATCTGATTCTGATTGATTCCACAGTTGTGCTCAGCCCATAGAATATCAATGTTCGAACTCAAGAGCTGATTCTAATATGCACATTGGCACTTTGAGTGTATTGTGTGATGTGTATTATAAAAGTACGTCACCTGTGAATTATTAAAATCTCCTTGTATTCATCCCTCTCTATTTGTGTGTCTTTCTCTCTCTCTCACATACACACACACACACACACACACACTTCGCTAACTCTATCCTGCCAGGTCTCCCAGATCAATTTGAGATTGGTCAAGCGAAAATGCATAACAGAGCCTGAACATGTCTGACTTGCACAAAGTCATTCCCAAGGTAGGAGGTCAAGTACAGGAATCAAAGGTGAAGTCCCCCAAAGGATTAGATTCCAGTCTGTGGGGAGTGGAGTATTTCTATAAACCCAGAAGTGACTTAACAGATTACTGCAAACTCTCAAGCAATATGCCAGCCTCTTAACAAAAATTATTAAATTAAACAAACAAATTATTATGTGAAATGCGACATACATGTGACAGGATTGCAAGGTCATGGTGCTATACCACTTTATAGAACAAACCACATGCAATATTCAGTAATCCACATCTTAATCTTGTGCCGCACTCAGTACAGCTTAAAGAAACTGATACTCCTGTGACTACTTTAGCGGCTGATTGTGTTACCTTTACAATTCGGTTTCCCCTCCTTCCTGTTTTGTACCCTTGGAATGCCCGACAAAAGTATCCCCACTGTGGCTTTCCACCTGCACAAGACAGGATATAGCTGTGGTCCGGGGTCAGAATTAATTTGCAGACCCATGGGGAATCTACATAGGGTACATTCTGTAAAATAAATCTATTTATTTTTGGTAAAATGTGCCAGTTCAGCTAAATTACGAAAATGCATATTTTTGTTATTTAGTTTATTTCTATAACTTACAGTTTAACTTTGTTCGTACTTGTCTAGGTTTTGAGGCATCTGTCTCAACAGCAGTGCAAAAGGAATATACAGGAATTAACACATGGAGTTCACAGCGCGGAATTATATTATAACCATGTCTTTTCAGGTGTACTAGCACCATTAGATAAGAAAATATTATGTTAACAGTTGTAATTGGGATTACTTATCTGATAAAATGTAGTTCAAATGAAAACAACCGATCTCTGTGGAATACTCGGGGTACAGTTTGCTTTCACACATTGCTATCATATGTAAATGTAGTGAAAAGATAACATGAACACAAACCACACTGGCAAGGCAAGAAACAATTCAGACTAGCTAGAGATAAAAAAGGTTGGAATTATCTAATGTTTGCAGTGATTAAAACTAACTGGGCTTAGTGTGTTTCCTTTTGTCACTGTCACGTTTCAACAGCCACATGTAGGTGTATATAAATTAATGGTAAAGTTAATGTTTAATTCACTATGCTTCTGCATTCAATTACAGTTTTCTACAGAAATGTTTCAAATCATTTTCTATGTTGTGATATCTGGTACATTTTTTGTGTTATCATCAATACAATAACAAGCATTCATGTGCAAAGGCTATAGTTTTGGTTGTCAGTAGACAGTAACATATTTCTTTTCTTCCTCTCAAATCTGTTTCATTCTGTGCAGGGAGGAGGCAATTTATCTGTCATGGCTTCCCAAAGAGGCAGCTCACTTTACCCCCCTCTGCCCCATTTTACTGACAGCAGTCTTATTAGCCACTGGGGAAACCCGGCTGCCACATGAATTTGGCCACTGTTCACCTATGGGGCCAGCACAAGCCTCTTTTTACAATAGCGCCAATGATGGTGAGATTTTCTTTTCAGTTATTAATTTGATAAATATATTAATTATGACCTGGGGATGACAGACCAATCAGATTGTCAGGCGCCCAGTCGTGGGCTCTCACCCCCCACTTTGATGATAAGTTCTCTCAGGTTTCTAGAGCTGTCATCCAGAGGGCTGGAACTTCTTATCAGCATTGGGTCCATTCTAGGGATAATTTCCTGTGTGTTGTAATTAAATGGTGGCTCTCTGGTGGCAAGCGACTCGCTTTTTACCGCTTCTGTGAGGATGAGCCCATGTGGAGCACTGCCTTGGCAGGGACATAATCACATTTTATACATGTGACCAAACACCTAACAGTTAAGAAAAAGGTTAGTTGTAATATCTGTGGCATTGAGATTTGTTTGGTTTTGTTGGGATGATACTGTTCTGGTTCTTGTGGTTGATTTTATTTTAAGAAATCAGTGTCTTGTGATCGTCCCATCTGAGGAAGTTTTCTCCTAATAAAGAAAACGCATTTCACGTAGTTATCTACTTATTGAACCAATTTACAGTGTTCACAATGAAGCACAAGTTGTTTAAGTTTAAGTGGAAAGACAACATGGAGGAATCTGACCACAGACCCAGTAATTTGACAGGTTTGGTTCTGCATGTTCAGAGTGAGCACAAACCTAAGAGAAAAACAAACCAGGGTGTAACTGGGGGTCTGGAAGCTGGGCCAAGGTATGTGAGACACTAGAAATAAAAAAGAGAAGAAGAACAGGGAACAGGACTGAGGGAACATCCGGAATGGTTGGTTATATGAGAAAGGTGGCCACATATACAGTATTATCAATTTATACATTAACTACAATCTCACCTGATCCAAACTACACATGTCCTACTATCACTATGACTTGTTCTGAAAACTATCCCATTTTTGACACACATGTGGGATGCAGGTATGAGATGGAGTGCAGTACAAGTGAAAGCAGAGATGTAAGACAGAACCACATAGAGCAGCCTACTGAAACAACCCCCGTGCCACTGGGTCTTGTCTGACAGCCGTCTGGACTTTAAAAAGGGGTGATAACTTAATTTCTACTCATGTCAACACTACTGCAGGGGCCAAGAGGAAACTGTGGCCCTATTGTGTGTCTGCCATGTCATCCCCTGCATTCTGTGGCACCAAGAATGAAAAATATTTAAGTGGCTTTGATGTCCCGGATCTTGTTGAACTGCTCTGATGGTCTGAAAGCATTTGAGTGGTACTTTTCCTTTCTGCTCCTTTATTCTTGAATCCCTAGCATGTAAATAACAAATAAAAAAAATCATTGCTTTTGGGTCGAGGCACTTTCTGTTAGAGCAAGTTTAGCTGTATGTAGAGATACCTGCCCAAAGCCAGGCACATACCCTGGCAGAAACAAACACAAGTGCAGAGCTTATGCTGAAACAACCTGGAGCTTGAGGGCGTTGACAGCAGCTTCTATCTGCCAATCTCCCTGTGGATATTGTTGCAGTACTGGCAGACAGACAGCCAAGGCTTGTGGACGGACAGATCTATTCTGTCAGCAAGTTATCATTCCCAATTGAACCCTTTCATCTAAACGTACAGTCAACCCGAATAAGACGTTATTAGTCTATTTCAACAGGTCTCCATTTTTCCCCCCCACAATCTCCCTGCCCTGTAACTGCAGGGGTTGGTCAATCTGTTAAAGCATTACTGTTCGAGATCCTTCAAATGTCTTGATCCAAATAGCTCAAAACCTCAGCCATCTACGGTGGCCATGTTCTGTTTAGAGATAAACTTTCAAAATTGCATACGATTGACACACCGGCATGTCCTCTCCAACATGCGTACCAGGACAAGGATCTTTTTGTTTACCTTTGTTCTGCCAGGACCCTCTGTGGACAGTACTGTTCCTTTCAACTATGCAGGAGACAGGAAGGAATGCATGCAGAGCTCAGTAACTGTCTGTTGAAAAAGGCCTCACAATGCCTCATTTCCTTTAATAAGATGGCCTCTAAGGCATCCGGATGGACCAACTAAATACAGATTAGCCCTCAGCATCATCAGCAGCCACTCATTCAACATCACTAACACACTTATGTATATGTATGTGCACATGACTTACATTTTATTCACATAAAATACACAAGGGATAGATTTTTTATGCATATCTGTGTGGACCAAATGAAAAAGTATGCTTAGATCATTTATGAGAAATTGTATTTTAATCAAACCTCATAACCCAAGTTTGTTGAGTATGACCTAAAACGATGTGGACGAAAAACATTTTCGCCTCAGGCCAACAAGCTGCAGTGCAGTTTGGCTATAAGCTACCTGTAGATCCTGGCCAACTGTTCTGGCTTGTGACTTTGCTTTGAGCTGCGTCTAGTTTTACAAAGAGGGGTTTTAAGTGCAATTCAATTCACAATTTCCTCGTTTAGCTCTACAGTAAGATACACTCTCAGAAATGTAGCCCCTCTAACCCACACCGACTTCCTGCTCAAAGACACAAAAGTGTACACTATGAAAGCAGTCAAGAATTCAGATAAGTGCAGCACTAAACCCAATTTCAGATTGACTACCTTTCCATCTGCCTAATCTGCTTTAATCAGACAATAATACTTTATTTATTCAGAGCATGGGGTAGAGTTGTCCAGTGGTGAGATGGAAACGTACCTTTAATAATTTGGATAATACAAAAACAAATCCTTGAGCAGAAATAAAATGTGGGAAAAGAAAAGAAAGTTAAAATAGGAAAAAGAAGCACAGCGCATGTGTGCTTTGGTAAAGGAATACCGTCAGAAATACTAGCATAATCCTCTTGCTTTTAATGGTTTTGAAATGCTATGAAAGATTAGGTAAACAGTGCATTTGATTAACGGGAAAAGAAGTCAATTGGCCATGGAGCGTGAAGCCGCACACAGAGCTCCTTTCATATCCTCAGCACTGCTGAGAGCAGAGATGGTCGCAGGGACATCTTGGCACGGACAGGATTTTGTATGTAATTCATTATTTACACTTTTTCTTGATTTAAACACTTTAGCGAACATGAATAAGTACTGATGTGTGACACACACACACACATTTGCAAAAGGAAACTGAAGTAAAGTGACTAGGGATAACACATTCTAGTTCTGATGACAAGATTTAAAACTGAACTAAATGCGTCACTTACTCATTCCTTGAAATTTGGAAACTGACTCTCAACTAACCGGATCTCTGCAACATCCCCTCCTGATCCCTCTCTGTTTCTTTTCTCCAGGTAAAGGTCAGCTAGTCCAGGTGCTTGCCCCCCACTTGACTCCTTTTCAGCAGACTGTGGCTAAAGCAGATTCTGCAGTGACCCTTTCTTCCTCCATGTCATCTGTGCATGATCAAATCACCAGCAGCATCAACAGCTTAGTTCGTCTGATCCAAGGCCTCAGGTATAATCATAAATCATATGACAGAACAGAGGAACAGCTTTCACTGAGACACTTTTCTTCCATAGGTATTCACGAGAAAGCAGAAAAGGATGCTTGAAGTTAGTTGCAGAATAAAACTACAATCTGGTTAATAATGAAATACACTGTGTTATAATTATGAATTAAAGAAAAATTGATACTGACACTGGGCTGGGACAGTTCAGTTTCAAAACAGAATCCTGTTTTAAGGATAAAGAGAGAGAGCTTTTAAAAGATAACAAAATTGTATAATTTATGTATCATTTCTACACACATGCACCGACTTCATCAAAGGGTCAGCTTAAAGGTCACTGTGCCTGTTTAAGTATGTATTTGAACAGGAAGAATGTTAACGTTAAAAGACAGTAAACAGGATCATTTGTTTGGAGTCTTGACCTCGACCCCTGGCACATTCTTCACTGACTGACTCCGTGGAATCGCAAGGAATAGTTAACAACCAGTGTAGCATGAAGCGGTTATTGACGACTGACATTAAGCACCATCTAACAAACATATAAATCTGGAACTGTCTGGATTGCACATACAAAATGTAAAATGCAGGTTATTCTTCCCTTATAAGTTTTGATATGTGAACAATTAAACAGCTATGACTCAACATCCTTCAAAATACCAGATAATCCACAGTGGCTGCTAATCCCCTGTTCATAGCCAGAGGCAGCACAAGGCAGCATAAGCTCTCCTGTCCTCCCTGCTATCACCTGCCTATTTACTGCAATGTCATCCCTACGGCACTTTCAGCCACTCTCCCTCTCTTTCTCCTTCCCTCTCTTTCCATCCACTAATCCTCTTTAAGAACATTACCTGCTAATATATCCAGTCAGAAAGTATAAAAGCCCAGCTATCTCTTTACTGCCGTCGGCGGTACGCTAAATAGGCCATTAATGGCACAAGGCAAATGGCGGATATCATGGTTTTGACCCTAAATACCATTCAGATACTGGTCCATCTGTTTGGCTGTCTGAGGTGTAGAATCTGTTGGGTCAAGAGGAACTGAGGGGGAAAAGGACATGACTGTAAAAAGAGTGTGGTGGCTTTCTGTGCCCAAGACGTGTCAAGGTGAAATGTTTTCTGGAGTTTGTTGAAAACCGACATAATGCCAAGTTTTAGATTAGAAATCAGGAACTGTCTTTGTGAAGCTTGTTTCCAAAGACAGGTATTTTAAGGGGCAACTTCACACAATGGTACCCCCATATGGCAAAGAAAAAAAGTTGCATATGGCACCCATGTTTTATTTATACAATTAATCAAAACCGGTAAATCAATATATGACACAATATTTTTCTGGAGAATTTTTAAAAACGTTAAGGTGAAATCTTTATACTGAGTTAGAATGTTTTTTTTAGATTCATTACTTTTTTACAAAAATTATAAAACACAACAGCTGTATCATGTACCTCTGTATATTATATCACCTGGTGTGAGAGGTGCCTTACTTAATACTGTGTATTTAGATAAGAGCATCCAAACAAATTGCATTAAAGTTATTTTACCTAAAATTATTTTTGTTACTTATACAGTGCCAGTGAAAGCACTAATGAATGCTGACTAGCTTAGCCACAGCAGCTCACCTCCACCAGGTCCAACAAACAGAAAATATGAAGAGCGAAGAGTGCCATCCGCTGGTCAAAACAGGAAATGACCACCATAAGACCCAATGGTGCTCCAGCAAATATGTACCCCTTCATGTTTCCTGTTCCCTTCAATTCCTCCCCTGCTTCCCTCAGTAAGGGGAGAGGGTTTCAACAACCATAGTGATGGATGTTATCATGTTGTTGTTTATGTTTATTGTGCTTTTATAGTTGTTATTTCTATATTTATTTTTTGTTGGTGCTATTTATGGTTGTGGGTCTTCTAATTTTTTCTGTAACGAGTGCGGCTGTATTCATGGCAAACAATTTCCCTCGGGGATTAATAAAGTGTTTCGAATCTTGAATCTTGAATCTTGAATTTTGATATGACAACAACATTTAGTAGGAAAAAACGGGTTTTTTTAAATGCAGGTCTCACTTGCCTTAGTTTAGGTCAGTGTTCAGTGTTTAACAATACAGAAAACATTGGGGCAAAAATGGCATCCATAAGAGATTTCTAATGCAAAAACCGTTATTAGGTTTAGGGGGCAATTGCTATTTTACATAAGGCCAGGCAGATTTGGACAAATTTTTTTCTCTCAATTAATGAAATAATTGCTTTTAAACAGCATTTGTTGTTACTTGTATCATAAAAAAAACTGCCTATGATTTCCACTAGAGGGAAGCATTGCTTCACAATTGTTTAAAAACATCTACAATATTTCATGAAGGCTATTAAGACATAATATTTGTTAAGGTGAATGCCTATTAAATGTTATGACATACAGAATGTGATAAGTGTTTTACTGGTGCATTAGTGTATTTTTCTCCCTCAGATGTAGACTTTATAAACTGCTGTTCCCAAAAGTTGCATTTGGAAATATATCAGCTTTATTTAAATCTTTTACCCCCCTACTATCAGCCTGCACACAAACAGCTCCATGACGGAATAATCGATTACAACTGGCAGTGAAGAGCCAGGGAGACACAGATCAGCACATCCATCCACCCACACCACTGACAGGTTGGGTGTGATGAATGTTGCCACTGTGCTGCATGACAACAGGGGCTTATTATTATAGCATATAGACAAAAAAGAGACCAATCCGTCTTTTTTTCTGTCAGCTGTACATGAATGAACATATTGGATTAGAAAAAAAGTATTGGTCCACTTTGATTTACACACACACATATATATATATATATATATATATATATATATATTATAAAAAATATATATATATATGTGTGTGTGTGTGTGTGTGTGTGTTAACTAGACTTATATATACTAGACTTTCTGTTTCTAATAACTTAAAGTAAGTGGTAAGTTTTCCATGACAACTTTGAATCAGAGCTCTCACCTCCTGCAAGTACAAAACCGGTTCTGTCTGGGAAGGAAAATTAGTTTTGTTCTTTTGAGAATTAGAAGTCTGTTAGTCCATTACCCCAGATAAGGAGCATATTAAGATATACAGTAAAGTAAGAAGTTATAAGTAGACTAAGGCTTGGACTAACTAAATTAGATTAACTTTTTTTAAAAGTCATATTTGGCTGTAAATTAGTAAGGAATAACGTCTAACCAAAAATAACTACACAGTAAAAAATGCAGCGTCAATATTTCAGAGTTAACCTATTTTAACCCAGATAGAGTATTTACAACTCTATGAGGAGTAAACCAGCTCTAACAGCAGAGTTAAAAGTCAGTGTAAAGGCTTAACTCCACACAGTGTTGATCAGGACCAGTCTGCAGGTGTGTGCGGACTCAGAGCGAACATTTTGTTGCTAATTTTGACACTAAATTGAGTAGAATCTCTGACCACAGAGTAAATTTTACTCTCATTTTGAGTGGGACCAAATGTTATCTGTATGGAGTTAAAATCAACTCTCTAAGTGTAAATTTAACACTCGTTTTTTTACTGTGTACCAACCCTTGGTATATAATTAGTAAGTGAACATTTAGGGTCTGTGTTATAAGAGATTAAAATGCAGGTTATAATATAGCAATTGCTCCTAAGTCACCCAACCAACGTATGTAAGTATGAATCATAACACACATAAGCAGATTGACCATGCATTTGAAGCTTGCTCTACAGAAGTAAGACAGCTGTCCAAGCATAAACAAACAAAGAATAGTACAAAAAGACAGACTCTGAAATTGTGCATGAGCCATTTAGGGCTGTAGCCAGGCGTGTGTTCACTCAGCCACAAGCACGAGTCTATTGCTGGCTCTGTCTGCACTATGCTTACAGTACAGTATATTATTCCCAGGAAGATGTGTCCCTAATGAACCAACTCCTTTTTGTAAATGAAAAACTAATATCTTACACAGTAGTTCAAAAAGTATTTTGTTATGTAATTTCTTTAGAATAACAGAAAATAGGTTTTCACACACTTACAAAAAGTTACGCACTCACACAGTGAAATTAGACCATTTAGCTTCAAGAACATGGATTGTGCGGACACACACACACACACACACACATTTAAATACATATACCTAGTGTTTGTGAAGGTCCAGACATGAACTATTGTGATCCCTCGTTAAGACTAATAATCAACACTCCATTTGGGAGCTGCATAATGTCACGATTGTGTTCAGCAATGTCACATTCATTACCAGAGAACGGACATCAAAGCAGAGGGTTCAGCACAATTAACTGAGCCTGGAGAATTTATGTGCAGCCACCCATTTGAAGCTCAGCCAACAAAAAAACACTAGAATCTTGGATCTAAATTCACAATGAAAGTGGTTCTACATATAATGTGATGAGCACTCAGAGTGTAAACAGTAAGCCCTATTTTACAGGTGCTGGAGCCTGATATTGTCAGGAGAAAAAATGCAGATAAAGCTACGCTCTTAGGGACAGCCAAATATGAGAAACATGTTTGGATAACCACAACTGAAAGCTTAACTGGCATTCCTAAAAGGAAAGTCCCTATAAATGTTTTCAATATTACATGCAAGGCATCAACTTTGATAGAGCAGCAACTGTATAAACAGAGGGTATTAGGATAATCATACATAACTAATTCATACTACTACAAAATGCTTACTAACTGATGCTATACTATATACTAAATGATTTTATTTGTTTACCAAACATGCAATTGACTATAACTCAATCATGAAAAAAGGCATGGACTGTGGAGAGTATTACAAGGTATATACAAAAATCCTAAGGTGGAATTTAATACTATTTAATACATTTTTCAATATCTCCTGAATATTTTTTAAAACCAGCACAACACTGAGCAACAACTTTTTTAATCGACAACCTTTCTAACTTTTAAACTAATTAATACACTCTCGTCCAGCAGAACACAAATTAAAATGTCAACTCAATAGCTCTAAACACTAATTTGAGAATATCTTGCATTTGATTGAATAATAATCCAAATCTGAGGATATACCAGATTTTACTGTCCAAATTCCACAGAATCTTCAAACGCTGCGTTGGTGTGGCATAAGATTGCAAGTTCAGCCAGTGAACCTTTATACACATCTATAAAACATACATGAACCGCTAAAGCCGATATATTAACTAAACATTGTCATGCTTTATTAACTGTTTCTGAGATAAACGGTAACACTCACAATACTTAATGCAACTTGATTATCTGTGAATAGTTTATGCTAATACCTATACACTATTCACAAATGTTAATCACCTATATTTGAATTAGCACGACATTAATAGATAGCCAAGTATTGTATTTGTTTCTAAATCAAAGATGGCGGCCAGTCCGCTAACAGGAAGCAAACTGAGCTGTAACTTGGATAGGGGTTATCATCTTTCACGGTGATACGAACAAAAAATTTTATAGGTCTGAAAGAATCTACAAATCCCTTCAAAACAACTATAAGCAATTTAAACAACTATCTAGGATTTTTAGAGATCGCTATTAACTTTTTATAGAAACCAATGCTTGTGTGATCCAATTGTACAGATCTGTACAAAACACAACTGTTGTTGCTTGGTTGTACATAGTGTCTCATCATAAGCCATTCCTTTCATCCTTTCTCTTAACCGTCTTCACATTATCCTGTTATGTGGGAGCTGGAGCCGATCCCAGCTGTCATTGGGAAAGGAGGTTGTCAGTCTATAACAATTGTCTGTCTGAACAGAGACAGACACCCATTCACAATCACATTTAAAGTCACTAATTAAACCAACTGCTTGTCGTGGGACTGTGGGGGGAAGGCGGTGCATTCAGGGGAAACCCACGTGCCCACTTGCAAACTACACTCAAAAAGACACCAAGTGCGACCAACGGATTCAAAGGAGGCAACCGTGCTAACTACCACATCACTGTGATGCCTCTTGTGTTGCCTTGAGGGTTTAGTGTTGTGTTTCTACTTCAACAGTATCCCCCAATGCCAAATACTGTTGGGACTAAAGAGTTGCCAACAAACTTTAAGCAGAACAGCTGCAAATGCACCACTGTTGACCATTACACCTGAATATCAGTTCAGCTCATAGGACCTAGAGTGAACTGCTACAAATATAAAATAAATATACAATATTTAATATTGATTTAGCTATTTGATGTGACAATCGTGTTAGCACCAGGGCTTAAAACCTAAAAATATACAAACACTGTGATAATAGGTGTCTCTGTTTTCGCCATTCTGCTAACTTTGCCTGAATGTAGCATCAGTCAGTGATTTTCTGAGATGCGTAGGCTGAACCCAACCGAACTTACCCAAATCCTGAACAACAAATTAAAGCACTGTTTCCTCTTTCGCTGTGTCATCTGGCTGGTTCTGGCACATTTATTGGGTCAGAGTTCATCTTGTTTTAAATTTAATCCTCTGTAAACTGGCACAGATTGAATTGTTTTAAACCTAATCATTTGGTGTCCACATTGCCCAGTGCCTCAATGCCGTTTTGGTCATACCACTGGATGGCGCCATATAAACATTATGGCTCAATCTTCTCTTGCTGCACTTATATTCCTATCATGTACAATTGTTTAATGAAGAATAATTAACGTGTAGTCAAGTGTATATACCAAGAATGGATTTGAAATGTCTTACAATAATGTCTGTGTTTATTGAGATAAACATTTTCGCTATCTGTGAATTTTTAGAAACCTGGATGTCTTTAGAGGTCTTCAGGGAATTGTATATATGGATGTGTATATATGGACCCCATTAACCAACAGATTGTAAACAAATGAAGTTGAATTTTATCCTGGTAAGGACAAGCTCTGTGGAGACTTGATGGTGTGTAAAAAACCCAGTATAGTTTCAACACCTATCCCCCTCATTATGTGGAGGGGGCAGAAGTGGGAAACCGTGGAAATAATTAGAAAGTCTGCACAGCCACTATTGGCAATTTGTCATTACTGGTAATTTATAGGATGGCTAGACAGCTGCGCATGTCTACACTGTTATAACAAATAGACGGATGTATTTTATTCTCGTAACCAGACAGTGAAGAAATCTCTTTCAATTAAATATTATAGATCACATCCATGCTTTTAATTTTGGTCCTGGAACTAATCTGAGATAAATGATTTTTTGTAATTGAGTAATTTTAACTGAGGGGGTCTCAGTGAACATATTAATTGAAATTCTCAAAGAGCTCATATGTATTGTGGTCTGTGACAGTGGTATATTACTCTAATCTGTCTTTAAAGAGTAGCTGAAAGTAGAAATTGCTTTATGACTAATGTAATGGCATAGTAACCATCGTGGAAAGGGGTAATTCTTTACGTTTACTATCTAAGTTCTGTTTACCACCTACTATCACAACACATTGCAGTAACTATAGGATGATAGAGAACGATTTAGGTCTTCTCCCATCAGCAGGATAATGGTGAGTCGTGTTGACTTCCTGTCCCTGTTGGACCTGCGTCAAACTGTGGTTTGACCCAATCTACTGAAGCACTAGATTGGTGGGAATTTCCATTTTGTGGTTAATTACACAGGGAAATATAGTTATTTGGCATGATATTAACTATATTTCTATCATCACATGTTGCTCAGAAATAAATGAAACACAAAGTAAAGTGTATAGTAAAGTTTTCTACAAAAGAAGTTTGTTTGTGTTTGATACATTCTGCAGCGAGACCTTTCCCACCACTGTTTCTTTATGAGTTTATGACCACTACTGAACTTTCCCCTTGAGTGCATTCCTGCAGAAATTATAGCAGAGCTGCTCATTATGGCCCTTCCTACTTGCTTGTATTGCTAGCGAAGCATGTTTTTAGGTCATTGGTCACTGAAAAAAGTATGTCTCCCCCACCCAGTAAGACTGAAAGCTGTGCACACATTGCTGTGTGCCAGTGTGTGGTTCTGCTGCACTGTTGACTATTAATCTGGACGGAGCCGACCACTACGTCAATTTGAATCACCATATAAGGCTTTGTTCAGCTCATAGGAACACTGCACTGATGGGACTCTGCGTCTCTGCAATCACATCTGAGCTGCAGGTTGAAGTGAAGATCTAAATATTTGCTGCTGAAAACATATGTAATAAACTGGCGATGTGAGTCACTTCTGTTCAAACGCTTTCCTCACCAAAATATTTCATTAACGAGTGAATCCGTGCATAGTTATGTTCACCTACTTAATCTGGGAATAAAACATCTCATTGCCAGAACTATGTGTTCAGCGTGACGCTCATGACATCAGCTTTACCACCAGCCACGCAATCGTGCGTCGTGCTTCTATTTTTACAGTAAAAAGCTATTTTTGAACAGGGATTCACCAACGTGCTTTAGATCCTGGTAGATACCACGGTATAAGTAGCCTAGAGAGACCGAGCACTTTAAGTACTTTTTTTGTCTTTCTGTCAGCGCTGCTTGTCATGTCAATGCGCAATTGCGCAGCCAGGAAACCCTGAGCCGTGAGACCAGTGGTATGACAGCGGCGCCTGAGAACTACCGCAGCGTTTCACGAGAACAAGCCTCCCGCTGTGACCCCCTTCTGATGACACGGATTTCCACACGCTCTCATAGTAATCAGGTGATAACTCTCTCTATGACTTTTCTGCGACCTGATCGTGGACGCTGTTGGGGGGGACGCTGCTTTGACTGAAGACATTTTGGAGCCCGTGGAGAGTACGCGTGAGAATGTGTTGGACTCCTATGTGTGGTCACTGCAACTCATAATGACAGTTCGCATGAGGACTCGTGGATGCACTGAACAAAAGTAAGGATATTTAAGAGGGAGCACCATGGACGCAGCGGATATCATTTCCTCCGTGTTGGTTGTGGGGATTATTGTTGTGTCGCTGCTGTCCAACGTTGTGGTGCTGATCTGCTTTCTGTACAACCCCGAGATCCGCAAACAGGTTCCCGCTCTCTTTATTCTCAATTTGACGTTTTGCAACCTGTTGCTAAGCGTATCCAACATGCCACTCACTGTGGTTGGGCTCCTCACCACGGGCCACCCCGGAGGCAGCGGCTTCTGTCAAATCGTGGGTTTCCTCGACACTTTTCTCACCACGAACTCCATGCTCAGTATGGCAGCGCTCAGCATTGATAGGTGGGTGGCGGTGGTGTTCCCACTGAGCTACCACTCAAGAATAAGGCATCGGGATGCGGTGATAGTGCTGGGATACACGTGGATGCACTCCTTTTGCTTCTCTACGGTGGCGACGTGCCGCTCCTGGGTCGGGTACCATCACCTTTACGCGTCGTGCACTCTGTGCAACGTCAGGGCGAAGGGAGCTGGGACGCAGTTCGTGGTTTTCACCGTGGCTTTGCACTCTCTGACGTTCCTCCTCACGCTGATTGTGTTGTGCGTAACGTACTTGAAAGTGCTGAAAGTTGCGAGGTTTCACTGTAAACGCATCGACGTGATCACTATGCAGACGCTGGTGCTGCTTGTGGACATTCACCCCAGGTAAACAACCAATCACTGGACATGTCTTCGTGTCCTTGTCTCTCACTGGAACGTTTGCATATGCACCTTTTTATTTTGTCCAGTGTGTTTCAGCATGTCAGAAGGTTTTCCATGTAAACAGACATACACATAGAAAATATTTTTCAGGCTCCAGTTCCATGATTTGCTGTTGATCACCAGCATTTTTTGACAGCCATTAGAACTTCTTATTACCCTGTATTCAGTTATTTGCAATATAACACAATAGTGCTTTAAATCAATAATGAAAGAAACTAGTTTCTCTGTTTAGTAGCAACCACACTGTAAAGATTAGACTTTGTACAGTAATTTACAATATACATACGCAAATCTGCTGGAGCACCCCTTAACCTGATAACACATGGATTTAAAGTGCTTCGCTGATTCACTAATCACTGCCAGGGGCTGTCAGTGTAGGTCAGTGTTCATCATAAGGTTAGCTAGGTCTTCTTCCTTCCTTCCTTTTTTGAATAATTTGCTGTCCAGTCTGATTTGGAGTCAAACAATTAACCTTTGGAAAAATCCCTCCACATTTATAGAAGTTTGTGCAGTGTGGGATTCGTACTTTATAGTCCTCAGAGATAACAGCATACAGTTCTCTGCTTTCTTCATGTCCATCCTATGTTTCCTCTGTGGACTCCTTCATTGTGGATGCATGTGTCTGAACATGCCACCTGGGTAGATAATGGTACCTGTGTGCTTTGGCAGTGTGCGCCAGAAATGCTTGGATGAGCAGAAGCGGAGGAGGCAGCGAGCCACCAAGAAGATCAGTACATTCATTGGCACATTTGTGGTGTGCTTCACCCCCTATGTCCTTACAAGGTAAGCAGACATTTAGAATTATATACATAATGGATATATCTACCAACGCGGGAATACTTGTGATGTCTTTACCACCATGTATATAGACGTTTCTGGTCCCTGCCTTTTGGGTATCAAGATTGAAAAGAAATGCTTGAGACACACATTAGGGAGATACATTACAAAACTCTATCTGCAGATTCTGGATTTTCCATATTGTGGCTGATATTTGTACTTATCCAATCATAGAAGATTATTTTAGGTGCTGTCTTCTTATCTTGTGACAATTTTAAACCCTTTTAGCTGATTCCTTTTCAAAATGTCATCATTTATTGGTTCTGGACACATTTCTAATCCTTGTCACGGGTCTTTATATGTGGAGAGATGAGAGGGAGAGAAATAGCAAAGGAGTCAGTGATCGTATCACTGGCCTTCATTAGTATTAGCCCCAGTATTAGTGGTGGCAACCTGTCAGAAGCTGTTAGATTTTTTTGCTGTGGAAAGAAAGGGAAGCACATTAGGAGCTGTGTTGTATTGAGACACATTAGACTTAAGGAGATCACTATAATTAAAAAGACAGATTAGCTATAAACCAGTGCTGTTTTTTTCCTTTGTCTTGACTTTAATTTAATTTTCTGCTACAAGACGAGTTTTAGGCAAGAGATCTATTGTTGAATTGTTGTAGAATAATTAGCAAGAAGTCCAGAAGCATCAAAATTGACTTGGCACTCATCAGTTCACATTCCCCAACACAGTTATGACATTTCAGTGATGTGAAAGGATGACATTTTGACTATTCTGCAGCTGCTGAAGGAGGTTAATTTGCTTTAGACAAATCTCTCTCCAGTTGCACTCATGTAAGGGTTGGATTGAAATTGCATTTTGCTCATTAATGGTTTGTGACTTTTTGTCCTATTTTTGCTTCATTTGGGGTAGAATTGTAGAGCTCTTCTCCCCAGGGCCCATAAGCCCTCACTGGGGTGTGCTGTCCAAATGCTTGGCCTACAGTAAGGCAGCAAGCGATCCATTTGTCTACTCACTGCTGCGTCACCAGTACAGGAAGACCTGCAGCCTGCTGGCCAACAAAATCCTCAAACGGAGCACACTCAACTCATCCTCTCTCAGGATGGAGACCAACGCAGAAAAGATTAACTCCAACACAACCAACAACATCCAACTATCTACCAACAAGCCCCTTGGCCAATAAAGGCTGCCACTCTGAGAGGCATTTAGAGAAGTTTACAGGCTAAATGTGTTTTAGATTTGACATCCTACAGTGAACTTAATGCTTATGAGATCTAGTATATGGGTATGTTAGACTGACCTCTCTGGTCAATTATCCATATTCTGTTAACAAATCCCATGAGAAGAGCAAAACCAACGACCAAATTTCCAATTTTCCCAGCACATTTGTGGCACACAAACCCAAGGCCATTTGTTCCAACCAAGGATTGGGACAAGTCTTATAGAGGACTAATATTTTCATTTAAAAAGGCTAAACAGTGTCAGGCAATGGGCAGATTTGGTGCACTACTAAAAGAACAGTAATGTACATGAGTTTAACTTAGTGCCCATGTTCATTGTAATTAGGGTACACATCACTGAGTGCCTCGAGGATGTATTTTTTCATTGTTCTATAACAAGCTATCACTACTTTGTCCTTAAAACAACATAGATCAACCACTTTTGTAGGTTGTATGTGTAGATTGTAATGGTATTAAGTATTTCACTCCAAATGTCTTTTTCTGCACAGACTGATAGTTTGTAATGGGATGGTTTTGTAGCATATGGAGGAGTTTATGTCTAAAAGCCTGTTTGATGTGGACAACAACGTGACGGTGACTATTTGTGTTAAATGTGACATTAAAGGCACAAAGTGTGATCCAAATGTGAAAACAACAAATTTTGGTTTCCAGGAGCCTGCTTTCAAAAGAGCACAGACATGCAGGTACAAACACAAAACTTTAAATGTTAACATTTTGTTTTTGTCAATGGTTTTGTCAAATCAGTGATGTATTAACACAAGAGTAAAGGAGTGCTTTTATTACCTCAACTCACTATAGTATAGTACACGTAAACAATTATTGACTGGGCCTTTGAATATGAGAACGTTTACCTCTCACCTGAATTGAATGGGTGAATTTCTTGATGAAAACTGAAGCCTAACGTCTGACCTCGTTGCTGATTCTCTACCTAGATAAAGTACTGTATGTGTTCAAGGAGTGATTTAAAACAGATTCTTTTGATAGTAGTCATACTGTAGGTGGTAGTGTAGTACCCAGAACTGATTGTTTATTTGGAATTATGTTGTAGCTGTGAGGCCTGAGTCCTAAAGTGCCTTTTATGATTATGAATTCTGATTTAATCAAACCGCAGCAGAAGAAATCTTTCTGTTATTTTTGGTACATGGGTTGTTAAAGTGTGATGATGGAGCCTGTAATGCAGTTTGGTCACATTGCAAGAAAGTGTTAAGTAATGTTTATGTGTAATGCCGCCACATTGTATTATTGCATCAGACAAAACAGGGTGACATATTATTGAATGTGGTAGCCAGCTATTCAGTGATGTGTAATTAACATTCCAGCTCGTGACATATGAGCAGCCGTGTGATGTCTGGGTTGTAAAAACTACTTATTTAGACTACAATGACAAAAAGGGATGTTGTGTTTTTACTTTACTGTGACATTATGAAGCCTTTAAAAGGCATAAAATCTATTTATTTTTGTCAACCTGTGTCTGGATTTTGCTAAATACATCTGTGATTAAATTGCAATAAATGCTGTGCATTTTGACATTTAAAACTTCATGTTTTTTCTTACACAACTATGAATGCCTCTATTCATTGATATATTACTTCAGAAATATGTTACTCCTACAAAACTTTTCTAAAAGACCTACCAAGTGTTAACACCTTTATTCTCCCACACTGATTAAGTCACGGATAAGGAATAATTAATTAGAAAAATCAGATGATGTGTTCCACCCACTACTGCTGCTGCTGCTGTTGATGTGGCAGCAGAACAAAGACTTTTTACAAAAGCATCTGGGCTGAGAGTTAAAGGCTTTATTAATTGTATAGCTGCTAGAAGGAGTGGGCCATGAAGAAAGTGGGGAAGAGAATCAAAGGAAAGTACGCACTTCCCTACAAAGTTCAGAAAATTGTACTAAAAGATTCTGACAATCTGCATCATTTTTTCCTGCTCATCTTCATCATAAACTAAAATTCTATCATCTATCTTACATAGCGTTAATATTTATTCAGTCTCATACATTTCATGACTTGTACAGAAACTGCCCCTAATGTTTGTCATTCTTTACCAAAGGAGATACTACTACCGTGTTTACCAGTGTATTCACAGTTCATGTTAACCAAGGGCTATTAGTGTAAATTATTCACAAAATTTGGAAGGATCCCTGGTCTGCAAGTGTGCATATATACCTGATCTCCCTAGGAGACTGAGTGAGTGGGTGACAGCCAGACACAAACCTGCCACTGTGTACAGACTTTGTGATTAAGTCACAGCATGCAGGAATCACACAGACAGAGCAGGAAGGCAGGGAGGACGAGGAGGACTTCACATAACCTTGTGTCAGGGTACAAGTGGTTCTCTCAGTCCTAAGAAATATGTCCCAGTAAAATCAAAGATCATCATGTGTCTTAAATCATTTACTATGCTGTACTGTACAAAATATTGTAAATCACTGTCAAATACAGATGTGTAGGCACGTGGCACAAGGAAGAAGCTGAGTAATAATCAAAAGCTACATTTTAATTCTATGGAAAGCTAGATGCATGTGATACTGTAGGTATTTTAAATAAATGTAGTAGATGTAGGTGGCTGTCGAACTGTGTGAAAAAAAACATAAAGGGCAACTGGAGTCACTCACGCACAGCAACTTCTTTTAATCAGCGGCAGTAACACTAAACCGAACTTGTAATGAATCATCCAACACCCACTGAAAAAACTTAACTGATTGATCTTTTTTAATTTCTTTATGGCAGCAAAAGAGCGAGCAATGTGTTTCACTGTACGCTTGCGCGGGTTTTCTCATTTATCATACTAATACGCATAAGGTGTTACACGCGAGTGGGTGTTCAAACGTCACCAATCACTTCAGCGCAGCAGACAAAGCGTGATTGTACACGTGTCTCGTCACTGTCTCTTCTTGTCCTTAGAAATTTGCCTGAGGAAGTGGAGGACTTATCTGCTACTGACAGACATAGAATCATGGGAATGTTCCCTGTATGCTGGGCAGACTGAACGGTTCACAAAACTAGTAAAAAAAAAAAGAGCATCTATTTCTATCCAGGAATGCTGTATTTGTTTTTGTTGTGGGCTGTAAAATGTTTTTTGTCTCACAGTCACTATTTAAAGATATTGCTTTCAAGTGAAATGATTAAACCGTTTCCAGGAACCTAAAGGAGTGCAGTCCAACTGGAGCCATGATCGAATCAAAGGAGGATTCCACAGAAGAACACATACAAGCACCAACAACAGCAGATGTTTGGTGTAGTGCACCTCAAGCTCAAGAATTGCTATACCAGTACCAAGGGTGCCAAAAAAATATTAGAAGTACGTTACAGGTGTATCTGTTCAGTGGCTGCTTCTTTAGTGGACATGTGTACTGTTTAGTTGAGTAACTCTTGCGTATACCCATGCCTGCTTTTCTATGCTAGCAGGAGGCAAAAGGCTTCCTTTAAATGAATCAGGCAAAATTATATTTTTAAATTAATTAAAGAGAAACCAAAGTAGTGAAAAAAATGAAATTTAATAGTAAAACCACAGCTTACTGCAATGAGCCCTAGTGACAATGTATTGATTCTCCACCTTTGTCATCCGGTAAAAGAAGTGCAGCACAGCTCACGGAGACTGGCGGTAGAGACATGCTCATGCATTTAATAATAGGCTGCACTAATGATCTGAGTTTTCCTGTGCTCAATACAAGCACCAATCACGATGTGCCAGGGTTTCTCCTCCGCATCCATGAAATAGATCTTTCTCTTACAGCACAATGCATAACCCAACAAATGATTTCAGATTCAAGATATTAAACAAATACGTGTTATTTATCACAATCTGGCTTTTATGTTCATTTAGCCAGTGACCAGCTAGCATGTAGCATTCCAGTAGCTGCTTCAGATTATTCAGAATAATCAGAAAATGAGTAACTATGGTGTATATGTACTGAATTTATGTCCTAATGACAGCATTTAGAGATCTGAGGTTGTGTGCTAGTGCTATGTGTGATTTGTGATACAGGAGAAAGGAAAAAAAAAAGAAATAGAGCGTCACAAAAAGACGAGTCTATACAGAGGCATTATACTTTAATAAAGATAGGCGTTACAGACACACGCTCTTTCTTCTGCAGCTGCATCACATCTTTCAGTTGAAACAGCTCTGTGTCAGAGTCACACACACAGCTGAGTAATTCTCCTCCAGATGAGGGGCTTCTACAAACCACAGAGTAAAAACATAAAGGTTCCACATTTTTTGTTCAAGACAAGGCTTTTACTCGCATGTGAATACACTCTCACTTCGAATTTAAACACTTGTGCAGGTATGAGTGCTTCTTAAAAAACCAGTACTCATTGCCACGTTTACTAGCACTAGTGTCAGCATGGGAATGTTTTGGTGACTTTTAACTGTGGCAGCTGCTCTGAGAACTGCACTGCTGACAGTTAATGAGAGTCTGATATATGTGACTTCAGTCATCAGTGTGACTCATTTCCCACCATCTGTTTAATGATCAGAAGATACAATAACTGGAGGCAGTTCGGGTGAATACGTGCTTTGGATGTACAACAGATGGCTCTAGTGAAACTTTTGATTGGTATCAAATAATTAAAACTGTAATACACAGTCTGAAGAAATTATTTATTTATTTATTGAATTCTCTTTAGAAAATATAGGACAGCTAGAAGGAATGGAAGTAAATGCAATAGAAAACAAGAGCGTAAATAATAGATTCTGCTTTGTTACCTAAAGTATATTACTTTTTCTGGTGGAATATTAGTCTCCTATAAATTTAAAAAAACTTTATTGTTTCATTTATCTAAGTTAGTGTTTGCAGTGTTTATGTAGGTGGCAGAAAGATAAATATTCTTTCTGCCATAAAGGTGGAATTCGGTATAACAGCACATCAGCCACTTTGTCTGTCTCTGCTTGTCTGTCTCAAACCAAGCTAAGTGTGACAAATGCTGTTTGGTCTTTTCTGAATGTTTACTGACCTTTGTGTCTCCAGTTAACATGCTGCCCATGCTTACCAGTGCTGGCTGGTATACAAGGCACACATTCAGGTCTTCTACTTCATTGATGGAGCACTGCTGAAACACGCAGCTGAAATCTATTCACTTGATTCCAGAGTGTGTCAGTTTCATTTTTCCATAAGAGGGTCATTGTTTGTATGTTTTTTTTACAGATAATAACAAGACCAAACAACAGTATCACTACAATATTGTAATTATTCTATAAAAAACAACCCTCTTTCAACCTCATATCCATTCACAACCACCTAATTTACCTATTCCCCCAACATCAAATAAACCCGTCATTGCCCCTTTACCTTGTGTCAAATTGCCATAAAACCTCTGGCTTAGAGCTGATGTTGTGAAATGTATCTGACAGGTGATTCCACCTTTTTCATTACCCTGCTGTCACCTGCAGTGAAACCTGTGTGTGATAAAAATCTGCCACAAGTAGAATAATTGAGACCAAAGAAGGGCACATCTAAAGTGACACAGGGAGGACATGTCCTTTTGTTTAAGGTGAATTAGAGCACAGAGAAGGGTAAAGGTAAAGCACGAGTGAAGACACCACTCAGTGTTGTGTTATGAGTGAACAGATATGCAAGGAGAGAAGAAAGGATATCTACTAATGCTGAGTGGCATAATGTGGTGAGCAGAGTGTGACGTTCAAATGCAGCCGGATGTGTCTGTAGCTCAGTGACCATATTTGTCTTATTCCAGCTCTGTTCCGCTTGGTCAATACCCTCGACCACAGAGGAAATCTAAAAGAGAAATACAAGGAAATTGCCATTTCAAGGGACAGGGGAAGTCCAATGGGAGAGAGTGGGAATCTATCAGGACAGAGAACAAAACTGATCCACACAATCATTGTTTCAGCCAGCTAAGATCCCATGGCTTAAGGAAAATCCATCAAGTCATTTCATTAGGAGAGACTCAGCAGTGAAAAGATCCAGAGACAATGGAACCATTTTGTGGAGAACGATGGTTACACGTGAATAAGCCTCTCTCACAGAGGTCAAATGAACAGGCAAGCTCATGTCCTGTGAAAAAGACAATTACCGTGAAGTGAAAACACTTTTTGATAATGACCAAGGAAGACCTGAAATTGCAGATGCCTTTCTTGTAATTTCCGTGATGTAAGAGCCTAAGTGTAAAAACAACAAAAATGGGGGAGGTTCCCTGATGAGAGTTTTTCATTTTTCCAGATCCTTAAACTGCTTACTAATGTAAACATCTTCTTCAACTCAGCTGAGATGTAATTTACCATTTTAATCACAGACCTGTGAACCTGGTTTCTGCCTGCCACATAAATCACTGTATTAGATGCACAGAGGAAGTTATAAAACTCCACCCTTGAGACCATCAAATGTTTAAACCTAATTGAAAACCTCTGTGTGTGTAATCAGGACAAAAATAACTAACATAAGTTTAAACATGTTTTACTTTCTGCCTTTTATGGGTTCGTTGCCAGAAGATGCAAATACAGTGGATCCAAGACCACCTCCATCACTGTAGTAATGTCACTTGTGGAAACCGGTGATGTTATGGTTAGTGTTGTTCCCTTCATGGGTTAAGGCTCAGTTCTTCCGTGTCCTCCCACAGCCCCACACATGCATGTCAGATGAACTGGAAACTGCGGGTGAGATTGCCTATCTGTCTCTGTGTGGCAGCCTCGAGAGACTGCCGAACTGAGCAGTGTGAATAAAGTCTGCCTCTCACCCAGTGTGAACCGGGATTGGATCCAGTCCCCCACTGCACAACATAAGTGGGCAAAGATAACAGGTTTTCTGATTTTGAAAACATCATCTTGGAGTAAAACAAAACTGTAACAACATTGGGTCGCTGTATATCTCTGTTAGTCACTTGGTGGGTTCTATATTCATTCAGTCATTTTTAGTTTTTAGTTAAGCTTAAAATCTTATGGAATGCCTTTAAGTTTGTACCAAGAAGTAAGATTTGTAAAGGTATTGTGATCCGTAGAATATTTCTCTAGCACAACCAGCAGACGATTTGTTTTATTCTTGTATCTTTAAACTTTTTTATCTTTTAGCTTTTCAAATGATGTACCCAATAATGCTCTCATTATACTCTAACGTGTTTTATAATACACTCTTTTTTTCTGGCACCATCATAAAATCTAATTAGAATTTGTACAATCCTTGAGTGTTTTTACCAGATACCTGTAAATGTAGCAAAGCTTTAGCACACTAGCACACTGAGCTAATGGAAGTGGTTAATATTGCAGTGCAAATGTAACACAGTGCAGGCCCATGGCTAAAGAGTACTGACTGCAACAGAGCACACACACACACACACACACACACACACACATACCAGCAAGCCTTCACTCAATTAAGTCAAGAAACATCACCACTGATAGCAGCAGATATCTGTGTGAATCGGTCTATTTGTGGGGATGTATAGAGAGAGAGAGAGAGAGAGAGAGCTACAGTGAAAAGAAACGGAGCTGCCATCACATAAAACCTGACAGAAGGGAAGCATCATCACCTGCTGTGAACTAAGGCTCCTCATCCATTTCTGCTGCCACTGGCCACATTTCTCACTAATTAAGAGAGAGACAAATGAATGGATTTATGCTATGCTCTGCTGTGCATGTGTATGTATGTGCATATATATATATATATATAAGTGTAGGAGATATTCAGCCTGATTTGGTGTACTTGTTAACCATGACTCAAGATAAAAAAAATATGCTGCAGCGTCTGTGTGTGTGTGTTTGTCACAAATGGGATGTTAGAAGTTAAAAGTACATGGTTTAACAGTAGATTTTAATATTTTAAAATTATTTTCCTAGAGTTAAAATATGACAGATTCAGTTACAGAATGTGCTATAAGCAAATGTCCAAAATTTAATGCAAACGTGACATAATACAAACAAGACAAACAAAAAGAGTCACATTTCATAAAAATCTGAATCACGATTTATCACATTACAAAGGAGGCCATCATTGCATTTTAAGTTTGAAACGATTACGATTGATGGATGACTCAGAGGCCCCACACAGCAGCTCAGATGACAGATGCAGAATTGCACTGACTGACACACACACACACACACACACACACACACACACACACACACACACTCACGCACACACACACGTACAGATGAGAAACTGTGATTTGTGGGTGACAAAATGTTACTGTAGCTACTGTTCTGTACAACACTAAAGTGGTTTTGTGTGTGTGTGTGTGTTTGTGTGTGTGTGTGTGAGAGAGAGAGAGAGAGAGAGAGAGAAAGAGAGAGAGAGTGTGCTTTCAAGTGAAGTGAAAATACATTTGCAGAAACGATAAACATGTTACCTTAAAGGCAGCCAGGAATCTTTCTGATTCCTAGGATTCAGTTGATCTCATATTTGTCGCTTTTTAAAAAATTTTTGCCTGAAGCACAATTATTCAGGTCTTGATATTCAACTTTGTTCATTGTGCAGAAATCCAGCTCAGTGATTCATGATTGAGAGCAGCGGATAAACTATTGACTGGAACTATTTTTGAAATGTCCTACTGTGATTAATTCTTTTCTAATAACAGACAATTATCTGTGACTTTGAAATGACTCATCCCTCTGTGGATGTCAAAAGCTTTCTATCTGCAGACGCTGACTGATGCACTTCTACGCTGTGCTCTCTCAGTAGCACAAAATCATAACTGTACATTTAACGCTTTGTAACAATGACAATGAAATATAAAAATGTACACAAATGTGGATTTTCAAACAGTTTTTATTAACCTGTATCACAGTGTCATAGTGGATCCCTCTCATCAACAGTGAATAGTTTGATAATATCGAAGGCCTTAATGTAGCCTTGTAGAATTAGCTGCATGTTGATACTTTATGGTGCTTTACTGAAAAGCTGTCGCTGATGCCACAGCAGGTGTGACCATGATCACACCACATAACCACGGATAATAGCACAGGCAACTACTGTACTCAGCTTCATTTGTTAAGAGTGTCTCTCTGAAGGAAAAACTCCCTATTCCGACGCCTTATTTGGAGGAATTGTTGAAATCATTTTCTCTGATTCAAACTCTTTATGCTTTTGGACTCAAACTGGACTCAAAGTTGCCCGAGATAACATGTAACTTTTATGGACAACTTCTATGATTACATTTTGTATAATACTACACACAAAAAAGCTTGCTTGGTAAATACCCATTGTACTTTTAATCAAACATTTGAGCAAGTAACATATCTGGGTTTGACATGTTTAAACACTAATGTTTCTAAAATGAAACTTCTGCCTTTTAAGACATAATCTAAAAACAAGTTAGTCAACATGTCATGCTGTGTGCTGAACTGAAAAGATAAAGAACTTTTAACCCGTTTTCTCTTTGTTCCTGGTTCTGTGTTAGTGGTAGTGTTTTGGGTTTTGTGCTGGTGTTTTTTCAGCTTGTGTTAGTAGTAGTAGTGTAAAAAGACAAGTGTGTTATACTGTCTGTTGTGCAATCAAATGAGACACCAGGATGAGTTTCCTTTCACAGAAATTGAAGTCACAGCACAGTTCAACCATAACAGATTGCCTCTGCTTGGGCCCTGTAGTACGCTGAGATTTATCTTTATCATTCTTTTACTGTGTCTCTGGAAGTGTAAAACGAGACATGCCACCTAGACGTGGCTGGCTGTTGTTATTGCTGATGGGTGGCCATTAGAAAAAAAGAGTTAGGACATATGCCTCTGCAGCACATGGCAGGTTCAATAGAGGATGTTTTCTATCTTTAATTTAAACATCCGAGCCGCAGTTACAGCTGCATTCAAAATAAATTAATATATATTGACTTTAAAACTCTTATCATCTTATTCCCCACTGTCAATATTTTGTACTCCAGCTTGTCTTTAATGTTTACGCTGAGAGAAATATTCAAATCCAAGTGTTTTTATATAGTGTTAGTATATAGTGTCCTTTAAAGTCAAATATTCTCTAAGTGCGATGCATCATTTTATAACCAATCCCCCAAATCTCAGCTTGATAGATTTACATCTAGTATATTTGGAAACTTTTCGTTATATAACATATTTGTGACTAATATGACTAATACTGATCTTATATAGTTGTTTTTATGAAATGTATACTTACATTTAAATAATATTGACGAGAATGTATTTTCATAACAATAATGATCATTGTCAACCCATTCAAAAAAACATGTTACGTGTTATTCCCCGTCTGATCAGTGAACAGATGAACCATCATATAATTGGATAAATTGGGCTGAATAACCACTGAATCATAGAGCGTGGTGTGTGCTGTTCTCAGAAAAGATGATGACAGCAAAATTGCAGATGTGCTTCCCTCAAAGTTCATTTTGTTACATAAATTGAATAAATATATACATTTTTATTTCCTATTTTTATGTTAGTTTCATCAACCGTGTCACAATTATTTACTTCCTGACCAAAGAATTAGTTTACTGTGCCAATAACAACTACAGTGGAGTATTTACCTACAACTTCCTGTGAAGAAGAAATAGATCATATACAACATATTGAAGGTGTAAAACAGCATAATTTGTTCCTCCTGCTTGTGCTGTACAAAAGCTATTTTCCAGTCAATTACATAGTTTCTTTTGGAGCCGACTGCTTGATGAGTTATTTTAGGTGTTATGTAAAGTTATGTAAAGTTTAGCTACGTAAGTTTAGCTATGTAAAGTTTTACCTACATAAGTAGGTCAGGTTTACTTTATGTAAAGTAAACCTGACCGTAAGTCAGGTTTACTTTCAACCACAGATAAAAAATATGTTTCACAATTTTTTAGTATCATTCTTACTATTCTAAATGATAGTAATTGAATCAAACAGCCGCCTGTGGACAAAGCTTTTATAATGCAGCAGTGATGTTTTACTAGCTCTTATGTATGTGAACGTAATACATACAGATTACAGGAAACTTTATCAATGCACTATAATGGAAATATCTTTGGAGTCCATTTAATTTTCAGTTTGTTTTTGTTTTTGTCTGATTGTCCAGTATATATATATATATATATATATATAATGGATATATATATATCAAATGGATTGGGGTTTAGTCTGGTGTCTGGAAGGTAGCGTTAGACATTCAGAGATTGAGTTCACCTGGTTTGACACATTTTATACCATTGAACAAACAAACTTTTAGTTTGTTTAACAAACATACAGTATTTTACTGTTTTGTTTCCTGTCTTCAAGGGAATATATAACGAAACATTTTTGGTCCGGTGCTGATACAAAACATAGCTTCAAAACGAAATTTGCTGAATCACACCAGTCAGTTTAGATTGTTCTATGATGGTGATGATGTTGATGATGATCAGTCACCAGGTGTTAATGTTGTAACTGTGAAACAAAGTGTGAAGAGGGATGATGCAGGAAATAAGCTGGGGTGCTCAGACGATTCTCCTTCTTCTCTCCACGAAACAGAATACAGTTACACACACACAGACGAACACATAGTAACATAGCATGTGTATGTGAGCAATCCAACGCCTGGGGTGGATACTAAAAAGTAAGCGTTTTACAAAATGAAAGAATGTCTGCACATGCTAAATCTCTCTTCAATAAGTGCATGTTGACAGTGACGGTGGGAAAATGTCACCTTTAAGCTGAGAGGCATTAAATAGAAGTTGTCAACTCTCAAGTGAGACTTCATTAAGGGTTGTAAGTTTCTCAAATGACATGGAGGTGTTTGCATGAGTATCTCCTCTGCTTAAATTAGTTGTTTAAGTAAGTGAAGCTCTCATTGTATTTCATTCACCTTAGTGCATCATTTTAAGACTAATGTTATTCAGCATAAACCGAAAGCAAATGAGTCCAGTTATTTATACAATGCTGGTGTTGTCTTGACAAATACAAGAGTAACAGGTTTACCTCACAAGCATTTATCTCAGTGGTGCTTTGCAACTCTTTTCACTCATTTACTGAAACTCAGTAAGTTCTACACACACATTTTTATGGTGACCGTGTTTAAATAAAACTACATCTGACATTATCATGTCATGTTCAACTAAATAAAAGTAATCAGTCTTTATTAAACACAACTATGACATTTCAGCAATGCGTGTTTGGAGTTTTTACATTGTAGTCTTTGGAAATGATTATTATTCTCTGCCAATATTTGCTACGGATTGCAAATACCCATAATTATTAGGATTATTTGCAGGGAATCGATTGTGTGGTTTAATCTGTAGGGCAGCTTCAGGTCATCTGGAGGATTGTTCCCCACATGATCTGATATGTGATGATGTTTCCCATCAGCCTTTAATCACAGTCTATAATATATGAAACTTTAATTTCCCAGAAGAAAAATGAATTGTAATTTGATGTATGATCTCGAACCTGTTTTGTACTGTGAAACATCACAGCTGACTGTTGGGATACTGCTACAGAGACAACATCTGTCTGCTAGTGCCATCTTGTGAATATTTCTTAATCCACTGCTCAAGTGGGACTGTTGGGTTTTCTGCTGTTTCTGTATTTACTTATATTCTATAAGGTCTTAAACCTTACAATTTAAGGTGAATTTTTTTGTGATTTGATGCTATATAAATAAAACTATTAAATTGAATTGAGTTGTAAGCGGCCTGGTAGCTCAATGGGTTAAGCGTCAGACTGGAGTGTAGAAGGTTGCAGGTTTGAATCCTGTCTGACTCCTAATCCATTCCCTACCAGGTGTGTCCTTGAGCCAGACACCCAGCGCTAGCTCCTTGTAAGTCGCTTTGGATAAAAGCATCTGCCAAGCAAAGTAAAGTAAAGTAACTGAATCCCAATTTTAAAAACTAAAACGTATTCTGCTGTTTTGGTTGGTAATTAGTTTTGCTTTACAATTGTTCTTTAAAGCTAAATAAATAATTAAAATCCAAAATTTTTCCACGATAGCCCCATTCATGCACACCTTTTAGCAGTTCAGCAAATTTTTTCTTTCTAGCTAATTTAGTATAAATTAATCATCTAATAACAATCTGTCAGATTTTGTAAGTTTAGTTTGACAACAAACCAAAGTTCTCTTAAAAATGACTGTTGGTTTAGGACAGAATATTTCTCATTGATATTCAGCTGAGCCTTTGGAACCATAACTGCCGTGTTTATTATGAGGTGTGCATGTGAAATGTAGAAAATATCACAAACACAACCCATGTATTTATTCAGAGCATCATACAATTCCAAATATAACTATATACTGTGCCACTCCTACGGTAGAATAATTTCTTTAGGCGTTCCTGAATTAGTGTCTTCCTCTGACTGCTCCATCCACATATTATCCTCGCTCATGCTCTTCAGCTGTTACTCCACAGAAATGCGTTATTGTCCAGCACACTAGCCAGTTTATGATTGAAGGGCTGGTGAAATTCCCTGAGGAGGCTTCTAGTAGCTGAAAGCATAGGACCAAGGTTCCTATCTGCCACCCGCCTGGTGTTAGACATGGGACGTTTGGTCAGTGCTGCCTCCACCTGCGCTAAAAGAGGACCTGCATGGCGCAAACGCAGAAAAGAATAAAGTCTGAGTCAAAAACAACCAGAAAAATACACAACTACCATCTAAGAAAAATATTCACGCTGAGAGGAGGTTCCTGTAGCTTCTTGGACACATACCTACACTCAGGAAATCAAAAACTTTCTTGATTGTAGCTTTAAGGTTCGCTGCATAGTCCTCCAGTCGAAGAACTATTATCTGATCCCTTTGGAAAACTGTCAGCCAGTCCTGCAAGAAAACGCTGTACATCCCCAAATTTAACCTCACCTGTGGGGAAGCAAAAATCAAAATAAGTCCACATCATCCAGACATCTTTTATTATATTTCTCTTTTCTCCACTGGTGGTTTTTAGGTCAAAGCTAGACTTTTATTTTTAATTGTTAATTAAACATGTAGTGGACTGTAGGTGTTCCTGTACCTTACAGAGGGACTGGCCAAAGAAAACATTCAGATGATTGCCATGATAATGCAATGACTAGTCACACTGTATTAGCTCAAATCACAGTGAAGTGGAATTTTTTGTATTTAAAGAGGCTCTAACTTTCATATATAGGCTTAAAAAGAGACACTATAGAGGCCAAATTATCTGTGTCAGTACAGTACAGTTGTATCAGGCGACAAAAACATTGGTGCAAGAACTTGTATACATGTAGAAAGTGAAACTATCACCTCATAATTTGCATACAAATATTATTGTAGGTGTATTCATGTTTCAGTTGGTTGAAGTTTCAATTTCAATCAAAAAAGCAATGAAACACACGAACAGAGGATAAAACAGGGAAAAATAAACCATATAACTCACACTTATTGTTAATTTAATCTGAGTCTCCTGTGAAGTCTGTTTTTTTTATTATAAAATCCCAGACTGTTTACAGTTTAATCCAGATGTAAAGACACATTGAGTCCTCTAGAGGGCACCATAGTACAACAGTGCTCACTGAGCCTGGGTAGCAAAAAGGGGTTTAATATAATGTGCCCTGGCTAGAACAGAAAACTTCATCTTCAGCTTATCCAAAAACACTCTTTACATGTTTTAAAAGGTATAACAAATGAAATTAGCTAAATGTGAGAACATTGCTCCGGCTGACCGGCATGGTGTTGGAGAGACTGGTGTTGTAAACACAGGAACGAAGGGACCTCTCAGACAAGCAGGACTGAAACAGCTGCACAGACTCTACGACCTTCTGATGGAAGTCTTCTGCTGACTTGTTGGCCATCTTGAAGTACAGGTAGTCAGAGTAAAGCCTGGAAGAATGAGAATTAATTTTAAGCCAGCTGGAACTATGAAATCACATTGTGCTGAATGTGGACTATGAGGTGATTTTAAATAAATATGTTATTATCACTGTAAAGAATATTAAAGCGATTATAAAATCCTTCATTGGCATTGAAATGACGGTGGATGCAGTACCTCTCCACTGGATCTCTAAGCATGATGATAATTTTTGCACTTGGATGGATTGCGTGTATAAAGTCTTGGGCCAAGAAAGGGGGCTCTGTCTCCTCCCTGTCTCCGTGCAGGTAACTCCAGGCTTGGTTGTCCCACATAGTGGAAGCACTGGCTTCACCTGTCAAGGCATTAGCAGTATGAGCATCACTTTGTTCAAGTATATACGTACCAAACTCAAATAGTGTGGATCCGTTACAGGAAGCAAAAAATAATTAAGCAGTGAACTCATTTCTCTACTTCCATCTTTTTATTAGTGCTTATTTTCCAACGTGTTACTGTGCAACCCCAGAAAAAACGTTTCAAACGAATATCTACAAAAGCAGCCCGAGGCACACTTGACATTGTGATGTTAGACCACAGAAGAGCTAGAACAATATTTCCCTCTGGCACAGAAGTTTCTGAAGTCAGCTTGTGGGAATTCCAATGAAAGTGAGAAAGTGCTGACAATAAAGGAAAAAGGAGACAAAAGGGTACTGTAATTCGAATCAGGGTCAGGATCCAATTGTTTGGTTCAAAGGCTCTTTGAAAATACCACATGAAAAGTATAGAAGCAAAACATTCTGATGCACAATGGACACTAAATGCCACATTTTACCCACCCACACATACGTGTTGTACCTGTTACGAGCTGTAGTGCACGGTGTTCTCCAGATGAATTTCCACTGATTCCTTTTTGGATGTTGTGGGCTGCCAAGTCAAACAAATCCAGGTAATCTTCCACTGGAAAAATTTCCTGGAAGCCATCTTTGAAACGAATATAACCTACACTCCAAGGTACAATAAGAAACATTTATTATCTGTCATTTATAGACCTCTTAACCATAAAAGCAATTTAGCAGATTGTATAAGCCTTGCATTTATTGTTTTTGACAAAATAACTAGAAAGAGGTGAGTGGTTAAGGCGATGGTAGCTGTAGCTTTAGCAAGATACCCAGCATGGACAGGTTAGTAATGTCTGGGCATTACAGGCAGGTAAGCAACCTTTAGTCATGATAACAGCCAGATTACATGAGGACAAATAACTCTCCAGTCACCTGAAACGAAGCCCCAACATTGAACAGACAACAGGAGCACGGAAGTCCAGGAAGAAGTGATGAGAAACAGGTCAGGAAACACTAAGAATACTACTGAGTAAATTTCTGCTGACAATCTGGCAAAGAATGAGCGCGTCTGGCTGGCTTATCTACTGCGGCTGATGGAAGGAAACACAGAGCAGGTGAATGGGGTTTGGGCCAGGAAGAACTGGAAAAAAACGAATAATGGAGCTCAGTGCCTATGAATGGCAGGCTGTGGAAAAACAAAGGCAGCAAAATGAAAAAGAGAACGTTTACAGTACAAACTAATCTGTCATCTTGTAGCTGTTGCTTTTGCTGAGTTCACTTAGCAGACAGTACTTAATCCATCTTAATCCATACCATCCATATCCCGATGACTTACCAAAGCGTTTCCTGGTCCACCAGTGTGGCTCCTTCATGGTGTTGAACTTGACCTCTGGATGTAGCAGCAGCCTGTGAAACAAGTCCGTTGTGCCGCACTTTGGTTGTCCGATGATGTAGAAATACGGCAAGCAGCGCAAGCGAAGCTGCTTGTTGTCTCTGTGGTACAAATGCTGGTGGAAGTTTGTCTTGAGGTGATCACACAGGGATTTGAAGCTCTTCGAGCGCAAAGTAAAGAGGTTCCTCTTGTACGGGTCGGCGACGAGCCCACTGGGAAGCTCCTCATACCAGCAAGGGCTCTTGATGCTCGGCAGGAACCAGCGCGGAATTACAGAGAACAGCTACGGAGAGAAGCTCGACATAGTCAAATCTCCAAGAAGAAGAACAAAGACCATTCAGTAGGTTGAGGCCTTTTGCTTAACTTGGTAAAGGTCAAAATGCTATTTACAACCCATGCGTCATTGCACATCTTGCACTGACAGACACATTTTACTACTGGTGAACTTACTGACTCACACACTGTTGCTACTCCTGAAAGTATTATTTACAGCATAACAATGTCAAAATGCTGCCATAGCGGATGACTTAATGACACTACACACTCAGGGTAATGTACAAATGTACAAAAGTATGAGAATTTCAATGCACAGTAACATCAGTAAGCAGCAATTCATGGGACAATTAATAGCAACGCTCTACAAACTTTGGCTACAATAATATTAAGTTGAATCAACCTTTGACAAACTCAGCAAAGACCTGTCATTATGAGTTTCACCAAACACACATTTACACCAGGGCTGATTGTAAGGCGCTGTATTTGCTATTAGTCACATCTGTCAACAAAAAAGTAACTATGGTAATCACATTTTCCAGTTAGAAAGGAATTATCGTTTGGCAGCAAATCTTTGTGAGTGAAAGTACAACAGAGATTGTAGAGTTGATCAGAAGAGCACAAATACAGACTTACATGGGAGTCAGTGTCAGTGATGTCCTTATCGCCAGGCACCTTCCTGGGTGTATATTCCAGTTTAGAGCTGATGATCTTCACCAGCAGCTTCATGTCTAGTAAACTCTTTTCAGAGGCAACTTTCACTGCCGCTGCGCTCTGGACTCCTATAGGTCTGAGCTGATAGGCTGAGGGGCTCAACAATACTGTTTTCTTGTCCCCTGTCAGGATGTAGGACGTCATAATGATGAAAGTTAGAGTAAAGCACAGCAGTAAACTAACCAGTTTAACTTTGGAAATGCTACATGGGTTAGTCAGTGACAACCATTTAACATCCACAAGTTCAGGTGCGTGTGTGTGTCTGTAATCAAAAATTGTCCTTTTCCCACAGTTTTCAGCCATGGGCAGGCTGTGCAGGCTGTAATTGTGGTGCCTTTGGGTGTTGCTCTCGTATTTGCAGTCCGAGAGTGGCATGCTGACATAGAAGCAGAGTAGGCATGTAAAAAAGAGAGAAAGGAAATGCCTCTTTCGAAAACAGTTAAGGGTTCACCCACAGGAAGTTGTGTGAGGTGTCAATTTATCCAAGTGTCCACTCATCAGGTGACCGTATGTCTTCATTGCTTATATGCTCCCCGGTCTTCTGCAGGGCCTCCTGTAAAGCAGAAACATACATGTTTTCATAATGCTTTCTCCTCTCTGAAGTTATCAAAATGTCAAAAGAAGTAGTAAAACATTTCTAATATTAGGGTATCAGCTGGGACTTTAGAAAGACTTTTTAACTATGCTTCTTTCTGTAGCACAAGTCCCCGCTAAAATGTGTGGGGTTAGCTGCAGAGTGTGTGGTCTGCAGGCAGGTGATAAGGGCTATATAGTACATGCAATGACAAGCTCTACTAAGTAACTTTCAAGGTAAGAATAATAGTTACTTTGCAATTTAATACTAAAAACACACAATTATACTATATAATCTAAAAAGCCCACTGAGAGCTTTATTTTGTTACCATGAAAACCAAATTCACAAGATCAAGCTTTCACCCAGAGAATCAAGTCAGGTATTGATACAGGTGGTCGCACGGCTCACACATTCTGTTTTCTTTCCCAGCCACATGAATAATAAGAAAGTAGGCATTGTTATTTTTAGGGGGCCGTGTTAATACATTCCAGACACTGAAGTGAAAAATGTTTCTAAAAAACTGACACTTCCTCGGCTAGTCACATATTTCTTTTTAGTTTGTTGAGAAGTTGCATTTGCAACATTTTAAAATCCTCCTGGGCCCTGAAATGAAACGCTGCACCAGCTCCACAGAACATCTCACGGCAACTTCAAAGCAGGCGCCTGTTAGAGTGAAGCAGTTGCATCAGTAAAGTAGCAAATTGAATTAAAATATAACAAATTCCTCCGTCACCTTAGTCATCAGGAGCCGCACAGGTTGAGTTTGCAACATAATTGTAGCAATAATGTTTGATCACGATAAGTAAAACCTGCTCACACAGGGATTGGCTTAGGTTACAAACATAACTTTAGATCCCGCCTCTTTAGCCTACTGTAAGCAATTACATTAAGCCACAATGTGAATCAGATATGAATTATAAATGGTACATTTTCTCAGATTAAATCAGAGTAAAAGGGCGTGATTGGCAGTGGATCTCAGCCTCTGCTGCCTGCAGGTCCACCACTATTCTTCTCCTGTGACTTGTGAGTCTCACAGATGATGCTCAAACATGCTCAACGAACAGTGGTTGTTATGACCCTATGTCTGAAAGTTGTCCTCAGCAGTGTTTTACTTGTGTTACTGAACAAAGCTCACATGCAGAAAGGGAACAAAGGGCTTGAGGCGTTCAGAAGAAAGCCCTCGTAGCTCTGCAGATTTCATAATGAGACAGCTCTGGGTCCTTGAGGACTTGTCAGGAATGCATGACTGCCAGCTTGTGAAGGTAGATGTTGGGATTGTGAGGAACTTATTTTCATCCTTCTAGGGGTGTTATGGACCCTAGTAAATAGAAGTGAGCATTTTAAAAATGTCAGTGACACCACTAACTCTATAAAACTCTGACAGCAACAGTAGTTGGACGTCTTAGTAAAGTTATTAGTGAATAGCGCTGCTTTTGATACTAATTGTAATTATGGATGGTACTTTAAAAAGTAATATATTAGAGAATACTGTTCTCGGTCTCATATTATCAATGCCTCTGCATATTTCTTTTTCAACAAATCAAGGACATTTCTGTTCCCTGTAACAATGAATGAATAATTTCCATTAAAGCTTCATGTCTAGTTAAGGCACATTGTCAAAGTGTGAGACGAGACTGATGTGGAAATGTGACAGAGGACAGTGAGAGGTGAGGGTAAAGCATAGGGTAGGAAAGTGAAGCAGCAAACATAAAAAAACAGGATGAGAGCAGAAAATGATCGCTTTCAGACCTGTTTGGTTGAAAAAATCAATTTGTGGTGGCTGCAAAAAGCAGGTAGGGTTGACCGAGGCGAAATCCCACCATCAAAGTCCTACTGACTCAAAAACACAAAAACAAGATACATTCATACATTCATAACTGCATTTGATGCCTTTGGTTTTCTAGGTGGACAAGAATCAAGACAGATTGTATCAAATTATTCTTTGCTAGATATGTTTGGGGTTAAGTGTGAATGTGTTGCCTCACTGACTTTAATTTATGGCTTTAATTTATCAACTCAATTCAATTCAGTTTTATTTATATGGCGCCAATTCACAACAAAAGTTTTCTGGATGCACTTTACATTGCACGGTTTAAGACCTAACAAAAAATAGGCCAATACAAAATAATATGGAAAACTCAACAGTCCCTTTAGAAGAAGGCAGTGGGATATAATAATTTAATGGTTTTACCTACAGCACTCAGCAGTTTGTGTGCAATGGTGACATTTTGACCTGAGATGAAGCAAGAGGAATACTCAGATTCCAGTATGGAAAATGTTTATCCTGTGGGAGCACAGTTGTGCACTTTAAACTCGATGGCAAGCTTCCCATTCATTTTTTACTATTTTATTTTTACAAAAGGGAACAACTGTCAGATTGATAGAAACACTGACAGAAAGTTCAGGAAGTCACAAACAATATTAGACTTATTTCTCTAATGTCTACTATATCTGAGTCAGCAAGAAAAAATAGTCTGAATGTGTTGTAGCAACTTGATTTGGTCCAAAATGTGGGATGCACTGAACAATGACTAATGTTGTGTTTCATGATGATCTATTTGGTCATGTTGTGCCAAGGTAACCATAGTCCTTTCTGAGACTAAAGTACAAGCTTGGATGACACGTGAACGGCCAATTACTGCTGTAATTCACTGTTAACATTATATTATTTAAAGGCCTCCAGTTAATCCAGAGTCAGATATCAAGCTCCTCTCCTGTGGAACATGATGCTTCATCCTCTCTTTTTGCAGGTATCGCCAACCTTAAAACGGTATGATTCGAGTTACAGATAACGACCCTACCAATCTTGCAGTGATTTGTCTGGTGCTTGTTGTTGTTGTTTTTTGCTGTTTATTATTTTTTTCTCTCCACTCACCCCAGCCGGTCGAGGCAGGTGGCCGCCCACCCTGAGCCTGGAGTTCTTCTGGAGGTTTCCTCTTTCTCTACAGTTGCCTTGTGATTTTCTCAATTGTTATATTCTGTAATGTCTTAAACCTTACATTTTAAGGTGCCTTTATATGACTTTTGTTGTAATCTGGCGCTATGTAAGTAAACTGAATTGAATTGGTTTAAAATGCATGTCCAATGTGTTTAAATACCTGTGAGAGGGGGATATGTTACTAGTCCATTTATAAAAAAAAGTATTATGCCAAACTGGACACATTAAAAAAGAGTAAACAAAGATAAGATTCTCTATATTTGAATGTATGATTTCAATCTGAAAGCAAATCAATCACATCACCTGAAGACCATGACAATAAAGCATCTTCACTTCATTGTATAAACAACATGATCAGCTGCAATAAAAGTTCATCATATCATTAGCCTGTGGCTGTTGCATGGAGAAGCCGTGATGCTCATTATTTTTAATTAGCCCCAGCTGCACAGATTCCACATCTGCATGTCAAATTTGCAATTCAACCTTTTGCCTTGCTGATAAATATTAACATTTCCATACTGTCAAACTGCACAGCTAGGTCTTCTTCTTTCTCTGTGCTTCCTGCTAAGTCTACCTCCATACAGAAGACAAGGTGACATTTTATCAGGACTTGATTGCATGCTGTGACACTTCGGGTTTCAGACGGGCCTTTATGCATCTGCTTGATTTGTTCACTAAAAATCTGTTTGGAGTGTTAAATTGAGGTGTGGATTGTGCAAGTGTACAATTCTGCACACTTCATTCACTCACTCATGCACACACATGCACACAAAGGCTCATTACTCACAGCCTTCCTGTCTTGCAGCCTCTCATTTATCCTGTTTGTGACAAAATGATGCCAATCTGTCTCTACCCGGTCTGTGGTGCATGGTCACCAACTAAATCAGCATCCAAACAGAATGACAAAAGTGTTGCATGAACTGCACACACCCACACATTGTGAAACATGTTTGAATCATGTCTTCATGTTTATAAGTATGTAAACACATCCTGACTTTGTGCAGCACACTCCTCGTGTGGGACTTGGCGAAGTCCCAGTGCTGGGAAGAGGAGGGGCACCAGAGAAACCACTGCCACAAAAGGAGATAAGACAACCCTCAAACTTATGAGGGAGTCGCGCAAAGACGGGAGGGATACTAAACTCTAATACCAAAATGTTCACTGTGTGAATGAAAAGAAAATCAAAAGTAATTTGTTTGACAGAAAACAATGCTGTGAGAGGCAATGAAAGACCAAGATAATGTCTTTGGTCCTTTTCACAATCACATTAGGGAAGAAAGCTTGGCAGGAAATTTAAAAGCTCTCTGGGACCACAAATATCTCAGGAAGTGGGTTTCATCTATCTCAACATGCTGAACAACTCCTTTTCCTTATCACTTCCCATGAACGTTCATAAGAAGGTTGATTTTTCTGTCACTGGACATTTGCCTTCACAGGAATCTTTAGTCTTACAAAGAGAAACTGTTGAAGAAATTGTGCAGTCTCAACAAAATCAATGCAAACTGCATAAAGCACTGGAAATATTACACTTCCTGTTTAACAGTGGTGTCTGTCTTCTTCAGACAGGTCACCACAGTCCATTTTGACATCTGGAGTACAGATGTGCAGTTAAACTGTGCACGTGCATGTGTTTTCCTAATAGCTACAGGCTGTTTGCTTTAGCAGAGCCTTAAAACCTGATGTGAAATTAACAACAACCAGAAAACCTCTGAAACATTTGTCCTACTGTTTGATAACTGTTGCAGAGAGAGAGACGGCATGAATACAGGACGATCTGAGATCAGCAAAGGTAGGAAATGTAGCTACTGTAAATCACACACATTGCGAACAAAGCAGATAAGCAGGGTGTCAGAGTACTGCACCAACTCACCAAAGTAAAAGTCTTCATGTCAAGGTATGTGTATGGAGTACAGGACACGTGTGACCACAAAGCCAAAATCACCTCACAGATGCGCACTGCTTTGGAGGGTTTGGTAAACAGTGATGGGTGTTTGCATGAGACAGTTTGGGTCACAGTTTATTTATCATTCCTAAACAAATTTGGCTAATCTGGGGATTAGTTTAAGCCTGTGTGATCATCTGACCACTTATTTTTCCGGCTTTATCTGTAACTGCATCCCCCGATATTAGTATTTACCTTTATCATCTTTTGTACTAATAATGTGCTCTGACCCCTTCAGATTCTATCAGGATTTAACTAAATTTCCTGACCCTTTATTTTGTTTTGAAAAAATGCCCTATTTCTCCCCAGCCTTAGCACTTTACCTCTCATAGTCTTGATTGTTTTTACATGTACTCACCTTTCCTTTTATAAGGACCTCTCTTGCCACTATTCTGTTTCCAGTCAACTCTCCAGCATTGTTCTACCTGACTTCACTGATCCTGGGCCTCGATACCCGCTCCGACCCCCTTTCGCCTGCCCCGTGGATAAACTGTGAGTTTTTGGATTATCGTGTATAACCTTGGTCTGCTTATGGACCTCACCCCCAGATTTCCCCTGAACCCGCTTGGATTTGTTAGTCCATTTCCTCTAACTCTATGTACTTGACCCTCCAGTGCTCTTCCTGGATCCTCCGCCTATTGGCCATGTTCTTGTGGAACTGTTTTTCCTCTCTGCAGAGGGGAAACTCCTCCTTACCCCACTCTCTGCTAGCTAACCCACTCCGCTTCTCCCTCTTCTCTCCCACTCGTTCCAAACATTAGACCACCAGGGGACGCCTCAGCTTCCAGGACTTAACATCCCCACCCTGTTTACCCTCTGCTTACCGAACCCAGGCTACCCCACCCTCCAACATTGTTGTGCCCAAGCAACTGTGGCACTTTCGTCTCTCTGGAGGAGCATGATCTGAGATTTCAGGTGAATTCCTGCCTGTACTGTGGCCAGGCCGATCACAGGGTGAATTCATGTCGGTTGCTGAGCCATTACTTTGTCCATCCTTTGTCCATTAGTCGGTCTCGGTCAGTGTCACCTCTGTCTTTTATCCTCAGACCAATGGCCAGATGGATAGACTGAACCAGCAGCTTGATACCAGCTTGTGCCTTCTTTGCGGATGGGAACCATCTATGGGGGCGCAGAACCTTGTCTGGATTGAATATGCTCACAACTCACTCCCTTCTACTAAGGGGATGACTCCGTTCCAAACTGTCCTGGGTTACCAGCCTTGTTACCTAGTCTGGACCCTGAAGTTACGGTCCCCTCTGCTGTGACTCTGGTCCGTCTATGTCATCTGGCCTGACAATACGCGCCAGAGCCAGGTTCTGCTGAGCTATAGTCGGAATTATGCCCGGTGGATGCTCTGTAGCACAGGTTGGCCATAAAGTCTGACTCTCTACCTCTGACCTGCCACTGAGGATTGGTTGTTGTAAGCTGGCTCCCTGTTTTCTGTCTAGGAGATTGTTTACCTCACGGTCCAGCTACATCTTCCCAGACCCCACTGTATTCACCCACGTTTGGTGTCTCCTGGGTCAAACTGTTTTGTTCAAGTCAGTTCATTCCCTCCACCAGCCCCACTTGGCAGGATCGTGGGGTTCAGTACTCGGCTGACTGGAAGGGGTCTTGAAAGGTGTAAAATCAAGTTCAATCAAGTGTTCATAGTTATATAAAATATTCAGAGAGTTAAACATTCTTTGACTGTAATTATGTATAATGTATATAATAAATATATATCTAATATATATCTTATGACTCACCCCTGAGTCGTGTCCCTACGTTTGCCTGATGCCACATTATAAGGCTTTTACACTTTGGAGAAAATATTTGCCTCAGCTGGTGACTCAGGTTGGATCTTATTCCGGGGGTTACAGCACATTTGCAGCTAATGAATGTGTTATTTTTGGCTTGTTGCATTGTTGTTAAATTACATAATTCTTTAGAGTACCACATTGTAGATTGTGATCTATGCGAATTAAGTCAAAGAACTTAGACTAAAAGGAGACAAAGAAACAGAAAAGCTGCTGTTCCAACAACACGTCATCAAATGGAGAAGAAAAGCAAATAAAGAAAGAGTGAAAAACATCATCACTCAATATATTAGTCTGCAGCAGAACACAACAAGGGAGTAATAGATAGCAAATAAAAGGTTGATCATTCTTTCTAAATGATATTGGAAATAATGTTGGTTCACAGCTGAAAAACTACCAGCTCTTTAAATAAAACTTTGGAGCTGCTGCCAAAACACTAACGTTTCACACAACCCTTCCACATTCCTAATGTTATTTGTTTAATAATCCTTTATTTCCATTTGTGGTGGACCCCCACAGTCCAGTCTAAACACTCTGATATGGTATGACTCTCTGACTCTCATTCAATGACCCTCATACTGTTCATATTACACAAGCCTTTTTGAACACCAGCTCTTGCCAAAAGAAGCATGGCTTTGGCATCTCTGCGGCTCTGGACATTTATACACTGAGTCCCCAGAGGCAGTTTTGTCAAAAGGTGCTATGCCTACCTGTCTTCTCTCCGAGCAGTGCTCTAGTTTCCTTAACAAACTAGGATAGAGAGGAAAGTACACCGAATGTCAAACAGAAACACTGACAGCATAAACACGTCACGCATGAACAAGTCTAGTCGTCACACTCAATCCAGGCAACAAGCTGGAAAAAGAATACATAACTTGTTTCCTCACATACATGAGCGTCATTGTTTAGGCATATTGGAAGGAATTGGGGGGAATCACTCAAACAGTCACATGTTGTCAGAGAAAGCTGTGGTTTCTTACATCCCATAGGTCAGAATAATAACTTTGAGATAAGAGTTGGGGTGATGGCTGGGACGTGCTCCAGGACCCCATGACCCCTACAAGGAAAAGCGATTAAGATGAAGGGTGGATTGAGTAACTTAGGGTGCCCGTATGCAAATGTTCAGTCCTGTTTGTGGTTCAGTCTGAGACCTGACACTGAGATATTCTGCAGCTGTTCCGTGAGGAAGGAAAATATAACCAGAAGCACAGTAACGTTTTCAACACGGGGGAGATTACAGATTACTTCTGATACTTTCACACACAAATCTAACAAAACAACTTGTGTACTATGCAAAAGATCCTGCCAAGTACTAGGGATACTCACAGTGGAGTTAAGTCTGTTTAATCCAGGTTTCTCTCGCGCAGTCGCTCACGATCCACGATGGCCATCAGTAACGAGGAGGCAAACCATGTGACAGGTGTCCGTTTGTGGGAAGTGCTGATCAGTGACATGGATATTCCTCATTTTACCAAACGCCGCGAAGGTTTTGCCGCGGAACAGCGCGGACTTTCTACATCTGACTGAGCTTCAGTGCGCGCAGAGGAGAGAGAGAGAGAGAGGGAGAGAGAGAGAGAGTGGGGGGGGGGGCAGCAAAGGAAACACCATCAGCAGATTATCAACAATCTCTCAATGATGAAGTCACGGGCACGTAGACAGCAGAACTGCTCTTCTTCAACGTTTGACATGAAATTGACATAACGTGCTTATTAACTCACTTATTGGTTCAAACTTCTGGATCATCTCATGGATTCCCCGTTCTGGGGGGGGGGGGGGGGGGGGGGGGGGGGGG